>VCII01000190.1:0-1200000 GCA_006030095.1 Triplophysa siluroides
AACCACATACAGTACATGCAGAAATGAAGCGATAAAGGTAATAAACAAGTAATTTTGTCATGCAGCCATTCCATCTCAAATCTGCTCAAATAGGGTTCGAACAGACGATCAGTCTTAATTTGTACGAGAGTCTGACGCCCTACAGGTGTCCTATACACCATGACGTCTCACTTGCGAAACTAGAGCACTCATGGCGAGTGAGAACATACATGTGTGTGTCTTATTTCTTTTGTTTTATTCATTTGAATTATTTATTTATTTATTTGGTTATCGGTATATTTATTAATTTAAATTGAAGTCATTGTCAGGACATCAGTAAATCCACTGTATGCAGAGCGGAAAGTGTGCCTCACTCTCAAGTGCTTTCTGCCGCCATGTTGCTTTATTTGGTGCCGTTGCCATGGTGAATCGTAATATCGGAGCTCCATTGATGATGGTTTTTATAGTCTTGGTGCACGCTCTTAACCCAGGGTAAGCCTACCCAGAGTAAATTGAACTAACTCAAATCAGCTGTTCTGAAACCAAATACCCAAAGTTTCTCATTTCTAAGTAAACCAACTCTGAGTTCAAGGTTTATCCTAAAGTTGGTTGAACCTCCTCACTGAAACGGGCCCCTGGTAACTCAGAGAAAGAGTAAAATGTTTATTTACATATACTGTCCAATGCTCTAACAATACAAGGTGGGTTGAAAATCAGCGAAGCAACACTCTTAAGTGAAAACACTTTACAGTAAGGTTGTATTTGTTAACAATAGTTAATGCTTTAGCTAACATGAACTAACAATGAGCAATCCTTCTGTAGCATTTATTTATATTAGTTCATGTGGTGGTGGGTGAGGAGAGACCCCCTCATGTGATTGTAAAGCGCTTTGGGTGTACAGCAATACACAATAAAGCGCTATATAAATTCATTCATTCATGTTCATTTCAGCATTTACTAATGCATTTTTTAAATCATACGTTATAAATGTTACCATCAGTTAATGCAGTAAGAACGTACATTCCCATAAACTAACATCACCAAAGAATCACAAAGTAAGTTTTGTTCATTGATAGTACATGTTAGTTTATGCATTTGCTAATGTTAACAAACAACAAATCAAATGTTTTACCTTAAATTCACACCACAATTCAAGATGCAGTAGTTACAGTATATGACTTTTGTTTAGCAGACTATATACATAAACCTTTAACACAATGTTGGAAAGGGATAATATTCAGGAAGGCACTAATTCACAAATTTGCACAAATCGACTAGAATAGTGTAATACATTACATTATGCAATTATTTGGATGAGTATATGCAGCTGCATGTGCTTATAATTCATTTTGAATGACAGCACTCATCAGTTTCTCATTATTTGGTAGCTTATTCAAATGTCTTTTTATGTCAGGACTACAATTATTAATTAATGCAAATGATTACAAAAAACTGCTCTGTTCTGGGTCGCTTTTGTTTTCCATTGCCATATAGACATCCATATAGATATGGACAAAGTCCAATGTCTGTGACTGTGTTTCCAGCTTTTGAAGTCTGTTAAGAGAATCTGTACTGTCTTTAAAATTTTGTTGTCAGAAAGATACATAGTTTTAGTTTTGATTTTTAGAAATGTTTTGAATAATTACAAAACATGCAGTTAAGTAAATAGCATGTGTAGTAGCTATAATGCACAGGTAACTGTAATGCACCTTTGTGTTCCCTTTTGCTATTGTACTCAAATGAATACAATTTATCATTGGATTCCCATAGTAAAATAAATTTTCTAATCGTGAAATTGAACGGTACATTTTTACAGTAATGACTTGGATATCAGAAGTCAAACTGAATTGAGTTAAACAGTGAAACTAGACATTTTAAAGTAACTAAATTTCAGTCGTCTGACGTTACCTATTGGCAATAGTACACATGGGCAAAGTAATGTGATTTTGCATATGTATATATGTACATAATGGATAGCTTGGCAGGAAGTGCAGTATTTCCCTTCGCACAATTTCATTAAAAGAAAACATAGCATATTCTTAGTGCACCGATCATCAGCCTCAACACAATCTCCCCCGCTTTACCAGAATGGTAACCCAGACAAAGTATCCTGGGAATGATAACAGCATTTGGATTGCTAGGAATTAAATTAGGTTGTGACAAAATGTTGAAGAATTACCTCAATTGTATCACAAAAGTAAATTGAGCAAGCAGCAAAAATGTTTTTTGAGTGCTCTTGCCATTGCCAGCGTCTCCGATTTAACAGCGACTGTATCCGTTCGTCTGTACGACTGGAATATTTGGCATGTTGGAAAATGTTTGGATGCATGCCTCAAAATACAGATTAATTATGTCAGTAAATCGTGCACGCAAGGTAGGGTACATGTTCCAGCTGTCCTGTTTTGAATAAATGCCACTTGGTGAAAACAGCAAATACAATGAATGGAGAGAGAAAGAGATACTGGCGTGCTCTTTAAACACGTGACATTTGAGAGTTCTTGTTCAATGAATATAGACAGCTGCAGCTCAGTTTATCTGTTTTTAGTTGGTGTCTTTGACCCATGATTCCTGGCTTTATTTCAAGCAGCACAGCTACTGAGTTGGACATGTGCATGATGTTCCAAAACCGCATCCAAAAAAAGTCACTCACTAATTTAATGGCAAACATCATACTCAAAATAAGGTGCATTGTCTCCGGTTGCTAAACATACAGTTCTTATAAATGTGAAGTCAACACATGTGCAGGTTGGTTCGCACCTGTGATAAAAAGGTGCTGAGGATCTAATTAGAAGCGTCTGAGCATTTCTGTGTGCATGACTACTCATCAGCCAAACAGATTGCTATCAGTAAGGTGGTTCTCTTCTTGTGCAGTCCCAGCTTTCTCAGGGTCACTGCTTCGGTGCTTTAAAATCTGATAGTAATCAGTCATTTTCTGCTCCCATCAAGCAGAGCCAAGCTTGATATAAACAGCTGCCAGTGGCTACGAAATTACACTACAGCATTCATGTATTACTCTCCAAAAAGATTTCCTCCGAAGAGAAAAGTTTACTACCGCAATGGTCGATTTTAATGCTGGTTCACGTTGATTATGCTTTTTTACATGCATGCATTTAGCAGACACTTTCATCCAAAGTGACTTACAGCACATTGTGTGTTTACTGGGAATCAAACAAGAATTTCTACCAGTTGAGCTATAGGACACCACATTTTTTTGGCCATGATGGCATACAATAAGTGGTCCTGTCAGGCATGGCAATCTGAGCATCTGAGCCACGTCCCAACAACTGCTTCACGGCAGTTCCTTTAGATGAGCTACGGTTAAGAAGTAATAAGAGCAAACTCGCTCCAAGTTTATTACAATTGGAACCATAAAAGTGACAATAAAGAAATCACTTATCATCTCTGTCAGAAAGTGGATTAAATGTAGGCAGAGGTCTAACAGAAGTGCGGCTCTAGGGCCAGGACCTCAGGGCACGATGGCTTACCTGACCCAACAACAGGGAGCCGTGACAAGCAGATTAAATCAGTCCCAGTTAGTCTCTGTTCTCTCTGCCAGACGTATACCCGAGCAACTCTATTCAATACAGAGCAGAGTTGCCAGCATAAAGGAGAACTTGGTAGACTATTGACACTCCTCTGTGTCCAACACAGTCTGACACATGTGTGATTGATAAAAAGTCTGGGTTAAAGCTTGCCTCAATGCACTGTAGAGTGTGGAGAATCTCATATTCTGTCTGGGTGTTTTTAAAACATGAACGGACAATACTGTCCGTACTGTACAGAAGACACCTTACTGTATATATATTTATGTTATTAAACCTGCAGCCGCGACTTTTGCCTCTCTATTGCCATCTCAGACACATAAAATACAGGTTACTAACCAGTTTTCTTCACATGGGTTGAAGTCAAATGAAAACATTTCCTGTGAAATGCGAATTAACAGGTCAAATTATAAGTCATTTTTATAAGTTCACAGTTGTGAGTTGTGGTAAGGTAAGGTGATAGGTATGAACTCAGATTTCTATGTACTTGCTCAGTACATGAAGCTTGCATTTACAGTTACATTTATCGGACATTTTTATCCAAAGTGAATTTGGTCATACAGCAGCAGAAACAAATTAAGAGACCATTTCAAAGTTATTTTCAGTTGTTCTGAATTTACTATTAATGTGTTTAGGTAAAATGATCAGTTTTCGTTCATTCTGTAAACTACTATCAATATTAATCCCAATTTTCATATATATTTTTTTTTCTATTTGTATTTGCAGAAAATGAGAAACAGCTGAAAAACAACAGAAAAGATGCTCTGTATTTTTAGACCTCAAATAGAGCAAAGAAAACAAGTTCAGTTTAAATTTCAGGCAATACAACAATACCAATATTTGTACATGTAGTTAGGATGTAGGTTATTTATGTGATAGCCTTGATTTTATCACAGTTTTCTCATGTCTTGTCATGCTGTCACTCTTTCACATTGCTGTTGGATAAGGTTTGATTTCATCGAAATTCAACAGACACTGGACTGGAATAGCCACAATATATCTAGAATAACTAATAGAATTGTCTCTTATTTTTTTTCCGGGATAAATGTCTTTAGCAGTATGTGTGCTTATCAAACCCACAACCTTTGCATTGCTAGTGCAATGCTCTACCAACTGAGCTTCAGGTGTGTTTTTTGGACACACAAACTCTTTAATAACTTGAACGTTTAAAATAAATGTCTAAAAAAAATGGCTTCCCACTACAAGGACTTATTTGTTGTAAATAAATGAATGCCAAGCCTCGCAGTGCATTCTGAGGCAAATGACTTCATGGATGGTCCTTTTCAAGCATCTAGATCAAGTTGTCCTCCTGGCCAACGTTGTATAATTTAAGCAGAAAGAGAGGTTGCTACACTACAGCAATTGAATTCACGCTGACATGAAATCATAAAAGTCTAATTGTCATTCAGTAAGCAGCTTGTCATGTGGTTTGCAGGCAGTAGGAAGGTGAGAATTAGCTCTTAACAGATATGAATTTATTTTCCTCTGCGGCCAGAACACCTTCCACCTGCTGTAGAAGGTATGAATCACCGTTAAACATTTTGCATTTCAGATGTGTCAAATACAACATAAAATACAATAAAATATATTTCATTCCAACAAAAATTGGCTTCACACAGGGTGAGCTTTTTATTGCATACAGAAAAGGAGTAATGATTTTCAACCTGAGGTTTGCGTCTGAATTTTGACGGCATGGCAAATGTGTTGCATGCATACTGAAGGTCTTTTGCAAAGGGGGTCTCTGCTGTGTTAGAAAAAGAACCAGAGCGATATGTCTGGGGCAGCCGTTGAATATGAGAGTTACGACACTCGATCTCACCGACGTGTGGTCACGTGGATCATGGAGCCCTCAATAGTTCCAAACAAATCTGTGCTGTCAATCTTTTTAAGTGGATTTTAGTGGGACAGATAACAGCAACTATATTTGCATAATTTTGCTAAATATGTTGGCACATTGTGTACACTGAATACTATATGACATTTATAGGAGCATTTTGTCTGGGGAGTAATATGAATATGAGATCTATGAAAATAAGTTCTATGAATATAATATATGTCCGCCAGCTTGTTAAAATGTATAAACATGACGTTATTTCACCAACTGTACAGCAAATGTGTTTGGGAGACATTGAAATGAATGGGCTTCAGTGCAGTGTTTGGAACTATTGGTCGCTCCATGACACGTGTTACTTCCGCATTCCAGTCTACACATGTGAGTGTCGTAACTCTGTTTTTCAACGGATCAGGTCTGGGGCACACTAAAAGGTCATGTTACTTCACGAAAACGATTTTCAATTACATAAATTCTACATCCATGCAGGGTGAACTCTGGTGACCATTACTCTTTACATCCATCACACGATTGAATGAGTAAATGAGATTTTCACCTTGTTCATGAGATTTTTTTACCTCACAATTAGATGATCAGATGAAACGGTTTAAAGATACAGGGTTCAAGTGAGAGCAGATATTCATTACAAAGTGTTTTATTTTACATTACTAGTTTAGGAGACATGAACCTCTTAAAAGAAAACAATATAAAAGAAACAATGGTTTAAATTAAATATTTTCAGTTTAGTATGTGAAATGTGTATATCAGTTTACAGTGTATTGGATTTATTTAATCTTATTTTCCATATAAAACATATAAAAAAATTATATTTCAAAGCCTGGGTGTTTGTCGTGTAAATCAGGGGTTTTCTAACGTTTTTATGCCAAGGACTCCCAAATACCTTTGAATCTTTTGCAAGGGACCCTTTGTAAAATACACATCCATTTCTTGTATGGAAGCAATTTGTATAAGAAGCATTTAAACTGTTGGACGAATAGTAAGTGTGATATTATAAAGGCAACATATTGTTTGTAGTAATGAAACTGTAATAATCTAAAGAAGAATTTTGTTTCTGGGGACCCCTTAGAACATTCTGGAGTCCCCTTAGTATAAATACACATCAGAACTTGTAATTGCAATTGTACAGCAGACTGTCTTTGTGATTTTCGCAAAAAGTTTTTGTGTTCATCTATTCTACTTGTTTGTTAATATCACCGATTGTATAACACATCAGCAGTCTGAGTCATAGGTGTAGTTTAGACGTACACATGTGTTCATAATAAATATTCATGCACATATCCCTGCAAATATGAAGTGTTTCAGAAAAACATCATGAGCTCTTCATCTGCACCCAAGACATGTCTACATAGGCTACAACTCCAGCAGAGCATGTTTCCTATAGTAACCAGGTCACAAGTTTACCAACAGTTTAGTGGAGGCATGTCATGATTTGTATATCACCGATTTGATTGCATTCTTAATCTGAACACTAAAAACAGCTTCTGTGACATTATGCGGCTTGTCAGAGGTGATTGAATTATGAGATAAGTGCTACAGTATATTTTTCTTAAATATTTACTATGAGCACAGCCTCACACAGTCAACTTGCAAGACATTAGCAATTTACTTTGTGTAATGTAAAGAGCTCCAGGAAAGATGTGGCATAGAGAAATGAGTTTGAACTTCAAAGAAAGTCTCCTAGTTATCACAGGCATTACCTGTGAAATGATATGGATGCGGAAGAGCAGCACTGTCTAATTTTCATTTGAGAAAGTCTCCCACTCTGATGGCAAGGCTGACTGTCAAAAGCCTCTCCATTAATCTGTCAGTCATACCATTTCACCGGCAGAATTAAGTAAATAGCGTCTCATCTTTCGATGAGGGAGTGAATCTGCAGAACCGCCATTACAAAGGCACTGCTGGGTCTCGTATGTCCTGTTTAACAGGGTACATGTAAAGATCTGTGTGTATGCAAAATCCTAGTATTTCTGTTTGCATTAGATATAAACTTTTTGAAGTTGTTCTATATGCTGTTATTTTTGTTTTCCTTTTTATTATTTTACATTTTATAAGTTTATGTGTCTTCGTATTTAAGGTTTCAGTGTGTCATTTTTTGGAGGATCTATCGACAGAAATGCAATATAAAAATGTGTTAGGAGGTGTATAAAGACCATAATGAAGCTCTATGTTTTTATTACATATTTCTATCTACATACACCGCTGGTCCCCTTACCTGGATTTCACCATGTTGTTTCTACAGTAGCACTAAATTTCGTAAATAAATGACATAAACATTACGACATCTTAGTGCTGTGCCAGCCTCGGAGAGGGAGGGGTGGAGTGAGCCGTTGGGTGCATTTCGCAACCTCACCACTGGATGCCGCTAAATGTTATGCAACGGACCTTTAAGTTATGAAATATATGCACTCTTTTGCAATACATTTCAATAACACATAATAAGCATTTTAATAAAAGGCTAGTTGAGCTGGACCCATCATGGGTCTTATTATTGCACTAGAAGGGCACGGCCGTATTATGGGATGTTCTCTGTTCTCACAAATTTCTTTCATTTAATCTGTTGCTAATGGTAATGACTGCCATTAAATGCTTTCAAAGAATAGCCACAGTATTTAGCTCCTCATTGCAGTCACCATGGCAGAAAAGCACTATTCTTATCATCTTATCCACACTGATTTATTGTTCATTTCTTGTTTCTTTTAGTCTGAAACGTCTGTAGGACTTGAAGAGCTATTTATGTTAGTTGCTGCAGTGTAGGTCCAAGTCAGTACAGCCAGACTCTTTGGCAAGACTTACAACGTTTCTCATTTACTCTAGAAAATTGATCCGGTGCTTGTGACGGCAATGTGAAATAGCCAGGAATGGATATTCCATGACCACTTCTAAGTGGAAGGATATTTTGCCTCAATGTTGTTAAAAATAAAGATCAAAACAAGATGAGATGGAAACTTACCTGCTTTGCAACACTTAAATCAATGACCTGATTTTAAAACGAAGCATTATTCATTTAAAAGTGTTGCTGTTTGTCAGGCATTTTTACTTGAATCATTTACAACAAATGAGATTAAATCAATTTCATTAAACCAATTTCTTTGGTCCCTTGAGGAGAAATGTTTCAGTGGAAAGCCATGGAAAATGAATGAAAACACAGTCTCATTTCCTGACTGATAACTCTTACAAGAGAAAATATTTGACATAATTTTTTGTTTAAGGGAGATTTGGTTGTTTATTTTCAAGGAGGTAAATTACTGTTTCATAGTGTAATAAATCAATAAGCCACAGGAGGCCACGTGTAACATAGATTTTTATGTTGTTGTCCTTAACTGTGGTTTAAAAACAGCTTTTGTACAGCAATATGGTAAAGCCGACCATGTTAAATAAAAAAATATATTTAATAATAATATTCCCAATAAAACAATTCCACCAACTATAATAATAATAAAATCAAAATACTATGTTGTTAAGAAACTAAATATAAATTGTAATCAAACCATATCATATCATGTTTAGTATTTCACCTTATGTACTGGATCAGTCAACAACTAAGGCCAGGCTTCCTAAAGGACTAAGTAGAATGTAAATCCCATATAAGTAGCATGGCATGTTATACAAATCCATCATTATATGTAAGTAGTAGTAAAAGCGTTTGTAAATTAATAAAAGCCTCAAACCACTTGTCCATTATGTGCAACTTAAATCTGAATTTTTGAAAAGTCTTTATTTGTGTTTTTATTGTATGTTGTATTCTGAGAATATTAATATGTTGGTAAAAAAATCATGTTTTCGAAACATGTTCGCACACCACACCTGCACTTATAAGACAAGATGTAAGCTAAAGTATCTTGGCTACCTGCAAATCTGCTTGAATTTTCCAGTCTGTAGTATTGCAGTAACATACTGCATGTTGCAGAAGTTAACAGTTCTCAGACCAAACGCCCCAACTTAGTATCTCTTTATATTGATATACAGTATATGGAGTAGTTCACTACAATCTTTAGGTCTTTCATTTGTAATTCTGTTCTGTAATTTATATGTTTTCAATGAGTATTATAAACTAGGAGGTAACTGCTAATGTTCGGCATCATTCGCAATCACATGCATTTATATACGCCACCTTCATCTCTAAGACACTTTGCCTCTTTAAATCTCTATGAGGTTTCACTTTCTCTGAAACCCTGCCTTATCAAAAACATGATTTATTTTTATAATGTAGAAATGTGTAATAGTTTTAAGATTAAAGAAAAAATGAACAATTTGAAAGATTTCCATTATTGTCAGCATTTTTAATCTATTTTTCATGTCAGGGAGATACACTCCTTGACATATTACTTGAAGTACAGCACTTTTGACCTGCCAGCTCCATAGACGTTGCTGCGCTGTACATTAACATATGATGTTGTTTAAAGTGATTTGTACAGTGCCGCAGTGCTTTCGGGAAACTAGTTGATTCCATATTTATTTAATTACCTTTGAGCTTGATGGCATACCAAATCAATAAACATATGGACATGAACTATTAATTTGAGTAAATAAAGTTAAAAAAGAGACCATGAGTGAAATGTAAGACATGAAACACAGCTAGGTATTACATGTGGTTGCCTGGGACAACAGCATGGGTGCTGGTCTAAAATAGAGGTGTTTCAGATGCATTGTTGGCGCGTTGCTATTTTGAGGAACTGAAAATAGACTGCGCCATAGACCAACTCAAACCTGGTCTGAAGTCAACGGCGCAATATACTGTATATATATTTTTTTATATTTAAAGAGCGCGTTAGTAGAAAATATGCCTCTTGCAAGGCGCCTTAAAGCCACAATATGGAAGAATTTTGTTATGAAATATCCAAAGATCACTTCCACAGTGTGATAAGTTTCATGCAGTTGTGTTTTTACATTATCCCAAATGTTCCCAAGAATGTGCAAATCCAAAGAAATATGTATTTAAAATAATGGATCGTCCCTTGTATTTGTCGCATATCAGTGACTTAATATCCGGTGCTCCGCACTACCCTCAGTTTCCGGTTGTAGAAACTATGGCAACACGCAAATACGGAAGTGGTTATACAGCATCTGGGATGCAGCATCTGTTGTTCTGTTATTATGGATCACGATTATTCTTTGGCGAGTAAAGGAAACCCAATAAAGTATAATCGCAGGCCAAATGAGGCAAGCAGTCTTATGGACAAACTAGGATTAATATCGGCGTGGCGTTTTCTAAATGGAGAGAGCTTCGCGACCAACTTGGACTCGACAGAGACTGCGCTCTCGCATGTGTTTTAATAGACAGGTAAGAACTTTTTTTATTGTACACGAAATACTCATGCACAGATTATTTGAATAGTAATGAATGCAATTACCCATGAAATACAGTATATGTCGCCAAAAACTTTACTTGTAAATGCTGTGGGTTCGTTCCAATTTACTTTTTAAACGATGACTGTATGACTGTTTTAAACATGTAAAACTGTGTAGCATTACGCTACCAAATCAATTGACAAAGTCCAATAACAGTCATGGGCTAACTTAGCATTACATTCCACGTTTCTTGCAAGCTAATTCATTACGATGACATAAAATAAAATGAATTTGTTACCTCCTCCGTGAACATGATGGGCGATCTCCATACGCCTCTGGATGCAGTGGGGCCATTCCAACTATTAAAACCTTGCAAGGACATTCTGGCGCTTCAGATTCGCAGCTTGTAAGTATATTTCATTGTTAGAGACTTTGTTACGGACTAACGCGAGTTGAGTTTGTTGTGTGTTTGTAGCGCATGTTGTCTCTTTGTGTGATCTGCAAATGCAGACATGCGCGCAACGTGAACACAGACAACATAAGTCCTAATAATCAGTTATAATGTTCCAACTAGAGGCAACAAATGTCGTGTTTATGATGGGGTTTATTGTCTTTGTTGAGTCGCGACAAGACGTGGCGTAACACTGGTAATGCGAGCTTGTTTCTATCTCACACAAACTCTGTATGATGTATATGGTTGTTTGTTTATAGTCTTCATAACCTCGTTTATAAAAGGTAATACAGTTAGCTATAGTTTTTAACAATTTAACATAATATTTTTTTAAGGAAACCATACCAATCCTTTACATCTTGCTCAAGTCGCGCTGGCAAAGTTGATGTATCGGCTTGATCATCTTTACTGGAGATCGTTTGAAACTGATATATGGAGCCGTCCCAGGGCTAAAAGATGCCGGACATGAACCGCATGCGGTGAGTGAAACTGGTGTCTGTGTTTTGTTGGCAATGGGTGCGCACGTGCTTTACTTCAGCCTACCCCTCCCCCCCGGCCGTATGGTTTCGAAAATAATTGTACAGCTGTATCTATCTTTTAAAAATGTGATCAAACTAAATACTCTTCAAAGATACGAAGTATGCAAGTTTTAATATGATATTGGCAGAAACCGCGTGTCTTACGGCCGCTTTAAGACCATGCGCTTGGATCGTTAAAATAGGGCTCATTATCTTCCAGTTCTTTATGAGGTGAGCAATTGTCACTTTAAATCCCTTATATTAGACATTGAAAATAGACACAGACATTAAAATTATAACTGTATAAAAAGGTCAAAAGTGCAAGAATGGAACCTGGAGTGCTGAAGACAACGCAGCTGCACAGAGGGGATATGGTTTACCCTTGAAGTGTGCGTACTGTTTCAATGACACATTCTCATGCAGACCTCGGAGATAAACGTTGTACAAAAGCTGCTATTATGCATGACATGCTAATACTCTATTTAGCAATGACAATGCCTCAGCATTAAAAGTGTATAAATCCGGTCTCCATCTGGTCCACCAAATAAACAACACACATCATCATGGCCCTATTGTAACATTTATCTCTCATTCTTTCCAAATTTACGGCATCAAGTATGTACTTCATTTGTTTGGCCTTCCTGTTTACTTAATCTGAGCTGAAACAGCTTTCCAGAGATGTGGATCTGGAATTGTCTGCCACATGTGTCCTTGTGTATACAGTTCCACTAAAGCTAAGCCAATCTGCTTGTACTGTATATGCTCTGTGATTCACAGTTTAATTGTGACTAAACATTAGCCATGAAATGCATAAATCATATTTAACAGACATCCTCACAAATTCACTGAAGCATCAAGATGGAACGAGAAACAAAAAATAAGGGTGTTTGAATCGCTGGAGGTGATGTTTGCTTGAACGCTTTGTGAGTATGTAGCACAGTCTTTGTGTTGCTTGTTGTTGGTCATTTTTGAGTATGAATTCCTGTTGTGGAGGTCATGTTCCATTACACTGCTTCCTCATTCACATAAGGAATCCACTTGGCTGAAAAGGAAGTTTGTTAGACTAAAAGAGGGAAATGATAAAAGATGACACAATAATGGAATATTTAACACAAAAAAGCTCTGGTCACTTCAAAACAAAAGAGGGAGAGAGAGCGAGCGAGAGAACCAGCCTTAACCGGAAAACGACTTTATTTCCTCAAAGTAGCCCATGCGGCAGCCAGAGGTCCTCGGCATTGAAGGGGGAAAAGATAAATGTTCCCATATCTAAAATGAAATAAAATTAGCATATTTGTTCACCCTAAATAAAAAGTCTGTCAAGCAAAAGAGAGATAGCGATGATAGTGGTAATCTGGTATGAGCCCAAAGTTTAATAATGTGTCCTATCAGTGCAATCGTCTTCAAGAAGAGTCTGAAGTTAATGAAAAGATAAATGGTAAAAGTTTGAGGAAGGGTGAGGAGCTTGGCAAACTCTAGATAACTCCAATATGAATGCGCCAAAATGTTACCATTTCTATGAATACAAAATCAGACTTAATTGACATTATCTAAGAAAATCCAACAGTCCATTCTGCATTCCCTAGCTTATGTCAAAAGATAAAGTGCAATTAGAGGTGCTTTTCACATGGATGGTCAAATGCACTCATTTTAGCCCAATGAGCAAAGTCGAGAAGAATGTGCAGGTTGTGGGACCGGAGGTCAAGTGTTTTGTTGAACAGTTTTTTCCTTTTAATTTCATTCTCATGTCTTTGTTGGCCCTGAAGTGCTAACCAAGCCCTGGAGAACTCATAAACTAGTCTGAGTACAAGAAGTACAGAGCTTTTAATAAAAAGGATATCCTCGAGGAGAGGAAAGTTGTAGAGCGTCCAGTGCTTAGAGTTAGTATGCTCAAATCATATTTCAACACCTTGATTCATTTCATGCGTAATATGAAACGGATTAAATCGTCAGTTTACAGTAGTACTGTTAAACAGCATGTCTGTGTTACTGTATGCCACAAGCTGTGCTTTAATAGTCGGGGATTGGCGTGTCACTGACTGCTGTTGTTTTCGAGTACAGGATATCTGTCTGTGCGTATGAGAGGCAGTAGTTTGGCAGGTTCATTTTCCGGCTGATTTAATGAGGTGCTGAGGTAACCCAGACAATCCAGGGTCTCACTGTAATCATTACATTTTATTTCCTTAGCAGACACATTAAATGAAGAGCTCAGCAATGGCTGAGATGCCTATGAATTATTCATATTGTATGTTATGTGATTTCCTTGCAATGCACTTTCCGAATGTGTAGTTTCTTTTTGTTATTGCTAATCAAATCACCCCATAGCTTATGTCGTGGCTTGACAAAATGTATACATTTCTGACATTAAATGTAATTCGCCTGCTGGATAAGATTAAATTTACAGACTGCCCTCGATTTTATTAAAGCTACTTTCATTATATTAGGGGTAAGAAGCAAAATAATCCTCTAACTGAAGATCAAACTGCTTTTCACAGCTGAATGGTGCACCAAAAACTCTCTTTTTGTTTCGATAAAGAGAGGATTGAGATATCAGTTCTCTGTCCGTTTTTAAAGTGAACTGTTTGCTTTGGACTGCTGCCCCAGGACCACATGACAGATCTACATGTGCAGTGTGCTGTTGTGCCATACTGCCTTTGTTTTAGCCGTGTAATCTAGGCTTTTGGCACTGACTGCTGTTGGAGCCATTCAGAACTGTGTCAGACAGCTGTTTGGTGTCTACCGTCGTTCCCTGTTGCAATCTGTCCCTGTTATCACAGACATAGCATATTGTAATCATTGGTCACCGGGGTATATTGCTGTACCCAACTTTGGCTCCACTCCTGTATATCTGTATGTATTAAAGAAGAGAGAGTCTTCAGGAAGAGCCTTGTGCACAAAAACGATGGTTAACGCCATCAGTCAGATTCAACACCCATTATTACATTTTTTTATTGCTAACAAGCGTTTACCAATACTTGAAATACTTTTTCTAAACTCTTAACATAATACACCTATAAACGCGACTAACACTAAACCTGATTCAAAATCGAGTCATTCAATAAAAACATTAGCACTAGTTTTCTATCCAACGGGAACATATAGTCTATCATAGCGCTTAGACTGTCAAAATGCTAGCAAACAATGGCATTACAAAAATTGCAACCAAAATTCAACAAAATAAAAAACCCGGTGTGGATTGACATCAGGGTACAATGTAACGCTTTTTGGTTTTAGCTCAATCACTCAAAAACTATTTGAGCTTGATTACTGTAATTATATTTTAACACAAACAACATACACATCTCTGCTACCAATGAACACTTAACGTTTGTTTCTAGAACCTAACGTTACCATACAGTTACAGCAAAAGTGACAGAAGTGCAAACGTTACAATACAATTACAGCAAAAGTGGGTGGGGTTCATTGGGAATTTTCTGTCAATAAACTAAAGGCGGATATTGTTTGTGCATTTGTCTATAGTAGATAGATATCCACATGTAGCAGAGTGGATCACGTGTGCCTGGATGGCCAGGTGATTCCACTCATTTGAATTTGTGGTCATGAACTTGAGGGTATATAAGGGTGAGAGTAGTCCACCTGGACGCGCGTCATTGTCGGTAACGCCCCTCGGTGACGTCATCTGTTGTCGCCGAAGGTAGGATATTTGTTTTTAGCTTTGGGTTTCATGCATTATGCGTGAAAAGTTATTTAATCTGATATTAGGTAGCGCAATATGTTTGCTCACGGGGGCCGAGTCCTGGCTGTCGATTTTTCCTGTTGGCTTCAGGCGTTACGCTGCTGCCGAAGTGACTGCCATGAATAGCGTGGGTTACAGCATCTGCTTAGGTATGTTTTTATGGGTTTGTTTAACTTTTATTGAAGTTTATCAACTAATAGAAATGTAGCTTTGTGTCCGGCAGGTTCACGAATGTGCAAAAGGGTTTGATGACCTTTCGGAGATAAACACTATTGGACGCGACTACACTGCTCTTTGTCCACACTGTTTCTTTGGGCTTGTGCTGCTCAGTGGAGCCAGCCTTTGGCCTATCTGCGCACCGCTGGTGCTGGAGTGTGCTCTGTCTGCATTCTTCTTTAGTCGTTGATTATAAGTTATGTGTATTTTGTTGGTTTATTTCTTTAATTTATGGATTTGTCAATATGGTGCTATGGTTTAGATGATATAAGGTTGGATTCGGTGACTCACACACCCAACTGAGAAATCGAAAAAAAAAAACATTGATAAAAAAGTTTACTTTCACGCTGCCAAAACACCCTTTGTGCAGTATTCCATGAAAACACAAACTTTCAAAACTTTCCAAAAGCTCACAGATGACAACATAGTGAAGGAATCATCAGCACAATGTACAAAAAAGTAAGTGCACTGCTGCAGTAAAGGCTTTATTAGCACAATGTAATTGCTGTCAGTAATAAAAATGTATGCCCTTTGGTTCAACGATAGCAAAAATAAAACAAAATGATCATAATCAATAGCTCAGTGGTTTCCTGTATCTCAGTGGTTAGAGCATGGCGTTAGCAACGCCAAGGTCATGGGTTCGATCCCAGGGATTGCACATACTTACAAACAAGTGTATAGTATAATGCAATGCATGTCACTTTGGATAAAAGCGTCTGCCAAATGCATAAATGTAAATGATCATGTAATGGAAAGACTCAATGTCTCAGATTGAGATTGGAATCATTTTTTAATTATCACTAATTAGAAAATTCTCATCATGTCTTTTACTGTAAGCTGCTGTTGTTGCAGAAGAAGAAGTTTTTTATTTAGAGTTTTATAACATTAGGTCTTCATTTTTTTCATGCTGTGTTTAAGCATTTGTAAAAAAGATAAGAAAGATCCATAATTTTGGATTGAGGTAAGCTTGTGTGAAAAGAAAATGTAAGCATTTTAGAAACGTTTCAATCGAGTGAGTATTGTGTGAAAACAACATGAATTGTGTTAATAATATGTTCACAACAGACAGATGTTGTGCTAAGTGTGTTTAGAGTTTTGAAAATGTGGATGTTAGCAATTAAAAAACTGTAATCTATAATTGTATTTAAATGACATTAAACTCTACACCTTTTAAACTGATGTTTGTGTTTGGCCGTGGTCCACTTTGTAAGATGTAAATACTGGTCCAGAATTATTTCTGAGAATTATTAATACAATTATTTTATTATTTATTTATTAGTAGTATTTTTTCACTCTTTTATATATAATTAAATCTTAAAGATATTTGTTTAACATTTTAAATCAGCCATAAATATTCTGTTGTTGTATTTTGTTGTTCAAACATCTGTGTAAATAAAACAGGAAGTTGTTCTGGACCAGCGTTGAACCAGTGTTGTTTCCATCATCCAAAGAGGTTGATAAATGCACATCTGTGACTCATCTGTTAAATTTGATGTATATTAAGTGCTGAAGCATGTTGCTTGGCAACCGCACAAACACTATAGCATTCACTGGGCAGAGCCAGAGTCATTGAAAAACAGAGTTACGACACTCGATTTCGCTGCCGTGTGGTCACATGTCACAAATCTGTGTTGTCAAGCTATTTGAATGGATTTTAGCTGGACAGACAATAGCAGCTGTATTTGCATACAATTTTCTAAATTTGTTAGCACATTGTTTACACTAAATACTACGTTAATAGCAGCATTTTGTCTGGGGAATATGAATGCAAGATCTATGAATATGAGATATGTCCGCCAACTTGTTAAAATGTATACACATGACGTTATTTCACCAACTGTACAGCAAATGCGTTTGGGAGACATTGAAATTAATGGGTTTCAGTGCAGTGTTTGGAACTATTGGTCACTCCATGACACGAGTTTCTTCCATATTCCAGTCTTCCAACGGTTGTCAGTGAGAGTGTCGCAACTCTGTTTTTGAACGGCTCTGAGCAGAGCCCTTGAGAGAGAGAGTTGCAACAATGGAAGTTCAAATTTCTCCAGTGTCACGTGATTCGAGGAGCCTTCAGATAGTTCCAGGAAGTTTCGTTTTTCATTTAATTCTTTATTTCTTTTTTTTCAATGTAGAAACTTTTTTGCAACGTTTTTTAATGGGTTAAAAGTTCACCTCAATCTGTCTGTTTTGCTGCAGCTCCATGCGTTGCAAGTAACTTCCGGGAACTATTGAGGAGCTCCGTGAACAGCCATTGCTGTGAAAAAACTGTTCTATTGGCATCTACAGAGTTCACCCGACTCTCTCTCTCTCTCTCTCTCAAAGGTTCTGACAGTATATAAATTAACTTTATTACATGGCTTTCTGGAATAATTCATACTGATTGGCCAATTGCGACATTCCAAGGTCTAATATTCCCAGATAACAACTGCTTAAAACTAATAACACATACTAACCCCGATGCAGTAAATCATTTTGACAGTCACAGTTCAATATTACAAAAAATAAATATTAATACTGTATGTCTTTCACTCTAAAATAAAAAAAGTGCTATATAGCACTAAAAGTGGTTCTTGGCTCGTAATCATAGGGGAACCACTTTTAGTGCTATATAGAACCATATTTTGGTGCTTCAGCGGTTCTTTGGGATGACTGAGGTCCTATATAGAACCACTGAAGAACCATACAGGGCTAAACAGGTCCTTTATACGGAAACAGTGTTACATAGCACCTCGGTCACCCCAAAGAACCACAGAAGCCTCAAGATACTGTGCTATATAGCACTAAAAGCGGTCCCCCTATGATTACGAGCAAAGAACCACTTTTAGTGCTTTATAGCACTATTTGTTTTAGAGTGTTTAATAAAATGTATGACATATTTACAAATGATTAAACAAAATTTCCTGTTCCTGGCATTTGAATGTCGTGTCTTACCTTAAAACCGAAAGCTAACAGGTTTTCCCAGCGGAAGTTCTGCATTTGTTAAAAATAAGCTAATAAAATATTTCAAATCAATATGTCATGTTCAAAAAAAATATACTTATGAGGTAAGTGGCCGGGATAATGTACAGGCAGCTGCATGTTATCGCACAAATTAACACCATCCCCAAAAAGGGAATGTAGCAAGATGTCATGTGACGTTCGACATATACCCTATTGCTGTCACTGGAGTAGAAGCAAAACAAAATTGACATTTGACATATCAACATGAAATGTGAATCAAAGTGTTATGATCTGTATAAGTAAAACAGACCAACAATCTCTGCAAAATGCTAAAACTTTGCCAAATGATGTGAAACCCATAGCTACAGGACACATCCCGTGTCCCTCGAGATGAGCAGTCATTTTCGCTTGGTGGAGCAATTTGACGTAAATTCCCTCAGCGCTGGTATGGTGAAGATGAGGTGGAAGTGGATCTTTTAATAGCTGACAGGGTGGAAATGTTTGATTTCCTAGCACACTACTCCCCACAACAACATGATCAGAACAGGGAGAGAAAGCTAAATTAATAGCGTAGGCACACTCAGAGAAGTAAAATGTTGGCGAGATTATCCCTGACAGATCTGAATGGGTGAGATGTATCCCCTTTGTCATTATTATAAAAGCAGTTAATCTGTGGAGGAATAGGAGCGTTGCTGTTGGTGTACAGATGTAATGAATCAGACTAAGGAGATGACAAGCAGAAAGAGTGTGGAGCCAGGGAATAGAGCCCATCTGACATGCTTAGTACAGCAGTTAACCATAGTCCTGCTCCTCAGCCTCTTCTCTATCAAGGGACCACACACAGAATGCATTCTCACTCATCCGCTTACTCGCCCCATCGTTTTTAGCTTTTTTTCTGTCTCATTCTCTCATTCACATCCCACTCTTGATTTGGTTACATATAACCGGGCCCACCAGGAGTCTGCGCTTACAGAACTGTGCTGACGGCTCTGCACTTCAGGCAGAACTGCTGTTGTTTGTAAAATTCTCCTGTCCCTTTTTAACTAAATATTTTACGAAATTTTAAGGATTCCTGTTACCATTATTATTAAACTTCATTTTAACACATCAGAAATCCAAATCTATTGGCTTGGTAGAAATTCAACACATAGACACAAAAAATACATATGTGAATTAATGTACATCGAGTTGTTATAGACAAGAATGTGATTGTGAAAATTGCGCATGTTCAGTGAGGTAGGGTCTGTACAGAAAGTTATACAAAATAGAGATATAAGTATGAAATAATACCATGAAACAAATGCTGAGAATGTTAAGGTGGAAACGTAAAAGCTTTTCTGTAGCTCAGCTGGTAGAGAATGGTGGTAGCAGCCCTTAAGTCATGGGTTCAACTATCTTCTGCTCATAAAACGTATATAGTGAGTGCACTGTAATTTCTTTGGACAAAGCTGTCTGCCAAATGCAATTTACAAGTGGAATATAAATGTAAAGGTAGACTCATGAATTTACATATTGCACTTCTTTTTCTGTGCACCTTAGTGGAGATGTTGCCGTATCAGGAGACCATATTCACTAATGTTAAAGGGATGGTTCACCCCAAAATGAAAATGATGTCTCTAAACCTGTTGTAGTTGTTCCAAACCTGTTTAAATTTCTTTGTTTGGTTGAAGCCAGAGAAAGATATTTGGAAGAATGCTTGTAACCAAACAATTTAAAAGTGCCCCAGAACTGAATATTATTTTGTGTTTAACATAACCAAAAAGTTATAGAGTATTTGCTCCTACTATAGTAGTCAATGGTGCCCAAGACCTGTTTGGTTACGAGCATTCTTCCAAATATCTTTCTCTGTGTTCATCAGAACAAAGACATGTATACAGATTTGGAACAACTCAAAGGTGAGATCATTTTTATGTTTGGGAGAACTATTCCTTTAACTTTTTATGGTAGACATTTTTGTTCTACAGGAAAAGCTGGTCTAATGTGGTTTTTGGTGGCTCTTTAGAAGAAGCAAGAAGTGTTTGTGCTCTGGGTATGTGGGGTCAGTGATGATTTATTTAGTCTGATTCATTTAGATATTTTCGTCCATTCCGTAGAATGATGCAGATTTTTCCTCAGAAATAGAGCACGGACAAATCTGAAGATCCCGTCTGGGCCTAATTATACCTGTTTGAAATTGTTAGTCACTCTTGAAGCTTGCTGAATTAGCAGCAATGAAGGAGCGAAAGCAAATCTGACTAAATCAGTTTTTCAGAATATGTGCCAGAGAACTGCAGACCTTAGCAGACGTGTTAGGTCGGAATCACACAACCCTACACTGTAAGAACACTGTCTAGCTTACTGATAAAGTGCCATATCAGATTCTGTATGATTCGATATCCTAGAAATATTACATTCTTTAAACTTTTAAGCATTATGAGGTAATGCGTTAGATTACGGCCCACAATTTACCGCATAATTAAACAGGATTTACAGCGTAACTACTTGTAACAATAGTGTACCTCTATAAAGGGGAACAATAGGCCTATGTAAAGTTTGGGGAATAAAGGGGTAAGAATAAGCTAAATAAAAAATATATATTTATGATGGAACTGCATTCCATATAAACATCCAATTCAAACCGCTCCTGAGCTACTGTCAGGGAACACCACAGAGAACAGATCAAATAAAGGTATGTACAAAGGTATAACAACTAGAACACTACAGTTTAAGCAATACAAAACAGAGATCGGACAAGGAGAACAAGACAAGACTGAGTATATAAAGAGGCTGATGAAGGGCAGGTGCGATGATAACAAACATGGGACAGGTGCGGGAGCGTGATGGGAAACCAGTCCATGGGGGAACACAGGAGAAAACAGGCATGGGGACAGATGGAACCGTGACAACTACTTGATTATAGTCTCAAAAGATCAACATTGATTTTGCACATTTACACATTAAAACTCATCAGAATAACTCATCATTGAAGAAATTAGTTGTGACCAACAATCCTGAAATCAATCAAATAAAATGAATCCTAAAGTCAAAACGCTGTCAAATTTTCAGTTGACAGACAGTCTACGTGCTTCGTTTGTGCTGTTTTGCTTGCGGAAAAACTGAACACATCATTTCCCCTTATTTCATGTTTGCTATAATAAGAAATAAAAACCCTATTTCCCAAACTTCGCATATTTTTCCCCGTTACCTGTAGAGGTACATTTTTGTTACAATCCAGTACCTCAGAGATGACGTATTTGTGTAGGCTAACCCGGAAGCTGATCCCCTTGACCGAAAGCCTATGCATTTTTCCTATTAACATTATTTCACGCGATTTAACAAAAACTCATTAAAAATCCCATAGACCTTGGCGCAAAGGAACCGGAAGTTCTAAAATCGCTCATCTCTGTGGCTCCCTATTAGTTACTCTGTAAATTCTGTTTAATTGACCTATCGGTAAGCCCCTCCTCTCGAATGCAGATGAGCCAATGATAGTTGAGCATGAGTTGCACAGACACCGGAACTCGGACGCCTTTAGTTTCAGCGCCATAGAGAAACATTGTAAGATCCGAAGCTCTCAGCGGTTTTATGGTGTTATGCTACAAAAATGTTAAAACGATGAGCCTGGGGTACTTGTAACACTAATTCCAGGTGACCTGGGAGGATGAGGAATGGAATTTATTTGGAACAACCCGAGGGTGAGTTAATGATGACAGAATTTTTATGTTTCGGGTGAACTGTCCCATTAAGCAAATCTAAATAATTTACAAAGAATACATTTCTAAACTAAACACCCCATCATTTTCACCTCTTATACTGGTGATATATGTCATTATTTTAAGAGTAGGGAATGACACATCTTTGTTGTTATTTTAGTTTCAAGGTACATCAAGATTTTCGTGTCTTCCCTCCTTTTCTCCTCCTCTTCTCTCTGGCTCTCCCTCTATTTCTCTCCCCCTCTCCACCCCAGGGCTCCAGTCATAGGGGAGAATGTGTGGCTGGGAGATAAAGAGGCTTGTCGCACCCCTTGATAGCCATTCGCCGATAAGATCTAGCGGCTGTCCATCAGGCTAGCTCATAGCGCTGGCTGTCAGTGGCATCCTAGGAAATTTGTTAGATGCACGAGCCTGTCATATCCCTGACATTCCATAAAGAGCATCTACACAAACAGGTCTTTGGTAGGATTCATGACCCTCTGATGGCTGCTGAATGAAAGGGGGAGGCTTTAGAGTAATGAGCCCAGTATTGTTTTTAGCAAGACAATAGAGAAGACAACAATATTTGGAGCATTTGATTTTGACAAACAATGTCTATTTAACAAGCATAATACTGTTTTAATCATTTTCTATTTGTGGTCTAAATGACCTTGAAGACCTTTTAAAAATACAACATTCAACGATATGGATGATGCTTTATGAATTTTCCTGGTATAATGAGTATTAATTTTGATGTTTCCCTGTGCATGATGTTGCATTACGTCTGTTCGGGTCTCAGTTTCCTGCATAAAGCATTAATAAATGCTTTTCTGATTGGTTCAAACACTACAGAACTACACTTTGTATTTTTACTTAACCTAAAACAAAAATAATCTTTATAGGTAATAATCATCAGCAGACACAACAGATGGGTTGAAGCTCAGTCATACTGTATGTGTTTGCTGTGTTTTGATTTAGTCAGGGGAACGTGTAATGTAATATAATTTTATAGGAAATAAACACACAATTTTCATGACATTCTTAATTTATTTAAAAAATTTAGATTTTGTTCTGTATACATGTAATAAACAAAAGATTAAAAACTATACTTTTGGATTGAAACCTACTTCAGGAAACTACTCTCAAAACAATTGACACTTATTGTTTTTATAATAATCAGGCATTTTATCGCATGATCAAATCAAAACTTAATAGAAATCATCCTTAGTTGAACAAATCTATTAACTTTTTCCCACCCCAAATTAAATTGAGGATTATTAAATTGTCCTTTTCAATAATCCTTTAATGTTAGCCATTAGACTTCACCTCATCATGTGATCAGGTATATGATCAATGCTGTGAGGCCTATGTAGTCGTTTTATGTCCAAAAAAATGCTTTTTATATGGATTTTTTTTAGCAATTACAGTATATTTAACCTCATGCCTTTTAATACTTATGTTTACTCTGCAGCGCTCTTAACTATTGCTTTCCAAAATACTTTCAATATTTATATTTGTACATTAGTTTCTCTATATCCTACCATAAGTAATGTACAGTATACAGTAAGTAGGATGTTCTTATGGGATCAAAGTCCCTGTATAGAAGTCATTCCAATGCAACTCTGGACAGCTCTTGCAGTCATACAAGTCTTAAATCTACTGGACTGGTGAAAGATATTTTAACATATTTCTGACCAACAAATATACATATTTCTGATAAAACAATTAAGAAATTCGACATCAACTGTACCATAAATTCTTTGTTAAACTCAAACCATGCCATTGCTTTAAAAACAACTATAATGCAGGTTGCTTCAGCTACTGTGCATGTGCAAAGGCTCACATTCAGTACAGAGTCCCTCCCCCAGATAATTATTAGTATTGATGATTGGCTCATTTTACTGGAAGGCGGTAATTGCACTTTCCCCATGTTTGAGACTTCCACTTCCATTGCCCCAAAAGTCTATTTCTGCATCCGAAATCGCATGCTGTGACAGTACGTACTGAATTTGAATAAATACCTACCTATCGGCTGTTAAAACAGTACGTTCTATATAGTATGAGTGGGAGTAGTATGAATACATTTCGGACATACTGCGTCTGCCATGTTTTATGGTCATGTGACCCGTATGCTCTTTGACCTATGATGTCTGAACAACAACCTATACATGAGTGTTGATAAAAACATACAGTAATTTAGTCACGAGAAATTAATTTATTGGCACTTACATTAAAAATAGCAGCCACCTTAAAGTTTTCTTATAAACTTTAATAAGCTATATTTATTTGATTTACTTTGGAAATTTGACCGTCAGCTCCCGTAGCATCATGGGATGGAGAAGTGTCAATCATATTCACACTCACGAATCTCAGCAGAAAAAGGGTAGTTTCTCACCCACTGCTTTTTGCATACTGATGTTTCAGACATACTAATCATGACTCATACTCATTTTTGCCTACTATATAGTATGGAAGTCTAAATAGTTTCGAAAATCTAAATATTTTCACGTTTTAATGACATAAAACACACCAGTTATAACCTGCTTGGGATTTTTTAAACCTTTATTGCGTCTTTAAAAGGGCGGTTGCTAAAAAGTTGCTAAAAGCAATTACTTCCTTTGAGGGGACGTTAGACATCATTGCACATAATAATGCATAATAATGCAACATGGGCACAAATGTCTAAAATCATTTTTGGGATTCATTCGCAGAGTAATTACTTACCAGGGAACATGTAAAGTTTAAGAAAGTTGTCTGAGGTTTGGTGGTGGTGACATCAGTGGTGTAGTCTACGTGATAAGCAGGTATATGCCGTATGCGTATACCCACTTGAAAAGATCAAGGATTTCCGTATACCCACTTAAAAAAGCGTGAAGATGTGTTGTTGCCATTTTTTCTTTCTTTCCCTTGTTGTTGTTCTCATATTCTATTTTGTACTGTATTTTTCCTTTCACTGTTGTTGTATGTGGTCTCCGTTTCTAAAATAAAAAACGTAATAAATAATAAAAAGGCGCGAGGATACGTAACAACAACGATTTGTGTCGGAAAAGTGAGACATACTGACTTTTGGACCATTGGTGCAACTGGGTGAAATGAAACAAAAGGAGATAATGAAAGGCAAGCATTTAAACTACAATATTTCAGTGTTTTAGTAAGCCATCCCCTGAATGCGCTCCGGTTGACGCTGCAGCTGCAGCAGGTGTTACAGAAAACCTTACAAACTTTTAATAAGCACCATATTAGGAGTTTATTGAGGCAAAAGTTGTAGTTTATGGTTTGTTAATAGCGAGAATTGAACCCTTAAAATAAAGTGTGAGCGGATATTCTTAACATTGTGTTAGTTGCCCTTCTGAAAATAATAGAGTCCTGCCATGTAATGGTTTCTATTTTTGCAGGGTGGGTTTATGTAAAAATTGTATATCTCAAATAAATGTGCTTTAGGGATTGTATACAAATACCATCTAAGGCGAAATTTAACTCTTAAATTGCTGAGAGACAGTGATTAACAAAACCAACAAGACCCCAGATGTCATTGGCTATTGAAGTCTTGCTTGCAATAAGTCTCTCAGAATCCTGTTGATTACATATAGAGTCATACTCTATGCATTCGTGAGTGTGGTGATGCTCATGGGTTGTCGATCTGGGACGGGTGAGTTGGCTGGGAGGGAAAAATCAAGAGTATACTCACTACAAAAAACTAGACTACACCACTGGGTGACGCTGATATCGAGCGACCATGGTGTATTGCATCATGTTAGCTTTTTACTCCTGGCGATTGTATTAGGCTTCAAAAATAGCAAATATTGTGTTAATATGTACAGATTATCTTGATATAAAAAATCGTGTAAACATCATGGACATTTGTTAATCACAGATCTTATTTTATGCCATCTTCCAAAAGTCTATGGAAAAAAATGCATAGGCTTACGGTCGAGGGAACCAAAGTGGTGCTTATTTCTAGGTTAGCCTACAAAAATACGTCATCTCTGAGCCACTCCATTGTGTCTTTTTTATTAAACTTTCATCTTTTACTGGATTGCACATAGAAAAGGCATGTCCTTGCATCATACCATTCATTTCTCCAAATCTCAACTGTAAATGAGGGACAGATAAACAAGATAATTATCTTAAATTAGATCATTTTAATAACACTTAAAATGATAATTTGTCTCCAAACTTCCTAGCTTTATTCTTCACGTCAATTTATTCTTTTCAGTTTGGTTTGTCCTCGTGTACAGCAAACAAACTGCGTTATTGTCTTTCTCCACTTCCAGACCGCAGGCTTTGCTTCGTCTAATATCACAAGGCCAGTCTCGACAATAAACCAATTTAAAGAATCAACTTTGTATTTTAACTTTCTGCATTTTTAAAATATAACATCTCAAACCTCATTCTCACAGAGTTGTCTGAAGTCCCAGTCTGTTATGTAAGAGAGAAGAAGGAACATCTTAGTTATTCTGTGCCACCATTGTTTTAATGTTCCCCATGGGCAAAATCTCTAAACACCATAACCTTTAATTCATGCACAATTAGGACTTGCTACCAGATGCATGTTCTTCTACCTAAAGTGAGCAACAGATGTGGATAATGGCGTAGGAAGTGGAAACATTTAGAGGCAACTGATAACACAGCAGGTGCACCCTCATCTGAGTCGCCATCAAATCAATGTACTGGGCTGCCCACCGCAGGGAAACGCTCTTGTTAGCTGGGCAAAAGTGATCAGAAAGACCTCTGCAGTTGCTCTCTAAATCTCGCGGGAGAGCCGTGCGGCCCTCAGATAAGCTCTCTGTGCGTTTCACTCGGAGGCGTCTCTTTTTGTTAATTACGTGCTCCCTGGAGACCCCAAGCCTCATTTGAAAAGAAGAACAACATTCATCATGAGTCAATGTGCCAGTTGCTTCTTTACGGTGTAACCGGTTTCATTTTTCTGTTTTTTGTCGTTGTGTTGTAATAGTATTCACATCTCCTAAATCTTTATTCTTTGCTCTTATTCAGGCTGTCATGTCAACGAATGACTGTAAATGCCCCTTTTATCCTGTTTCATTCCATTCAGGTTTCTGATGGCACAAAGCACTGTAATTATTACAAATGCATAATGCAACAGATCTTAGAATTATACATGGAAATGACAAAGGATAAACGTTGCTAAAGGTACTGTAAGTGGTTTCAGCTGTTTTGCCTCTAACGTTTTGCGACTTCATAACGCCTCCCTCCAAATGTCAGCAAACGAAAAAATGATGTACAGGCAGAGAACATTTCTGATTGGCTAGTTTTTCGATTTGTTTAAGACTGGCCTAAACGTATGAGTCACTCAGTTTTTGTTTACAAACTAGAGGGGCTGTCAAATAGACAGGTTGGTTTCTGAAAACGGCTGGTTTAGTGATGGCTGTGAGATAATAAGTGATTTATATTCATATACGTATACACAACGTAGTATTTATAAAAAGAATAGCGTACAGTCCAAGATTTTATATTAATAATATTTTAAATGTAAAGTTCCAGTGTGACATTTTTTTGGGGGGGTCTCTTGACAGAAATGCAATATAATATACATTCCTGTCTTCAGAGGTGTATTAAAACCGTACATGTTTTTTTTATCTTAGAATGAGCTATTTCTACATACACCTTGGATCCCCTTGCATTGGATTCGCCATGTTGTTCTAGTAGCCCTAAACAGACAAATACAGTATCTCCTTCACCAAAGAAGTGAAACGCAGCTAAATTTCAGACACCGGACCTTTAAAACCATGTATTTATTATGTTTATACTGCTCTGAAATACTGACTTGAAGGTTTTTGATTATGAAATAAATAAATAAACTAATGCTGTCAACATCACCTTACAGGTAATACGAGACAGCAGATTTTATATTGTTACGTGTTTGTTCGACGAGCATAAGCATTCCCGATCAACACGTTGTCTCCCATAGCGAGTATGTTAATTGCCTCTGTGTCAATATGTTCAGCCTCTGCTCTGTGCATGTGTTCTTCCTCATCTGAAGAGGTAAAGTGGGAAGCCATATGAATAGGGCCCCAGGTACCCTACCCACCGCTGTAATACATAATGATGAGTTTATTGCTGCTTACACCAGCACTGAGGATTGCTGTGTGTTTTAATATTAAAAGCTAATGTGAAGCGTCTTGTGATCTCTACTGCAAACAACTATCAAGCGTATAGATGTAAAAAAAGAAGGGCAGGTTTTCGACACGTGTTTGCTTTAAAAGGGTTCTGCTTTTACTTGTCATGTTATTTTTTTCACCTTCTGCTTTTCTCATCAGACTTCAGCTGAGACACAAAGTTTTCCAAAGTTTGTCTTTTTAAAGAAAGAATGAAAAAAATGAAAGGGACAAAACCCCCTCTAGAAAAGCTGACTTTATTTCACCGAGCATTTGGACTCGGGCAGAAACTCCTTCTGTCTAGACATTTTATGATGCTAAGAAAAACAAAGTCACAGAAAGACCTCATACGTTTGAAGTCACCTAAAAACAATATTTCAAATCCTCCTGAATAATTCTCTGAAGCCCTGTTCTGCTCATAACTAAACATTTTTATTTGCTTATTTTGTGTAAAGTAACAAAGTAAAGGGAGAATTGAAACACTCTGTAGTTCAAACATATTTTAATATATGTATATATACAATATTTATATATATATATACATACAGTATATATATACTGTATATAAGCTTGCCGTTGGTGTAAGCACCTTGTTATTTTTCAATTTTCAATATTCATTCAATTAATGTCTAAAGCCTGTCTAAACACTTTAAATTCTGAAAGGAAGTGAAATAAAGCACAGATTGAATGCCGTATTTGCTTTCTTTTTTGTTTTTACAGCCAGGGATTGAGAACTGTGATGTATGTCAAGGCTGAGACTTTCAACTTCATTGCCGGGGTAATATATTTCTAATTCCCTGCCTGGGTAAATCACTGGCTGAGAATTGGATATTAATTTTCAGACTCAAAAGGAGCCAAAGAGTGAATTATGCTTCATAAAATGGATTACTGAACGGAAGGACGGTTGGTTTTACTGCTGTAAGGGAAAAATACTTGTTTCCCTTTGTATAATTGATTAATCCAAAGTGCAAGCAACTGTGTCAACTGCAAAGGTGTGATGTTGTTTTTTTTCTGTCGTTTTTATAGACAGATTACCAATGTGAGTAGCGACCCGCCTGCATGCCAATTTGAATTGTTTATTTATTGATGCATACAGTAGAAGGACTGAAGGTTGAATGGCTGGAAAGGGTTCTGGCCACGCAGCCGAAGCAGGGAAGCAAACCAGCAGGACAGGAAGTGTAATTCAGAATCCAATCTCGTTCGGAGGTTAGGAAAACTGTACCATTCAAATGGAACAACTGAACCAAAACCTAAACCAAGAGTTTAGATAACAGAGCGAGGGCTTCACTCAGATGAATGTGTGGAGGATGACTGCAAAATATAGCCTCATGTTCCACAAACTGGTCACATTTGAAAAGCTAGCTGCACTCTTAGAAAATATATTCTCCTAATTTTGTACAGATAGTCTAAAAGTACTTTAAAATTAACCTTAATTGCTTCTGAAATGAATTTGAACTATAGGCAAAAGTTGTTATTGCAAAATCACAGTGTACTGTATTTGGTGGAACTGCTAGTTCATATTTAAACAGTGACCCTCAATTGTTGCTTTTTGTTGTTGGATGCAGAAATTATTTCTGGGCTTGTGTGTCTCTGATTTTGGTTGTGCAGATGATGCATTTTTTACCACTAACAGAATCATTTTAGGCATGATTGTTTTCAAACACCCCCTTCATCTGACATTGCATGGACAAACAAAATAGTCTTTCCCAAATGTATTCCATTGAATGAGCCAATCTGACCTTTGGCCCGGTTGCTGCTCAAAAGCATAGTTCACCCAATAATGATTTTTTTTTATCATTTCACCTATTGTCATATCAAACCTCTATGACTTTCATTCTTCTGCAGAACGCAAAAGAAGATATTTTGAAGAATGTTGGTAACTGAACAATGGCGGTGCCCATTGACTTGCATTGGTTTTGTGTCTACACAATAGAAGTGAATGGGTACCGCTGTTGTTCGCCTACCAACATTTTTATATCTTCTTTTGTGTTCTGCGGAAGAAAGAAAGTCATGCAAAGTTTGAAATGAACACACAATTCAAAACACACAATTCAACTACATGGACATATTATTGCCCGGTTGCAGTTTTATCAAACTCCAACATCCTTTCTGTTAATTTCAGTTAATTCTGGCATTTGCTCCGAGGATTTAGTGGAAAAACCGCTTTATTCTGCCAGCCCATTAAAAGACCTTGCTTGGTCACAGAGCACAGATCTACGATCAGTTCTGTGATCACAACAATCAATTTAAAGAATAGGTTGGGTTGCCGATAGAAGCTGGCAAAATGTCAGCCTTTGCAAAACCGGTTTAACCCAATACAAATGCGAAGAGTTGACCTCAAAATCCAAAGTTGACAAAACACTGAAAAGAATGCTGCCTTACAGACATTTACACAGCATTACTGTTGCTTAAAGATAACACCAGTGTATCCATTATTGATCAGCGGTCAATCGTAATTAAAACATACATTAAATGTATTGTAAAGACTTTATATTCTTATTTCATTTCTAATGAGCTTTGTGGCTGGAGAGAAGAGAATAATGATTTATACATAAATGAGCTACTGCTTAAGACGTAGGGCACATGCAGTGTATTATTCATTTATTAAAATTAATGTTTCATGCTGTCTAGAGAGAGGTCAAAATTATTCAGCTCACATTGCTTTATTCATATAATTTTAAGCAGCCGTTTAAAGCTCAGCTGTATTCAAATGTTTCATTACAAATCATGCCGTTTTCAACAGGGTTTCACTACTGACAGCATGTGGATGAGGGGGAGGAAGGTAGATGAGCTAAATGTCTGTCTTTTACCTTGTGAAGGCTGACTGATTTTTGGACTCGCTACTGTAGATATTTTTCAAATAAATTAAAGAAAAATACTTTTTATAAATGTGATTTGATGAGGATTGTGCATTTGTATGAAACGTTCGCCTCATAATGATAGTTTTAATATTCTGTTTTATTGCCCTTGTATGTTTTTTCTCTATTAAATCATTCGGGACACAGGCAGCAAGTTACTCAGTTAATTCACATTCCAAATGACGCATTATCTGTTGTCTCCCTCTGCATATTCAGTGTTACACATGACCAGCTGATATTATTTGTTCAACATTCCACAGCATCATAAATGATAATTACTCTGAAAATGGTTTTCGGAAATACTTATCGATGTAAACAACTCTAAAATGAATCTTGACGGCTGATTCTCAGAAAACATGTTTGAAGCATGAGAGTACCGAGGCCGTGTCTTAGGTCTGAGTGTGTGGCTGTCCAGAGCTCTTGGTCTTGAGTGGCTCACTGACAGGGTTCCTGAAGATCAATGAAGCAGGACTGGAGATAGACTGGAGACAGGAGATAATTGGGCAGAACAGGACGTGGTGTGGCACCATGGTCGCCCAGGGGTCTTCAACACTAATCTATGGCTCCCGTGAGGGGTAAGACTGGGGAATCACTATCTCGAGCACTCCCATGCCACTGGCTCTCTTGGGAAACTCACACAGTCTCACAGAGTCTCCGTCTCTAAGCATCTGTCAACCGTCAGCCTGACTTTTCTGCCGGCCGCCAATTCTTTCCCGCTGTGACATCCGTGCTTATCATATTCTTTGACCTCTGGTGGTGTTGTGATGCTTAGGACAGGGATCAAATAGTAAGTTTCTTTTCTTTAGTCGCATGTTGACATGTGTTCAAATGTAGCAATATGGAGAATACATTTTGATTGCTCTAAATATTGTTTTTATCATTCCTTTCATTTTTTCTTTCTTATTAACTAATTTCAGCACTATGTCCACAGCTTTATTTGTATAATTATATGTAAATGATCTGGCTGTATGAATGTACTGTAAAATATTTGTTATGCCAAAGAAATTATGAAAGAGACGCCAAAGTCATTGAAAGCCTGAGGGAGTTGTGAGAATGAAAATTAATGTCCGTTATTAACAAGCTTCTCGTTGGTTATTTTCAATAGACGTCTGGTGAAATCCAATCAGACGCCCACTGCAGCTCTTTGGAAAGTTAAATGAGTTACTTGAGTTAAATGCACATTTCAGCTAAACTATGTAACGTAGAAAGATGCCACGATGGGAGGAAACCAAACACACATTTATGCTCATCTGAATTCAGAATTGTCATTTTGTATTTCGCTGTAATTGATTTTATCCCGGCTTGACACTCTTGAGGCATGGGACTGCAGATCTCAGCTGCAACCTGTGGGAATCCTGAGGTCTTTGTGACATCTCAATTCAAAGAGACACCATTTGGATTTGAAAGTGTGGCCAATGTTTCTGTCAGGCCACCCAGACCCCCCTCAGCATGTGGAATATTTATCGGGGAACATTTTGCATTTGTATGAAATCAACAGAGGAGAAGCCTGATGAATGTATGTATGTGCTGGCTCCACTAATTCACAACTGTTGGTTGGTTCCCTCGCTCACATATTTTTCAGGAATGGGTTAGAATTTTAAATATTCTCTCTGGGCCAAAAGCTTCATGATTGACGGGTGCCATACTCTCTTTCTCTCTTTCACTGTCTGTCTCTTTTCAACAGGCTTTTGTTTCATTACATATATTGTGTATTCTTTTTAAAAGCAAACGTTGTTAAAGTCAATGCAGGTTGTTAATATATATGCAATGTAAATCTTACCACAGAATGCAGTAGACCTTATTAACTTCTCACTCCCTGTTTACCTGATTTTTCAATTTTAATTATTTAATTACAGCAAAATGGCTGAGAGGTTCCAAAACACAACACTGTTACGGTAGACTTGCATTGTTAATGTAATCAACAACCAAAAAAATCCAGCTACATTCTCAACAATAGGGAACACTTCATGAAGTTTGTTTATTGGTTAAAATAGCGTCGATTTTTGGAAGGAGTTTAAACCTCTGATGAAAAACAACATGTTAGAATTGTCTTTGTGTGTGCTTTAATGTGAGCTACATTAAAACCAAAAGCCAAACTTAAAGGAAGAGGTCACCCAAAAATTTAAATTCTGTCTTCATTTAGACAGTCTTCACCCTAAATCTGTATCATTTTTTCAGGTAAAGGCAGAGAAAGATATTTGGAAGAATGCTTGTAACCAAACAGTTCTTGGCCACCATTGACTACCGTAGTAGGAACATTGCTTTAGAAATGTCTTTGTTCTGTTAAACACTAAAGAAGATATTTTGAAGAATGTAAGAAAGCAAACAGTTCTGGGGCACTTTTGGTAACCATTGTAATTTTTCCTACTATGGTAGTCAATGGTGGCCAAGAACTGTTTGGTTACAAGCATTCTTCCAAATATCTTTCTCTGTGTTCATAAGAATAAAGAAATTCTTACAGATTTGGACCAACTTGAGGGTGAGTAAACGATGACAGAATGTTTCTTTTTGGGTGAACACTTCCTTTCAGTCTGGCTTTTGGGTTGTACTGTCGTCTTTGAAAATGTCATTTTCTGAGAGACTAGGCCAATCTCATATATTGCGTTTTCCAAAATGTTATTTTTAATTATAGGAAATTGCTTAACTAGCTTCACCAGCATGAGAGTTCCCTGGTGAACCAGTTTTACCCCCTCCACTTTTTGACAGGTAAAAAGCATGGTGCTGGTTCACCAGGTAGACCAAAAACAGCATGAAACAGCATTACAATTCCTGCTGATCTATCCTTGTCTTTTGAGTAAAATAAAAAATGTACTTTTTTTCCAACACAAGCTGCCCAGAAACTGAGATCTTCCTTCGCTGCATTTGTGTCACCAAAGGAGCTGAATCAAGCTGAACTTCCTTACGCTTATGTCACATCTTCCTACAGTCATCCACGTGGCTATTTATAGTGCCACACTAATTTACTGCACATGGGACTCTGAGGGCCACAAAGCTGCTCCTTTCCTCTTGCAACTCCATTGCATGTGGCTTCAGCTCTTTTATTGGTTTCCAGTCCGCCCTGCTTTTGCTAGAGGAGTTATGAGGCGTTCATGGATGGAAGCCCAGTTCAAAGCAATGGCACTGCACAGACTTTCAGTGTGTATATGGAAAATGTGAGCGATGTCCGCAGAATATAGAAAAGACGGAGAAACGCAGGGGAAGTGGTTAATCCCAAAAAAGACTCTGGCCAGCCTTTAATGTTCAGATGACATGCAGAGCTTGTGGGAGAGCTTGCTGCCAGTCCATATCAACATATCGCTCTGCCCTCAGGACAGATGAGGCGGCGTTTCAGTCAGGATGTCTGCTTTAACCAAAGTCACCTCAAATGGTCCTTCGCGACAGATCTTTAAACTGAATAAGGAGAAAAGAACATTGAGAGTTTGGTCTTCTGCGCTGCGGGTGTCTTGCGCTTTCTGTTTCTTTTATTAATTTGAGAAGCAAAAAGGAGAGTTTACTGAACAGACAAAGCCCGGAATGATGACAGCTCAAATGCATCTCCGGGAGAGTACACCCGTTCCATACTTGCATTAGCATTTCACCCTTCTGGGAGTCAACATCTGGAACTGATCCTCTAAATCACATATGTCAGAGTCAAGGCCCGCGGGCCACATCCGGCCCGCGAGAAGGTTTTTTACGGCCCCTGGGATGATCTTGATTTATTATTAGAACCGGCCCGCAGACCGCAGCAAGCCGGCAGCCCGCAGATCTTTTACACGCACCAATACTACATTTCCCACAATGCAACGGTGACGCACCGAGCAGTAGGCTGCTTCATTTCAATATTTATTGGCACAGCAGTCGTCAGCATCACAGTAAAATTAACTTTCAGATACCCATCAAAAATGGCAAAACGGAAGGTGGACACTGAGAACCGGGGGTTTCAAACAAGGTGGGAGTCGGAGTATATGTTCACGGAGGTAGCTGGAAAACCTGTGTGTCTTCTGTGTGGAGAAAGTGTGGCGGTACTGAAGAGTATAATCTGAGACGACATTATGAAACGAAACACGCGGACAAAAACAAGAATATGGACATGGAACAAAGGCTACAAAAAGCAGAGGAATTAAAACGAGGCCTCAAATCTCGACAGGCTCTGTTCAAAAAAGCCAAATCACAAGGCCAGGCTGCTGTCAAGGCCAGTTTTATTTTGGCAGAAGAGATCGCTAAATCAGCCCGGCCATTTACGGAGGGGGATTTCATCAAAAACTGCATGATTAAAGTTTGTGACGAAGTTTGCCCAGAAAAAAGGCAACTCTTTTTAAATGTGAGTCTGAGCAGAAACACCATTGCCGAGAGAGTAGACCAGTTGTCCATCAATCTAAAAGAGCAGCTTGTGAAAAAGGGAAAAGATTTCATTGCATATTCCTTGGCTGTGGATGAGAGCACCGACATTTCTGACATTGCCCAGTTGTCAATTTTCATCCGCGGAGTGGACTCCAGCCCAAGCGTGACAGAGGAGTTTTTGGCTTTACGTCCTATGCATGGCACAACTACGGGGCATGATTTGTATGAAGAGGTGTCAAGATGTGTAAATGAGATGGAGCTGCCTTGGGAAAAACTCGTAGGTTTGACAACCGACGGAGCACCTGCGATGTGTGGACACAGGAGCGGACTGGTGGCGAAGATACGGGAAAAGATGCAAGGAAAACGCGACAGGTGAGCTGACAGCTTATCATTGTATCATACACCAGGAAGCGTTGTGTTTGCATGTACATCATCACGCGCACAGTTAACTTCAGAGCCAAAGGTTTGAATCATTTTCAAGGCATTTCTGACGGAGTAGAACGGAGCATGGTGATTTGCCTTATCACACAGAGGTGCGATGGCTAAGCCAGGGAAAGGTGCTTCAAAGATGTTTCGAGCTTCGTGAGGAGATTTGTCTGTTCTTGGACAGCAAAGGGAAAGACACAACACAACTCCGAGACGAAATGTTTCTGTGTGAAATGGCTTTTCTGTGTGACATTACGAGTCATCTGAATGCAATGAACTTGCAGCTGCAGGGTCGGGATCATGTCATCTCTGATATGTACAGTACAGTGAAGGCATTTAAAACCAAACTGACTCTGTGGGAGACGCAGATGCGGAAAGAAAATTTGAGCCACTTTCCCAGCTGCCAGACCATGAAAGAGAAGCTCTCTACCAGTGCGTTCCCGAGCGCACAGTTGGCTGATAAAATAGGTATGCTTGCCGCTGACTTTCGACGCCGATTTGCTGACTTTGAAGCACAAAAAAGCAGGTTGGAACTGCTCGGTAACCCATTTGCTGTTGACGTGGAAAGCTCACCACCAAACCTCCAAATGGAGTTGATTGACCTCCAATGCAATGATGCACTGAGGGCAAAATATGCGGCAGTGGGTGCTGCGGAGTTCGCCCGTTTCCTCCCCGACACAATGCCCCAGCTGCGCATCCAGGCTGCTCAAACGTTGTCTATGTTTGGCAGCACATACCTGTGTGAACAACTGTTTTCTTTGATGAACCTGAACAAAACATCACACAGAAGTCGACTTACTGCTGAACACCTCCACTCAATTCTGAGGATTTCCTCAGCTCAGAGCCTTACCCCGAACATTGATGAACTTGTGGAAAAGATGGGACACCACCAAGTATCACCCTCAACCTCAAACAAGTGAACATTACTGTACAATCACATATTTAGAGTTTTTACTCAGTTCAAGTTTAAAAGTTAAAGTTTAATATTTGTTTTCACTGCATGTTACTTCTCCTTAAACAAAGTGTTGTTTTTGATTAATAGATTTTTGCACTTTATTTTATTGTATTTCAATCCAATTATATTTTAAAAATATTTCAGTTGAGTGGATGATAGAAAATTGCTATTATTGTTTTTTTCTTTGAAGTAAATTTAGCCCACTTTTGCTAAAATAGAAAATATAGGCTACTGATGGTGCCTTGAATACCGGTTTCTTTCATTTAATGTTCATGTTATGGGGATTTTTATATAAAGGAAATTTGTCTTTTGTGTCTGTTGAAAATTAAAGATTACTGACAGAGCCATAAGAAAATATTGCTTTATTTATCTGATCATATTGGAATATATTTGTTAGGTTTTCAGTAGGTTCAATTAGGTTCACTAGACTATATGCGTCATTGAAAAATTTTTCAATGAACATTCGAACAGTCCGGCCCTCGGCTTGTAGCTAAATTTTTTATTTGGCCCTCCGTCCATTTGACTTTGACACCCCTGCTCTAAATGCTTGCAGAATTGAGCACCAACCATTAACACGCACACACACGCATACACGGTTTTAGTTTCTTTAAAACTGATTTAAAAAAACAGCGGTATTTGACACACACTTATTTATATCTTTAAAAAAATTCTTGTTCCTCTTTACTTTTTTCTTTATTCATCATAAACACACACACACACACACACACACACACGTCTAGACAGGAAACATTGATTAAACGTTGAGAATAAATGAACCAAGCGAACTTGAATATCATTCAGGGGAACTTTACAGTGATTTAGCCTTTGGTGGTTTCAAGGATGCAATCCACAGTCTCTGTAGGGAAAAGAATTTAAGGAGCCCATTACATCGACATTTAGGTTTTGTGTTTTTAGCCCATGTACAGTACAATAGCTTTATATGCTAGTTTACTCATAAACATTTTAAAGCCTGTTAGTTACTTAAAGGAGTAGCCATTGAGAAAGTCTTGCTCAAAGTTTCTGTCTCAAAGAGCTCAACTGTATCCAACTACTTTTAAAGCCATCTTGAAGTATTTTATTAGGCAGGAATATGCATGTATGTTCTGAAATATCTTCAGTATGTGAAATCAGTTTAATGGCTTTATACTTGAAAAATGCCTTTAACATTAGTCAGACTAAAACTATTTTTCCCAGGAATCCATGATATTATTGCATGGGCATTTTTACTACTTGATAATATATCTATTTTAAAAACTTACAATATCTATTGTAAAACTTACTAGTACTTGTGTGATAATATAACATTGTATACAGATGCCTATGTGTGTACATAAGATATGTACAGTATGTGTATCAAGTTAAAATCAAAATGCTCAAATTAAATCTTTAGAAACGTTTTTGTTCATTGAAATAAAATAAAATATCGGCCTAAAAATGATTAAACTAAATGAAGAAAACTTAAACAAATTTTTTTTTTAAAGTTGCCTTAGAAATAAACGGAAATAAGTTTAATTATGATAATAAACAAAAACTAAAATAAAACAAAAAATGGACTAATCTTATATTGCAAAATAAGAAATAAGCATGTAACAAAACTGCAAAAAAATTAACTTAAATTAACATAAAGACAACAAATAAAAAAAGCATAAATAAAACTAAATAAGACCAAAAAACAAACTTTGTGTCTGTAAATGTGCTATCTATGTATATGTATTCATTCCTTAATTACCTTCTCTGTGCCATATTATTTGAAGGCTATATTTTATTCTATTTGTGTTCAACGTGCATTCTCTTTTTGGTTTTTCTTGTGCAGCTGCTTTGATGCCATGCAAATTGTAAAAATAAATTTTACTTGATTTAAAATATTTTAGGACAGAAATCATGAAATCACTTTAAAGCATTAAATTGTACCATAAGCCACAATTTTCCTGCAAAGCTAAAAAACTCTAAAAATATATTTATTTTTAATCATTTCTGATGGACACGTACAAATGCATGTGTTCCTCTAAGTATTTATTATTTGCCTCCAAAAAATGGAAGGTCCCAATTATTGGTTCGCAAGTTTTCTTTCAACACTTACATATTTATGTTTTTTGGGGGGGATTATTCGTCTAAGATGACAGTGATGTTTAGTCAACAAACACCACAGCGTGGCGGATGGAAACTGACAAATGATCAACGGATCACTAAATCTCTCATCTGTACACCACACAAGATTATTCCCAGCGTGAGTCTTGTAATCACTCTGTTACCAGGCAAAATAAACCCTAGCAGGCCCTGGAGCAAATGCCTTTTCTGCTCCGCAGAAGCCAAAGCGCTACAGTGTCCTTTGTTGACTGTTCCAAACCTCCTGCAGTCATCTATGCTCAAGACAGCCTTCCTCTCTGGCCTCGGTCACCTCGGCTCTGATCAGCATAAAAGCTCCCTAAGAACTCAAAGATGAATAGAATTGGGCTAAATTACACAGGTAATGACATTGTTTTCGCTAAGATACTTAGGGGAACCGGCGCCGCAGCGACCTGAATCTATACCAGAATCATTACATGATCTTTAATGTAATCAGTGGACCCTTCCTTGGCGGGCTGGAGTTCCATCACTGCTCTGATGAGAGAGAAAGAGGGAAAGTGGCTTTGTGTCCTACCCTCCCGAATTACTCTCCAGAGGCTAGCAGAAATAAACGCAGGGCTGGATAGTCTTTTCAATGAGGCGCACCAATCTTATTACTATGGAAAGCAAATTCTGAGAGAGCAATGTGATATGCATTGATACCAGACAAAAACATGCACAACACAGAGCTGATACTTTTGGTCTCCCACCAAGGGGAATAAAGCAGACACAATGGTTATTTAACACCACCATTTCTAAATTAAGGAATAACAAAGCGAAAGAACGGCATCCGTATTTGCTCTGCCATTTAAATAGCAGTACAGACAGACGACAGGAAAGGCAATATAAGGGATGATGTATAACACACTAAGTGTGACAGGAAGATGGACAGAGGTTTTGGTGTAAAAGTATATGTGAGTCAGAATTACTATCAGCAGTCTCCCTCAGACACTCCAGCAGACAGGGTTTATTAAAGAATACCTCATCTCTGCCGAGGTTATCGAGTGATAATCTTGGCAAAAGTTTCTAGCACTATGCACAGCTGACTGAACTGCAATTTCCAAGATTACAGATCTTGTCATACAAAATATCATCATTCGCTCCAAACTGAAATTTTGTGGATGCAAACATCTAAATGATCCTTGAACATGACGTTTCAGAAGAGAGTCGGAAAAGGTCTTTAAATAACAGCTATTCGGCACAGAGACAACCGTAATGATGTTTCTTTTTCAAATGAAATAATTTTAATATTTTATTACGGCAAAATATGCTTTCGGAATGTTTTTCTTTAGAAAAAATGTACAGCTCTTCATAAGCCTAGTGTGAAACATTGGACGCTTGCTCTTTACGGTCACAGCTTTCTCTTTTCTGTATACTGATTAAAAAATGTCCCCCGGTGGCATGTGCATGCATGGTCTGTCTAATGTGTTGCTCTTTTCTATACTTAGAGTCGAGGTAACAGTCTCTCTTTTCCTGTGTGAATCAACATGCCCAGCTACCGGGCTGAACTGTCTGTAAGGCATCCGTAACATTTGTTTGATGATGTTCTCCACTTTGTTTGTGTATCACGGGTATGTTGCAAAAGCTTAATAAGAAGTCAGTTCTTTACAGGTAAAAACTTTACAGGTAATTTGTTGAAAAACTGTGATAACCGCTTTGATCAGGCATTTGTAAAATCATGCAGTTTGTCCTTTTTTCACGTGTGTTCGTAATACGCTGTATGACTTTGTTTCAAGCTGTAAATAGCTCTACCCATGAGGCCTGGGACAGGCTAAAGTGGCTTCCTTCACATTGTGAAATGATTACTACGGTTCAAAACGGTTAGAGATTTGATTGCATGTTTAGGATGTTATTCCACTGAGACGCACTGTAATTTAGAAACTGATGACAATATTGCTTTTTCCTTAGAGGAGAATAAGAACATTTGTATCTTCATTTTTCCCCCTCTCTCTCCTTGAGCATTTTTTTCATGATGTTGACCCAGAAACAACCCTTAGAAGGGAATCACACATTTTAACGTATTAACAAACTCATTTAATTTGCAGCACTGATTATTATCCACAAAGAGGAACCTGGTGGTACCAGGTGACAGTGGAGGAAAGCTTGTGAACTATCACCCGTGTCCACCCACTTGTGTCCAAATAACATGCTGGTCTGATCAAAGCCATGTCAACGCGCATGAAGAGCACTCTAAAGTAAAGAGGGAGTTCTGCTCTAATGAATGTCAGAGAATGTTAAACATGGGACATTTGGTCAAAGCTTCGTGCTTCATCTCTCAGCAGCACCAACTTGATTGTTCTTCCCCCACCCTCCACAAACCCATCAGATGAGTGATTCAACCCAGCACCCCATAGTGCGTATATCCTGCATATGGAGGGCGGGCGTCTGGAGACCGTGGGGGACAAAGCTGTATTGGTGAAAGAGGTGTTTTCAAAGCTCACTGAAGCAGCGATGAATTTCCCCCCTGGTCAGCCGAGTTTGGAGAGCCCCTGTAAACAAAGGCAGGGGGCCATCATGCCATCATGCATGCCCTCTGAGGACCAGCCACCGAGATAATCATCTGCTAGTGATGACGGGACCATTACCAAACTGCCTTTATTCTCCTGCTTCAGTACACAGCCCTATATGTTTCCGTCACCAAACCAGCTATAACACACTTTAGTTTCAAGTGTGATTTCTTTCTAAATTTGACTGTTCAGTTTTTACGCACTTTTCATTTTAACTGCAAATTAAGAGTGTTTACTTCTATATTGTATTGTATCTAACAGGGTGTCCCGTGGTGCAGTATGTTTGATGTGGAATCGTTGGAGCTGAGAAAACAAAAAAGGAATCTGGAAAACATATAAAGACTGTCAGACCTAATTGTGCTCCGTCTTTGATCTCTAGCGGCTATCGAATCTCAACATTTCAAGCAGCGTGTGAAAGTTTGATATTGCTCAGAATGGATCACTTTAGCTCGAGGCACTAAACTCGCACTGCATGCAAATGCCCGGCTGTCAATAACTCCGTGCAGCACATCTCGTGTGGAACAATTCATATCCCAATTTACTCCACGCAGACCTCTTAACTTGTTGAAAACTCCAGCCATCAGGAGAACTGATTTATTCAGAAAATACGTACACGGTAAAGAAGCCAAAGCGAGAGCACGCGCACATATCAGCACCATCACGAACAGATACATCCTACTCAGGCTAATAAGCACTGCGCGGGATGCAGTAAGTATGGTGCGCAAAGTTCAAAATCCATCTACCTACAGGGGGTGGGTAAGGGACAGAGCGGTCTCTAGATTTGTAGCTCTTTTCCTCTTTTACACTCTGACTTATTGATAGCTCTAATGCGCCTCGCAGGGTCTGTGTTTTATTTCAGGAGCCACCGCTTTCCTGCCTCTCCTCTCTTAAATTTTTCATCTCAAGCAGAGAGCCTGTTTCCAGTCCATAATGTACATGTCTTATTAATGGGAGGTTTTCACAACACGGTTGTAATTTTGAGAAATGTGGCCATTCCAGCCCATCCTCCGGACCGCTTTCTTCTGCCTGCTCATCCAGGCTGTTAAAGGCCACAGTAGGATGCCAGGTGAGCCTCTCATGTGCTATGACCTGGTCACAGATTAAATCAGAGATTGACCTGTGGGTCCCATTACAGGTATCTACTGATGTGACTTGTAACATAATGGCATAGGAGAATGAAGCATTGAGGGGCCATTTGGAGTTTGTTTTATTCGTCCTTCATTAATGGCAGCGCACAGTGTGCTGTGGTACTTTAAAGGGATACTACGCCCGAAAATGGAAATGTTGTCACCATTTACTCACTCTCTTGTCAAGCCAGTATGGCTTTCATTTTCTGTATAAAGATGTGCAGTGAAATATTCCAGTCATGAGTTTTTTGCTGTGTTTTCTGTGTTTTTATACGCTGACTTTGTGCTGCTGGGGCGGCTGTGTTTTCCACAGCTATAATTAATGATTTTCTCATCTGACTGAACCTGGCATTTGTGGAACGCCACCCATCTCCTGTGAGACCCAATGCTAAGCAGCCTCACATTAAAGTCCCGATTTAGATCCTTCAGTTGCCTTGATGGCGTGCTAACAACACAGCACATACGTCTTCCGACACATAAACAACGATGCAGCAACATTTTCATAACTTCTAATTTTAGCTGCGCTTGGGTGTTTTTCAAATGGTTCATATATCCTGCCTAAATAAATGGTACGTTTACGCTTACCTCAACTGGAAATATGTATGTCAATTTATCTTTTTTCCTGTAGACAAACCAGAAGAAGAGAGGCACGCCGTTAAACGCATAACGGTCGACGACAGGAGAGTCTATGTGGCTGCTCAGAAGCAATATCAGTCAAGACTAATGTCACGATGATCTTTGTGATAAATGTTGCAGTTTCACCTACTCCAAATGATGATGTGGCTAAGAAGTCATTTCTCAAAAGCACACAGCTGTTTTTTCTGCCGTGATCCGAGAAGTGCGAGTGTTAATCCTTCTGTCACAATGCTTGTAGACACACTTTTGTACTAGTGTATAGACAGAGATAACAGTTGACGTATCAGAGTTAATTGGCTAAAAGTTTTGGGCTAAACTGTTTGTATCAGCTATCAAATTGTTGTGAATTTTACATCACTCAAATATTTCTGTGTATAGAATTTGTTTTATACATGTTATGTGATACATGTTATACAACTGTACATGTGATGATGATTGACAAAAGTGCAAAAATAGCTGTGAATTGTTTAATAGGCTTCTCTTTGTATGTCAGACCAATCTACTGAATTAGCAAGCTATCTGTAAAAAAAAACAAGCCTGTTTCAAGCGAAAAGCACACCAAACCTTATTTAAATGTGATACATGTAAACCATGTTATATAGAATCTAGTCATATTGGCTTGAACTTCATATATTTATAAAAAGCTTTCGTGCTTAGATTGTGTCAAGATCACGATGGCCTGTGTCTCCAAAATGAACTTCATTAAAATGGATTTGTGAAGTTGGCACATGATTCAGACACAGCTGCTAATGATTCATCGGGCCTATACCAAACTTGTAGCTTTTCCAACAGACATAAAGTCTTGCCCGGACCATAGCACACATTTCTTATTCATCACCCTAATGAACTGTTGGAACACATTTAGTCATAGTTCAGATTGAAAACACAGTGACATTTTGTAGTGAAAAATCTACATGAATGTGCCATTGCTAACTGCTCAATGTTTTCTAATTTCTGCATTCAACCCAATGCAATGTTCTCTTTATTCCAAATGAATGTAATTCCACCCTATGGCAATTCCATTTTATGTTTCTGCCACAGATATACACACGGTGTGAAGAGGCTCAGTGAAGTTGACGGAGTGTTGTATTGGTTTGATCCAGATAAGGGATGGAGTCCTGGTTGCCGCACATGGTTCCTCACTGGTCCAGGGGCCTAAGGGCAGCTGCTTTCATTAGCACCTCAGCATTACCTAACCCTTGAAGAGCGAGGGGCATGGCAGCTCCAGAAAACTAGGCTGCCAGACTACGATGCATGCCCACTTTTCAGGCACAGGGTCCAGTGACTCAACTGTGGCAATCCCATTCTGCTTTGTCCTGGACCTGCGAGGCCACCAGCATATATGCAAGATCGATCTTCTGAATAGAGGTGCTCCAAGGATTTAAAGGCAGCAGGGACAAGACACGACGATGTTTATTCGATCACTATGTTTATGTAACAAAGTATTTATTCATAAACTGTTTAACTGAGATGAGTGCACACTAAAACAGACTCACTCACGGATTGTTTTGTGTTAATCTATTCATTTTGAGGTGAATGTAACCAAAAGTTGTGTTTGTATATTTAACACATTTAGGTTGTGAAAAGGATATGTGGGCATTATCCCATGTTTCCTTTTCCCTATTGAATTTTATGTTGTAATGTCACACTTTATAACATTTGTTTCATTTTTGTTCTGTTAATTATTCAATTTTTTATTTTGGCAGACACTTGCTATCTTGTCTCATCAGAGAAACCACCCCTGTTGTCTACAAGTAACAATTTATTAATATTATTCCAGTTCGGCATCGTATCTGACACAAAGTCAAATCAGCGGAATTAAGAGTATAATTTTTCAAAAGCATCTACATATTTCGAATAATATACAGTTATCTACACATCATTATTTTGTCATTTCGTAAGCATGCAATATATGTTTAAAGAGACACACACGTGCTTTCTGCCAATCTCATATTAATCTTGAGAACCTATAGAGTAGTATTGCATACTTTGTATCTTGGAAGAGTATTTAGTTTGATCACATTTATAAAATATATACAGCTTTACGATTGTTTCAGAAAACATACGGCGCGTGCGGGGGGAGGGGTAGGCTGAACTAAAGCACGTGGGCACCCATATATCCATATATCAGTTTCAAACGATCTCCAAATCCAGCGTTATATCCACAGTTTATATAACATTCATCGCCCAAATGCAGTGAACAAACAAACACCTGAACTTCGCGAACGTATGCTCTCTCTCTCTCATGCAGACAAGTGAAAGTGACGTCTGCGCATGCTCCTTCTCCTGCTCTCCTTGCTGCCGCGTGCTTTTCCGGGAGAATTGTCCATTAAGGTTCGAAAAAAACTTTCCGAATCCTGTACGGTTGCTGGGGGAGTGTATAGAGCACAGAAATACTACGTAATACGCACAACTCGTTTTTTGACAAGTTGACCATGTTAAGAATGAGAAGACAGCACGTTTAACATTGTAAAGAAGTCAGAATGCATGAAACACTGTTGCAGGGCCACTTTAACACAGCAAAAACCAGATGATAATTACTGATCAGTAACGATTGTCAATATTTGCTCATACTGTATCCTAAATTTTAATTAGATGTCATCATGGTTGAAATATTAAGTATTAATTGATTTGGTAGTAATTGGTTTTGCATGTGTGTAGTACTCTAACTGCGATGTTATTCGTGCTAGAAAAACACTACGATCTAGATGGTGTATTACATCACTGCTCCTCCTTGGTGAATTATTTATGTGACTCTGATGTATATCTTCCAAACAACAAAACATTTCTTTCAAAGCGCCTCTTTGCATGTGTCTCCATACGTCTTTACGCTTTGTAAATCAAAGGCTTAGGATGTTTGTGCTTTTTCTTAATAACTTCATACATCTACTTTATTTATCCTGCCGTAACTTTTTATTTACGTCTTTTTACTGTGTTTTGATTAATATGTATATCTCTGTGTACTGTATCGCCCCTCTTTCTCTCATGTCTTTATCACATAATTCAATATTGATTATATTTCTGTTGACAAATGAGGTGCTCCATTTCTCTGAAAGTACTTCAATTTGAGCACCTGCAGAGAAGATTGCTTGGAGGGGAAAACAAAGCTGTCTTTAAATGAAGAAAAAACAAGATAACACATTTGCTTTGCCACAAAGTTTCGAGTAAGGAAGCAGAAAACAAAAAGAGAATAATAATACAGTATGTATTTACCAGAATGTCAATGTATAGTAAAGGATACTTTAGTTTCTTCCAGCAAAGGAACGTACCCTACAGAGAGCTATCAAAGCATTGATATGTTACTTTCTTGTTTCCCCAAGATTGCCCATCAAATAAATGATTAATCGACATCTGTATGTATGACACTTTCTTTGGATCTGATTTCCCCATGCATTTTTTATATTTATGAATATAACCACTGGGCAACCAGTCCTCAGAACTGGACACATGGGAGCCTGTGTTCCATTAAACTGAGCGCTATCTTTACCTTTTAAATGTAAGAGTAAAAAGTGAAGACAAAAAAATATATAAATAAGTAAAGAAATAAACTGAAACCAGTCTCTGTCTGTTTGTTTACTTCTCCCGAAGTGCTTGGAGAGTTAGAAAGCGCACAGAGGAATAAGAAAGAAATTGTCAGGAAACATTTTATTCAGTTGAGACCTGCATATGAAATATCTTTTGGTTTTTGATCCCGGAGCTTAAAAAACATATCTTTCTCTTTCAAGCAGGTCATGTCCAGTGTTGTCACACTAGGGAAAAACACATATTATTAGCATGTTTCTGTACCAACTGACAAAGCATTGCGTTTGCAGTGCAAAGGTCATGGGTTCGAATTCCCAGAAAACAAACAAACTGATGAAAAATGTTCTTGAATGCACTGTAAACATTTAAATGAAGCATACATGCACATAAGAGAACACTGTGTTCAGATAGTATCCTCTACTATTTCTATAAAGAACGCTTCATACATATTATGCTTTGTATAAACTATCATGTAAGAATATGTGCAGTCATTTGCATACAGACTCATTCTTTTTCACTACTTTCTACAATGCAATACATACACAGTACAGAGATAGTAAACCAGACGCTTGCGTGTGTGTCTGTGTGCGAGTGTGGAGTTTGTGTTTTGTTTGTGGGTGTGTTTGAACCGGTGTTCGTGTTTCTGTCTTTTGTGTTTTCACCTTTTTTTGTTTTTACTTGTATAACTTAAACGGTTTTGCTTATAGTCAATATGTTTCATGTACAGCTGCTTTGTAACAATCAAAATTGTAAAAGTGCTATATACTAGTATATATTTAGACTTGTCTAAAACACTTTTATGCAACCAGTCCAACCAGTAGGCCTATTTAAGAAATAAAGCCAGGTGTGAAGAATCACAACTGTCTCCAGCTGTCTCTCTACCACTCCCATTATGTTAAGTTTTGTGAAAACTTGTAACTTAGTATAAGCACTTCTTTTATTATTGCTTGGCTCCTTATGATATATCGCTTTATTGTTTTCTAATTCTTGTAAGTACACTGTAAAAAAACTAAAACTTGAGAGTCTGAGAGCAAAAACTTTAACTAAAATTAACATAAAACTATGCATCTATAAAAGAAATCTAATTTAAAATATGAACAATAAGTAAATAAAACTAAAATAACTATGCTTTAGAAACTACTCAATAAAAGTGAGGTAATCTTTTCCACTCATTTTGTTAGGGTACATTCTGTCCTATATTTTTGAGTAAAGAGTATATAAATTTAAGAGCTATAACACACTAATAGAAATTGTGTAAAGTCTACCTAATATATAATACGACTAATTAATTAATAAAATTGAGTAATTTTTACCCATTGCCATCAGGCAACCTTCCTCTACCTAATTATTAATACATAAATAATCAATAAGAATAATTAAACTTTATATAGCCTATTACTTATTTAGGGAAGGTTGAATTTACCTAAATTTGGTCACACAAAAGATTGAATCATTTACTTTTTACAGAAGCAGCTAATGAGGTTAAAACCATAAATAACACGGAAAATATACATTTTATAGTGTGTTGCGACTGGACAACGTGTAATGCTGCGTTCAGATTATAATTGTGCGTCCATGCCGTCAAGAGTGTCAAAAATCGCTCTGGCCCCCCTGCCAACAACGCTGAAAGATTCGTGGACACTCTGACGTATGTGGTCGGAACCAAAGTTTACAGGGCTGTGTTCTCTTGAATCCTCTCTAGCAGTGGACTTCTACTTTCCGATTGGTTGCTGGTGAACCACGTCATAGCTCATTACCATAAAGTTGAATTTATTTCAACTCTCCTTGACGCCCTCAACGGCGAAGACGCGCCGCTTCTCGCTGCTGGTGTGCTGTCAATTGTCCTACCCTGTCAGATTTTCCAACCGCAGGGCAAAACTTTATATAATCTTAACCACATCGACAAAATAAACAGGTAGGATGATTTTACAAAGCAAAATACACTGTCAGATAGTCCTATCAGCTTAAAATAAACACATCAAATAAGTATACAGCGTAAAAACCCTGTCAGATTGTCCTACCAGCATAAAATAAACGTGTAAGATTAATTTACAGCACAAAACCTTATCAAATTGTACTACCAGTATTAAATAAATATGTAGAATGATTTTCAACGAAAAATAAACCGTAGCAGTATAAAATAAACAGGAAGAAAAAAAATACATAACATTGATGTGCGCATGCCTCGTAGGATAATCAGGCAGGTGCTGACAATACAACACAAAAGCGCCAATTACAAATCATTTGCTATATTACAGAGTAAACATTCATAATGATATCAACACATTAAACAAAACGTACCTGTAGCTAGACACTTTTGCGATCCACCAGTATAACGGAAGAAGATGATTTGAATCCCTTGATTCCCGCCTTGAAGTTGATGCATGAGCACTGTTCCAGGGCTAATATTTTAGGGTAAATGTTACTCAATATTTTTATGTTGTCAACAATTAATCTTAACAAATAGGTAGAATGTACTCATTTTTATAAATTGTACTATAGCATTTTACTAAGTAAAATCGAAGTTTCATGGGTTGTTTTTATCAATCACATTGGGGTGTATTTTAATATTTTTTTTAAGTTGCCATTGTTACTCTAAACAATTAGGTAGTGCGGTTAAAATGTAGGCTTACCTATTCTTATGTTTTAAAACTGCTAACTACTGTAGTTAAGTAAAATCTAACTGATTTTAATGGGTTGTATTTAAAACCCTCCAGAATAGTTTTTTACAGTGTAGCTTTGAACAAATGTAAATGTAAAGGATGTCATGTTAGGATGGTTGAAGTATATTGTATTTTAAAGTAGTAGATGTCAAATGCATAGCCACCTTAAGATTATGAAATTTGCAAGTTTCATGCGTGTTTTATACATTTTTTATGAATGCAGATTTTCCTTCACCCTATCCAAAAAGACAGAGAATGGGCAGCAGGGCAGTGTATGTGCACCTTGTCCCTGCTTGCTCTTGAAGGCCAGCACCTCAAGGAAGATTAATCCTTCTTGTTGCCTTGCTTTCAATGCACAGATGCTAAAGGAGGTGATAAACACCATGAGTTATCATACACTGAGGAATAGAGACATCACCTCCGCTTCTGTGGTGGTGATTCACAGGTGGATGTAGAGAGCAGGAGTTGTGAGAGAGCGTGTTCCTGCCTAACCTGCCTGCCTGGATGTGGGCACTGTGATAAATGCAGAGAAAGTGTAATCGATATAAGACAAACAGCTCTCATGCCGTACCATCCCTGTGGGAGTGTCAAAATCAGAAATTTAAAAACGAAAATTTAGCAATAATCCAAGATGATTGCTATTGGATTTCACCCTCCAATAAAGCACTTTGCGGGGGCAGTCGTGGCCTACTTGTTAAAGACACGGGTCTTTCACCTCAGTACCAGCAGGTTAGGTGGGGGGAGTGAATGATCAGCGCACTCCTCCACCTTTAATACCATGGATGAGGTGAAACCCTTGAGCAAGGCACCGTACCCCCCAACTGCTCCCCGGGTGTTGCAATGGCTGCTCACTGCTCTGTTGGTGTGCACTTGGATGGGTTAAATGCAGAGCACAAATTCCGAGTACACTGTAAAACCAAATGCTCAACATAATCATACAGATTAAGTAATGTATAGTTAATTTCATTTAAAAAGATTGTTATATATAATAAATATGTTAAGTTCCTGAAACACAATTTTACTTTTAAGTAAAGTGAATGATTATTTTTGATTAACTTGAAGTTTTGACTGAAACTCAAAAAATATGATTTGCTCCTTGTTCTATGTACTTAATTTAAACATGTTAATTCAACACAATTGGTTGAGAAGGATTTCCAATTCCCAGCATGCTTTGCGTCAGATTGCATTAGGAGAGTACATTTGAAAGGATATGAATATTTGTTGTGTTTTTCAGTAAAGTTAAAGACTTAGTGTTTAATGTTCACGTATCTTAGATATTTTAGAAGAGTTTGACATATTTTTCAGTTTTGTGTTTACCACTGTCAGAAGAGTGGTGCATGTGGTTAGGCTGTGGTAAATTACATGTAATCTGTAAAAGGGATGCACCTAAACAAAAATTCTTGGCTGAAGCCGAACATTATGTGAAACACTTGGCCGAAGGCCGAATAATACCGAACGCCAAACATGTTTTTTTGCATTTCTTCTATTTACTAAGCCATTTATCACTATTGCACAAACTGAATAGTCAAAATGTGCTTTTTATAATTTGTCTTCCTTTTCAATAAAAGACATGTTTATATACAATTATATAAAGTAAAATAAAGTAAATGAAACAAAAAAATGTGCCTTTCATGAAAAGCCTTTTAATTAGGCATATAACTGACTGCTAAAAGAATGTATGTAACTTACTTTGTACCCCTACGACAAAACGGTTCATTAAAAAGTGTTATTCCACATTAGGCCTATAAATTAAAAATACGAATAAACGAAAACTGTTGGATTATTATAGGCTACCTTGCAAAATGATTTTAAGAAAAAACAACATCCAATGCAAGCAATTTTGACTGATGCTGACTGACAACCAGTTCACGTCTCTCCTCCAAACTGCGGCCACAAAAGCTGACTGTTCTCTCAGAAGGTGCACTCGTGGCCGGGATGCACAGAAGTTCATACTTTGACAAGTTGTTAGAGGGAAACGTGTGCACGCGACCACTGTATGATGTTAAAGGATGTCGCGAGCGGCGGGTCTACTGTCAGACAGCCCGCTTCCGTCTGAACTAAAGTTACCGACCGGTAAAGACGCTTTCATTCAGTAATTTACTTCCGTGCTGTGTCTTTCTCTGACACTTTAAAATGCTCCACACACACACTGACAAAATGTTTGCGGCGTTAATAAAGCGCACGCGTGTGTCTCTTTCTCTCTCTGCGCTGGTTGCTGCTTGATTTTTTTCTCGAGTCATGTTCGGTAAAATGTATTATTCAAATACCGAACATGCGTTTTTTGCTATTTTCGGCCGCCGAACATTCGGTGCATCCCTAACGTGCTATGTCACGAGTGACTGTAAACTGAGCTTATGAGCAAGCTTGGGTTGCATGTTTGATTTATACATATCAAGACTAATAAATATGTAAAATAAAGAAACTGAAATAATTTAGTTTAGTTTTGTCATTTCAACTTAATTCATTCAAGTAATTTATTTGACTTATTTTAGTAAGTTAAACATTATTTTTTTATACAGTTAAGTTAAGCTTACTTAACTGCAAACTCGTTCCCTTGATTCAATTAAGTAAAGTAAACAAATGAGTTTTTACAGTTTATGGAAAGCCATACTTGGCCTCACTTCACATCACTTTCAATCCTTCTCCACAGAGGCCTGTTGTCCAATAACCTTTAAAGCATCTCAATCTGCAGTTGGCATTGGGGTGAAAGTGAGCGTCTGCTGTATGTGTTCTGTCATCAGCCATCTGAGCGTGGTTTTCAGTCAACATGGCTACTCGATGGGTACAGTATTTCAAAGTTTAGAGAAGTAAGCTTTGACAAACCTTCAGCTATAACTACCTTGAGAGCTCGAATAATCTTTTCTGGTGGGGAATGTAAAGACAAGGTTGCTTTCATTTACCTTGAAGTGAGTGTGGGCGAGAAGGGTGGCATCTCTAGTCACAAAAACGGTGAGAGAGCAATTTACAGGAATATATTTCAAATAATCTTTTTTTTTTCTACAAGCACATTTAGAGAAGCACTGAAGGCTGGTATGGCTGCTACAAGAGTGAGAGAGCACTTCTTTATTATAATGCGAGAGTCACCTGTTGAATTAGACCAACGTAAAGAAGTACTGTATGTGGCAAAAAATATATTATGACACTGCAAGGTTATCTACCACTTGTACAAGCCTCAGACCTTCATAACGTTACCATAAAACATTTATTTCCTCCCACACAGTGTTTAGGACTGAGATTTAACATCTCTTTACCTCCCTGTTTTCCTGAAACTGTGCCCCCTCACTAAATTGTTGGGCAAACATAGTATGAGCTCTGTGTCAAACAGAATAATCATGTAGTCTACTAGGATTTCTTGAGTTTGTTGTTTTCTGTTCCAAACTCTTTCAAAGTAAGAGAGCAATTCATCATTGGATTTTGCGATGGAGCACCACCCTTCTCCGCCAATCACGCAGGGGACCAAGGGTTTTCAACTTGACAGAATCAGATCTGACTTTTTCAAGTCACTTTCTGGATGTGCCTCCCTGTCACTGTTTATTTTGTTCAAATTGATGACGAGCTGGAACAGCTTTTCCAGAAGTATGCTCTGCCTCTCAATTGCATGACAAATAGTCCCGTGTGAGGGGCGAACGCCTTGTTGCTGGATTGCCAGGCATCTGTAGAAGAGACCCCCGACTTTGTTGCTTAACTGCATCGTTGTTTCTGATGGTTGATGGTACAAAAGCACCAGCGGCCCAGTAGATCATCAATTGCAGCTGAACTTTTCAGTCTGATATTTATTGGCATTGAAATCTTTTCGAGGCGCTTTTCAGACAACTTGCATATAATTATAATTTCCTTCAATATTCGGGAATGCATAGTGAATTCTGTTTTAAGCTCAACCTTTGCACAGTTTGTAGTTCATGTTTAATACATCATATTTGTTCAATCGTGAAATGTGCTCCCCAAGTTGAGAAAGCCTACTGCTACCTCACAACAAAGAGAATAGATCCCATAGTCCTGTGTGCATTTGTAGAAATCCAGTGCTGGGAATAAAAAGAGCTAAAAAAAACTGAGGAATGGGACGAAATTATGCTGTGAAAGAACTCCCAGTGGACGTGATGCGTCAGTGCCTGGTAAAGGGAGAAATGTTTCTTTTAACAACAAATAAAAATATGGAACAAGGAAACTGTGAGATATCCGGTGACAGGTCGCAAAAAGCCTCCTGATTTGCTTTACGAAGGGGACTGGGAGCTCTATGTCTGAACGGTGAGCCTGTAGATCAGAGGACAGCACTCTCGGGCCCTTTCCACTCTGTTGCTTGCAAAAACTGAGAAAATGTTCTGGGTGGGGCTGAGAAATCTAGTGTCCATCAGCACATGGTCCTTACCAGACATCAAGCCGCTTTGAGACTCTGACACTGCTGAGCTTTGATAGAGGTGAGGTCATGGAGACTCAAGTGACCTTTGGTGGTGATTGGTCTCATTCCCATAACCAGTTAAAGGGATAGTTCACCCAGAAATTACAAATGTGCCATCATTTACCTACCCTCATGTCATTTTAAACATTTTAAATATTCTGCCTAAGAAAGAAAGCCAAACAGGTTTGAAATGAGTAGAGGGTGAGTAAATGATGAAATAATTTTTGTTATTGGTGAACTATGCCTTTAAGTTCTGGCTTCTGTAAAAATGCTTTTTAATTCAAAAATGAGTGAATTTTCGTTCCCTTGTCCTTATTAGTGTCACATTTATGAAACGTTGTAATATCGTAGCCTGATGATGTGGGCTTGTTACGCACTTACAAGGCTCTTCAATGTCATGAATGATATCAGCACATTTAGCCTAATGTTTACAGAACAGAGTCTAATTTTCTTTTTCATCTCTGAATCGCCAAGTATTGTCTTTTTGTAGACGTAATAGGACATTTGATCAAATGTTTCCCTTTTACTCTGTCTGCATTCAGATAGCCTGCATGAAAAAACACCCATGAATTATGAATACACTCATACATACGTAAGTATGTGCAAAGGTTTTTGTCTCTTTTTCCGAATTCCTCGTTGTTTGGAATGGCTTTTAATTCAGACTCTAAATTTGAAGGCTGGCTTAGAGCAATGACTGCTGGATTTGCAAGTCTGAGGTGTTTATTTTATTCAGGTCATAAAAGGGAGATACTGTGAAGAGTGCTACTGTGGAGAGTGGTTACATGAAAGTGGGGGGTCACAGGAAAAATCCAGCACATTGAAGTATATACTTTAGACAACGTTTATACCAGTGCGTTTTCATTTAAAAATGCATAACTCTTGCTACGGTTACGCCTGACGTGTACACTACTCTGGAGTTTTCGACCCCCGAAAACGGAGACTTTGGGGTTGCTTTTCTGTGTAAACGGACGAAAACGGAGACTTTAGAATACACAGGTGTGGTTGCCCACATTTGCTTACTGATTATGTCATCTGCATTATTGCGTTTGCTTCGGTCATATGAGCCATTTCACTACCTGAAGGCGACAATGACCAGCCTCGCAACTACCGTGTAAACAACAGGCTTGTTTGTACGGAAGCCGCTAGGTGTCACAACGATGCAACGGAAGAAAAACACATGCAAATAGAAAAAACACAAGCAAATTCAGAAAGCATCGTGATTAGTTTGGCAACACATGCACTGCAAATACTCGCACCTCAAACACATACAGAAACGCGCTGCAAATTCTCCCAACACAAACAAAAGACATGTGACACCTAGAGGCTTCTATATGTTTGGCTGCACTGTGTACATGGATCAACATGGTGACATTACAGCAATGGGAGAGAGAATCGAGAGCCATACGCTTTTAAATCGTGCTCTCAGTACAGCGATGTCATCCGTCGATCGGTCTGCGTGGCACCGGATGAAATCAAACAAGCCTAATATGGATTACCTAATCTAACGTTATCCACTCGAAGACGTCCTTGCTTTTCCTTGCCATCATGTTCATGTTGTACTGGTCGGTCTGTGACTAGTAACAAACAACCAACTTTTGTATGCCCGTACAACCTTTTACATTTGTTTGCGCATGCCCAGCGAGTCTCAATGGTCATGCGACATGCATTTTCAGTAGTGTATTGTAAACGCAGTTTTTTTCTAAAACGCATGTGGAAACGGCTGTATAAACAAAGATTGTTTTTGTTTTAAAATGCCATTTTCATATGACAATAATGTAATGGTAATGTAAACACCAACTTAGTTTCGATGCAGAGCCGCAGCTGCTTGTTTGAGTTCTCTTTTGAGACTCTATTTGTTATGGGATGGGAGCTTGTTGAAAAGGCGATTTTTGTGCATGTTTTGGAGACAATATTAAATTACTTTGACCCATTCAGCTCAACTGAAGAATGGGGCTGTACAGTTTTTCCTCTTCTATTCTTATCTCTGTGTTATGGGGAGCAGAGAGCAAGCAGCGAATTTAAGCTAGGGCCCGGGACCACATAAGGTCTTCCCTGCAGCTGCACGCCCAGCGTGCTGCACCTTCTTTGGCTTCAGAAGCAATTGAATAATTTAAGGCAATTAACGCTGGCAGGGGTTAGGGCCTGCGGCGTCCATCTTTTTCTGAATCTGCTGCTGTGTGGGGTCACAGGGGAATCTTTGTTGCCTCTGCTCTTGCAGCTGGCAGTGAGTGAGAGAACACTTTGACTATATCGCATCACGCTGGCAGAATGCCCACAGTCAACGGTGTCAACTCCGTCGTCCACAGGTCTCCAGTGCTTTTTGGTCCCACATCATGTTTGAGTTTATCCGTATTGGTTAATGTTAGTCATTTGGCTGCTTTAAATGTCTCTTGGCCATTACAATGGTACTAAAAACCAAAGAGGACCACTAGGGGTCAACAGCTCTGCTACAAGGCTAAACAGTTCATCCGTCTTGCTTTTTTTTGCTATTTTCTTTAACAAAGCGGTTCCTTTGAGCCTGAGTTATGGAGACGTAAATTCCATCATGTCTTTAGTGCCGAGTTTCCTCTCGTGACACATAATCAGTTTTTTATTTCATATGTGGCAGTCTGGGGTCATCGACAGCGTCATTTCTCTGGATGCCTCATGTTGGGACCAAATGAGGATGAGTTTCAACTCAGACAGTAAAGAAAACAAAAAGAGTGTAAAATGAAACGATGTTTGAAGCCGACAGTGACAGATATTTAACAGCCTCCATTTTACATCTGGACCCTCTCTCAAGTTGACTTGGGTTTAGAAGGATGGCAGCCCGAAAGGTCAAACCTTACCAGATTGTAAAGCAACACTAATCATCTCGGCTAGCCCATTTCCCACACTGACACCTCCTAATTTGTTACCAGCCGATTCAAAAGGCTGCCAGCCACAAGCAATGTTTGGCTTCTCTTCCCTGCTAAATAAGAATTAGACAGGGCAGCGTAGAGAGTTTCAGAGGAGGGGCAGAAACGCTTAATCAACAATGTGTCTCTCTCGGTAAGGAGAAGAGCACACTTTATGTAAAATTGATATGGTCTGTCTCAAAAGTGTCCTCTGGATGTGACATGTTTGCTCACTGCATGATAGCAATCGGCAAGACTAGACCTCGCTGTCTGACATGGGGCTCTCCTGTCTCTTATTGTGTTCGGGCACACACTCAGAGACACAGCCACTTCTTAACCCCCACTTCCTCTTAGATGTGGCAGATCTTTTATAAGCAACAGCAGCCCATAATTTCATCTTTCTTGAGAGGCGGCCAGCGCTGACAATGTTTCTGAATAACTGCAATATGACAGTGATAAATATGAACAGGATATTAAACAGAGTCTGGACACACAGCAACAAAACAGACAAGGTGTGCTTACCACGAATTGATACAGACTTCTTTCCTAAACACAGATTAAACCTAATGGAAAGCTAAATGGGACATTTGATGGAGAATCCACATTGACAATATAATTTTCTCAGGGACAAAGTTTAATCTGTTCGCATTAAAACGAGAAGGCGAGTTTTATTGACAATGACAGAAGTAACAAAATCAACAGCACACTATCTTGAGAAAATACGTAGTACTATACTAAACAAATGATAAAAATCTGCCTTTTCCTTTTGTTCTTTTCTCAATTTATTTTCTCAATGCTGTCTGCCGTGGCCCGTCCTCCAATTCAATTTCCTCGTAATAGTAAGTAGCCCTTAGACCAGGCCTGGCTAACAAGATCCATATGATGTCAATCTCAAGGTAGAGATAATACACCGTTGAGAAGACAGTTGAGATTATTATAGAAAATCTGTCCATTTAACAAGGCGTGCTAGAGAAAAGAGAGAGAGAGAGAAAAAAGGAGATAATTAGACTTTGATTAAGGTTGACCAGGCTGAGGCAGAAATATAGATAATTGGGCTTCGTGAATGGCTGCTGAATGACTGTCCTCATTGAAGCATCTCTAAGAATGTGTTACTTACAATTAGATGATTTTGGCTGGAGCCCTAGGCGATGTCCAGATTTTTCATTCGAACCAATCGGACATGCTTCCTCTCCACCCAGATGGTCGGAATCATCACTGTTTACTGCTGTCTGCAGACTTTTAACTGAACAAGGCCACGATTCACATGCCCGTGTGTTGACAAGAACTAATATCAGCACATTTGGGGTATAAACAGTTGAATGTTTTATTTGTGCTGTTACACAATATGGAATACACACTATCTGACCCTGCCTGGTCGGTTTGCATCTGACAAAATTACAAATTCTTCAAATTTCAGTTTTCCATTAAGCTAAATGCTTTGTCAGCTGCACATATTTACTAACTGTCTGAAATGGTTGTTTGTGTTGATAGGGCCTGAGATCAATTGTTAATTTAGCTTAGCCATGTGTATTTCAAGTCACCTGGTGCTTTATCCAGACAGAATTAAACACGGAGGCTACAAACAAGGTCTTGAGACCTTGATAAATTGTACCCATTTAAGTGTCCCTGAAAGTAATTAAATGATCCAATTACTTTGTTTTGGTTCCCTTGGAGAGTTCAGGCAAAAATTCAGCTCGGAAAGCCACAGTATTTGTGACACATGTGGCGTATTCCATTTCAATCAAGATCAATGCATAACACAAAGACGAGTTTTTTTAAAGGCCATGCCTCTGCACTAAATAAAAAGTGCGGATTACTGCCATGAAATACAAACTCCTCCTCTGTAGTTGATTTTTTCTGTCGTTTGGTAGATTGTGCATATGACTTATTCTCCACCAGTATAAAGCCTTCAGAGAACATAAAGCACTTGTGATGCTCTTTTTCATTTACATTTAGTCATTTAGCAGACGCTTTTATCCAAAGCGATTTACAGAGAGTTCAGGGAGCAATAAGCAATATTTCATACAGGAGAAATATTACAATAGGTGCTACAAAGTTACCAGTTTCAGCAAAAGCTAGACCACTACCTGTTGAGAAAAGTGTTTTTTTTCCTCATTTGTCTGTCAAGTATTCACAGAAGAGATGTTTTTCGAATGTTGTGTGAGATGTGGTTGACCGGACTGAGCTAGGAGGAATGTTCCACCAGGAAGGAGTTGTAAAGGAGAATGAGCGGGAAAGTGATTTACTGCCCTTATGAGAAGTTTTCTGAACGCAGTGTTCTTGATGGGGTGTAGGAGGGTGTGAAAGTATGTCGGTGCAGATCCAGTGATAGTCCTGTAGGCAAGCATTAGTGACATGAATCTGATACAGGCTTCAACCGGTAGCCAGTGGAGAGAGATGAAAAGGGGTGTCACATGAGCCCTTTTGGACTGTTGGAAGACGAGGCGTGCTGCTGCGTTCTGAACCAGCTGGAGAGGTTTGGTAGTCTTTGCAGAAAGACCAGAAAGGAGAGCATTGCAGTAGTCCAACCTTGTGATTGTGGTATTGCCAAGTTGCATGGTAAGATCGTGTTGCACCGTGGGGTTTTAAGAAGAGCCATTAGACCAAAGTTACATTTGAACAAATAACTGAAGTGCGCTGACATCTGTGGACATTTTTGACATAGACCTTTCAGCTCTGAGCGTTCATTATGTTCTGCCATTGACCTTCTGGTAACTTGGTTACTTAAATGGACTGGTCCCATATGACTTATCCATAAGGGTCCTGTGTGCCTTAACCAACAGATGGGAGTACAAATACCAATCATCATAAGTCAGACAAGGATCACATTCTTTAAAGCTTTACGCCCACATGCACTTGATGGAATAAGTGCATGCAATGAATAAAGATGTTGTTATGTTGGTTTTTATATAACATGAAGCGGATGAGAGGCATTGCTAATCTTTGTCATAAACCTAAAGTAATGTGTTTAAAGACTTCTAACATTGGGAACCCTTCACGTAAGTCATGTCTCAGACACACACAGGCATGGCTATATCCACTGGCACCCGCACTTGTACCCTGACACACGCTGCTGAACAATTACATACTCTTTTACTTTCATCCACTGTAACAAATCAAAATCACTATGGTGAATCTCAAATATGATTTGGGCCGTCTTGCTGTGCAGCATTTATTTTACCGTCTGGTTCAGGTTGTGCCCCTAAAAACTTCCCTCTCAGCCACTCACTCCGTTTATTGGATAGTTTCACTCTGCCATGGGAACTGAGAAAATGATGCTGGTGTTGACAAACATTGCGATATGCAGAGGTGCGATATGCAGAGAATAGCAGATCAAAGCTGGAAACCTTACAAATCTTTGTTGCCCATGTCATAAGGGGAATTTATTTGAATTTAAATCTTGAAATCCGCAAGCTTTCGAGTTGGGACGGAGGCATGAGTGGGGTGCAAATTGCGGTTTAGATACTGCAGATTTTTTAAGGAACAGAAAAAATGGCAAAAACATTTGATGCAAGAGTGCAAATTACACCCTTAGCATGACAATTTGCATGTGCTTTATTATGTGTGTATGTGCACTTAAGTATGTACACATACACACAGTAGCTGTTGATTCCTTTTCCATGGGAGAGGACACAGCAGTAAGCAATCAGCTAACAGGGCCTCTAATGAGTTTTCACCTCTCAATCATCTGCCTGCTGAAATAACAATAGGATGAGAGGCGTTATGAACAGGCAGGAGATTAATACAGAATGTAGTTTGCATAGCTGCCCTTTGCGCTTATTATGAGAAACGCAGAGCTGAAAGAAGAGAGTTACCTGAATGAATCTGAACTAATAGGACCGGAATTAGCCGGAGGCTTTTGCCTTTGTCCTTCCGTTTTATTCATGCTGTTTTGATGACTTTGAGCATCAAATCTACTTAAATGTTACACTGTTTGTGTCTATGGGAGAGGATGGTTAAAGAGGACATAGTAAAAAGTAGCTACTAACTAGGATGGAATTACATGAAGGTGAAGGGTGTCATTTCTACTCTTAAACACTCCATCCGTAATTTACCAGAAAACCAGACAGTCCCACAACAAACTCATGCCTGTGCACTTGTAGAAATAAAAGAGCCTTGGCAAGTAATGCATACATGATCCAAATGTATCACATTCTTCTAAAGTGAAAGACGTTAAAGTTAAGATTATGAATGTGTTTGGTTTATATCATTTTTAATAAAATAAAGTTTTAAATGAAATGTTTATCAGATATTGCTTATAACATTTTTTTGCAAGAATTTCTATTACGGTGCATCTCTTATTATGCAGCTTAAAACACATACTTCCTCTGCTTTTATTAATAGTGGTAATCAAAAATGTCTCAAAATGTTACAGTTTCATAATTGACACCAAGGATGAGATACAGTCCATGTGAGAAACCAGTAGGGCATTTCAGTCTGGGGTGCCAGGTCCCTGTTTTCTGTGCAAATAATGCTCCAATTTATGTCCAGGCTGTCTAGTGATTAGCCACGGTGGTCCAGCCTTGTCACTAAGGAAATGCCCCATGCCACGTCTTGGCATTCCACATGAGCGTCAGAACAAGCCAACTGGCAATGACTGGGCTCCATCCCCTGCGATCTGAAACAGGGATTTCTGCGTGCTGAAACCCTCCAAGGCATTTCTCTGGTTCTGGAAGCATAAAATAAACCTAAATTATTCATAAAACCACAAATCAGTGTGAAACTAAAATGACAACAGTCACTAAATAAGTATTTTAGTGCCGTAACTGGCATTTTTGTCTCAGCTGATAATTTTTTACCAAATGCTTGAATCACAGTTATTAGAGGCCTTTGGGTTTGATGATGCTTGGCAGTAGCTGGCAAAGAGTTACACAAAATCTATTTGTTGGCAGCAATATGCAGGTGATGAATGTGAATTTCAGAGATATTGTGTCTTTGTGCTGTGGTGGGTCGTGTCTCTGATCATATTGATGGATGAGTTGGACTGAAGGGGCAATGGGTTGTGACAGCATGGCTCGATTGAGTGTCCCCCATCAGGCAAGGGGAAACTTTAGTGAAAACATAAGGCAAGTGAGTGACAGGTATGGCCCTGGCACCAGACGGAGGTCACTCTGGGATGGTGCTTAAAAAGGAAGTGAAAATCTCATCCGCCTTGTTTTAAAACAGTGACAGCTGTTGAGTCTCAGCCCTCAAGCTTTCATGAAACAACAAAACTGTTCACACATGATCAAGTCTGTTATTTAGTTTGGCTGTTTGCTTATTTATTTTTTATTAATGTACTGCTAATGTATTTTCTCAACATGGAATTTGTACAGTACACAGAGCGTGATGTGGTAGGTGAGTAAAACTGTAGATATTTGGCAGACGTTTTTATCCAAAGCGACTTGCATTGGATTATACTATACATTTTTTAAGTATGTGCAATCCCTGGGATCGAACCCATTTGGCGTTGCTAGCGCTTTGCTCTTAGCACTGAGCCACAGGAAAGCAGATCATGGTATTCTATCAATTTATCAATAAACTTAAACTTTTTTGCGGAGTTAAAAAAGTAGGGGAAAAACATAATAGATTGAATTGAAAAAAAGGGAGCCGTCAATTAAGTGTTGGATAAACTAATTTTTACTGAATGCTTGCCTGGGGCAAAGACCTAGTTTTCAGTATAATCAACATCACCTAGAGCATACAGGAACTAGTTATTTTTTCAAGTCATTTTAGGGTTATTCTCAAAAATGCTCTAAATTATAACAACCCTAGTGCATTATGCAATAAAAGAGGGCAACAATGTAACTATTTACAAAGGGCTTTTGGGCCAACTGAAGCATGGGTACTGGTCAATGCAAAAATGTTAATTATAATATGGCATGCAAAAATAAATAAATAAATATGGTGGTGCAGGGCTGGTCTAAAGAATGTTATAAAGTTTATTGAATTTCGTAGCAATTTATAAACAGGATACATTCAAGCAAAACATTACACCTTATTAGAAATGCCTATTCATTTAATTTATTGGAGCATGTGATCATTCTCCTTGTATGCCCTCAGAAGTGTTTTTTAGGGTATCATGCTTGTTTTGATCAGATTAGAGGGTGACAAATGGTCATGGGGCAGGAGGAGAGATGGGGGAAAACCGGTCTCTCTTTAACAGGATCATTTTGGGGGCCTGCCTGGCCCGGCTCCATGGCATGCAGTAGACGAAACCCCATTGGGCTCAATCCTATTTACTGGATATCACCATAGCAGCAGGATCCCTCCGTATGGTGAAGAAGATTCCCAGCCTGTTTCCTTTCCATTAGCTGGTGCAGCACAGCCCTATTCAATTATTTCAGCTATACCCGCCAATGGCTCCCCTATACCCAGTTTGGCCAGATCTACTCATTGCCTGGACTTACCAAGTTGACTGCCCAAAGCAAACGTAACATATTCAAATTTAGGGCAAGAACAGAGACAGCAGTGTGGTAGACCGGGTTTAGCTTACTGTCGTTGGTAAATGTCAGGAAGTGCTTGTAATATGTTAAATAAATCAATCTTGAAAGATGTTACGTATGGCTTGTAGTGTTTTATATGTACTTGTGCAGCATTTGTATCTTAAAGGGGTCAAATGGCGCGAATACGTGTTTTTCTGTGTCTTTGGTGTGTTATAAGTTGCACATGCATGTATTAGACACATGTATTAGAAAAATGCAAAAATTGTGTCGGAACAAAAGATGCATATCTAAAAGCGAATGCTCACCCAGACCTGCCTGAAACGCCTCGTGTAAGCACACCCCCACAAATCCACGTCAGTTCATGGTCTGATTTGACTAAGACCGCCAAAATGAATACGCAAGTAAGGTCGGTGTACCTGTCAGTACAATTGCTTTGGAGCCTGATGTTCCAAATATGGTAAGATGTGATACATTTCCGTCACACGCTTGCAGTATTTAACCAATTACAACGCACTGGTTAACTGGCCTATCATAGCACACCTCGCTTTTCAGAATTAAATCGTGATTACACATTGCATTACATCTAAAACAAACGATAATATTCGTTTTAGCCGTGTCCTATGACCCCTTTAAAAAAATGTTTTGTTAATTTAACTTTGTGTTTCTTTCATGAGACAACAATTTCTATAAAGAGTTCTTTCGAAGAATTCACCGTTTCAGAAATGACACTGTTAAAATCTTTCCTTATTAGCATATAATGAGAATGAAACTGTCAGCCAGCTGCACAAGCGATTAGCCAGTTTCATCATAAAGACTTGTATCAGCAGAAAAAAAAGTAATCATTTGCCGTAACGTGAAAGGCCTTCTTCATGATTTCCTCATTAAATTATTCATAGGGCCTTCATCTGCTTGTGTATTTTCCATTTAGAACGACAAGGTTCATTATGAAGACGAAGCTCCTGGCATGTTTTGTGTAACTCTTCTTATTGGTCTTTGGATCAAAATCACACAAAGGTTGTAGATCACAGGTGTGTGACAGTGGGAAGCAAGCGAGTTATACAAAGAAGTGAAACAGGTAGAGTAGGAACGGAAGATGAAGAGTTCGAGCTAGAAATCGCGACTCCTGTTTGTTTGCTTTGTAATTGCTTTCATTTTCACTTTCCACTCCCGGTCTATCCATGTCTAGTGTGATGTGATGTGATTTGACCTGATAAAGAGCAGGGACCCGCGACTTCCAAAATCACAGAAAGTAGAAAGGCGCCACCTCACCTACAGCAATATCAGTTGAAAATCTCTTAAAGAAAATAAAGAGAACTCTCTCTGATGATCACCTCCAACTGATAAGGTGTCAGATGTACCACTACATTACTGTGACTAGGCTTGTTCTGTTTTTCTTTCTTTTATTTGAACCCCCGCTGCAACAGAGCAAGTAATCAGCCTCTCCCCATGCTCTGTACGGAGACCCCCACCGGCCCTCTGATCCACCAGCAGATATCAGTGTCTCGTAATGGATTAAAATAGGGTTAGACAGAATGGATATTATATCAAAGAGTGCATGTGTCTGGCTGTTTCCTCTGTTACTGCGGTCAACGTGTGATCAAAACAACACAGATGGAGTAATAATAGTTGTAACATGCGGCGGAATCCGAGCTGGGTTTTGTTTGTGTTTCACTCAACTGTCGAAAATGCACATTGGCATGGCTGTATAAATCTGTTTAACCAACTGTGCTCCATTAAAACCATGAAATAGATATTGGCAGTCAGTTGTTGTTTGTGTGAATGGATAAGGGAACAGTTAAAGACATGTACATTTTTTTAAATATCTGGAGCCATATGCTTTTCAGCATACTCGACGATGGCATTCGAATAGCAGATTTTATTCCAAAACAGCGCTATTTCAAAACACTGTTCCCACATATAGTCTCTGGTGTAAAGTTAATAGGACAGGCATTGTAAAATGTGCCATGGAATTCTCCAGAGGGAGTTCCAACAATATCTCCTCAGACGTAAAATTGTAAGTTGATACATGCAATTGTGATTTAGAAAGAAAAAGCAAGATGTGTTCCTTACGTGCCGGCTAGTTTGTGCCTCTGAGGAAACTGATCAAAAACTGACACGGATCTGATTGCACTGCCATCCTGAGGTATCACTGCCAATGTGGTCTCCCTTCTTTTTTCTCCCCTCAATTCACACCCCGCCCTGCTTCGCTACTTCTCTATCTCTCTCACACACTTCTTTAAACCAGTCTTGGCTGAAACACCATGCGAGCAGTGAATCCATTACCCGAGCGACAGCTCAATTCAATTATTAGACGGGCTAATAATCTGACTGAATTGATTGTTCGCTTTATCCCCAGCCAAATGGCTGATGGAGAGTGGCTCATGTTTGAGACTTTTGCCTTTAAGACTGGAATAGAACTCGGACTGAATATGACCGGGAGCTTCTCCTAATGAAGACCGTTATGCCTTCACCAGTCCAAGAGTCAGACTCTAAAACCTGAGATCATAAATACGCCCAAGGAAACAAATTTGTTTAGCAAACATTCACAACAATGTTGCAGAAACAAGAAAAGAGAGGGGGAAATCTTTTTCAGATTATTAAACTCTCCATCTAAACCGAGCATTTTCCATTTCTCCTGATGGACTTAAAATTGGATTCCGAATAGCAATATTAAATCTCTGGTTTTTAGTATCTTGTGCGCTCATAAAACGGGACTTTCCTGCTAAAATATAAAGCCACGAATGGAAACAAGTTGGTCAAACTGCAGACTCTTTTCAGTAGACTACCAATTTCAATCAACAAAGCACAATGGTAAAAGTAGACATTCCAATTAGCATGGCAGTAATAGACACCATAATTATAGACCTAACCTACAATTAAGCTCTGACATGATGACCAGAGTAATGGCCCTAAAACATAATAAGCATTGTGCACTGCAGTTTTCCAAGTAAAATTAGTTTCAAACTTCAATTTTGTAAGTTGTTTTATTATCTTTATAAGAAAATGTATATATCTGGAATTAACAATGTATGTATTTCTCTTTTTTTAAGGAGAAGATTCTAACAAAACTTAAATTAAAATGAGGTATACAACGAGTTACAATTGAGTCTTTTATTCGATGCCACAGTGATTTTGTTGTCACAATTTTGTTGTTTCATCCACGACCGGGCTTTTATTCCCTTGTGAGGGTTTAGCTTTCATTCGCCTGTTTTGATTGGAGGAGGATTTAAGAGGCCGGTTTAACAATTGCGTTGGCCGCTCGCTTCAGATGGGACCGCAGACAGGACAGATGAAAAACTGCTTCCATCTGGAAACATAGGGAGAAAAGGAGGTTTGACTCCACTCAGTCAGCGGCGGCGAGGCACATTCTGCTCGCGTTACATTGCACCGGTCATCATCATTCTGCCTGCTGGAGGAGGAGGAGAGCGAACGTGCGCTTCACAGCAGCTGCACCTGACTGATCGTGGACATACCTCAGTTTTATTTAACCAGTCTTCACCTTTAACACTTATCTTTCCGTAGAAGAGAGAGAATTGCAGCGGGTCTCTTTGTTGTTTTTATGATTTTTTTCGTTCAATTCTTGGAGGGGACTTTGCCAAGAAGGAGCTGGAGTGGGAATGCACAGACTGGTCGTGTTGGATGTTGATTGTTGTTCAGGCAGAAGTGACAGCGTTTGACCGCTGTTGGGACCAACCCTGGACACCCGGACGTTCAAAGGTAGGGAGTGATGATGCTATTACGAACGGTGTAGTATTTATAAAGGAAAGCACAAGTTACATGTAATGTAAGCATGTCAATAGCGGACTTTAAAGAGTTGTCTTGAGAGGAATTGAGGGGACAGGTCTGGCGTTCTCATCTAAAGTCCTCTCCATTTCTTCGCAGACGGCGCGTTTGCAGTGGATACACGCCTATTATAAATCATGTACGCTTTAGTTGTTAGTAGATATTAACTGTCGATAAAATGACACGTATCGACAGTTTGCTGGACCGTGGAGCTTATCTCTGAGTGAGCAGCTCAACTTTTAGTTTTAAGCTCTTCTTGACGTGGAGATGCATAAGCGATCCGCTGAGCTTGACCACACGATAAGCATTGAAATGAAGTTTACTAAATGCTGGTGTCGGAACCATGTATTAGACAATCGTCAAACAGCACGTATAGTATTGTTTTATTTAACAACCATTTGTAACGCCAGGCTTAGCTTTTCTTATGAGAGATTCACGAGTAAGACACTGTCGATATCGACAGCAATTTACATAGGCTAAGTTTGCAAGCTGCGTTATTACGTTTATAACGTTGATGATTCCGTCTTGCGTCTCTGTTTATTTATTTGTATTCAATAAGAAGTTAAAGCGACGTGACCACCAGTAAAGACAATATTTAGCTACGAGTCGTGAGTCTTTTGCGCACGATTCGGTGACTTTCTGGTTCGTACGAGGGAACGTTACATAAAAACGAGAAAGAAACGAGTCGCCTGTCGCTTGAGTGAGTGCAGAAAGCCCCGAGCGCTCACGGAGTCCGGGCTCGGTAGGGAACGAGGAGTCGTGCGGCGGCAGAGAGAGCAGCACTCCGGGCATAAAAACAGTCATGTACCCCCTAGTGTGAGAATCACACCACGAATCATTACGCAGATCCTCTATATACAATGTCAGTTATTTTATCTGTGAGATGTAGGACACCGGGCAAGACTGTGATGTATTTTAGTAGCATTAATTGTTAAGGCCGTGAAAGTCTTCATAGCGTCAGTTTTACATTCGTAAATGAGCTCTTTGTTGTATTTTATATGACCAGTCCATTTTTATTCTAATTATTAAGTTTACAAATGTGCCATTAGTTTTAGTTTGAGGTACAGAGTTTAACGCTTAAATCGTAAACTGAAATATTATATCACGTGTCTGTGACTTTTGAGGCAGTTTAGACCTACCTATTACACAATCTGTGGAAACTATACAAATAATAAACACATTTTCTATGTTCCAACAAATTAATCCGTGTACATTTTAAAGCAGATTTTAAAGGGGAAATGGAAAGATAACTTGAGTTGGTAGTGCAGATAATAAAATAGGAAGGATCCACTGCTTAGAGGCATTCAATAGAGGGTGCTGTTGTACTTTGCAGTCCTGTTTGCTTACCACAGTTTTGTCTCTGAGGGCCACTCAAAAAGATTGAGCGCCACCGTCTGTGTTGCCCATGCCCCCCAGGGATGCAGAATTCAATCTAGCAGAGGCTAGGGCTAATGCTGTGGCACTTTGTCAGGATTAACATCTTTCTAGTCAGTGGCTCCTGTTACCTTTGGTGTCACATTACCACCTTGGAGTTGTGTGAAGGGAGGACAAAAATGAAACCCCGGTATCCTGCACTGCATTGTGTTGGGTGCTGCACTGCCCCCGTCCCACATGACTGCAGGTCGATAGAGGAAGAGGCTCAGTCATTTTCAACAAATAAAGGCATTTGTTATTTTGACCGGTGCAGCTACTCAAAGAGCCATTTTTCACCAGCAGCCACATCCAAACGAGGCGGACGAATCTCTGTGCTGGGTTTATGTCATTTTCAATTAGAAATGAGCGCTTAGGAATTGAACGGGAGTAAAAAACTTTTGATGTTTTTTCTTGCTGTGTTCTGCGAGAGAGCGTTTCATTTCAGGTTTCATCAGTGCAAGGTTTCTGAAAGGCGAAAGTGACGTTCAGACAAACAGTGCGTTTGCAAATAATTTGGCTTTGCTGAGGGAAGGTAAATGAATCTGCACACCTAGTTAGATTCAGTCATGTTGAAGCGTGAAAAAGTCTCCCCTTGTCTACCGACAGCCTGTGTTCTCTTGTTGTGGTGGTTTCTAGTCGGACTCAAAAAAAAGGTTGATTATACTGGTGCTTGGACACGGCAAAGTATTTCATGCCAACTGTCTCTAGTGGAGGAATCTCATGCCATCTGTTAGTGACCTTGGAACACATAAATAACATTTCCTGACTGCTGGCATGGTGCTATATGAGAACACTACACTTCTCGGTTGTTTATAGCTCTTTCCCCTGTGTAGGTTGATAAAAGCGATTCGCTGACTTTTTCATATGGATGCCCAGCAAGCTTATATGGAGGGCTTCATCTTTACCTGTTTTCAGACCGAGAGTCTACAATTACAGCTTTAAAATATGCCGGATAAAATGTGGTATGACTACTGAAGGATAAGTTGGATGCTTTGTTTTAAAAATAAATCCCCTCAAATAATTATTAATAGAGTATTTGACACAGTTGAGAATTATGGCTTCATTTGTACAAAGCAGACTTCATGCCGACCGTGGTTGGACTAATCACTGCGTGGGTGCGTGGAATACAACCATTCACCCTTCTGTGCAGCAATTAGCAAAGCAGACAATCACACAGCCATTTTACATGGTAACTTTTAGAGCAGGGGATGGTTTTCTTCCTTTCATTCTGCTTTAGATGCTTTATACAGCGGTGCGAAGACAAACTGTAACTCATAATTCACTATCTCGCAGCTAGTTCAGCATCAGGGCCTGATGAACAACACATGGGAGGATCTTATTAATACTTCGATATGTGAGGATCGGTTGGTTTCGAACGGCGTATTATAATCAGACACAGTGTGCCTATTTTAGTGCGTGTTGTTTTTTTCATATGTCTTTTACCTCCCAACAATGTCGACTGTCTGAACCCTGACGGTGCAAGTCCGATGACAATTTGGACTATGAATGACAACACTGGAATGTCTGGATTTGCTTCAGACAGGATAGCTTCCTGAATTAAAAAAGGCCTCAATGTTAATATTCTTCATTTATTCTGGACGGCCTGAAGTGTCAGAGTGGAAGTAGATTTTGTCAAAAGACAGTCTGAAATACTTTTTTTCTGATGTCAAGGCCACTCTTTGATCCAGCACTGTATCATCATATTGCTTTTTAGTCTTTGAAGACCATGATGTTACTCACCTTTCTTGACTATTTTATCCTGTATTCTTTTATAGATTGCTTTTCATGACTAATATATAGTACAGTGTGTATTTCAAAAATCGACCTAGTGCATGTTTGGGGGTCTACTGCTTGCAGATGCTTACTTGTTTGTTATTGCTTGATTTTATTTTAAATATTCCATTTGTAAACTGTATTTAATCATATTTAAACTGCCTTATTTTGCCATTTCTAGTTTTCTAACTGCTTATTAAATATGTTTTTATATAAATAGTTTTTTTTTTATTCTGAGAATGTCCAGAATCTGCCTTTTTCTCCAGCATGTGACCTTTAGAAAGAAAGCACTGTTAATAAGTGATTGCTAAAGTATAAGAGAACTAATAGGCTTGACACTTCTCCCAGTCTTGCTTGGCCACAAAACAGCAGATAGCATTATTCTGAACCCATTTCCACCCTGCGCAATTAGACATGAAACGTGTAACCTTTTCTTTTATAATGTATTCGTTAAAAGATGTGCCAGACCCCCAGAATACCACTAAAGACTTGCTCATGTGCCTTCAGATGTCATAATGTGATGTATCATGATACAGGAAGCACAAAACAAATCTGTTTTTCCTGCACTTGCAGGGGAAGCAATATGAGATTGCACGGATATGGTCTTCTCCGAATCTCCCATTACTAAAACTAAAATTCATTCATGTGCTCTTCCTGGTTGGTCAATAAATGCTTATTTGTTAGACCTCACACCAGCCGTCTGGTAATGTTGCTGTCGGTTGCACATTGCAGTTCTTTTAAAGTGGAAGAGGGGTGGGTGGATGAACTGATCTGCAATGACACGCTCCATTACTCCTTCTTTGCATCTACAATAAAGCTAATTGTTGGGTTACCCCTGTTTAAGCCCTGCACAATCACAGTGTGCATCCCTCTCATATTCAATACCCCTAAAACAATGTTCCAGACCAATCAGAAACAGCACGGCCACCGAAATAGATCAGGGACACACCCTCGTTTTCCATCTGAAAATGAACTAACATCTTTTAATTTACAGATCACCCATAGCCAGCAATCAGAGCGTTAAGTGCACGGGGTTCATTATCTGGTGGCATATGGTGATGTATTTGCATAATACGCTAATACTTACACCAGCTCTCTTCCTTTTATCCTGCGCTGTGCTATTGGCAATGTACGACGATGCGGTGCAATTAAACTTTTCCCTGAGATGTATACTCATTGTTCTTTTGTCTAATTAAGTCTTGGAATGTAATGAAAGAACAGGAGGAACACACCTAGAATAACAATACGATCGTTGTAATTTCGCTCGACATGTGTTTAAATGCGTGGGGCATCGCGGCGTTATAATGTCTTTAAATATTTATCTATTGCCTAAAATTACCAGAACGAAAGGAAAGGGAAAGAAACAGAGAGTGCCAGACATGACAACAGCGGCTAATGCCTGGTATTTGTCACGTAGGCTAGTTGTCTCTTATGGTTTGCAACCGCTTTGCTAGAACGTGAGCTTTTGTGGCAACGTTCAGTTGGCTTATTGCTTCCTACTTAATGGTAATGAATCTTGCTTCAGATTATGGATATGCAGAAACAAAATAGTGAAAGGGAATCTCTTAAAATTAGCTCAGTTCAAGACGTGGGGCATGAAATTGGATTGGAAGTTTGCTGCAGACAGGGGGAGGTAAAGTGCATTGGCGTTCTCAGTTCAGTGAATCTCTCATTGCTTGCTGTCCTTTTAGTGTGCTGTATTTCCACAATGCCGCCGCCTCACCTGCTCTCAATATTTAATGTGGTGGGGTGTCTTTTGGACTTGTAATGAACTAGAGGTCAAGAGATTCCTCCAGCTTCATTCCTCCAAACAGGCCCTGTAAATGTCAGACAGGCTGCGAGAAAAGAGTGTGAACTTTCCCCTGTCTATCTCAGTCAGTCATCTCTTATTTCTCTTCATCACTCTTGCCCACTCTCTCGCTCCCGCTATCTTCGTCAGAATTCATCCCATTCACTCACAGCCCTGATCTCCACTCAGCCATAACCTGAGCTTTTTTCATGTTGTATTACCACCTCATCAGGCCTTTTTTCTGTCACTCATCCGCCCTCTACCACCCGTTTTTCTTATCTGATGAAAGACAGAGAAAATCCATCCCAACAAAATGAATTTGACATGCGTGATGTGTATGGTTATGGATGGGCGCACAGGATATTTCTTCTCAACAGAGCTTTGTGTTTGCTTGTTTTTTGTTCTTTTATTTTTTTGGCCCTCCAATGACACGGCCATTTCTTTTGGCAGAGTCGGAGAAAGACATAACCGATCACCTCCCAGATTTAGCGCTTCAGTTTTGTGTAGTCCTGGCCATTTTCAGCAGCCTCGATAAAATATTCATCCTTTTAATCCCTAAGCTGACACAATGGTGTGTGAAGAATTAGGCGATATGTTCCATTCCACTGACCATCTGATGGGCACCATCCTCTAAAGACCTGGCCACAGTGCTAGCTTTTGGCTGGTTCTCTCAGAGAAAACAAGGGATCCAAATCTAGCACCACTGGGGCTTTGTCAAAAGTGAATAACAAGCAGGGTAATTACAACTCAGTTACCAAAAGAACAGGGTAAAGGCTGGAAGTAACAGCCGTTCAATTCCCAAGCTCTCAAACTGAAAGAAAACTAGGTTTATCGAACACATAATGTGAAAGGTTTAGGGCCAAAGGAATTGGTTAAATTGGTGGGCAATATTGTTTTAGATTGGTTAAATGTTTCCTGTTTTCCATATAAAGAATTCAAAAAAACAAAAGTGAGAAGTTCATTGATAGCCTTACATGGTCCTTGGCAGTCCTAGCCTTGTTACCCTGATCCTCAAGGTCTCATTTTAACTTTGGCTGGAATTCTGCCGCAGACGAATTATAATACAAAAATAAGCTCAGGGACTCGTAATCAGTAGTTTGTTTACTTTAGCCGAGCGCATTGCCACAGATCCAGTGTGTGATGTGGCCCTTTCTCTGCCAGAATCCAAAGCCTTGAAAAGATATGTAAATGATTTGATCTGCTCTTTTATACCTCTCAGGGAATTATAATAGGACAAGATGCATGATTGATAACATGTATTTATCTAAATATAACAATCTGAAGACCTCATTTCCTCAAAGGAAAATTGCGAGGAAATCAATAAGGATGAATAATTATTAAAAATGAAAGAAAGAACGATAAAGAATATGTGTATGAACTCAGTTGGATTGGAACATCTGGTGTTCTGTAATGTATAAACTCTTTCGACGTGATATGCTAATCGAAATTTTCGGCTAAAATGACGTTACGCTGAAAAGAGGAGAACAATCCCAGCACATGTTCTGCGGGCTTGGATTTCCTTCTTATTGACTTTTTAAGAGAGGACCATTCAGTCGGTCCATCTCTTGAAACACAATTCACGTCATTTTCCTTTCTAACCCTGAGATCATCAAAAATAGCATGAAACGAGTGAATAATTTATTTAGCTCTCATTCTAGTGGCTCCGTTAATGGGAGGCGGTTTGGTCACAAAGGCATACATTTTTAAATGAGGCAGATAAACCTTTGGGCAGACAAGGAGCGTTTTGTTTGACACAGGAATTCTGTTGTTGGCTGTTTTGCTTGTCAAGTACTCTGGGAAGGCAGGATGTGTACTGGGCCTACAATGGGCCTTTCAGCTAAGCATCTCAGATGCAGGGAGATGCTGTCCCGCCTCCTTTCACAGTGCCCTAATCTCTTTATCAGGCAGCCACAATGGTGGATTCAGTCTTCTGCCTTGCCGGCGAGAGCTCAAAGACTAGCGGACAGACGCTATCACGGCATCACAAAAGACCAAAAAGTTTTCGTAAGTTATCATCTTTGTGATTGAAAAGAGACATTCATTGACAAAATGAGAAGATGTAGCCAAAAAAAACGGCGAAAGGAACTAATACTATTTAAAGTATTTATTTTTATTCTGAAATAATAATAATATTTATTCTTAATATAATACATAAAGACATGTGTGTGTATATGTTTAAGACTGTTGTATATATTTTCGTCAATTTATTCTTTCATTAATTTCTTATTCTTTATATATAGCTGTATAATAAATAGAACTATATAAATATTATATATATAATTTACATTTATAGCACATTATAATGACATTATTTACACATTACATTTATATTTTTACTAAATAATAAAATAATATATAATCATATAAAAATGAGAACAGAATTAACAGAAGGGAAGAGTTCTTCCCTTCATATAGGCCCTTTTTTGTTTAGTGCTTGTCAATGTAGGTTTGCATCAGTGAACCCATTCACACTCCTGGAGCAAGCACCCTTAGGAATCTTCCAGCTTTGCAATGTTACCACCGTAAAGCGGACATTTTCATTCTACTTGCGCGGTTGTTTGTCTTTGATGCAACAGCGTTTCCATTGCTTACAGCCTTTCTGAATCATTCACCTCGCATTAGCAAAATGCATTAAGGCATTTTAGTTTTGGTCACTGTGATGCCAAATTGCAGTTAATTTCACACCTCTGTAAATTCTGTTGTGTCAGGAATGCTCTTTGGAAGACCTCTTTCTGTCACGGACCAGCTCGGTTGTAAATAGTTTGGGGCCTCGGAGACTTGTCCAGCCTGAGGTTTTAATTGTTATAATTTAAAGCAAGGATGTCCACATCCTGTTGACCCTTGTTTGTTGGGGTTTGTAGGTTACAGTAAGGCAGAAATTGTTTCCAGCTGTCTGACATTGTGGGTGGCCCATGGGTGGACAGTCTTTTAAGAAAAGCGGTCGCTTCCCTTTCTAATTAGGCTGTTAAACATTAGCACTACAACTGTTGCGGGAGAAGGGATGAAATGGCCTTTTCAATGAGAACGGTAAAGGGCTGAACACTGCTTGTCACTTTCACAAGGACACAAGGCCCAGTAAAGGCCAGCAAAGCATTCATTAACATGACAGTTAGCCTGGTGTCGTAAAGCCAAACCAGCTGGTAATGGAGAAGCCCGGCCCCTGCTGAGCGACCAGGAGAGTGCAGTGTACAGGGGCCCTAACCTAGAGACATCCCATACAAATCAGCCCACCACTCCCACGAAAAGCAAACAGTCTAGCGTTCCTGTAACTTTCATGCAAATTGCTTTTCTTTTCTTTTTGTGCCGGAATGTTTCTCATCCGTACAGTCTCCACACGGTTTGCTGACAATTTGTCCCCTTTGACCCAGAGCAAAGACAGTTTTCTTTGATGCATATTTGCATGATTGTTGACCTGACATCCGTCTGTGTTTGAATGGCTCTCCTTGGTAACGGAAGAAAACCTAGCGTATTGAAGTATCGAAGCAGTGACCGTGACCATGTGTGCTGCATAGAAAATTGCTTATAAATTGCATCACGTCCTCCCTGACATGACTTTTTACATACGTACTATACAAGAGTCATTTGACACCATGACTTCATTTCTTCATGCTGGATCTCAAGCCCAGATTGTGTGAAGAACAATTGCCGTTGAAACGTCGGAGCCAGAAATGTGCTTTTCTTTGAGTTCAAAACTCTGCAGTGTGTTATATTCGGGGACAGTTGAGGGTGAGCCAGTGTATTGTTTCTCAGAAGTGTCTTAAAGTAGAATGGAAGCATGTGCGTCACCACATGCACACAAATGGGGGATTTCATAAGCACAGCTCCGAGCGGCTTTCGAAGCAAAGGAAATGGGAGATTTTGAGTGGCATGAAAGCTGACAATTCTAGAACTTCTTAACTTCGAGGTGTTTCTATGCTTCTGTGGGCTATTTGGGGTACAGCTTATTGTCGCTGGAAGTGATGGACGGATAGAGAGGGCAGTAGCTCTGGGTTGCGGATGTGTCGCGTTTTCTTTCGGCTTGTCTTTTGTATGATATGCATTCAAAACAGTGAAGATAGGTTTAGAAGAATAGAAAAGGATGGGGTATAGTCAAGAATCAGAATATTCTCAATGATTTTGGACAAAAACAATATGGAGATTCAGTTTTAAACTAAAGATTCTTTAAACAATGTCATAAAATGTACCGTATTGCATTACCCTATTGATACTACATTGGTACATGATGGTAAAGACATAAACAGTCATGCGATTACATAGCAAATTGTAAAAGTTTTTCTGGCACCTTGTTTTTTCTTTCTGTAAAATGTATTTTTTCTTTGTCCATGCGCAGTGCTCAAAACCTCAGCGTCGTCCCAGCGAGGACCGGCTGGGTCTCCAAATGCAGGTGGGGAAGAAGGCAGGCAGATGCTATCATTTATCACAACCCTGAATGCAAGCAAAGCAAAACCTGGGGCTAAGAACAGAGGCAGAGGGGTGAAAAAGAGCGAGATTTTCATGCCTCTCGAGGCCACGCTGACAGATATAGTCGCCCCCAAGATTAAATCAAATTCACAATGAAGTCATCTGATACTAACACAAAGCTTGGCATTAACAATGTTAGTCATTCAGTTTTTCCACCTCCCGCCCAGCCTGAACAGAACACGGTATTGTATGGAGGGAGGGCGCCCATTGGGTCATTGTGGGTCAGTGCAGGTGTCCCTAGAAATCCTGTCGGGTAGATGCTTGCGCTGAAATGGTAAGACCCTCTCGGACCCTTTTCCCCTCGGTCTCTGTCGTCAGTATGCAGCAAACACAGTCTCTCAGTCCCTCTGTTGGAGGTGGCTTTTCAATTACAGAGCGAGGCTGCGGGGGAAAGGCGCTTGACAAAAGCCATGACATAAACCATTTATAGTGCGGCTCCATCACGGCCCCAATGCCAAACCGGCCTGGACGGTTCATTTAAAAGAGAAATTAATCACACATGGTTTCAGGCACACAATAACAGATTATGACTGGCTAGTGGCACCTCACTGAATCCAGGGATAAAACTTTGAAAAGACACTTAAATCTGTGGAGAAATGCAAGAGGTCTGCCCAGCCCATGAACGGAAAGTATAGGATTTTTGTTCATTTCAAAGCAGCTGGCGTGTACAGATTTTTATAGTAAAGAGGAACGGAGAGAGAGAGGGGACAGCTCAAATGTGCATTATATATTGAGTTTACACATAGAGCGTTCAGTGTAATATATTCTCTCATTATCACTGACTTCTTACTGTCAGCAAGGAAGATTACTGTGTCTATACTGACATATTGGTGAAGAATATGCAAGGCTCAGCTCGCTTTCATTAAACCATTGGAATAATTCATTTTCATGAATTATTCCATACTGTAGTATGCCTAATAATGGGGCAAATGATTGTAGAAAGAAAGACGTGGGCAGGGAATGTCAGGGAGAGTCATTAAGCGACCAGAGGAAAAAAAGAGAAGGCGAGATTCAGAAAGCAAGTATAAAGAGAGGAAAATGCTGGGCAGAATGGCTCGGAATCCGCTGAAATCTTTGAGCGAGCAGCTTTTTTCACAGTGGATCTAGCACACCACAACTAATCAACCTTGATGGAGATTATAAGCATAGAGAACCTTTATAATGCTGAAAATGACAGATTTAGTCATTAGCCACAGTATGCACCGCACATTGGTAGTTACAGCTGCCTTCCCCCACGAGTGAGGGGTGTGAGCGGCCACTGCTTTGATAAATGAGGCTCAACCGTTGCCGATTAGCAGTGCGTCCATGAGTGGGTTATACACAGAACCTTTAAATATCTCCTCAGCAGCACTGCTCACATGCTTTTGCCGCACAACTGTTTCTGCATTATTTAATTATCTTTTTTACTTTTTACAAATAATTGTTTGCACAAGGATTATATTGCCTGGATAGTCAGTGTGGACGAGTTAAATACACATTGAACTTCCCCGATACCTTTAGCATTCACAAATGCACGGCGTAGCCTCTTTTAATTTGGCGAGCAGCAGCGGGTGTATGTCAGTACCCTTACCTCACCTTTGGCTACTGCGCCGAGAGGTAATGGCTGTTTAAAAGGAGGTGACGATTATAATGGAAGGGTTTTTTTCCCCCCCGGAATGGCTGCAGACTCTGACTCGCGTCACTTGATATTCATTGGAGGCTGTCACAGCGCATGCAGCTCAGGGCCTACTCTTATCAAGATAACCATTCAACAGCTCGCAGCTTTTGAGCGCTGGAAGAAACGGAGCAAATAAAAAAATGACTCGGTAAATAAATAAAAAATGAATTCTATAGGTCACTTTCCAATGACAACGGCCAGGGGAAGAAGAAGAAAAGGGGTGACGCCTTATCTCCGCGAGATGATGTTTGGTACCCATAATGCACTGAAAGCATGAACGTTCAAGTGCTAATTAATCACAAGGTTTGTATTGACAGCTTAATTGTGATGTTGTGAGGTTCAGGAATTAAAACGGCTAGCTTTGGGCTTATCGCAATATTAATGCTCATTTCAGCTTGAAGACAGATCGTTTTTCCGATGTCCTTTACTTTATCAGCCTATCTAAATATGGGTTTATCTCCCATGTATCACTGGGCTCGTTCCGTGGCCCATTTTTTCTATTAATGATGTTTTTATCAGGATGCACCTTGGCTATGTAAACAGGGCATCAATGATATGCTGGCACAAAGCCCTTTTTAATAGCCATTTACAATTTTCACGGCCTGTTCTTAAGCTCTCGTCGTTTCTAAAGATTTCTGTAAATAGATTACTACAATCAAATATGCTTCTGCACAAATCCTATTAGAAAGCACCAGAGTGTAGAAAATCATTTGCAGTTTGATCTGAAGAACTATAGACAAATAATAAAAACCTAATGATTTACAAAATTAGGGTTAGATAGGTGGAACTGCAATAATTCCATGTGCGTTCTTTTTTTTCGCACACCAACAGAAACATTGCTTTTTTATCAAGTAGATACAATAGCAAATGTGACACCGGTCCCGTAGAGGCCAAATGCATGTTGAAAGCGTATTGAATTTCCCTCAATTGTGGGTTTTCATACAGGTAATACGATGCACTAGGAGCCTCTTCTGCAAAATAAATGACAGTCAAGGATGAAAAGTGGAGTGATTTAATTTGGACTCGAGTCAGGTGACTGTCAGCGCCGGGGGGTCAGTGACCTCTTTTGAAGGAAATAAAGGACAGTCGTTCAAAGGCACATTTCATAATCTGAAGAATACATATTCAAGAGCTTATCCATAAACATCACCCTCGAGAGAGGAGTGGTGCCAGGAATATCAGCATTCAGAGGGGAAAGCGTTCCGCTGACCCCGTGGTCTCCTTAAGCTTCCGCGGCTCTCTACTTTTACATACATTACCAATGCAATCACAGTTTTTTTGACCTTATGTTGTTTGCACTCAGACACACAAGTGCACACTCACAGACAGACATATAACCCGCATGCTTGTGCCAGACTAGGTCTGTGTCGTTGTCGCCTTCTCACCGAGAAGAAAATGGCGGGTGCAAACGCTGTGGTTTTGACGCTTGTGGTGGTGATGCATCAGGGACAAACTCATTACTTGCACCCTGATTTGAGATTCCTCTTGGGGAGAAAAATGGCCTGGAAAAGAAATGAAAAGAAGAATAGATGACTAGCTGTGAAAAGGGGATAGCCATTCATCAGCCACTCATTTCAGCCCACGGTTGTCTCCCATACAGGACACTGAAAAACACGGCTGCCAGAATATGGCTTGACTTGTACAACTTCTTTCTTATCAACAATTCATTGAATATGTATAGTTAGAGGTAAATAGAGGCAATTCTAGATTCAGATGAGAGGAGAAGGTGACTTCCTGGTCTGCATTTATCATTCTTTGACGGTCAGAATACATTCTATTGTTCTTTTGAGTTTCCATGGCTCTTTAAATTATTAAGTGTCCTTAACTTTTTAAAATTGCAGGAAAAAAATTCTTACATAAATACATTAGCTTTAAAATGTGTCTCTTGTTGAGATTTTACAGTTTGTATTCATATTATAATTGGAAAAATTGTGATAGAATTGAAAAGTTCAGTTACTGTAGCCATTTCAATTAAGTAATATATAAAATTATACATTTGAAATTAATTTATAATTACATTAAGTATATAGAGCTCGCACACACACACAAACATGTGAGCATATTTACACAATTCACTATATTCATATAAAGAAAATCAATAAAAATCAACAATACATATATATCTATTATTTTAAAGGGATAGTTCACCCAAAAATGAAAACTCTCTAGTTTTTCCAAATTTGTATAAATTTCTTTGTTTGGTTGAACGCAGAGAAATATATTTGGATGAATGCTTGTAACCAAATAGTTCCTGGACCCCATTGACTACCATAGTAGGAAATATTACAATGGTAACCAACAGTGCTTCAGAACTGTTTGCTGTACTACGTTCTTCAAAATATCTTCCTTTGTTTTCAACAGAACAAAACAATATAAAAAAATTCCTACTATGGTAGTCAATGGGGTCCAAGAAATGTTTGGTTTTAAGCATTCTTCCAAATATCCTTCCCTGTGTTCAACAGAACATAGAAATACAGATTTGGAACTCTTCAGGGCTCTCAAAGTTGAGTAAATGTATTGAATTGAATAGAATTTTTATTTTTGGGTGAACTATCCCTTATGATATTTGATAACTGATATTTGATTTAAAAAAATCACAGATGACCACAGTTAAGCAGTGTTTTCGGTTCTCTCCGTCTCAGATGCAGGTTAGACCATTGTGATACTCTTGTGAACAGCCAATCAGATGCGTGTGTCGTTCTTGCGTCTGAAGAAGCTTTTGATTGCACCAGCTTGTGCTTGTGGGGGATTGGGCGGCGGTTATTGGTTTTTGTGCTGCCCGTGTTGGGCGGCATTGCATGTTTACTTGTTGATGCTTATTCATTCGGTTTGTTTCCCCTTGTCTCTTTTGAAGTGTTGGAAATCAGGCCCAGACAGTGTTGTTTGTGGCCATATTTTTGGGTGAACTATCCCTTTTCTATAGTATGGGCAATTCCGTGAAAATGTCAACCTTACCACGAAAAAAATATGTTTTTACCAGCGGTTTTTACTATGGTAACAGCACAGATTCTAACATTTGGTGGTTCAGATACCCATGTGAGATCTCTCTTCAAATGTGTAAAGCATTTGTTTTATTTTTAGTACATGATTTTTCATAGTCAGGTTAGCGCCATTTTCAGGATTGTCACATCCATGAAATACATATTCCTCATAAATGGACAGATGAAAATTTATATAAAGTAACCATTTCATGTTCTATAAAGAGGCATCCCTTCTCCATTCATTGGGTATTATTGCTTCAGGATTGTGCATTTTATTTTACAGAAATCCTACAAAGTTTATCGTCTCCCAAAAAACACGTCCTTTTTTTGTCACATCCATAACGCATGTTTATTTCCCTTTTTTTAAATAGACTGACAATATTTGATGTTTAGACTCTATCAACAAGGGTTTAGTAAAAAATAAACAGATGGTTCAATATAATCGTAACAAATTGATTCTCTGAACATTTTAATGTCACGTCCATAACGCATAATGTCACGTCCATTATGTTGGAATTGCCCGTATGATATTTGATAACTGATATTTGATAACTGATATTTGATTAAAAAAATTCACAGATACCACAGTTAAGCAGTCTGCAGTTTTTTTTCGGTTCTCTCCGTCTCAGATGCAGGTTAGACCATTGTGATACTCTTGTGAACAGCCAATCAGATGCGTGTGTCGTTCTTGCGTCTGAAGAAGCTTTTGATTGCACCAGCTTGTGCTTGTGGGGGATTGGGCGGCGGTTATTGGTTTTTGTGCTGCCTGTGTTGGGCGGCATTGCATGTTTGCTTTTGGATGCTTATTCATTCGGTTTGTTCCCCCTTGTCTCTTTTGAAGTGTTGGAAATCAGGCCCAGACAGTGTTGTTTGCGGCCAAAGGAGTGCTCTCGCTCACCCTTTAAGGGTGCTTCTATTCTGTTGCTTTCCATCATACATCTTTAATATCCATTTATTCCTATTTTCATCCAAGAGACGTTTCTGGTCATTTATATTCAGAACAGATATACTTCAAATGGTGGTAATTAGACAGCAATAATAAATTATGAAGAAAAATACGCAAAAAGAAGGCGCATAACATTCATATCTGTTCACTGTGTCCCCATAATTCCTGAAAACATACAGCTTTGAGCATAAGTAATTTAGTTCTGTCTGACATTCCTGCAACAAATAACAGCAACGTCTGGCAGGAGGCTGCGTCACGTGTTTCGAAGATGAAAACTGTGGCATCGCCTCACCGCAGCTGTGACCTGCATATTTACCCCATAAACAGGCCTAATCTGTTCACCCGTGCCCCATGTTTGCCCAAACCCAATTTCATCGTTTGTCCTCATTCGCTTAGGCCCTTTTCAGACAGTCCCACAGTGTTTTGCACGCAACGGCGGTTGCAGATTAAATTCTATACGAGACAGAGCTGTCAGCCACATACACACACTCTGTGACATAGCAAAATATTGTTAGTTACAGAGATCCCTCGCTTTGTATTTCGTATGCCTGTTTGCTAGTTTTTGACAGGTTGAACGTGAAGGATAGCTGAAGAATATTTTTTAAGCAGACGGCTGATCAGAGGTCCCACTCGCTGTAAAATTACGAGGATAACTTGCTCTGCCAGGCTTCACGACTAGGCTGTTAATTACCCTTCTCATGCCTTAAGATTTGCAGTCTTGCAGCTGGGGAGCAGCAAAACTCAATGGGCTGTGATTGGATATATGTGCTGGCAGTTATTTTTTTTACATGCATTTATAAGTCTAGACTTGGAATATTCAATTAAAGTTCCAAGATGTTCAGTCTCTAAATGGCTTTCCTAGAAAAGCTCTACAAAGTCGAAGGTCCCAAAATAACCTGGCAGACATTTAGACCTTGTAAAAAAACAAGAAATATTACGCTACACAAAAAGCAGTTTTTATAGAATCATTTTTACCCAAATATTTACATCTTTGGGGATATTCACCTTTTAAAAATGGCTAAACAGACTTGATCAATGACTGATAAAAGGCAACATTTTCTTTTAGCTTGTCACACAGAGGGAATTTTCAACTGTTTTACAGAAAGAACATCTGCTTATAGCATATCAAAGATATTTCTTTATAATGGTTGATACGTCTGCTAATTCAAAACCCCCTTGTGCCCATCCTCTAGTACGTTCTACCCAGAGCCCATTTCTCATGCACTCTCATTACTGTACTGAATCAACGGCCATCATTGATATTCCGGCGGTTCAGAGCAGTGACTGTGAGTCTGCCACCCAGCTCCCAAAGTTGATTTGATGCTAGCGTAGCACTAAATGAAATTCAATATGTCACCAGAAGTCATTTGCAGGCCCAGAGCATATAGCATTTAATACTTTAACCTTTTTCCATCTTCATCCGCTGTTGTAGCAGTGTAAGGATCGAAGGGATATAACGAGTTTCCCTCCACGGCGCTTTCCCTTTCCTAATTGGCTATGAGACCGAGCATTTCTCCAGTTTGTCATAACACTTAGTGTGTGATATATTTGTCAGGAAGGTTTTCGTGGATGGTGCACATACTTAGCGGTGATAATAGGGATAGTTCAGCCTACAACTCCATGAAGTTTTTGTTTTAAATAAAAAAATAAAGGGAATGTGAAGTATGAAAGTACCAGAGAAAATTGTTAGGATCAATATTTGAACAAGGACAGAAAAACCTAAATAATGGAACTCTGCAATACGATCCTAAATTGGACGTACTTGTCAACGTGGCCCACACAGCAGCCGTTCCCCAGGTCCTGTTAGATGCAACACTTATATACAACTTTTAACGTCATGCGGCTTGAAGGCACACTCGTCCATTTAACTAAATGATTTCTCCGCTTGGGTAGCTGGGATAAAATTGTACGTTTTTTTCACAGCATGACCTTTGTGAATCAAAAAAGCCCCTGTGGAACCCTCACAAAAAAGGTTTGCCAAAAGGATTCACACAGACAGAGTCTGTGAAATTCATGGGAGAACTGCTGCCATTATTATGCACGTGACTGACATTTTCTGCGGCTCGCTCTTATTCTCACGTATATTGTCGTCCTTTTTGCGATAGACTAGATTTTTAGAGATGGCATTTTGAGAGTGCCAAGATGACTAATCTCTGCATGCTGTGAATTTTTTGGGGGGAATAATCGAAGATTCTTGGATCCCAGTGGTATTGGCTAACTTTAGACATGATATCACATGCTACAAAAGGATGCAATCTCACACAGAAGCGACGAGATGCATGCCATTCGGTACGTTTGACGCAGAAAGCATTGTTTTTTTTTGTATGTATCAAGCTCTTACACACTCAAGTGGACTGCACTAGAAAAACGTGCATTATAAAGATGCATTGCATTGTCAGATGTTTGATGTAAATATACCCCTCGGTTCAGTTTCCCTTGTACTCCAAAGAAAAAGCAGTTGTTGATTTATTTATTGTGACGGAATGATTTGTGATACACAAAAATGCCATATGGTTTAAAAATGTGCACCTTCATACCGATGTTGTGACAATGACTCCTGCGGGTATGCGAGCGTATTATTTCATTGCATCAATATGTGACAGTTCTCATCACATCTGAGAAATGCAAAGCAATGTGCAATAATGCACCTTGACATGGCTTTTCAGGCAGCCGTGTGCTCTTATGTTAGAGCCGGGGCTCATTTCTTCAGCAAATTTTTATCATGGCTCGTGGCCTAGCTTTGCCATATGTCATGATTGTGAGAAGCCTCTAATCCCGTGTTGTCTACAATGTGAGGAAAAAACGAAAGAAGAGAGATCCCTGGATTAGGCAAATGTCCTGGGAGTTGGATGCTAATGACAACATTTGCAGCAGTTAGCCTCCCTCTGAGCTTTTACCCCTGACCCCGGCTCTCGAGTGGTGTAAATCAGCGTGCGTGACATTTATAAAGGACTCTCTCTCTTCATGTGCAGATGATTCTGTTGTCTTTAACCGTTTGACCAAGGGACCCGGCATTAGCTCGGCACACATTCTAGGTATCGAAACGAAATACCAAGCCTTCTGGATTTTAGATGGGGATTATAAATTTAGTTCTAGACGCGCGGGTTGAAAGACTAGATTTATTGTCTTGTTGCCATGGTAGAAGACAGATCTTCTTCCAACTAGTTCTTAGTTTATCGCCATAAATAGATAAGTAGCCTCCCATTCATCCAAATCAGCAGCCCTGGAAGAATTTTACAGTACGCTTGATATTCTGTGGGTGTTTTTCAGACTCACTGGAACTATCGATCGTAAGCATGAGTTTTGATTAAGCTGAGATACAGAAATGACAAATCAATTGTGGTGCTGCAGTTCAAAGCAATTGCTGATGTTTGTGGCACTTTTATCAAATTTGTACACTTGAAACATAGCGGTTAGCCTACAACACTAGAAGCCCTGACAGTCTAATACATCATTTAAGTTTAGGTAAGTATGTGAAGCATTATTCTTTCAAAAAGTGGACTTTCTACTGTACAGTAGCTTTATGTAGTTTAGATAATGCAAAACAAAAAGTGCAGTTTCTGTGTTGAAATTTGAAATCTCCCTGCAGTAGGATCTTAAATAATCTGGACTATAGCAAATAAATAAATAAAGAGGCCCGGATAAACGAATAAAGAAAGTGGAACTCCCTTGTCATGGGATTATGATGGTTCATAAATCCCTGGGGAATCAAATTTAGAGATACAGAAAACAAATGTAAGCCCCAGAGGATTAACAATCTCTTTTTCCCATTGCTAGAATAAAGAAAGGATTGCCCTTCTTCCTTCAGTACCTGTCAAATAACTATCTTCTTAATTTCCACCGCTTCACAGCAAGTGTGACCATGTGCACTGGGGCCTGGGCAACTCCGTTCAAAATCAACCGGGCAGGCCAGCCGCCTTTGTGCTGCTCTTGAAATGGCGGATTGTGTCAACTTGCATCGAAAGCCCCATGAGGCTCATCCACATTCATGTCGGATGTTTGTATGTGTGCAAAGGTCATAATGTTTAGGTTAAAAAAGCAGTGGATGAGATATTGAGGCAGTTACACTCTATTCAGTGTTGGATTGAATAGGAAAAAATAATCTCTAATAGAAGAGAGTTTTAAAAGGCTAAGTCTTGTACCAGTCTTTTTTAAAAGCTTTTAAATGACCTCCGACTTACTGTATTTGCAACTGGTGTGTATGTGTGACTATATGCAGTATAGCACTCGAATATCCTACACTGTGAAAATGTGTAGCCCCCAATATATTTACCTTATCCCAAAATGTTTCGACAAACAAAATATGAAACTAATGTGGCTCATTAAGACAAAGATCTACAGAGTTAGATGTGTATTATTCACTTGCACGCGGATCGAAAATTGCAGCACTTATTAATGACCCCTGCTCTAAAGCACAAGGTCCTGGAACGATAGATGGCATGTAGGATTGTGTGCCTCTGTCTATATTTCCTTTTTGTTTACTCCCTTTACTCCCGGTCCACGGGTCTAAGGTTAGTGTTATTATATCAATCCTTTCTCCCATTTTGAATCATTTACACCTAATCGGTGGCTTGCGGCCGTCTCAAAGGAGTCCTGCTGGTAGGCAGTTGTCATAGATGTTTTAAGGAAGACAGAGCATCTTTGTTGAGTCAGCGGTGCATGACAGGGGTGGATTGGGTTGGAGGATTGAGGACGGGCATCTTCCTGTTTTAACCACCTCTCAGGGTCTCTAAGCCGTAGTAAGAGGGAAGCTTGAGCTTCAAATTGTTCATGTTGAGAGACAGATGCATTCTCTGTAATGCCCTCACAAATGTTCCGAAAGCAGCTTAAGGTTTTTTTCGGGGACAAAACTCAGACTCTGCAGTTTTTGCTATTGTTGTTTTTTTTCTGATATTGTATCAGTTTAAAAGAAGAGATCACCTAAAATGGAATGTTCTGTCATTCTTTACTCACTCTCGTGTCATTCCAGATCCCTGTGAAACAAAAGGATTTTCTTCATGCAACTGACTTATTTGCTATAGTGAAAATATTCTGAATCTGAAGCCATACCATTGATATCATGAATCAGTGATGTTTGGTATTCTTTCGTATGAAATGATACACAGTTTTCAAGCTTTTTATTAACAGAAATTAGCTCTGTCAATACACTACAATGATTTATCATGATTTATTTCAAGGTTTTAAACTTAGTAATGGATTTTTATCTTTAAAAGGAGGGTTGCTGGGAGGCCATTAAAGCTCCTCAGATATTGTTCAGAACATAATTTTCTAGTAACTTTTGACTAACTTTTATAAGAGAAACATGAGTAAATAATTCAGAAGAGTTATAAAGAACAGGATGTTCCAATTTGAAAAGTCAAAGTATATTTGACTCGATTTTGGTTGCAACTGAAAATACTGGGAGTGGCATAGCAGTGCATGTACATTCTTATACAGTACATATTGACGCTTGTATGTATGTTTTTAGCAGATTTTATTTCCCTTGAATAATATCAGTTAAGTCATTTAAATAAAAGTCATTTTAAGTCACTTAAAATAACTTTTTTTTGGTTCCCTCAGAAATGTTCTGAGGCTTCCTAGTAGGCTCTGCCCCCTCAGTTGACAACCTCTGGTTGTAGGAGGAGGTTGGGGAAATGACAAATGCTTTTGTATCTGTTTTGGTGTCAGGTTCAGTCCCCCTCTCTGTGGAGGGATTAGGGATATAGGCTCAATGCCGCAGTCATCTGTTCAAATGTCTTCATCATTGATAAGAGGAAATTGGAAGCAGTGAAGTGTTCTCTATATTCTCTCCTTTTGATTTCCCTTTTTGCTGGCCTACACACAACTTCTTCCTGCTCATCACCTTGACGTCCTCTGTGTTTGTTTAACAACCATATAGACGGTTTCAGGTCTGCTGCCCGCACCCATGAGATCTGTTCTGTAGCAATGAAATTGTGACTTTACATGTTGGATTGCATCTTACTGGTCCTCACATATATTCAATTCAATTGTATTTAGATTGTTATCATTGTTCCAAAGCAGCTTTACAGGAGACAATAAGAAAAAAACAGAAAAGGTATAAACACAGCGCATGTTGTTTATAGAACTAGCAAGATCATTCTAGTACATAATATCTAATAAAAGCAGTCTCCCGGTGAGCAAGCCAACACGGCCCTGTGGCGAGGAATTCAAACTCCAATGATAAATAAATAGAGAAAAACCTTGGGAGAAGCCAGTCTCAGCCGGGAGGGCCAGATCCCCTCTGACGTGTCACTGCTGCACTCAGTGACTTTCATTAAAAGTGTCCTAGTAAATGTTTATGAAAAATAGGAAGCAATGTCATTTGTTGAAACTGTTTAGATCTAATTTTGTCTAATTTTGCGATCGATATCAGAAAACAGAAGAATGTTATAAGCAGGGAAAATAGTAATAGCATAATGTAACTGAGGTCAGCTATAACTTCAAACTGCTGTCATGTGATGTAAGCTCAGCATTAAATACTAAGTATTGTAAATTAAGCATTAATGTGACAAGTAGTCCGTCTTTGCTCTTGGTTGGGGATAGAATTGCCTGATCTTGAGCTGGGATGGTCAGATGGTCACTTTGCTGTTGGTTGGTTATGGAATTAAAATATATATATATATTCTTTTCCAAAACTTCTACAGAGCTATATTGGTACATATAATTCTCTATTTATAGGAGGAGTAAAGACGATTCATAATCTAGGGCTTTTAAAGATAAGGCAGTATTTTTGTTTATTCTGTCTATATTTATTGATTACTTTGTAAACAAGGAGAGTATGATCTGGGACATGATACTTTAAGACACGTCTGTTGTTTATTTATTTATTGACTTGATATATGAAGCGTTCTGTGCCAAAGCAGCTAGATAATCATTTTCAGTCTTTCCTTTTCCGTTGTCCATGCTATTGAAATGGCTGTGAGGTTTAATTTCTCTATTTACCAATTCAGTGAATTAACCTCTCCTCAGAGGTGAAGCTCGGTGAAAAGGTATTAAAAAATCGAGTGATGTTTATCAATGCACCATTTGCTTTTCAATCATCTCTGAAAAAGTCAAACAATAAAGCTGTCACTCAAGCGGCCTCAGCATTGAAGTAGCCTGCAGATGCTAGCGCCATAAAGAAAAGATTTAAATAAAATAGATTCTGAAATTCAGAAGGGAGTTTTATTGAAATATGCCTAGCGACTTAAATATTGGAGTTGGCAGGTCAGATAAGATGCCTGGGCTCTGCGACTTGAAAGTGTTCCCTAAATCCACCCTAACTTTGTCACAGTAGCATATAATAGCCTCATTTCTTTCTCGCTTCTGCATCTCCATACATAGCTTTTGGTGGGATTCGTGACTTTTTGTCTTCTGTTCCCCCCGACCTCAAGAATCCCAAGTATTTTATTTTCCTTTCGCCTCAAATCAATTCCAGACACCGCAGTTTCCTGCTCCCCGGATCCTTCGGGACGCGGCTGTCTGAAAGCCCTGACTAGTCCTCCATTTTCCAGGAAATGAAAAGGTTTGGGAATGAGAGGCTTTGGCAGGCCCTCACCATTCACCTCTTTGTAATGGAGCTGTTTAAAGGAAAATACGCAAGCATATCTTCCACGGTGACAGAAATATTCTGCGGCCTTGTGCGTCAGACAAAAGAGAAAACACAGGGCCTTTATTAGCCTTGTACACTTGAATAATGAATGAAGTGTCTTGTCAGTGATTGAAGCTCTGTGGAGATGCAGCTGTCTTTAGTCAGTGTTTTTATAAGCCAGTCATTAGTATTTTTGGATATACTGTGAAACTATGATCTTCGTATTGGAATAGCGTAATAACTGAAGACATAATTAGAATGTTATTGATGTGTTGAGAGGAGAAAAAGAAGAAAGAAACAATCGTCTTAAATAATTAGAAACCGTGTTAAACGACATCCAAGGCGTCAGCTGAGAGAATGCTGAAATCATTTTTCATTGCTGAATAGTTTTAAGTCAACCATGCACAAGCTATTTCTATAGACGTAAATGTCTAGGTTTAATAGTGAACGTCGTCTCAAACTGATTATCTGTTGTTTTTTATGTAATTTCCTTGATAATTGCTTGAAACTATTCATGTATTTCTTTCATTTGCAAAATGCAAATCGTACTTTCTGTATATTTAAACCATTCATTAAAAGATTTCAAGAAACACATTTTCAATGTATTTATTTATTTCATATGTTTTTTGAGGTATGGCAGTAAAACACAGGCTAGCTGGAGGGATTTACAGATTGTTATTAATACTTCCATATTTATGCCTGCATGAATAAACAGGAGGGTAATGTGTTAGCACAGATGAATAATGAGAGGAATTATCATTACCAGACATGTGCAAAAGCTGATCCTTGTGTTTAATAATTATGAGTAAAGCTTTAATGGGCTTTAGCAGTTGGGTTGAGTGACTCAAAGACACAAGCGTGCACACAGCCATCTGCATTTTTACACGCGACACTTAGATTCTAACTAAAATAAGTCTTAAATGTACCCGAACGTTCTATTCATTATTGCTGTGGTCCAATGAAGGCTGACATCAATTTGAGGCCAATTCACATCCTACTAAAATCAAGGTATTCAAGGGTATACAATGTATGCATTGTATATGCAGTGATCTCTTGTTCTTGCCTTTAGGCGGCTAACCTTCATGTCTTTCTAGGTAATATAAGTAGAATGCTGAGCCTTGTTTGCCCTAGTAAGGTGATACTCGGTTCTCTTCTCCAAGGGCACGTGCCACCATCCAGAGCAGCTGTAGAGACAGCGGCAGACTTTATTAAGAAAGCGCAAGGGCCTCCATCACCATCGGTCTGAGCAATGAGGGCTGGAACGACTCTGGAATGGACGACTGTTAGATGCCATATATATAAGAAACTAGTTTCCATTGACGTGACATTTCTGCTGTGCAGTGCTGGCTGGAATAGCCGCATGGACACTAACGTCAGCAAGGGCACAATGTTTTCCATCCTGTCCCTTTACCTCACAACAAAGAGGCCCGGCCACGAATGTTAGCATATTCATAATCGAGACCTTTCAGGAAATACAGGAGAGAGAGAGGCATGAACATTTGTCACCTTTTTAGAATTCAAATCAGCTCTTTAGTTGTGCACCGCAGTGAGCCAGGCTGAGGGATTTTTGTTTGCGAAACACCTCCACCGATTAGTCTTTGTAATTGAACGGCAATTAAGCGTCGGGTTTCACCCTGTGAGCACAATCGCTGACCAGGGGAAGTGCTGCTGGGTAATGAGAAACCAAAAAGCTCTTTTCGTCGTGACAGCATCGGCACTGGCTTTGATGGCGGAACTTTGAAGTGAATAGATACACATCTCAATTCTCAGGTCCGTCAGGAGCGTGTGTAATGTTTAGAGGTTATGACTTCCTGTTACATTGCACATTTTAAAAGCCTGCTAGCTTCCGTGCCTCAGACAGCAATTAGCCATTCGAGAGAGAATTTCTACTTTATTTGTGATGATTTATCATCAATTAAGACCTCACTTCTTGGCAGAATGTACGAGCGGTTTTGACCTTCATCACTTTGAAATGGGGTTGACATTTTGTCTGGACGAGACCACTGCATACAACAACTGTAATGGGAAGATTTAAATGACACTCTGCGCAAGTTTCCTGTTTGAAAAACTTGACCTGGCAAGCGTAGCGTTAGTTCTGGCAGGTTACGTGAGTCTAGCTTGCATCTGGTGCAACTTATCAATGTTAACCTATAGTCATACACAACACACACTAGACTGCGTCCTATTTAAGTTGCATTTCTTTACTCCTTATCAGCTGCTTTATCGTGCAGCACTCAAAACCCACCTCCATCCCCATCTCCTCCATTTCTGCCTGTATCTGTCAGATCATTCGATTTAATCCTGTTGTGCATCACGAACTGTTCTGGTTCCTTAAATATATGCTACTGTTAAATATTTGACAACAGTGGTCCTGACAGAAATACAGTAAGTGTTCATTATACAGCAGAAAGCATTTGAATCTTCGATTGATGAGATTTGATCTTTGTGCCCAAGAAGAACGTGGAGTTGCAAGAGTAGTGAAATGAGAGACGAGAAACCTTCACAAAAGTTCACATTGTCAAGAGCCTCAAAAATGCAAAGAAAGTGGTGAAACATGCACGTCTTTCTCGATGAAACCTCTGATGTACCAGTGTTTCCCACAGGGTTTTCAGAGACTAATAATCATATGTATGACGTCATCACGCCGTGTTTGCGTTTGGACTTGACCTCTGTTTCTCTTTACTCTCTGATCTGTCACATTATACTACATTTTAAAACAACTGAATGCCATACTCACATATTTTCTCTTCGGATGTCAGACATGAAACAATGATGAGTGTTTCCCATTCATTAATTAGACCAGGGGGGCCCGACCATTAATATACCTGCCCAAGTAAAGTCAATGTGTGGGAAACACTGCTAACATTTCGTTAAGTCCTGATAAACTCGGTCAGCCGTCTTCTCTGTCAGTAACTCTTTGAGTCTGTTTACGTGGGCATGCAAGTTCACAGAGTAAGAGACGCTGAGCACCAGAACGCTGCGTGGAACTCTTCAATTAATGAATCTGTTTTAAATACAAATTTAAAGGGGAATCGTGTAAAATCTATTACCCTGTGAAACCCTGTGTACCATTCCGAACATTGTTATTTATTGTAATTCAACTGTCAGTTTATCTAAATTGAAGTCAATGAACTTAGATTCCATATTTGCAGGTTCTGCGTATATCCATTGTTGCTGTAGGTTGTTGATAGCAAAAGCTAGGTTACTAATTCACTATTGAAATTTCTTTTTAAAGCAATAGTTCACACAGATATAAACATTCTGTCAGTGTTTATTCACCCTCATGCAAATATTGTGAGAAATGACTTGATCCTTTTGAGTCCAGTTATTTTGTCTACAGTGAGTCAATGGGTGCCAGTGTTGTTTAGTTAAGTTCTATTTTCCTTGGTGTTCTTTAGAAGAAAGAAAGTCATACAGGTTTGGAGAGTAGGTACATTTATGACAACATCATTTTCATTTTTCTTAAACTAGAAAATGCTCATATGTACCTTCAAACATGATTTATAATGCCAATCTCAATAGACTATCCAAAACCAGTGACATTATCTGGAGATGTATAATAAAGTTCAGCTTCTTCAGCAGCACATTATTTATTATCATTATTTATTTACTTTCACAAAAAAATTGCCATGCATCGTTAAAAACGTATGTATGTTTTGGTCATCAATAGTTCCCTTATAGGCAACCATACGTTTTGCTAAGTTTGCAGCTACAGTATATGCTGTTAATGGTAAGAGAAAGCCCGGAACTATCTCTTGGTAACGGAAACCCCATGGAAATGAATATGGAAGTGTCTGTATGCTTACCGCAAAGGCCGTTTCAGATTGAATAAGCTTTATGTGCACATGCGTACATAGATACAAATACAATCTGAGAGACTCAGAGCAACATTGAGCGTAGCTGCGTTGAGGGAGCAAGCAGATAGTGGCATATATCAAATCAACACAGAGATGAATCATCTATACTGCTTCACACCAGTTTTGCAGGTGTGCTTTTGCCTGGTCTTAAACCGCAGCAGCTGTGAGCCGAATTAAAAATACAAGCGAGAGAGGAATAAAGAGAAAAATGGAGCGAAACAGAGTACAACTGACCACACCATTTTCACATTAGTGTTTGCTCTCAAGTCACTTTTCATTAGATACCAAGTTTGTGGTTAGAGATCAAGAGGAGCAGAGTGTGCCTGCAGCTGAATTGCCGTAATTTTCTGTTTTCGTTTAGTGATAGGTACTAAAATTCAGAAAACCAACAGGGTAAGTGGCTGTTAACGGAAAATACTGTGCAAAGAACTGTCATGATCAATACACAGGCGAGACCCAATTGCGGGGTGAACAAAAGGTTTTATTGGAGAGACAAAGTCAGTAGCACAGTGAAAATCCAAAAACTCAGGGCTTTATCCCCGTGAGACGAGGCAGACTTCCGGATACCGGTAGACCGGTAGTTGAGGCGCAACACAACTCCGTGCGAGACTGGATCCCGGTCACTGGCAGACGTGTAGAAGAGGCTCAGCTCAATCCCGTGTGGTGTTTCGTGAAACACGGAAGAGAAGTCCCGGGGCTTCGGATCGAGCTGTAGGAGTATGCCCAACAGATTAGACAAAGACGGCAGATGCCACCGGGGAGAATACTCACAGGCAGGCGTGGGAGCGTGGAGAGAAACTCTAGGAACTGTGACAAGGTAGTACACGACAGACTAGACAGGAACGATCTAATGACTTCTTTAGACGAGCCGCAGCTACGTCTAGGGCAGTCTGAACTGGCAAGATACAATGCAACGGTCAGACAACGGACAACAGATACAGAGGGATAATATAGGATTTAACGAGATAACATGGTTAACAGGTGCGAAGGAGTAAATTAGCTAGGAGTGAAATACTAAACAGGTGTGTGAGCATGAGTGGAAATCACCCGTGTAGGGGAATCCTATGGGAACACGGGGCGGGGAGACAGACGTAGACACTGAGCACGCGTTTAGCGGGTAGCCAGCCTCGTGCTCAACAAACAACACCACACACCCACGTGCAGAAGAAGTCCCGAACTGACCAGGGTCGTGACAGTACCCCCCTCTCCACCAGCGCCCCTAGGCGATCAGGGAGGGGGCTTACCTTGTCTCCGGTGGAAATCCATGATCAACGACCGGTCCAACACATCCCGCGAGGGAACCCACGACCTTTCTTCTGCGCCATAACCCTCCCAGTCCACTAGGTATTGGAAACCCCTACCCCGACGGCGGACATCAAGTAACTTCTTGACGGTATAAGCGGGGACGCCGTCCACCAGACGAGGCGGGGGGGGGTGGGTTGGGAACTGGCCGGATTGATGGGAGAGGTGACAAAAGGCTTGACCCTGGAAACGTGGAATACAGGGTGAACTCGACCAAGAGTCGGAGGGAGCTTGAGTCGTAAGGCTACCGGATTAACCACCTTGGTGATCCGGAATGGCCCTATGAACCTGGGCGCCAGCTTACGAGAAGGCGTCCGGAGAGGCAGGTCCTTGGTAGAAAGCCATACCCGTTGACCACACACATAGGCAGGGGGAGAGATCCGGTGGCGGTCGGCCGCTGACTTGGTTCTCAGATTGGTTTGGGCCAAAACCCTCTCTGGCCCTCGTCCAGGTCCGATGGCACCGCCGGACGAACGCCAGAGCTGAGGGGACCGCAGCATCGAGTTCCTGGGAGGGAAACAGAGGTGGTTGATAACCGAGTGCACATTCAAAAGGAGACATACCTGTGGGCAGAGGCGGGGAGGGAGTTGTGAGCGTATTCCACCCAAGAGAGCTGTTGGCTCCAGGAATTAGGGTTGTTAGATGACAGACAGCGGAGTCTCCGTCCGAGATCCTGGTTGGCTCGCTCACATTGTCCATTGGTCTGAGGGTGAAAACCTGAAGACAGACTCGCTGAGGCCCCGATCTGTCGACAGAACCTCCAAAAACCGAGAGGTAAACTGAGGACCCCTATCGGAAACGACATCTACCGGAAGACCGTGCAGCCGGAAGATGTGATCCACCATCAGTTGAGCCATCTCTCGGGCCGAAGGAAGTTTGGGGAGGGGAATGAAATGAGCCGCTTTGGAGAAACGGTCCACCACCGTGAGAATCACAGTGCACCCTCTGGACAGGGGAAGGCCAGTGACAAAATCCAGGGCTATGTGAGACCATGGCCGGGAGGGGATAGGGAGGGGGCGGAGCAGACCTGTGGGTGGACGACGGGTGGTCTTACTTTGTGCACAGACCGGGCAAGCCAACACGAACTGTCTGACATCGTTGGTGGTTGACGGCCACCAAAACCGCTGGAATACGGAAGCCAGGGTCCCTTTGATTCCTGGATGGCCGACCAGCTTTGACGAGTGACACCACTGGAGGACTGCAGAACGTAGGAGCGGGTACGAACAACCGACCCGCTGGGCAGCCTTCTGGCACTTGCACCCCCCGGCCGGCCTCCTCTACTCGCCGTTCGATGTCCCAGGCAAGAGCCCCGACGACCCTCTCCCTAGGAAGGATGGGATCGACGGGATTCTCTCTACCTGGTTCCTCGAACAGGCGAGAGAGGGCGTCTGGCTTGATGTTTTTAGAGCCAGGCCGGTACGAGAGGGTGAAGTGGAACCTGCCAAAAAACAGTGCCCAGCGAGCCTGCCGTGAATTCAACCTTTTGGCTGAACGGACGTATTCCAATTCTTATGGTCCGTCCAGACCAAAAATGGTTGTGTTGCCCCTTCCAGCCAGTGACGCCACTCCCCCAATGCTAGTCGAACCGCCAGCAGCTCTCTGTTACCGATATCATAATTCCGTTCGGCAGGGCTGAGGCGATGGGAGAAGAAGGCACAGGGGTGCACCTTCTGATCATGGCCGGAACGTTGGGACAAAACTGCGCCTACCCCGACATCGGATGCATCGACCTCGACAATAAATTGGCGATCCGGGTCTGGAAAACAGAGCACAGGTGCAGAGACAAAACGGGACTTAAGTTTATCAAAGGCTACCTGAGCGAGAGAGTTCCAACCAAACGGGATCTTAGAGGAGGTTAATGCAGTGAGCGGTGCGGCCACTTGGCCGAAACCCCGGATGAAGCGCCTATAGAAATTGGCGAACCCCAGGAACCGCTGCAACGCCTTACGAGAGTCGGGAACTGGCCATGTAGCGACAGCCTTGACCTTGGAGTCGTCCGGACCAATGCCCCGAGGAGAGATCACATGGCCGAGGAACGAAACCGTATCGGAGTGGAACTCGCACTTCTCCGCCTTGACAAATAATTGATTCTCAAGAAGGCGCCGGAGGACCTCACGAACATGCTGGGTGTGCTCCTGTAGAGAAGGGGAAAAAATCAAAATGTCGTCCAGGTAGACAAAGACGAACCGATTAATCATATCACCCAGCACGTCATTAATGAGACCCTGGAAGACGGCAGGAGCATTGTTAGACCGAACGGAAGAACCAAGTACTCGTAGTGTCCTGATGGTGTATTAAACGCCGTCTTCCACTCATCCCCCTCGCGATGCGAACCAGATGATACGCATTGCGGAGGTCTAGCTTGGTAAAGACCCGAGCTCCCTGTAACAGTTCGAAGGCAGACGACATTAAAGGTAAGGGGAATTTATTCTTTACCGTAATCTCGTTCAAACCCCGATAGTCAATACAAGGGCGCAGGGAGCCGTCCTTCTTCTCTACGAAGAAGAAACCCGCACCGGCTGGCGAGGAGGAAGGGCGAATGAGCCCGGCATTGAGCGATGTACGAATATACTTCTCCATGGCCTCTCTTTCAGGAGCAGATAGAGAAAATAGTCGACCCCTAGGCGGAGAAGTGCCTGGGAGAAGATCAATGGCACAGTCGTAAGGTCGATGAGGAGGAAGAGACATGGCACGGGACTTGCAGAACACGGTACGAAGATCATGGTATTCCTCCGGGACCCCAGTAAGATCGGCAACGTCAACCTGCAACACAGGAAACACAGAAACAGGCGAGGGAGCAGGACCAAGACAAGACACATGACAAGCAGGGCTCCACGCTAAGACAGAAGTGTTTACCCAATCAATGTGAGGATTATGCTGTGTCAACCACGGATGCCCTAATACCAGTGGGGTTGTGGGGGAATCGAGTATGAACAGCCTAATCTTCTCACAATGATTTCCCGAAAGGAAGAGACTTACGTGAGGAGTGGTGTGAGACGGTGAACAGTGGCATCCCCGTCAGAGTCACAGCTGAGACGGGCGGGTGAAGAGGGACGGCAGGAATACCCCACTTCCGAGCCATGGTAGCGTCCAGGAAGTTCCCCTCAGCACCAGAGTCAATCAAAGCTTTCCCGATGTGGGTAGAGTGACCGAAGGTAAGACGAAAAGGTAGCATGGTGCGTAGGGATGGAGAGGTTCGATCGATAACGCCCACCCGGACTCTCCTTTCTATGGGTGAGCGCTGGCTTTTACCGGACACTGTGTAACGATGTGGTCCGGTTTACCACAATAGAAGCAGAGGCCATCCACTAAACGCTGATGCTTCTGGGCGGGTGTCAGACGGGAACGGCCGACCTGCATAGGTTCTGCATCTGTCGACGGACGATGTGTAACACTGGTCTCCCGGATGGACTCCCGTCCGGACTCTCCATCAGTCTGCTGGTGGTGGTCTCGACGTCGCCAGGAGGAGGGGGAAGGACGTCTTCGACGACGAGCGTTGAGCCGACTTTCGATTCTCAGACATAGGCATATCAGGTCCTCCAAGTCTCTAGTGGGGTCTAGTGCGGCGATCTCGTCAGCAATAGAGTGGTTGAGACCGTCCAAGAAGCGTGCTCGTAGGGCTTCACTATTCCACTCACATGTCGCCGCTAGGGTCTTGAATTGAATCGCGTAGTCTGTGATAGACGATTTACCCTGGGAAGTGCGAGAGAGTTGAGCCGCCGCCTCATCACCGCGAACGGACCTGTCGAACAGTCTGGTCATCTCCTCACGGAATTCCTGGAAAGAACGGCAGCACGGATCCCGGGACTCCCAGACCGCAACTCCCCACTGACGGGCTTTCCCGGTGAGCAAGGTGAGTACGTAGGCGATCCGAACTTCCTCAGCCGTACCGGCGGGGCTGGAGAGCGAATACCAGGGCGCACTGGGAGAGAAATGCTCGGCACGAGTTGGGGTCTCCGTCGTACAATGGAGGACTGTTGGCGTGTGGCTCAGGGTGAAGCGGAGCTCCATGGGTCGACGAGTGATGAGCTCCAGCCGAATGTATGGAACCTTGCAGGATATCGGCGACCTGGCGTTTTAGTGCTGCCATCTGTCCTTGGAGTAAGTCCATCTCCTGAGCGGCTGTGGCGAGACGAGACGCTTGCTGTCCAAGCAGAATTCCTTGCTGCACTAATGCCGCTCGTAGTGGATCTTGTCCCGTGGGTCATGAGTTTTGGTCTGACCGTTCTGTCATGATCAATACACAGGCGAGACCCAATTGCGGGGTGAACAAAAGGTTTTATTGGAGAGACAAAGTCAGTAGCACAGTGAAAATCCAAAACTCAGGGCTTTATCCCCGTGAGACGAGGCAGACTTCCGGATACCGGTAGACCGGTAGTTGAGGCGCAACACAACTCCGTGCGAGACTGGATCCCGGTCACTGGCAGACGTGTAGAAGAGGCTCAGCTCAATCCCGTGTGGTGTTTCGTGAAACACGGAAGAGAAGTCCCGGGGCTTCGGATCGAGCTGTAGGAGTATGCCCAACAGATTAGACAAAGACGGCAGATGCCACCGGGGAGAATACTCACAGGCAGGCGTGGGAGCGTGGAGAGAAACTCTAGGAACTGTGACAAGGTAGTACACGACAGACTAGACAGGAACGATCTAATGACTTCTTTAGACGAGCCGCAGCTACGTCTAGGGCAGTCTGAACTGGCAAGATACAATGCAACGGTCAGACAACGGACAACAGATACAGAGGGATAATATAGGAGATTTAACGAGATAACATGGTTAACAGGTGCGAAGGAGTAAATTAGCTAGGAGTGAAATACTAAACAGGTGTGTGAGCATGAGTGGAAAATCACCCGTGTAGGGGAATCCTATGGGAACACGGGGCGGGGAGACAGACGTAGACACTGAGCACGCGGTTAGCGGGTAGCCAGCCTCGTGCTCAACAAACAACACCACACACCCACGTGCAGAAGAAGTCCCGAACTGACCAGGGTCGTGACAAGAACAGAATAACTGTCTTTCACTCAGGTCTGGCTCTTTCAGACAAATAGCTTTACTTCTGTTTGATTTCAAGTGTCATTCCGTAACCCTCCTCTAAATTCTTCTTTGTGTGGAAGTATATCATAGAACCTTAGATTCAATATGCATGTTGTAGGACCATGACATGTGCTATTAGTATTAGTTAAATATTAGTAGTAAACTAAAAAACGTAAACTTTCAGAGAATAAAACATAATACTTAAATAGGAACATACTAATATACTTAATATTATAACGAAGCTGTCCTTCTGAACCCTGGTACCTACCATTCACTTTTTCAGGAAATGGAAAAACACTACTTTTTGAATGATTAAATACTGTGTTTTAAAAGTTGACAAGCACTTTTTAATCATTTTTATTGGTTAGATATTTGCAAAATCTGGTAACAAACATGAAGGGAGACTAATAATAATGATGAATGGCTAAAAATAAAAATCACAAAATATGGAGTGCAAGGTTTCAGAAGGACTTCAGCAATATAATATATTGTTATGTCATACAGTATTTAGCAATTTTGCATCAATCCATCCTTCCTTTCTGTTTACTTTTAAAGTGATTGGTCCAATCTCACAATTCTGTTTGGTGGATGTTTATTTCAAATGCCTTTCAAATTCTGTAATGCTCTTGCATTGGCAACTGAGTCCATAACGCTTTATTATAATTAAGGTCTAAGCATTTTATAGTGCAGAATTCAATATTTGGTTTTAGGGATGTGCAATATATTCCATTGAATATTCAACTAGTAATTATAGGCTGTAAGGCAGCATGATCATTTGCGGTTCCAAAAGACTGAGGCATTTTCCTCCATTGCCCTGCATTGACTATAACAGTACACACCAAAAGTCCGCTGTTGATAAACACTAATACTGCACTCCCAACATACAATGTCTGCATTTCTTTCTGTCTATTGACTGTTTTATAAATGTCAGTGTTAATATATCCCCCCACCCCTTTTAAATGAGCTCAAATTGCCCTCTGAATATGTTTTAGTGTAGACACACCTGAACACTTAAACGTCTGGCTGATAAGAGTGCCTAATAAATAACACACTGTATCACTGTTACAGATGTTACAGATATTGCAGGGTTAGCGAATCACTTATCATGCTTGACTCTAGACTTGCTTTGTAATTCAAAAGACAAAAGATCCAGTCAGGACGGGAATAAATCAGTCGGGGGACGGGGGGAGTGGAACATTTACTGGAATGTTTGCTTTCTTTTATATTAAATCATCAAGTGGTTTGGTTTTGAAACAAAGCATGTTGATACGATGAATAAGAAAAAGCCCAGAACTATTTCGTGAAAACATGCCGTGGGTTGTGGTTTTAATGGTGAAATGTCTCTGGATCTTTATCTTTGAGCCCAGTGTTTAAGTCTGACATTAAAACGCATAAACTTTATTAAATGGCGAGCAGTAGATATCAAATCATTTCTAGATGTCCGTTATTTGCTTTTCTGGTTTAAATTTCACCCTCGGAATTGCAAAGGATCTGAAATGGCACGGGTTCCTCGGCCGGGTATGTCAGCCATGTTGATTAAACGCTCAAGGAAATGCTGTGGATTCCTCAAACGTCAAGAAACGTTTGAGAGTGGCTGTAAAACCGCACCAACTAACAGAGCATGCTGACATTTTGGTGGCCAGTCAATAATGAAGGAAGGGATAAAATGTATTTTTCCGCTAGCACCGCTGCCAATTTACAGCCGAGACTGAGAAATGCGTAAAGCAATATAATGTAATCATTATAGGCCCTGACAGTACGGAGGTCTGCCTGAGTTAGGACGCTCGTTTTCCTACTTCTCCGCTGAATGCACTTTATTTGGACAATATTTACGAGCTTTGCTTTGCGGACAGCGGATCGGTTCGGTTGAGTTCTCTCTCTCCCTTATCCGCCCCTCAACTGCCTTTCACACTCTCCTAAACCCCTCCTCCTTACGTCTGTGAAGTGAGGATTTGACTCATTGTGATTAGGCTGGGGATGGTGCAGCGAGCGTGTATGTGTGTGGGCGCAACGGGCCACCGTGGCTGTTGTTGTCAAAGCTGAAGGTTGTTAGCGGCTCACTGGATGAGAAAATACCCAGCGGGCCCAACTCCCATACCACATCCACCTACACCCAGCCTGAGAGCGATGAGCGGCCATTACGGGATTTCACACAACACCTCAAGTGGTTAATTATGGGATGTGTAACATGACAAGTGTTAGCGCTGGATAAAGGTCTGGAAAATGATCCATTGACAGCCGTTAGAGCAGGATTTGTTTGTGACGTCGGTGTTGGGAGTTTTCAGTTTGAAGACATGAACTTTTTTTGTTTTCTATAGAAACAGACTATTTGTGTTCTTTGGACTTGGTTAATACATTTTCTTTTTTGGAATTGAACAGAAAGTTCTTTCTCATCATATTATTACATGAACACCCGTGAGCCTTGTGGTTTATATTGTGCAACATGGAGAATAGCGGCAACAATGGCTTGCTGGTAGACCACTGGCTGGGTAATGCCTAATTGAATAAGTGCAAATAGGCTTACAACCTCTGATGCTTAATTAGTTCAGGGTACACTGTTACAAAATGAATTAATATATTTCAACACAGTCAATTTAACTTTGACAATTCCAGTGTGGTCCAACACATTAAGCGTGTTGTACATATGAGCTCCCTGTGGTTGTCACATTAGCAGTTTCAGAAGTCTATACAAGTAGTTCTCAAACTGGGGGCCCCCAAGATGGATCCAGGGGGGCCGTAGATTTTGTGGCATTTTATAATATAGAAATTGATCATACATTTTATGCGATCAAACATAATAAAAATAAGACCATCAACCATAAGAATTGATGTTCCATCATAATATAACTGAAAATGTTTTTGGTTCAATTAAAAATCTAAGTTTAAGATTATAAGTATTTATTTGGGGGGCCACAAAGCGATGCACTCTACCCAAAGGGGGCCACACAAGGAAAAGGTTTGAGAACCACTGGTCTATACTGTACCAATAACAGTAAAATTGAAAAAGAAAATTCATACCGGAGCAAATGAATGATCAAATTAAATGAAAACGAAGTCACCTTTTTGAATTTAGTAAAAATTGCTTCAAATAAACTGAAATAAGTAAAACTCGGTAATAAAGGACGAAGAATGAAATTAAGCGCAGTGAGTGTTTTTCTCTTGTCGACACATATCCAATTTTCTGTTCCACCTGTTTACGTTCTCTTAAGACTAACCAACCGTGTTCGCATTATTACCCTGCCAAGACAAGAATGACACAAGCATTTAAAAGCAAGTGCCTCACAGTTAGACAGCATGCGGGAATCGAACCGAGTCAATACTCACTACTAATGATAATTTAGAAAGACTGCAATCGTTACTTTTTTATTTCTGTATCCACTTAGTCCCGTGCCCTCTTATGTGACCGATGATCTGTTCCTTCTTTTCAGAATCAGCTCCTCAGAAAGAGAGAGACAAAAAGAGCCGAAGTACAATTTTGTGATGAATCTCTGCATGGCCAGTCAAATCCGGTGAGGTCTGCAGTCCTTGTGATCCTGTCCTCCCCAACCCCTTTAGAAACCCAACCAGCCAGAAGACAGTTTCCAAGGATTCTCTTTGGACCCTAAAACCCATAGGACGGGTGTAAACAGGAAGGCCCAGAGGAAGTGGAGAGTGCGGTCAGGATGTGGGAAGGACTGAGACTGCAGGTGATCTTTTTATGTTTGGGAGCCGCACTATGGAGCGCTGCAGCGGCGGCGACGTACAGGGGCTCGGGACCGAGGGAGCGCGGCCATCGTCGGCATCTGTCCTTACACAGACACAGAGAGAGAGGCAAAGAGGGCCAGGTTCTTCACCGCTCCAAACGGGGCTGGGTCTGGAACCAGTTCTTTGTCATCGAGGAGTACACAGGCCCGGATCCTGTCTTAGTAGGTCGGGTAAGTGGAAAATAAGAAACTTCTTGTTGTCCTGCTCCTCGTTCCCTATCTCTCCTCTCTTTTTGTACTCTTAAGGTTATGCTGTAAATGAAAGTCATTGGGGTTTTCATTACAGACAGAGTCCTTGCGATATCCTCCATTTGTTCCACAAAGCAATCAGTGGCCTACTTGATTAAAGGTTATAAATTGGATTTCCTTTTTAATAACGCTGCAGTCCCCTATGGTTCTTGCATAGGGGAAATGGACGATTTATGGGCCTGCCGAATAGTTACATTGCAAACCTGCAGCATGTTGGCTTTTTTATTCCCACTTGAATGGAACTGAAGGTTTAAACTTATTGAGTGGGATATTCTGTGTCATGAGTTTAATATCATTTTAACCAGCATAATCCACATTGCCTAACTCAAATCTGTGTGTGTGAAACGTAAACAATCAAATGCTGCTAAAATTAATATGCTTTGGTTTTAATATAAAATAACGTTTGCTTCAGTATACTCAGGAAAAGCTTAGTTAATCCACAAAGAAGACGTCTGTCATCATTTATTTACCCCCAAGTTGTTCAAAACCGGTATGATTCCTTTTTCCGTGGGACACAAAAGAGGATATTTTGAGAAAATCCATAAAATGGAGTTCAATGAGGGCCAATGTTGTTTAGAGATCTTCAAAATATCTTCTTTTGTGTTGAGTCAAACGGGTTTTGAATGGCATGAGGGTGAGCAAATCATAAAAGAATTTTCATTTTTGGGTCAACTTTTCTTTTCAATGTGATGATATCATGGGTCACTAAAGATCTTTAGTCTCGGCGTTCTTTCAACAAAGTCTTTTCATTGTTGCCGGAAATTCTAATTCACGTGCTCCCTGTCTGTCCTTCCAGCTCCATTCGGATGTGGATCAAGGGGATGGCGACATTAAATACATTCTTTCAGGGGAAGGTGCAGGCACTATTTTTGTCATTGATGACAAAACAGGCAACATTCATGCTACAAAGACTCTGGACAGAGAAGAACAGGCCCAATACACCCTGACCGCCCAGGCTGTGGCCCGAGATACCAACAAACCCCTGGAGCCTCCCTCCGAGTTCATTGTCAAGGTGCAGGACATCAACGACAATCCCCCAGAATTCCTCCACGGGCCGTATTATGCTCGCGTGGCCGAGATGTCCAACGTCGGTAAGTCTGAACCTCAGAAAAGGCGTATTTGTCAGCTTCTTCTCTTTCTCGACGAGCCCTTTCCTGACAGCTTGTTCCTCATGCATTATTCAAAACAGTTGAAATCTGACTCTCAGAAAGTGACTCGTACTCTTGTTGCAACTGCTGTTTTGCAGTCAGACTGCTGACTTGTCAAGGTGTGTGTGTGTTTACATTTGTTTGTGTGTTTGTGTTTACTGCTTTTTTTTCGCTGTGCAATACATCATCAGTAATGCCGTCCTGTCATGGGGTAACGATCTGTTACCCCAATACCCCCCTATTCACCATATTACCATGTAATACCACTGGGAACTCGGAAAGTCTGGTTTTGGCCAGGTCAATTCTAGATACTTTGAGACAAGTTGGTAAATTCGATCAGACTTCAGGGAAAAGCCAAGCTAGAGCAAAACACACACACACATGCAAAGCCTGAAGCAACAACAGGCACCTTTGATATATTTTTTCATCTCAACCTTTTTTTAGAGCATCTGGGAACATTGGTGTTGCCTTTGAAATGGCATTCAAACTCAAGTTCATAACATGAGAAATGGCTAAATTGCACAATCTTTATTATCCCTTGCTGTGAATGTCAGTGGGAGGTGATTTTTCATACCTTTGGGCGGGATCCAAAAATGTGTGATTCGGTATCATGGCTGATGAGTCAACATTATTGCCTTCCTCTTCAGGTACTTCAGTCATAAAGGTCACGGCTACAGACGCAGATGACCCCACATACGGCAACAGCGCCAGGCTGGTCTACAGCATCCTACAGGGGCAGCCTTATTTTTCTGTGGAGCCACAAACAGGTACATTCGCCAGAATGGATATTTTACTCATCTCTGCGAGGTTGCGCGAAGCCAATCGCGCATTCAGATATGCTTCACATGCAATGTCATGTTTGGCTTCAATTCAATTACCGCAGCGTGAGGATTGGGAACGAAAAGGGTAGTTTCTTCACGCTTCAAAAGAACTTTGCTGTTTCGGAGCTAAATTAACCCGTGGTCAGATTAGTCCTACAATTCCCGGTGGCAGTCGAAACCCCTACAGCAGTCAGAAGGGATGGAGCAGATGCTGCTAATAAACTAAAGCTGGATATTTTGCTTGATCCCGTTCAGTGCTGACATTTCTAATTCACTGCAGGCTTATCTGTGTGGTACTATCAAAGCCACCTTACCAACCGTCCCACATGTATTCTGTGTGCATTATGGGGGAATACATTTATATTAAGCGCTTTATGAGCCTTAACAAAGAGTGATAGGCACGCATTTTCCTTTTCTGAAGTCAGTGTTAAGTGTCAGTGAAACCAAGAATTGTTTGAAATGTCAAGTCTGTTTGGAAAGCTGCACTGAACCAACTTACAGCAATGTCCTAAATAATAGGAACAAGGTCAATACTGTATGAAAGCTGATTGAGCGCGCAATATGTTTGTGTTCATTTTTGTAGGAATTATTCGAACAGCTCTTCCCAACATGGACAGAGAGGCAAGACAGGAGTATGATGTCCTCATCCAGGCCAAGGATATGGGCGGACACATGGGTGGGCTGTCAGGGACCACTCAGGTTAAAATCACCCTGACTGATGTCAACGACAACCCTCCTAAGTTTGCTCAGGGTGAGAGAATGTATTCATTCTGCTATACATGTTTCACTCGTTCTCTCTCTTTTTCTCTATCTTTCAACCATCAGTCAATTTTTGTTTGCCTTTATCCCTGTCAGATGTTATTATAGTCACTATTGCCATGCCTTGGTCTTTGATGGCTACACATAACACTGACCTCTCCACCAATGGAGGAGAGTTTGCTTTTAGCAAGTATACAGCTCTTTCTTCTCCACACTTCAATCCTCCAGCCACACATTAACATTGACAAGCCCTCAGGGACCAAGCCGGAATCTGCTAATACGTGCTACAGATGTTAACATGAAAATATCACAGCTTAATTATTCAAATGTTCCTTAAACGTTCTTTGCGAACATGATGAGACCGAGTTTTCTTGAGCGTGAAAAGTTGGATAAAATATTTACGATGTTTGTGTGCACCCCAAAGAGCGCTGGGTGGAGTAAGCTGGCGTTCGCGTGTTGCCAATGTGACATTAAACTGCACACTAAGCACATAGATTTTATCTGTCTTTTGTTGCAGAAATGGCCCCTATAAATCTCCTCAGAGCGTCTGCTTTTTTGTGCACTCTGAGCCTCAGGCTGGGTAGGAAAAGGCCTTCAAGCTTTTTTCCCTGACTAAAGCAGAAAGCAGCCTTGTCCCAATAGTCCAGCTCATACCCATCCTTGTGTTTTGGTGGTTGTAGAAGCTGTTATTCACGGACCAAAATAAACTGTTACATTGCAAGGTTATTGCCCACAATGAGTAGCTTAGGCTAGCGGATCCTTAAATCTACCTCACCGATGTTTTTGAGCCTACTGCATGATGGAAAAGTTCAGGGAAAACTTTGAATGCGGACAACAGTCTGGCTCGGTGTTTGGGTCAGAATCGGAGCTTCGGGTATTTCATGCGGCTCGGCTCGCTTAAAGGGATAGTCCACCCAAAAATAAAAATCCTGCTACCATTTATTCACTCTCATGTTGTTCGAAACCTGTATATGACTATTGTTTTTCTGTGGAACACACAAGAAGATCGAATTGGTATCAAAAACAGTGAAAGGCAATGGGGACCAATATTGTTTGGTTAACAGCGTTCTTCAAAATATGTTCTTTAAAAAAAAATTTGTGTAGAATAAAGGAAAATTATATAAATTTGAAATAACATGAGGGTGAGTAAATTTTTGTGTCAACTATTCCTTTAAAAGCCAGCCAGCTGTCTAGGTTCAATATGGATTCACCAATCAGAAACAGACTTTTACACCACAACCTTGCACGTCACGTGTTTACAAACGCAGCTCACAAAAGTCAAAATGAGAATGCTGCGTTCCTTTCTTTTGGAAAAAGCACACCCCTTTACATGCCCTGGCCTTTCTTCGTGAGGACTTCCTCCCCATGTGGGAGTTATTTTTGTAAGTGCAACTTAAGCGTTTGGCTCTCAGCAGACAGGGAGTGGAGCCATATGGTCCCTGTGCGAGCCCCGGCCTCAGGCAGGTGTCCGTTATAGTCTTCATACACCCACCCACGTCCACACGCAGACTCTCTCTCTAATCACAAATATAAAATCCACACGTACACTCCTAGCTAAGAGCTCGCAGGTGCCAGGCAGCTGAAGGTAGCGCTGGTATCACGCAGCGAACTGGTTCCCAAGTGGGCAGTGTGATCATGAATTGTCTTGCCTGTGACTCAGAGATATTACAAACTTTATTACATTCTCCCCCTGCTCACGGGACTCATTCTCCTCCTCCTCGACAGGTGTGTACGCCATGGCAGTCTCTGAGGACAAGGTTCCCGGTGAGGAGGTGGGCCGGCTGAAGGCCAGAGATCCGGACATGGCAGAGAACGGGCTGGTGGATTATCGCATTTTAGAGGGCGACGGAATGAACTTCTTTGAGATCACCAAAGACTCTGAGACCCAGGAGGCTGTCATCAAACTGAAGAAGGTGAGGAAGACCATTGAGGACTGAAAGGGTGTTAGGGTGCAAAAGCGACAGCCAAAGAAGTACGTGCGGTTGTTATGTTAGAGTGATTGCGGACGGAAGAAAGCGCAGCACGTGGGAAAGGGTGAGGTGTTCTTGTCAGATAGTGTTGATTTGAATTTTCTATCCAAACATTTACCCCTTGTCTCTCTCGTTCTGCCCCCAAGGAATTATTTGCATGTCGCTTATTTGCTTTTTTATTTTGATTCTTATTTGCATGGATGCAAGTGTGTTGTGGTCTTACATGCAGGTGTCTGGAGCATTCCGCTCTATAACTCCGATGACACTGCCATGCCTTCTTTATTATTTCTGAGACGAGGATTGACTTTCATAGCTGGTTCTCCCGGTGTGAGGGTATCTGAAGCCTGTGTTATTGCTCCCCTGCTCTGAGGCCCTGGATTATCTAGACAATTACACAGCCACTCAGGTTCGACTGCCGCCGTCTGCGGTCGAGAGAAATCCTCACATTGCCCAGAGCAACCAGCATCAGCCTGAGAGCCAAACAGCCCCTGACTGCAGCCGTAACACTGCCACCTGCTGGTGATTTTCCACAGCTCAAGATGTCTGGTATCAGCTTCAGTACTGTGGCAATTTCATTAGGCGAACCGAGCATTTAGATGAAATGAAAATGTATGCACGTATAAAGGATCAACACGATTTGCGTTTGTTTGTGACTGCGAAATGTGGTGAGGAATCACCGCTGTAGATTTTAGATTAGAAGTTTGTGCGAAGGAGATGCGTGTGGTGCACCAAAAGTGTGGAATCGTCAGCCTCGCGTGGTTTTTAAACGTTGTGGCCACGGCAGAGAAGGGTAAGGAGGGGAAGAAGCGAGCAGAAGGGGGAGGGAACAGACAATACGGCATGCCAACAACAATCAGCTTGACGAAACGCTGTTTCACTCAATAACACAATGCCTCGCTGATACACCTCTTGGGAAATCATCACCTTTTGCTCTTCAAAGCATGTTGAAAATTAAAGTCGAAATTACTGACGGAATTGCCAGGGTTTTAATCAAGTATTCTGTTTCAACTGCAGGCGGGCGACGCAGGCTGAATATTAAGAGGAGACGTAGCATTATTGTGAATATTATGTGCTTGTGATTAGGTTCGGTCGGGAGTTATTAGGTGCCAAAGTAAAGGATTGTGAGGGGGGAAATGGAAGAAGAGAAGGGACCTGTGTTGTCAGAATAAACAGAGGATAGTTTCCAACCTGTTGGAGGAAAGATCTGGGTCATACTTGTTTCCAGCGTTGGCAGCTTCATTAAAGAGATTCAAAGAAAAGAAAATAGAAAGGAAAGGGGAGGGAAGGGAATGAGGAAGCAGGAAAAACAGCTTTGAACCAATCAACGCAGAGCTAGCCGGCATGTGTACGTGTGAGCGTGTGTTTGAGTCGATATGTCCCCTTTGAGTGTAATTCTCACTTGGTAATTTGTGACTGAGCAGTGTGACGGGTGAGTTAGGCTAATCAAAAAACAGGCGGACGTGTGAAAAGCTGCCCATGTAGGAGGAAGAGGCAGACCAGACCAGCGCTTTAGCCAAGATGCTTTTATAATAGCGGCTTAATTCGCTTGCGTGTTAATTGCGTTCGTGTTTAACGTATAGAACTTGTTTAAGACACTGGGAACTGAACTGATATATGTCTGAGAGAAGCATGATATTCTTTTTATTTCTGATACTAGCTTCTTTCTGGAATTGTGTCTCCTTCTCAAACGTATCACAACAGTGCCATCTAGTTTCATCAGATGCTTGAAGTTTTTCTTTTCTTTTTTTAGATACAGGAGTGAATATTGGTTTATCAGACCATTATGTCTTTATTCATTGTTTAAAATCATTATTTCTTAGCAAAGAATGACTATTAAAGGACCTTATTTTTACACAACATCAATGACACGTTTTTCAAAGTCCCACTCTCATGTGTTCCTATTGATTTATTGATTATCTCGTCATGATTATTTTGTCTCTCTGACGGTCTGCGCTGGTCATTCACCTTCCGTCCTCCAATAATGTTGACATGGGTCATTTTCATATTTCAACATGTGTGGCAACATCTTACTTGTGTTGATAGCGTCCATCAAACATTCATTGACTGAAGTGAGTTCTGGCTTTTTGCTTTCAGCCTGTAGACTTTGAGACCAAACGATCATACTCACTGAAGGTTGAGGCCTCCAACCCACACATGGATTCCCGTTTCATTGCCTGGGGTCCGTACAAAGATAACACCATTGTGAAAATAGCGGTAGAAGATGCAGACGAGCCCCCAGCCTTCATGGCTCCTAGCTACAACTTTGAGGTGGAGGAGAACGCCCCAGCGGGCACTTTGGTTGGCCGTGTGCATGCCAAAGACACCGACATGATGAACAACCCAGTCAGGTAGAGCCTCGAAATAAAAAAATGCTCCGGCTTTATGTTTGATGATGGTAAAACTGTACATACTGTATGTCATTTCTATATGGTTTACTTCAGTCATGTCAAAAAAGCTTTCTTGTGTCTTTAACAAAAGAAAATGTTCCCATATGAATTTTACTCTTTCTTCCCAGATATATGATCCCACGATATACAGACTTGGAAGAGTTCTTCACTATAAATCCAGAGGACGGCCTTATTAAGACCACAAGACCTTTAGATCGGGAAGCACAAACTTGGCACAACATCTCCGTCAGCGCTACAGAGATCGGTAGGTCACTCCCCCCTTTTTGTGGTTTTCAAATAACAGGGTTGCCTTGCATTTTTCCATTTTTTTCCCTGACCATGCTCCCCAGCTCTCCCTCCACCCTGCTCTTATGTGGTTGTAGTGTCGCCAGGCCTCCGGCATGATTTCACAAGAGACAGCCACAGATTACCTCTTCAAACTCCAAATGATAGCCTCGGTTCGGCGAACAGTGTGTAATTGGCCTTAAAATGTTAGATATTTATTTCTGTGAGTCTCTGATCTCCTCCATGTGCAGTTAGTGTTTATGTGTGTTTGGATACAACATCTGATACATTTTCCTTTTTCATTATGCTCTTTGATAATTTCCAGCATCTGAAATTCATGTCTAGAGCTCTACATCGAAAATGTTCTTTTGTTACGTGGAACGCACTTAGGTTTCGAAGCGTAATAATAGCTGATCATTACAGGAGACTGTGAAACACGTTCTTAGACAGACAGATTAAGTTTAATCACAGCAAAGTCAACACTGTATGCAAACATGAATTCATTTGTGTCTCTTGTGGATTTGTTTTGTCGTTCCAGGCGGCCATCACCAAGATGCGAAAGTACGAGTCAATATCAAAGTCAAAGATGTGAACGACAACGCCCCAGAATTTGCCACTCAAAGTGAAGTCTTTGTGTGTGAGAACGTCAACCCTGGCAAAGTAAGTCATTGTGTTTGCATTCACTTAAGTATTTGTTTATTTTACTTATTTATCTTAATTCCTCCATATATTTTCAATAAAAAAACTGTTCTGTGAAATGTAAGTCTCCAAACTGTTACAGGAAGCATAAATTAGCTCATTCCGAACGAGGTCACAACTTTATCACAATGTCTAAATTAAATCTATGCCATGCTCACTTTCCTTTTGTTGTAACGTTGGAAGTTTGAGTGAGTGACGGGAAAGAAAAAGAGAACGAGACGGGATGAGAGAGATAAAAGAGGCATACATTTATTTAAAGGCATGCCCTGGTGGTTTTAACCAATTTAACACGATCTGATATGAACTCTCTTCTCCACAGCTCATCGAGACAGTTAGTGCTGTGGATAAGGATGAAATGGCCCACCGCCAGCACTTCCACTTCAGCCTGGCCCCCGAGGTCGCCAACAACCACAATTTCTCCCTCAAGGACAACAGAGGTGTGTAACACACAAAATACCCCATTACACAATCATTTCCTCCGCACAACTTCCTCTTCCAAGCCTAGTAAACTACCTTTCGCCAATTGAAAACACAAAATATTTTAGTTAATTCCAAGCCAAATGAGTTTATTTATGCGTAGGAGTGAGTGTCTACAGAGTGGCTCAACCAACCTCGTGTTGGTAATTAGGTCGTGATGAGGTGGGCAAACTCAAGTCAACTTCCTCTCTTATTAATTATGGAGGCGTCTCTCTCTCTCGTTTGAGCTTCGCCATCTGTGGATTCCAAACGTGGGAGAAACCCAGCTGGTAGGCAGCAGTGTTTGTATCTGTTTCTCAGGCACCGTGCTCGGTGCACCCTGCAAACCTTCAACACCATGCTTTACTCCAGAAGGTGACGTGTGTGAGTCTTACTGGACTTGCACCACAAAGAAAGACACAGGTCAGAGGAGCATGTTGAGGAGCCCATTCTGATGTAGACTAGTTTTAGCTCAATGGACCTCCGTCAAGTTAGACAGCATGATACTGTGCTAGACAGAGGTACTTTGTTCCTTTACCTTTATGCATTTGGCAGACGCTTTTATCCAAAGAGACTTACTTTGCATTATCCTATACATTTATACTTAGCTATGTGCAATCCCCTGGGATCGAACCCACAACCTTGCGTTGTTCAATAGTTTGTAAAGTTGTGTGTTGAAGTTACATTGTAAATGTTTTTTCACAAATTGGAAAATGATACAGTATGTGACATAGGAGCTTAATATAGTACAGCTTATTAAACAGACTGTTACACATGAGTGAAAAATAAAGATGGTATATATATAACTCTGATTAAGGTCTACTACTGTATGAGGAGTGCCATCATAATCGGGTAGGGCTCAGTTTGAGTTTTTTTTTACATAAACGCACTACTTGTTGGCTAAATTATATGTGCAAATTGTGTTATCTGAGCAAACCAAGAGTTTGTGCTATCGACGGTTTTATTGTAAGCACACTCTGGCTCGAAGTTAACTTCCACTCTGTGCTTGGTTCTAATATAACAATTTATATCATTATTTATTTACATTTTATTGTGTATTAATTTGATTAAATTACATTAAAAACTACTCATCAATTATTGATTATTTGCAGATGTCTACCGGAAGTTAAGTTTGGGCTACATAACGCTTATGTATTTGCCGCTGAAACCGTCTGTAGTAATTGATATATTAAATTCACTATGTAAGATTTCCACAAATTCCAGCGTCCAACTTGCACTGGCAAATTTTTCTTTGACCACCAATAGGTTGGAAATGTGATAATGGAGTCAGTGCTGTTTCCAGTATAATTATTGTTTGATTGATGATTAAATAACTTGTTCCTTAATAGCACACTGCTCTCAAAAGTTTCCCCTGTGAAAACTTTCTTCTAATAGCACATTTTTCTACAGCCTCCCAGATGACCTGTTGTGGTGTAGAGGTGCACTCAGTAATTTCATGCTAATTAAAAAATGACCGAAGACGTTTATATCAGTGAGCCAAAAATATCTGCTTTGTTTTGCATGGAGCATCTCAGGGGATGTTGAGATCACATGACCAGCCATGTTACGTAATTAACAATGTTACTAACATTAATAATAATAACAACAACATTTTCTTTGTATAGTGCTTTTAGTTACTGCTAAAGATGATTTGTAAGCCCAAAATTCATGCATTTCCAAACAAAACGGCAATATGAGAACAAATACAATATATGGAGACACATCACACAACTGTGAAGTTGCAGCTGTTAATAAACAAACGTTTCTGCGTGTTACAACAATTAAGAGCAAATGCAGTAAATGAGTAAAATGTGGATACTTAAAATCGCATATTTCTATAGGCAATAGATGTGAACAGAGAAGCTGAGGACAGGAAAGAGAGCGAGAAATGACTCTCTATTTCCCATTTGGTCTTCCGTAATGAGAAATGAGATGAGCACTTTTTAGCAGGCCATTTCAAAAGCCAACAATATTAGGCAGACAGATTAGGCTACTCAGATTGACTGGATCCAGAGCTTTTCAAATTGATACAGTTTTCAACAGCTTTGCCCTCCCATTTATCTAAAGCTCTATTAAAATGAGCCTCTGCAGAGAGGCCGCTCTTATCACTTAGACCTTATAAAGGCTGATAGTAGGCCTGCTGATTACATACTTGCTTGAACTTTAAATATTTGTATGAACTCACTTACTTGGAGTGTAGAGTGTTATTTATGTTTAGTTGTAGTGATAAAAGTGACAAACTTTGATGCCCGATTCAAAATGATGTTTTATTAATCATCATCCCTAAGGCTAAAGAAAATGCAGCCTGCTATGTGTTCCTGCTGGAAAACAGAGCTTATGGGTGGTAATGATATAAAGAATAATAGAGCAGTCAATATGTCATACTGTATGTATTCTAGGGATGGGCACCGGTACTTGAATACTTGGATGTGACAGATTAAAATGAGCCAAGGGCAACTCAGGTCAAACAAGATATGATTGTAGAATACAGTCAAACCAGCTACAATTCAAAAGTGGTCCACACTTTTAAAGAAAAATGTCATACGTCCAACTCGTTTTTTTGACAAGTCGACCATGTTAGGCATGAGAAGCCTGCATGTTTAACATTGTGAAGAAGAAGTCAGAATGCATGAAACACCGTTGCATGCCCCCTTTAAAGACTATTTAGTTGTTTAAGTTTGTTTTTTGTTTGATTTAATCAAGTTTTGAAAGATTCCTAAAATGTTCTCTCTTTACTATGACAAGGTGGTCTAATAATTTTTTTAAGCACTGTACATAGGCCTCAAATGTAAAAGAATTCAAAATGTCCATCCCGAATGCCTTCATGCTACTTTCCTGGCACACGGCATTTCTAAAAGCATGTTTTTTTGCCATTAAATACCTCACAAAAGCAACACTGAATTGTAAACAATGACTCAGTGGCGCTCTCTCCGGTTCAGATGTGGCAAATTGATACTTTACACCGGCTGTGGTAATCTACCTGACAGAATATGATATAGAATTATAATGTATAACGGCAGATTGATCGAGCCTGTCTGCGGCGGCGTCGTCCTATGCGAGCGCTGATCATTAGAGGCCTTCCCTGACTAAGCCACCGAACGGTTGAAGACGGTGGTGTCAGAGGGAGAGAAAATTACTAAACCCCGGACCCCTAAATGAACTCACTCCATCTAAGCCTTCAGCGTGACCTTGCTCCGAGTCAGGGAAGTGCTCTGGCACTGATCCATCCCTCCCAGTTGCAAATAAAACCAATAGCGTTCCCTCCGCTCTAACTTTGATTACACTTCCAAAAGCTGATAAATGTTCACAATATTAAACATGAATTTAATATCGGAGGATTCACACCTCATTGCCTCTTACCGGTGGCTGTGACTCATTCGTATGGCACCTAAACTCCAAGGAGAGCAGAACTTTATAGCGATTCTGTTCAGCACGCTTACAATTCTGTTTTTACTAAACCCTCGTAATCTCATCTTCATTTGGGTTAAACGTGTTTTCCATGTTCCTCTGTTGGTTCCGCAGACAGCACCGCAAGTATATTTGTAATACGGAAGGGATTCAGCAGAATGACCCAGGATGTGTATCACCTTCCTATTGAGATCAATGACAACGGCGTGCCACCAATGAGCAGCACCAATACGTTGATCGTCCGCGTGTGCAGCTGCGACAGCAAAGACACGATACTGTCTTGCAACGTGGAGCCTTTCATCCTGTCGGCAGGGCTCAGCACCGGAGCCTTGATCGCCATCTTGGCCTGTATTGTTATTTTACTGGGTAAGCATAATTATGCATTTTTAAACATTTTAGATTATAAGAAATAGTTTTTAACCTGGCATTGCATTTCTGATAAATAAAATCTTGCAATAATATAGGAAAAGAAAGGCAGAATATTTGTGCAGCCATGTGTAAATAAGAGCGGTCTAGCTCGGTTGGCTTAAGCATCTTAGACGGACCCAATGCATGTCAATATTTGCATTTCAAGTCCACAAAACACTGAAGTTGTGTTTTCGGCTTTAAGTATTTATATGTTTTACAGAGAGGTTAAGATGCACACCCTCATTTATTCACTTTGCTCAGCCCCGGAAGCTGATCACATCTTCACAACTGGGATTTTAAATTTATTCGACGGCCTATTTTAGACTTGTAATGCTGCACATGATCATTCTCCAAAATATATTAGCTGTCTCACGTTATGCTGACTTACTAAAGAGCGGCATTATTACATTGTATGTAGCAGTGACTATTTGTCATTGTATCTCCAGTAACTATAATAAGAGAACTTGTGGGAGATGCTATTCTCGCACACCATTAGTATTCGCTTGACGTTTGTTTGCTTCTCCGCAGCAATCGTGGTGCTCTTCGTAGCCCTACGCCGCCAGAAGAAGGAGCCTTTGATCGTGTTTGAGGAGGAAGACATTCGAGAGAACATCATCACCTATGACGATGAGGGAGGCGGAGAAGAGGACACGGAAGCGTTTGACATCGCCACCTTACAGAACCCAGACGGTGTGCCAACGGCTTCCTGGCTCGTAAGGACATCAAGCCTGAGCTGCAGTATGCCTTGCGCCCCGGTCTGAGGCCCATCGGTAACAGCGTGGACGTGGACGATTTCATCAAAACACGGATTACCGACGCAGACAATGACCCCACGGCGCCCCCGTACGACTCCATTCAGATCTACGGTTACGAAGGCAGGGGCTCTGTCGCCGGCTCTCTCAGTTCTTTGGAGTCGGTGACAACAGATTCGGACCTGGACTATGATTACCTCCAAAGCTGGGGGCCACGCTTCAAGAAACTCGCCGATCTTTACGGCACAAAAGACTCGGCCGATGACAACTCTTAACGTTCGCTCAAATAAATCTTTTTCATCTCCCTCCACGCTAGCCTCCTCCACTAACTGTGTGTTCTTCGTGAAGTTTACTATAAGTATTCCATGAGTTTATCGATTTATAGTAAACTTTAGGTTGTTAGTTTTGCGTATACGCGCAGTATACCAGACGCTTAAGGGTCATAGCAATGTGTTGTGGGGGAGCAAGAAGTATAGAAATAATAACAATTTCACAAAAAAGAAAAACAGACTCTTCGGGGTGTGTTGGCGTGTACGAAATCAAGAAATACGTGATGGTGTTGTTTAAGAACATTATGTTTCACTTTTAATGTTTATAGGTTCCTACAGGTTGGAGGTTATGGAGATGGATCACAGGCAGACATGGATTTGTTGATACTGTGAAAGAAGAATAAACAGTTGCCTTATTAAGAAATCTGGAAAAAACGTCAGCAAATTAAGACTCGTAACTTCTGTAGCGCCTCCATGTTGTCTTTGGAGATATTGTCCAAACAGGTCCTCTTGTTTTTTTGTTTTAATATGTGGAAGCAGATGGATCCAGCAAAATAGACGCAGTGTGTTTCTGTCACCTAGAAAAAAAAACTATAGCCCAGTTCCATCTATGAACAATCACGAAGACCTGTGAGCTCAAAAATCGCCTTAACTAATGGACACTCTTGCGACACAGTGCATTTTTGTAACTTGAAAGCTATATCCTAAAGCAAGCTAAAGTCCTTATAACGTATGTACAGTACAATGTGCAAAATATGTCTCTTGAGGATCAATCTTACACCTATCAGTTAATGTAAATCTTTCTCCTTTTTCATTATGATGATATCATTATTTTCATTTTTCGTTCATTTCTTATTTTCTTTAATGGCTTATTTTATTCTCCTTTGCGAGAAAATAGCGATCTGTCCTGTCACAGTGAGAAATGGCTAATTTTTATGTCAATTTTATGGTAACTATTTGTACAATTTTAAAAGTTCTTATTTTAGTATACACACAAATATCAGTATTTCAACATGTAAGGAAAATATTACAGCATCACACTTATATTTTATGAACATTGTACTCTTGCTTTATTATGTGCTTCGATCCAAGAAGCAAAAAAACTTTGAAATAAATGCTCTTTTTATAAAAAGATCGACGGGGTTAATGCGTGTGAACACACATATATCAACGGTTTTCACAATTTTTATGGTTTTCATATTGTTCGCTGTAGCACAAGTAATGACCGAAACACAAAGGTTGAATGAGGAAGCGGTATCTTAGAGCTGCACATCGCATGAATCGCATTCACACTCGGAGAGACGTGCAGAGCTTTTCATTGCTTTTAGGGCTTTCCAGCGGTGGGTCTCGCTTTTGTCTACCAGCGGAGTCCTGCATTCTTTCCTCTCCCAGGGTGGCCACATATTGAAAGGTCAATGTGCACTTTGTTAAAAAAGAAAGCGAAATAGTTACATAAAAAACAACTACAGCGCACCTGAATTAGGCTTGACACCAATTTCCCAAAAGGGCCATGGAAGAGCGATGCTGCAGGCCCTTCCCTCCCGTGCAGGAACACTGCAGCCATGTATAAGGTAGAGAAGCATGCTCAGTGGAGCTATAGCCCTTAGCTATTCTTCACGGTAACCTGCTGAGGTTTCTCTCAACAAGCAGCTAAAAATACCGGTTTGCTGCTGGATAGCTTTCTTGTTATTTATTCCACGTATGTTATTGTCAAAGAGGACATATCGGCAGACCAGGAAAGACGGTCACATAGGATGGAAGCTATGTTTCTGATGTTTCTTCATGTTTTTGTGCTGTAATAAAGAGCTGGATCGTGCGTGAGGTATATCTGCATTGGGGATGGAACTGCTCGTCATTTGCTTTTAGCAGATAGTTCTAACCTAAGCAACAGTGAGAAAAAGTAATTCATTTTATGTAAACATAATCATGCAATCCTGAATATCCCACTGTTAATGTCTAGCAACATGGCAATGATTTTAGTTTTAGAATAGAGCTTATCGGTTTAAAGGATATCCTATCTGTTCGAAATCTTAAAGTTGAACTGAGCTTGATAAAATCTAGGTGGAATCTTGCCGTTTTGCTCCTACAGTTTAGAAAGGACAACACTCTTGTGCTTTCTATTCAAAATGTCACATTTACACACAAAAGACCATGAGAGGTTTTTACATTTTCAAGGTTACAGATCAGGTGTCGAGCTGCATGAGCATATGTCACCTGTTTCTTTCAAAATGACGACGAGAGGGCACAAGCCCCACTTTCTGGCTAAGCGGCTTTCTCCACCATTAACCTGGCTTCTCAGGAGATTTTCCAGCCTCCCTCTGCGCCCCTCAGGCCCTTTAGATCCTGCTAACTAGGCATGGGCGATTCCAATAACCTCTGCCTCTCCTCAATGTCTTGGGAGAAGATGGGGGGGCAGCTCTGACTCGTATCTCAGGGATCTATAAAAAAAAGTGTCAGATTCTTCCCTGGAAACTATGAATCAATAGTTCCTTCCTGACACTGACGCTGCAAGCATTAAGTGTGGTTGGGTGCACTAAGATGTACCTGAGATAGAGAATGGAGTGGAGGAGACTGATTCAGAGACGAGGCAAAAGGATGAAGAGGGAAGCGAGAACAAAACGAAACGCTCAAAAAAACAAAGATCACAGTATGTTCGCTTACTTTGTAAATGTCAGAAATAAAAAAACGATGAGGGAAAACAACACTGCATACTTTTCAGAATCAATTTTCATGTCAATGCTGATTCTAAGATCAAACTTATTTTGGAAAAGGGTCACGTTGCCTGTAGCTGTATATCTGCACTCCATAGCCTGAGGAGGAGATAAAAAAAGTTTACGTGGGAGTTTGGCTCTGAAGCGGATCATACCTTCTGACTTTTACCTTTAGAGAAAATAAAAGCAAAATATAATAATAATAATACTGATAATAATAATAACAAGAAGAAGGTCGACAATTATAATAATAATTACCATTAATTACTATTATTATTATTATTGGTTGCGCATATTGTTGCATAAATAGTTTCAATAATTACCGTTAAGGATAACAACCAGAGAAATATATAACCTGCAGTTTTCAAGCAAATGATATGGCAGGGTACTGTAGACTGACATGGTTCTTTCTAATGTACTTTGCTTTGTGTCTGAATAAATCCTGCTTAATGTGTTTTCTATACAATCAGTGGCGTAAGCCATCACTCTCTTTGTGTTATCATTCCCCACTAAGCCCTCAATTAAGAATTGTAACTGTTCTGACTGATCTTGTCTTGTTTGCTTTATAGGATTGCTTTCAACAGGAAACCCAAGCAGATTTACTGTTGTTTGATTGTTACAAGCTCTCTGTTAAGCTTGTAAGCCCGAAAAACTGACAGACTATTAAAGCAGAGTCACCTCAGATGTATGTGAGGAGACAGAGAATAGAAGCGGATGGATAGAGAACATCTATCTTTTGACCTTGGGTAGAAAATAGACCAAAATACTTTTGGAATTGTCAATGGTGATCAGATGCTTCTGAGGTTGTTGCTCATTTATTTGCAACTGTAAGAGCTGTAAGTCAAAAACAAAGGTATAACATACATTAAAAGTTGTAATATGATTTATAGTTCATGGGAAACTAGCAATAGCTTAAGTTCTGTAGTTTACGGTCGGATCCATTGCAAAGTTTCAGGGCTGTGTTGCTTCAGGTTTTTTGTCTCTCACACACAGGGATAAATCCAGCTTTGTGCTTGAAGAATATCACACAGTTTTTGTTGTTTACAAAACATACACCTGGATCAGTTAGCCTGGTCGGTGAAGATACAAGCTCAGTAGGCGATTTTTTCGTCTGACGACTCATACATTTAGAGTTCCAACAGCAATAATAGCTGATACATTATTATTTTTTATTAATTCTGAGGAAAAATAATAATTTCTTGCAATATTTCCATTATATGTATCTACATTGCACTAATTACCATCATTTAAAAAACGATTTAAAAATGATTTAAAAATCATACAAATACAAGGTATTCATGTGGGTTGTTGACAAATATACTGTACATGTGTCCTATAGTGTGACATGGCAAATATTTAGAAATGTTATTTATATATGTGTGTGTGTGTAGAACCTGTTAATTATATATTATTTTATATGATTATTATTTACATTACAAATATATAGCATATGAAAGATTCATCTTCATTGTTTCTTTTTCTTAGTTTTTGCTGTCACACCATTATATTTATCAACTACCCATATATCTTCATAGAAATTCCCATACAACATGAATAGGCTCATTATTATCTGTATCTACTGTAAGAACAATGGTATTCTTAACGGTATAACATGCCCACTGCTTTTTAGTGATTGACTGTTTGTAAGCAATTTTCCTCATACCTGTTTAACAGAGACTTATTCACTTTGCTCCAGTTCTTCAGAGTGAAATGTTCTGACATTCTTTGTGTTTCCATGTCAGAACAGGTAGTGCTTCATGTGACAGCAGCCATTGTGACATGGGAGTTCGCATATTTAGGACACCGTATGCCGGATTGGGGAAAAGCTTTCGAGAATTATTTCTGGACTCACAGAGGACCAGTGGTGTGAAAACAATTAAGATTTTTTTTGCGACTTTAATTAACATTTTAGTTAATATAATTGTCTCCCAGGTCTTAATCGCTAGAGGTATGGCTAATTAAAACATATATCCTTCAAACTCTTAATAAGTAGGCATACCATGCATACTGATGTAATCTGACATGTCTTTCTTCACTGGTCTACAGTATGTTTTTCTGGAAGTTTTAAGATGAAAGGGTCCTTACTAACCATATTTGATAAGACATGAGCTAAAGAAACAAAATATGAAGGGCTAAAAATGTTTATTGAAAAGACATTGGAAAAATTATCAAAGAGATTGTGTTAATATCAACTAGAATCTCAATTGTATCTAATTATGCTAATTATTAACCTAATTCCAGTTTGGGCATTTCAAATGTGTTCTTGTAAATTAGGTCAGTTGAATCAGTTCTCAAAAAAAATTGAAATAATTTATAACTGGACATGTTCACCAAATCATAAAACTCATTTATAAAAGAATCATGCTTTAAATTTTTACTTTTCCTTCTACAACCATCACTTTTTTTATTAATACGCTTTTTTTACTTGCAAATATAATTGTTTTGTGCCTTATTTAACTTAAAAGCCTTGAATATCTATTTTCTTATTTCAAATAATTAAGAATTATTGACTTGGTCACACTTTATTTTAAGGTACAATTCTCTCTAACAAACCATTAACTACGACTACTTTGCCTCAATAACTCCAAATATGTTGCTTATTAATTGTTAGTAAAGTAATTGTTTTGGTATTGGGGATGTAGAATATGGTCATGCAGAACATGTGCTTTATAAGTACTAATAAACAGCCAATATGCTAATAATAGTCATGCTAATAAGCAACTAGTTAATAGTGAGAATTGTGAGAACATTTTTTTTTTTATAATTCATTTCTTAAAAATTTGTAATTTTTAAGAATTAAATTTAACTATAAAAATTATGTGGGACAAATCGTGTGTCCAATTTGCTGGGCAAAAATATTTTCTATATCGGTTTTTATATACAACGGTAGCATTTGTATGTGTAATTTAAATAAATGTTTTATGTAAATTCTTATCAGTTTATCATTAAGCAGATGCTTTTATTTAAAGTAATTTATAACTCTCTCTCTCTCTCTCTCTCTCTCTCTTTCCCTCGCTCTGTAAATGATTTTTCCAATGTATTTTAATTGACAAAGCTAGTATTATAAAGAATTATAAATGATCATAAAATATTATAAAGAATATGCATCTAAATGTATCATAGCGAATATGTGACTTTTACATAGGAAGCATTCAAACACAGGTCAGTAATGAATGTCTTCATCAGCTCCCTTTGTTGCAGGAGCGACATGAGGTTAGGAGAGAATGAGTATGAAAATGAGCCACACAAAGCGAGTGAATGGCTCCTGCGAGTCGCCATGGGGACGTACAGTATTGACGGTAGACAAAAGAGACCAGGAAAGATCAAGCCAACAGCCAGTGTTTCTGCCATTCACTAAAGTACTCCAGAAGACCAGACAGACATGGTATTTTTATATCCACAATGACATGAAATCACACCCCAAGGACACTATGAGGGTAAGGCCTGCTGCAGTACCACTTTAATTCCCTCTTACAGATGCTGAAATGACTACTTGCACTTTAATAATCATGCGTGTATGTGTTTATGTGTGATACTTCGATGTAAGAGACAGTCGAAGAGCTCTGATTATTCTACTTGACAACAAATATTATCTGCGGTCAGATGCCAGTTCTTCATTCAAATGTTTTATTGTGGCACAATACAGTGTTCTTTGGCGCCGTGGGTTGAAATCGTAGGTGCATTGAGCACAAACATTGATTTTAATTCGATCCATGAGACCATGAGAGAAATTCGCTAGTAGATTTAGTTTCCTTATTGATGTATTGAATGTGTTGTAATCTAAATCATCTGTGTTTTCTGTCTCCATTATGGCTTTAACCATATACCCACTGCAATAAAAACCTCATATTACTGCATGTTGGCTTATGTGTGACCGCTGGTCTCAGCGTGTTGAGGTTTGGGTCAGAGAATTGCCTCAGAAAGCCAAAGTGAGGACAAACTGTGTTTGTGGCAGACTGTCATGGCAATGAAATAAGTCATTACTAACCTGGCTTCACAATAGACTCCCTGGAAACCAACTACTGATCCACCTCAGATGTTTATCCAGGACAAGCTTACATGTGTAAATGGATTATACTGCTGACCAAATCTTTTTATGTGATGATTGCAACATTTGTCGCCTCAGTAAATCTCGCTTACACAGTTTTAGAAACTCAGAATGTTTTACTTAGGTTCTTAAAAAGTAAATATGTGAGGTTCCTACTGTATTATTAGTAATAATGTAACAGGATCATTCACCCAAAAATGAAACTTCTTTACAATTTACTCACCCTCATGTCAATCCAAACCTTTATGACTTTCTTCTGCAGAACACAAAATAAGTTATTTTAAAGAACCCCAACAACATTGGCCCCCCTTAAAAATGTCTTCTTTTGTGTTCTATGAGGAAAGAGTCAAATAGATTTTTAATGACACGAGAGTGTACAAAATTGAACATTTCCTTCCAATATCACTTATAATACAGATTCTACAAAACATACAGTGTAAAACAGAACTGATGACAAACATTTAAAGTAAAAGACAGAAGATTCCTTTTCTATTCAGATCCATCGGTGCAATAACATGGATTTGGAATTGGATTTTGTGAGGCAGTAAAGAGCTGTTTGAAAGCTACATCAAACACTGAATGCTTTTGAGGAATCTATGCAAAGATCTAGAGTTTGCATTTAAAAGTGCTGACCTTCTCGTCAATCCCACAATTCCCTTTTTAATCAAATGTGTTTGCCATGTAAATGCACCATTAGACCGCGGTCCTCATCAGCATATGAGATAAGCCAATGGCCACATTTATTTAGTTTCTTGATGACTTGTAACCTAAAGCAGCTGTGCATCTTAAAGCCAAGATGAAGAAATATTTTATCTGGGATTTGGGATACTCTGTGTCCTTTGTGCTGCCTTTCTTTCTGTCGAATGTTTCCTTTGTTCCAATCTATCCAATCATTGTGTTAAGCCTCCCCTTATAGATAAGACTAAACCCTTCCGATTCAGAGGGGTGAGACTTTGGAGATGTGACTATCACTGGGGACATGGCTGTACAGCTTTGTGGAATTCTTTAGATCCCCTACTGTTTGCCCACATCAAACGCTGATGTAAGAAACACATGACTCAAAATCTAAGAGATCTTTAGGGCATTAGCTCTGTTGGTTACAGGTACATCACATTTGGAAAGCTTGCTTTAGAGAAAGGAGTTAAGAGGAGCCATAGTGCTTGACTCTTTTCGGCCAGGGCTTCTTTGTTCTGTCACTCTTGAAGATGAATAAAAAAAGCTAATTGTGATGTTGTAAATGTGGGCCGATCAGATGGTGAGCTCTGTATACTGTCACAATTCATATAAACTCTTCTTGTTATTTCACTTCATTTTTTCAAAAGAAAAATGAGACGATATTCAATTACTCATCTCATACTCTTTTATTCTCCATATGATTACGTCTTAAACCTATAGCACCCGGGGAGAATACGGCATTGGCTAAGTGAGTTTCGCAAACACCTCCAGACTGCAGTTCTTATATGGATGATGTTGAAGGCGTGATGGATTTAAAACAATTTCTCCGCTAAAGAGCTGGAGGGTGAGTGTCATTGTCATTCGTCTTCCCGCGGCATTTAATGACTACTACAACAATAATGAGGATATTTTATGGACTTTTCTCTCCACGGCTCATCTCCTACATGAGAATTAGAGCGGATTATACGTTACAAACAATCCCGGTGGTGACGGATGAACCCTATAAGTGTTCACCATATATAACTGACTGTCCAGTGATAAAAATCCTTATGAGAGAAAATGTAATCTGTTTATTACCAAATCACTTATCAGATCTGTCATGACGAGAGCAATCTTTGCATTAAGGAATAAAGAACCTATGCAGCGCAGGAATCAGAACGTAAAAAAGTAGAGAACCTATCAAGACACAATAGAGAGAAATGATCTTACGTATGCCATCCTTCTGATGCTCTGACAGTTTAGTATACAATTCATATTCATATAATCTGATCTTTAGTATCTCCCCATCAATTAACTTGAATAGGCCGCTGGAAAAACTGAAATGTCATAAGAACTAGGACTTAGTGTCTTCACATTTACAAAAGCCATTTTAAGACTTCAATATCACTTTTCACAGTTTAAAGTAAATTCTGATAAATCTCAACATGTGAGTTTACAAATCCATATGTCCAAACACCTACCATTCATCTGTAGTAGCCTATACTTTACTACCCTTAACGTGTTATTTATCAAAAAGGTTTACGTATAAAGGAAATTTGTACTGTCAAATAAAATAAAAAAGCCTTTTAAAAGCAGTTTTATTCTATATTGTGTGGATCCCCTTTCAGGTTGAGACCACATAAACAGCAATGGCTGCAATTTTACCACTGCTATTTGTAATAAATAATGTACTACTACTACTACTACTAAAAAAAATAATAGTGATTTTACACATTTTGGCATTTAGCAGATGCTTCCATCCAAAATGACTTAGAAGAGAGAGGAAAACAATAAAGAGATTCATCACTTTCCAGTGCTCAAGGCGCTTTACAAAGCTTAAGCATAAAGTAAAACAAAACAAGCACACCAAGCAAGATAATGACAAACACAACATATTAAAGACACAAAATTGGGGCCTGGATCAACGGCATGGTGCAGAATGATGTTTGGATCGGCATGGTGCGCAATTTACCAGTCCAAAAAGAAAAAAGCATCCGCACAAGTAGTTCCTGCTGGAGCTGTTAAACCTACTGCAAAGTGAGGACAGGCAGTAAAACCTCAAGCACTTAGTGCAAACAAAAAAACGAAATCCCTTCACCCATGCCTGAGCCGTTGAGAGAGAAAGTTGTGTCAACTCCTTTCACTTCAATAGAACAGTTTTTTTACAGGAATGGCGGTTCATGCATCCCGTCAAACTTCTTAGTAATGCATGGAGCTGCCACAAAAAAACAGATTGAGATGAACTTTTAACCTGATTAAAGGCTTAAAGTGATAGTTCACCCAAAAATGAAAATTCTGTCATCATTTACTCACCCTCTTGTCATTTCAAACCTGTATGACTTTCTTTCTTCCGCAGAACAAAAAAGAAGATCTTTTCAAGAATGGCACCCGTTGACTTGCATTGGTTCAACCCGGTCTCATGCCAAAGCGTGTAATAGATACGCTGGTGCACTCGAAAATGCGTGTCAGCGTCAAGCTTTGTCTCCTTTTAGGCACGAACATGACATGCTCAGTTATTTTGAAACGATTTTATAAATGCGTATTATTTGTCCTTATTTATAAAATAATATATATTTTAGAGCACCTAACCCCACTCCTACCCTAAACCTACCCACCTCCCAACGATTAAAAAACATGCAACAAGCAAATAGAAATCAGCAAAGGGCATTTATTAAAGCACACACCAAAAACAGTATAAAAACATTATGAACAGGTCGCGTTGCATTCCAAGTCTTTTATTACCGTGCGTACTATAGCATACACATTAGGTTTTAATCACCGACGACCGCAGTCCAGGAATGCACGCAGTGGCCTATACAGTACACTCCAGTTTAGCGTGTGACGCAATCGGAGCAGGACAGCCAATGCCATTTCATAACGTAAAAAACGTAATGACGCATCCTGTCACGAGACACATGGGAGCCAATGCCATTTCACAATCGAAGATGACGTTCTGGCGTCAATTTTTGAAATTGTACACAACCAGAACCAGTTTTACGTAGGACAGAAAAGGGGAACTTTGGGTTCGGAACACTTGGAATAATTGCAGCTTTGAATAAATTGCATCTGTAGCTGTGTCTGCCTGTTGTTTTGTGTTTTATATTAGGCCTATATAATATACAAACTGTTAGGTCTAGGTGTCATGGTTCCACTCTCCTTGTCAGGTATTTCTTGGTCTAGAGGTGGAATCATACAGGATCCTTTGTTACTCTAGTCTGCGTCATCGTTCCTACCCTCCTGTTTCCTAGTTTGTGTTAATTAGTTTATCCCTTGCACCTGTTCCCTCTTGATTTCGGTGTGATGCTGGGTTGATTGGTTTAGTGTCCCTACAGTAGAAGTGAATGGGTGCCGATGCTGTTCGGTTACAAACTTTATTCAAAATATCTTTTGTGTTTTGGAAGGTCATGTAGATTTGAAATGACAAATGATCACTGAATTTTCATTTTGGGGTTAACTCTCCGTTTAAGTCGTTTAATGAATAAAATAGCCAAGGAAATACAAATAAAAGAATAATCCTAACTTTCTGAAGGCTTCGTGAATCACGTGACACTTGAAAAAGTTGAGTTGTCGCAACTCTCTCTCTCTCAACAAATCTGACCCATGAAACAGCTACACCGTCAAGAGAACTAAATATGCAAACAGCGCTGATGGCAGATTATGAGGTTGCAGATGTCAAACTTTCTAAGAATGTCACTTTTATTAATCTTGGTATTTTGAAAAGTTGAGAAAAAGCAGCATAAATGGAAAACAAATAGCTTCAGTTTGCTCACTGATAAAACATCACGCATCTAAACAGTAAGGGGTATAATGTGTGAGTACACTGGAATAAAAACATCGCCGCCCCTTTAAATCTTATAGCGTTTCATTACATTCTTATTGATTTCTTGACATATTTGTGTTTACAATAAACACGCTTCGTTTTCCATTAAAAAGAAGACATTTAGCAAGCAGCAAAACTACTAGACGTTTAAGCTAATAAAGAAGTAAAAAGTTAATCAAGCTGTGTGTTTAAACCTGCATTCCTAATTCTCTTTCATCCTTCTTCATTGCTCAGGTATGGTGACAAAAATGCATCACAGAGTTATAGACCGAATGGTCATGCTCCAAAAGTTCAATTAAGGCAAAACATTCCACTCAAGCTCAATGTGATAGGATTACCAGATGCATTTCAAAAGAATGAAAAATTCCATTAGTTTCTCTCATGAAACTCTCATCAAAAATCTCCATCATCTTTTCACCTCTGAAAGGAGGAATTAGAAAATGACAATAAAAATGTGATTCATTCAAAATGATTTAAAAAGATGTTTTCCAATGCCATCGCTTTGCTGAACTGAGAGTATAAACAAGTTCTGCTGAGAAGTCATTAAGATGTTTGTTGCAGAAATGTGAATATTCTATTAGCCGGAACAGATGTGATCGCAAGATTATTGCATTCATTTGTACTTCTAAACTATAAACAAGATGTGTGCAAACAGTCAAAACAAAAACAAAAACGAGGTAACCAAGAAAACACTCGCTTTCTAACCAAAACGTAAAGCTGAATATGATTTTTTTGCTTGTGGATAGCTCATTCATTTTCCACCAAGTGCCTAAAAAAGATTTGATGCCACTAATCTGGTAAACCGACTGGCACTTCCAGTGTGCCAAGATACCAATCTATCTATGTTGCACATTTGATCAGTTTAATTTGATTATTTTGGCAATAATCAAAATTATTCCATCTGGTTTTGAATTGCAACAGAGGAAGAGGAGCTGATGTGACACACCCTCAATCACAGAGTGCGAGCCTGCAGCCTGCCTCTGGAGCCGTTCAGGTACACATCCCATCATTCTTCCCCATAAACTCAACTGATGTAATTAGCACCACGGCACCCCGCTGAGCCTAGTGATGACCAAATTAGTGCAACACAAACAAGAGGCAGAAGGTTAACTGCCGCGTGATGCAAACTTGATTTGATGGGAAGTTCTTTCGCAGCGCTGAAGTTACGAGAGAACTCTCGCTCGACAATGCTGTCAGATTCCCGGGGCGAAACAAGACACTTTCTACCCCCACACAACTGTCTTAGCTGTTTCATCATTTGTAAATGACACATTATTATTCTGTCTCCCCACTGCCTGATTCCTTCTTCTCATTAGGGATTTGATTGATTTATTTATTTGTATTTTTTCACAGCACTCTGAGCTCCTTGAGTTGCATGACAAGCGCAAAGGATGTTGAGGCTTGAACTTTTTAAATAAATCTGCTATTTACATGCCTGAAATGATCAGTGAAAAGGGGTATGAAAAAGTACATTGCAGGATATTTCACGAAAAAATCTAACTCATCTAAATGATGTCAATGCACTTTCAGTGTTTTTTTTCAACAAGATCAAGTCATTTTCTGTAAGTGGTTTTGAAATGCACACTGATTTACAACAAAACGGTGTGAGAGAAAAAAGAAAAAAACAACACAAGAGTCTGTATCATTTATCCAGCTTTTGCTTCAATTCATTTCTTATTATTCAAAAACCTGCTTGGTATTTAATGCATTTTATCATTGTTTTACACACTCAGCTCTCTGGGTTTTATTGTGCTTGTTTTGAATTTACACCAAGCTACACATGCGATACATTATTTAATGGAAGCATCACGCTGTTTTATAACCACAAGTGATCTCGAGTGATCAGATCAGCCACGTGTTCAGTTTTGAGAGCGAAAGACAGCTCTCACAGAACGTATAATCACCATCGAGCTGTCATTAAAGTATTGGAGGTATTATTTGCTGTGTGATTCTGTTGCGAAAGTGCACTTGGCATGGGTTCAAATGAACTGTAGTATTATAATAAAGACAATAAAGGAAAATACCCACCAAACAAAAGGTCTTACAGTTGCTATGGGCCTCTGTCAGCACACAAAGAATGTAGTGATACAGCTGTAAGGCAGCAGGCTGAGAGAAACAAGACAGATGAGGGAGGGGGAGACAGAGATTGCATCTGCTTGCAGACATGAACAACTGTGGATGAGACTGAGGTGTATAAAATGACACGTTGTGTTGTTTCTGTTGGCATGGCAAGGTTAAAGGCTTCTTTATTTTCTTTATTTGTAATAATAGTGAAAAATGTCTTAGTCCTCACAATGACATTCCAGAAGAGTAAAAAAATGTTTCGCTCTTGCACATTTACCGAAACTACATCAAGGGGAACTATTTCAAACATACAGTATCAAGAAAAGGTTTATTGATCCATAAATGCTTATTGATATATTTTACTGAATGGTGCATTTGATGTATTTTCAACCGTGCTTTTCAGCGTGCATTATCAGTCCAAAAAATATGCACCTATTCTTCAAAATCAGCTACATTTTGATACGGTTTACATTTTGCCAAAATAAAAGCCTAAAAACAATGTTGCTGCTATATCAAGTAGTTTTGCTAGTTTTACCCAAAATAATATAACCAAAAAAGGAGAAAAGAAAACTATTATCTAACAACTAATGTTTTTCAGTTTTACATTATTCTCATTTTGGTTTGGTTCATGCAATGCAAATATCAACGCGCAAGCCTAAATTCACGTTCAAATTTTGACACACATATCCATGTTCTGCACAAAGTCACCTACCCATGAAAAGAAACAGACCTGGTGCTGAAATGACCCAAAATTATTATGATGAGATATCGTTCCTATCCGTTCTGATGAATTGCCATCCCTGTCCTATCACTGAATACCTCAAAGCTTTCAGAAGCAGCAGGTTAATCCAGTGACATCCAAAGCCCCAGCGATTAATCAGCCACAGTCAATCCATTATTATTCTTGTTTACTCTGATGAAGAAAAACCAACTGAAGGTCCTACAATGAGCTTAGATGGAATTACATCCGCAAACCAAAAACAAGATTTACAAACGATTTACAGTGGGGACCAAAACACGGTGCGTGCATCTAATATTTAGAGAGATTACATTTTATCAGAGAGGGTTATGCGAGAGTAAATATCCAGTAAATTGCCCAGTACTTTAAAATAGCCAATGCAAAGTAAACTCTTTCTTCAGGCTGTAATATAATCGGGCTCACATTAGGTCTAGCTACATATAATGATTATGAGATAGTTGTAAATTAAGGTTTGGTTAAGCGGCATCTGTTGTTCATTTCTCTTGATTTTAAATAGAGCGGTACATAGTTGCTGCCCTTTTCACTCTGACTAATAACATCTAGTAGAGAAGGAAGCAACAGTTAATGGCTGATTATAGCTAGTAATATATTTATTAGCGTTGATAGGACAAAGGCCATCCATCATAGATAAGGTCTGCGGGATAAGAGAGTGATTGATTTGGGGAAACTCAGCTTATCCAGACAATGAATCAGACATTGTACTGTAGATACAGAGTGAATGATAAAATGACTAAAACGCTAACTCCTTTTTTTCCAACTTCAGTTGGATCGGATGCTCCTCAATTCACTTCACACTGATGATGATCCTGTCGGCCAAGTCTGGAAGATTTGAACATATAAGGCATTATGTTTTCTCATCCAATGAGGCTCAGAGAATGCGGCTCACATTGAAGCTCTGCTGCTTGTCTTTAAACTTCATCTACATCCTTTCACAATTGTTTATTATACGTACATGAAATAAATGGAAATTTTGAAAATAGAAGCATTGAATGCACTGTCGCTTTACATAAAAGTGTATCAAAAGGCTCCAATACATTATGCAACATACCACATACTGTATATTCTCATTGAATATGGTGCAGCATCGACAAGCCAGACAAAACTGTGTTATCTTACAACGTGGATTTCAATTGACTGTTTTTCATGTTGCAACGATGTCTCCACAATTAAATGGCTGACTATCCCCTCTTTTAACAACTGAGACTATAAGAATGAAAGTGTTGTTTTGTTACAAATGGTTTAAAGGGCTTTTGAATTCGGAGTTGGACTTGCGAAAATCTTTGAAAAGAGATGCACATCAATCCAGAGCCTTTCAAGATTCTGGTCATTTATCCGTTCTACCCCCGTGGTGAATAAAATGGAAAGCTAAAAACCTTCAAAGACACGTCTAAAGTGCAGGCACACAGAATTAGAGTTAGTTGGAAGTTTTAGAGATGAGTTTTCCCATGCAACAAAGCACAAGCTACAGTATGCACCAGCATGCTGAACTTTGTATTTCAGGACTTTATTCAAACAAGAGGGCAGACTCTCAGCCGAAAGCACAATGGGACAGCCTTTATTGTTAGGGTTTTACTGCATCTACTTTACTCATTGTAAAATTCTGGAGAAGTGAACAGTTCCTGCACATTTGCTTTCCAACAATTTGATATGCTTGTCAAATGTCGGAATACATTTCAAATGTCTAAATGGGATCTGGAAAAGTTGGCAACCATGTCTTTCTTTCGCTTTCCTGGGATCATTTCAATCAGATATATACGACCAGCCGTCTGGATCACATGCCGGATTAAGTAACTGTACTTTCTATCCTGTCTTGGACTTCTCCTTGAATCTGTCACCCAACCTGGTGGCTGAGTTCTGCATTAGTGGCAAATTGATTTCTTCATGAAGTCGAGGCACAGCCTGTGGAGATGTGGGCTTAAACCCAGTGGGGACTGCCATATACGGACACTCAATTGATGTGAGACTGTGGAACGGAGAGAAAGATTGACAGCATCGGAAATAACGAAATAGGGCAGGAATGAGGGTCATGTGATATGGCTTGAACTTTATAGGTGGAAAGAGAAGATGCGTTTAATTTGAGGTCTTTGTTATGAGCTTGGAGGGCATTTAAATGACAAACATTTTCAAAGCATGTCTTCTGACAAATCAGCACGGTTAAACTCCACTTACCTGTCTGCAGAGAATATTCGGGTTCAATATTTAGAAATAGCAGGATATCTGACAAGAGATTTTAACAGTTGGGACACATTGAAATACTTTTCTCAGTGGCACTGAATAAGTGACCTTCACAAGGGTACAGAATGTAGCTAATTACTATATACTGGTTCTACTGACCTTCTTTTGTCAAAGAAAAGAATTAAAAGGAGAGACGTGGGCCCTTAAAACCCAATTTTAGCCTAGTGAAGGTCAGAACAAAGTGGCTTTGTGTCCCCTCCCAAGACTATCAATAATTTATACATTTGTAAAGGTGCTTCTATGTTATAATACCCTAACCAATTCAGAGCTAGAGCTATTCACATGAGGCATGCCGATATATCCAGCCTTTAGGGGTGCAAAATTCAATCCTTGACAAGAGGTTTATTTTATAGTTTGTATTACTTCTTGGAAAAAAGTGAATTATTCAATTGTCAAACAATAACAGACTAAATTGAAAGCTGTTTCATGGACCAGCACACCAAATAGAAAATAATTAAATATTTAAATATTCGGTAGCCTATTTTTAACGCATGTATTAATATATTAATATATCCATAATTGAACATGGATGGTTAATGCAAATGAGCTCTGTCAACCAGAACAAAAACATATAGGCCTACATCACATAAAATATATTTCAAAATACTTAAGCAAGAATTAATGGTCAAGTGTATGAAATTGAGCGGCATCTAGCGGTGAGGTTGAGAATTGTGCTCCCTTTCAAAGCACTACAGAGGCTTACACAGAACTAAGATGTCATCACGTTTCCGCTTCTTTGCAGAGGGAGATCAAGTATACAAAATGCACTGTGTAGAGCAGTTTGTCCGTTTAGGGCTACTGTAGAAAAAACATGGCAAACTCCATGCATGGGGACCCGTGGTGTATGCAGATAAAACTCATTTTGTAGACTCATTATGTAGATCAAAACTCATTCTAAGGTAATAAAACATAACGCTTCATTACATAACGTTTTTATACACCTCTGAAGACATAGGTATGTATATTATATTGCATTTCTGTCAACACATCTTCCAAAAAATGACACATTGTACCAAGCCAAAAGTGTAAAGGACAGTTGATTTGGGTCTGTCAATATGTATGCAAACATTTAATTGTCAAACATGCACATACAATCCCAGATATGCACCAGAGATATCATATAAAAAAGAGCAAACTTCTTTCTGCAAAGATTATGCAATTATTTCAGTGTTTCAAAATAAACGTTACCTCTTTTTACAGAACCATCTTTATATAATAATGTCTAGTCTCTGTCTATTTAAACTTAATCACGTGGAGATGAGGGCCTTTTCAAAGTTCTTTTGATGTGCTTGAATAAGCGTCCACTCTTACTCAATTGGACTTCAGAAAGCTCTTGACAAAAGTTCTGAGATCTGATACAGGTCATTAGGCTTCATCTGGCTCGGATCAGACAAAGTGACCACAAGCCATCTGAGTAATCGGCTGATAGTGATGTGGCAGGGCAGCCATTGTGACATTCCTTTTCTCACTCCCATTCCACAGAAGATGAATATAACACCAGTGTTTCCCATTAGCAGAGGCCATGAGCCCATTTCTGCATTCATGCTGCCATTCACGCTCTTTTCTTTCTGGGGTTAAAACAATTTGTACTCTCGCTCAGAGTGGCTGAACGCTTCTTATCCAGAGTTTAATTGAAATTCAGCCATCTATAGTAATTAGCTTAGCCTTCAAGTGTTTGTCCTGAAATTTCAAATCAACTGGCACATTACAATACAATTTAAACCAGAAAAAAATTATCCATTGTTTTGCCATTAGGATCATTAGTTCTTAGACTGCCAGAATAATGCCCGGAGATCTTTAAGGTTGGTTGCTAGGCTGGTAAATGCTGCAGGAGGGCTGTGAATGTTTGCAGAAATGATCCATAATACCCTTTACCTCCGTGATTCTATTGAAAACCTAATGGGATAATTGAGGAGAAAAGGCAAAAGGCTTCAAAACAAAAAGTGAGACGGAGCGAAAAGAAGATAGTAGGGAGAGAAAGGTATGGAGAAAAAAAGAAAATCCTATGGTTCGATTGCTTTGATGAATCAAAGCTGACCTATGCTTTGTTGGCATTAGAGGCAAATAAATTCAAGCTTAGTCTCTTGAATTTACAACACAGCGCCTGCTATGAAGCTATTACAGCAGCTGCCTGCAAATGGACTGAGATAACTTTTATACACGTTGTAAACATACATCACTGTTCTGCTAACCTTCAATAATTTTCTTCTGTAAATTGAATCTTAAACCAGATTATTTCTTAAAGGGAAAGTTCACCCAAAATGAAAGTTGTCATCACCTACTCACCTTCTTGTCATTTCAAACCTGTATGACTTCTTTCTTCCGCACTACAAAAAATAAGATATTATATAAGATATATATTTTGAAGAGTGTTGGTAATTGAACAATGGCGATACCTTTTTATGTTTCATTGGTTTTGTGTCCATACAATAGACATGAATGGGTACCCCCGATGTTCAGTCACCAACATTATTCAAAATATCTTCTTTTGTGTTCTGCGGAAGAAAGAAAGTCATACACGTTTGAAATGACAAAAGAGTATGTAATTGATGACACAATTTTTATTTTGTGGTGAACTATCCCTTTAAATGTCAAAGTGGAAGATATATTAAGTTTGTCTATTGTTTCCAGTTACAATAACATGCATTGGGGCCATGCTGATTTTGAATACAATAGATGACATGGGCTGGACATTTATAGTTTTTTACCGTTTCAATAATAGATGTGCTTACTGCTCAGATCACAGTGTGATCTAACCAACGGAGTAAGGTCAAGCAGTTGTGCATAACATTATGAAAAGTGCATGTGTAAAGCAGTCTGGAAATAATTTTTAACGGGCTATTTCCTTAAGCTTTCTGAACATGAATCATGGCTGATTGTGTCCTCTGCTGTGCCTGGAGCCAATAAAACACATTTATCTTCTTGGAGGTTTGACAGCTTCCCAGACACGTGTGACAGTGCTTGAGAGGCTGCGTGTGATGTTGGTGGTAGTGGATGGGTCTTTTGTGTGTTCTTTGTCTTCGGCCTTCAACACATTCAGTTCCCCATAACGCTTTGATTTGAAGGACCCCTGCATGAACACAAACGGTCACACTATTTAATATTTTGACATAAAGGAGGGATGACTTCATACGGAAACTCCACAAACAGTTGAAACGGTTTTCACCGGAAGGAAGAGGAGGTGTGATAGATTGGAGAAGGCCCATCTTGAACCAGTCTCTATGTGTTTGATCTGACTCCAGTGATCATTAACTAATCCCTCCAGGTGTCCAGTTTGCACACACAGACTTTTGCAGAGTAACGATTATGGTCTTTGCTCTTCTGGCAAAGAATGTCAGAGATATGGCCAGTGAGCATTACCTTTCAGACTTTGTGAAGTTCCTTTTGTTTCTAGTACAACATCCTGAAAGAGGATGGGTGGATGCCTGAATGTGTTTCTCCTACGGCGATGTCTGCATGTCAGCGTTGGTGTTCTCACTTGCAAAAACTTTAACATATAAGATTTATTTTTTCGTTAAAAAATGGACTTCTGTTGTAGTAGTAACTTGGACAAAGTATGCTTTGAAACAACCCTCCTGGCTACAAAATGTATATTTAATGGAGGTTAAGCATTGAGGGCTTAGAAAATTCCCAATGAAACGAAAAAGAATAAAAAGGACATAAATGAAGAATTTATTGTTTATTTATTATAAATTATTAAGCCATTTTTATAACGCAAACATAATTCTCTTGCAGAATAAGATAAATACACCACTGACAGGAATTGTCGTTTATCTGTGTTTTAAACTAGCTATGTGAAACCTTCATACAGAGCATTAAAACAAGCCCATGCCCTCAGGAAGTGACCTGTCAGACGGAGTAATGGCTGCCCACAGCATCTTCGGCAGAGATACGTGTTATTTGTCACCTTGATGTGCTTCCTTGGCTGCTCTCCACCTCCTACATTAACTTTATCGAGTCTCCCTTATTCTTGCCACGATTTGACTTCAAATGAAACAATGACCGACTCCGGTTGTCCCTCACTCCATACACTTTATATACTCTCTAACAGTCTAAGAGTTTCATTTTTACCTGTCCATTTCTGCACAAATCAGCTCTGAATAACTCATCAGATCTATAGTTTTGTAAATCCTGTAGACACAGCGACCACTGCATATCAATAAAGAATTGCCTCTTATTGAAATGATAATAGATCAGTTGGGTAATCAGAAGCGGTGGATCAGGTTTTAAGCTGATAATATCATGGGCGTGGATGATAATGTGTGGATAGCAATATTGTGAGTTGTCACGTCTGATGGATGGCAAGATTTGCTGTCAATATTTTCTCAAGCCAAAAGATGAACGATGAGTACTTTAACCATGAGGCTGCCATTACTTGTGTTCACAGTGACAGAACAGGCCTGATATAATACCTGCAAAAGTTATTGAGGAGAAAATGAAAGTCTCGAAGGAGCAATGAATCCAGGTTGAGAGCGTTGCATTACTTCATTTAAAATATGGCACAAATATTTGACAAACAGAACAAAGCAAAAAATGAGGTCTTTATGGGGACTCAATAACAATCACCTGTGACAGCCTTTGAATGCTTTACATACAACAATGAGCTTTTTATGTCTCAACCTCAGCCTACTATGTATTATCAGCAATATACTGTGGAGTTCCTATTTTCATGGGAACCTGCCAATAAACAGTCTACTAAAACTGAAAGTCTAAAACAATTACCAAAAGCACAACATCCACAAAACAGGAAAAAGCTACTGTGCATTTATTTTACACATCAGGTAAAGTACACATATGATGATATTGAAATTTAAGTGAGCTGTATGTGTTGTGTTGGAACTACATGCTTAAAAATAAAGCTCTCTAAATGGTTCTGTGCCAGGTTGTAGGATTTCATAAAGAATCTTTCTGGTGCACTAAAAGTTCTTTGTTGTGAAGAAAAAAGGTTCTTACAGAATATAAAACGTTTTTTAAGAACCTCTGACTAAAAGATCCTTTAAGGAACCATAAAATAGTCTTCTTTGGGATCGCTGCAATGAACCCTTGCCCCTTTATTTTAAAGGGATAGTCAGCCCCAAAATGAAAATGCTGTCATGAATTACTCATCCTCAAGCTGTCCAAACCTGTATACATTTCTTTGTTCTGTTAAACAGAAAATGTTAGCAAATTAGATTTCTGGGGCACCATTAAAAATCTCAAAATGAGATATTTTGAATAATTTAGAATAACAAACAGTTATGAGGCACCTTTGACTGCCATTTTTTGACTACCCCAGAAACGTCAGTTGCTAACATTCTTCTAAATATATTTATTTGTGTTTAAGGGAACAAAGACATTTATACAGGTTGGAACAACTTGAGGGTGATTAATTAATTACAGAATTTTCACTTTTGGTTGGACTATCTCTTTAAGACTCTAGGTGGGATACATACAATACCACAGCTAGAGAAAACCATATTTAAGTGAATGTATTTATACAATTAAAAATTGTAGAAAATGTTCTGAAAGCACTGTGTTACTAATAGTCAACAGATTCCTTTCCTGAAAAAGCACATTTTAATTACTAATAGTAACATTAAAAATGCACAAAGTAACAAAACAAAGCAAAACGTCTATTCTGATTTCATCATCCCCTTTTTTTTCCAGAAAGCATCAAGTTCTTTTAACACACCAGTGTAAGCTGTCTCTCAACGGCGCGCAGAGAAAGCACTCAGCCTGTTTTTAATCGACATGTTTGGTGTGGAGGGACTCTTGTGCAATAATGGCAACATAATGCATGCACCGTGTTCCAGCGGCTCAAGGCACCAGCCATATGCCAGCCTTTATCTCAGAAGAGAGGAGGAGAGAGTATGATCGATAGGGCATCTCTCACTCAGGGGAAATAAGTGGCTTTCGTTTCCTGCTGGGGCCACCATGCATTGAAAATCATGCTGAAGTCCACAAATCCCCTTCCACCCCCCACCTTCAAAAGAGCAGTATGGCAATGAGAGGGATTCCCCTGATCGCTTCTAATTGCCATCCTGACCTAATTAGTTGAAACGACTGGTCCGTTTCACAAGATGGCTTCACTTCTGGACCTTCTGCACGTGTGTTTGAAATCACTCATTGTTAAAGGAACACTCATTCTTCAACTCCCCCAGAGTTAATAAGTTGAGTTATACCGTTTTGGAGTCTATTCAGCCGATCTCCGGGTCCGGCGATAGCACTTTTAGCATAGCTTAGCATAGATCATTGAATCCAATTAAACCAGTAGCATCGCGTTCAAAATTGTTTCCTATTTAAAACTTGATTCTTCTGTACTTATATCGTGTGCTAAGACTGGCGGAAAATGAAAAGTTGGGATTTTCTAGGACGATATGATTAGGAACTATACGCAGTGATGTCGTTGTACTTGTGCGTCGTTGTCCACGTCAACAGCCAATGGCCACTAGACGTCAATGTCCACAGGCGTGTTGCTTGTGTTACCAAGACAAGAGCAGAAGAAGAAGCGGTTCGTTGTGTATGTTGTTTGAGAAGCATTTAGCTGTGATAGCGGCAAATATTTTTCACTTTTGCAGCTTGAGTGGTTAAATTCCGAAAAACACGTTATTTATTTTTACCTGAAGGGGGTTCAAGCAAACCAATCACAGCGCTTGCGGTCCGCGTCGCATTGACACGCTGTTACATTTTCACGCTGCACATTTTGGTGCGCTTTAGGCTAAGGCGTAGGGTACACGTCTCTGCGTAGGCTATGGCGTAGGTGTGCCGCAGAAGTAAAAATCGCACTTTAAGGGAAACAATCTGATGCAAATGATGAAAGAATGAGCCGGATTGAATTTTTCTGGGTTTCTCGTTACAAACTCAAGGTTATCCTGAAGATCACCGCACTATAGATCGAAGCCTTTCATGATGAGGATCACAGAGGATTCTCTGATCCAGTTTAGTATTGGTTTATAAAAAACAACATGTCTTTATATAGGTCAAAATACTAACAAAGGTGATTGGCATTGAACTTGTCTAACTTGACACAACATTAGCACTAAATGTGTGCAAATGAAGCATTAGGACACAGGTATGGCCCAGCAGAGCTTTCGGAAACTCAGGGAGCACAACGCCTCATTTGCATTACAAGGACGCAATTCCCTTCAGGCCAGAAAGATGGCAGAGTTGTGCTCCACACCCACACTCTTCTGATGAATAAATAATATTCCTCCACCTCACTTCTGAATGATCAGAGTGTGAGTTCTTCAGGATCTAAATAGCCATGTAATGGAGCGACACATCTTAAGTATTTCTCTGTCGGGGGATGAGTGTTGGGTCAGAGTGATAACAATAGTGGGAGGTTTGGGAAATCAGCGGAAGGGATCCTCAAAGTTTCCCCCTAGGCTTGACTGAAAGTGAGACATGTCTCATGAGCTTAAAATAAAACTATGTTTTATCAAAAGGGGAAGTAAATGGTGAAAGTGAAGACTGATTTTGTTGAACTTCGGCACTGGGTAAAATGTGCAGACAAGTCCTCCAAATTTGTTTATGTTCGAATTATTGGCTTTATGTTCTTGTAACGTGCAGCCTTCAAAAAATATTTTTTGTGAGGAATATAATTGTATTGTTTATGGGACTTAAAAAAACAACAAACAATAATGTTGTGTGTTGGTCCTTTGAAATGAGGAGTCCCTCTCTGCTTCTGTTCTTTAGGTCAATGTAAAATCATGTTCCATTTGATGTTTTAACACCATACAGTGGGATCTCAATATGAGTTCACAGGAGGGAAACAAGTTTTGCTTATCCTGTTTGTGCTGTTATACAATGTTAAAATGGCACAAGTTTTATACATGTTATCACACTTTTTTTTTAAATATTTTTTTATTTTCTAATACTTTTTAGGCATGCACCTTCTCTTCTGACCGTTTTCTTTCTACTGTTTATCCAAGAGTAGGTTTATCCAAGAGTATGTTTATCCAAGAGCCGTAATTTATTAATTGCAATTGAGTTATTATTCACAGTTAAGCTCTACAAAATATATCAACACAGTTAATATCAATATAATTTTTTTGTTCATTCTTTCAATATTGATGGATGCTCAGAATTAAATTGGTTTGTTTTCATTGTCAATCTCCCAGGTCCTCAAACTGTTATTTCCCCATATTCCAGTATGTTATTGAAAGCAAATTCCTAGAAAATACCCTGGAGGAGGAGCTACAAAGGTCAATGCATTACATAACTATCATTTTTAAAAAGTAACAATTATATTGTGTCAAAATTCAGTAGTCCAATAGAGGGAAATAACTAGGGCTTTGAGTAAAGTCTTATCCTTAAATCCAACAATGTAATCCAAATTTTGTCAATTTATTAAACATCCAAACACGGATATCACTATTAATATTTTTAACATGATTTTGATTCATAATATAATTCTACATTTAATAAATTAAACCATTTGTTTACAAACATAAACATTCAGACTCCTCTGAGCAAAGCTCTTATAAGCTGTCAACAGGTTTCATCACTCTTATTTACTAAACACTATTTATTGATTTATTGACTTTATTTTATACTGACAATAATCTATATATGCTTCATTATGATATATAGTTTTGAGAAACGATGGCTGTTGTGCCCTTTCTAGGGTCCACAAGGTTGCTGTAATTATGATTCACCAGGGATTGTTATTATTCGTATTTGCCGCCATGAAAAATTGCATCTGAACCACTTTTCAACTGCAATGAGCGGCAGAAATGAGTAAGTGCCTATCATCTCCACCATTGTCAAACACTCCAGAGGATCCTCTGCCTATCTCCAACCAAAAGAAGGTCAACACATAATAAGTGTGTACTCTAAATGGCCTGTTTTATGCATTTATTTAGTCTAACGTATGAAAGAGAGAGTGAAGGACATGAAACGGATGAAAATGTGGATGAAAATATACAAAAATATTTGAACTCAAAGCGCTAGAACCTGATCGTGGGTTTGAGCTCGTTCGACTTTACCGCTGAAATATTAGTGAGTGAAGGGTCTATAGTGAAGGAAAGTTCCTATAGGTGGACAAAAGCCTGCCGTCAGTGAGCAATGCTAACTGCCTGAGGCCTTTTCGCTAAGACACAGCAGCATTATGCTAAAACAGCTCGGATAAAAAAAGAGGAAGAAAGGAAAGTAGATTACAATTCAGCTCTGCAGCTGCGCAGAATTAATTCACTTGCGATTGGTTTCAGTTGAGTCAGAGAAGAAAGCCCTTCACTACGGCTTTGCTCGTATTTCATGTTGTCTCCCTTTGTGGCTGACATCAGTGAAAAGTAATGTATTCAGAGATGTCCCGAGTGCTTAGCAAATGATTGATAAGATGATGCAGCTGAGGAGGTTTAAATGCTACTCAGGGAACAGCTGTAATTCCAGGCATGTAACTTTTATTCCCACTGTCTTCTGCTATCTTTTAAGGGATTAAATGGACATTATTTATTCCCGCTGCATTTTAGTTACTACGGCATTGGTTACTACTGCATTGGTTGCTGATAATACCTGTTTTTATCTTATTTCCAGTGTGCACCTTTACTGAATGTGTAAATGTTAACGGGTAAGTCTGTGTTGTGTTTCAGATGGAAACACAACAGAGACTTAACCGTTTGTAATGATAACAACAACAACAACTATTAATATCATTATCATTTTTAGGTAACACTTTAGTATAGGGACCAATTCTCACTATTAACTAGTTGCTTATTAGATGCATAGTTTTAGCATATTAGCTATTAGTTCTTATAAAGCACATATTCAACATGAACACATTCTACTTTCCTAATCCAACTTGATACCTAAATCTAACAACTATTAATAAGCAACAAATTAGTAGTACTGAGGCAAAAGTCATAGTTAATGGTTTATTAATACAGAGAATTGGACCCTTAAAATAAAGTGATTATAATAATGACAACAATAACAATAATTAATGAATAATAATAATAAATACATTTTTAAAGATTTTTTTAATGTGGCACCCCATGTGTAATTTTTTAAATGTGGAACACAATAAGGTGTATTTGGTGAACACATGACATGGGGAATTAAAGCATTAACACATTCTTTTTACTTCAAATTTTGCTACGAGTCAGATACTTTGTGTTCATTTTCTTCAAGTGATTTTTTTGTGATTTTTACTACATAAACTCATCGTACATAATGTAAAAAACATTCTGTGAAAAATAACCTCAAAATCTTAAATACTGACTCGGTAAGGCATGTCAAGGATTGAAATCATAGTCAAATTAATCGTTGAAATCAAACTTAGACGGTTCTAATCACATTACTGACTTTAAAAGCAAATGTTGCATATTGAAGCTTTAAACGTGATGTTATGTTATAATTGAAATACTATTAAACTTACCACTTCCGATAATATACAGTAAATTAAATCAAACTGAGAGAGAAAAAACACAAAACAATTCCAGTTCAATAAAGTCCATCTTTTCTAAAAGTACTTGAGTGCTGAGTGGTTGTGGTGTTAATTGCATACAGAAGTGTAAAAGTTTTGTGGGGAGTAAATCAAGGACAGCAGCTCGATCTGGATTGTTTTGATACCTGTGTTTGGGTTGTATTGATTGCTAGCTCAGCTTTTAGCGGTGGGAAGATAAATGATCGTGTGCACAATGGCTCGCAGGTGTCTAAGTCACTGATGTGAATGATGCAGATTTTCACTGATCGATACTAAACCGTGGTGTATCTGACCTCTGACCCTGTCAATAACAATTACATTTCAAAATCTGACCAACACAGGCCGATGAATGGATCGGAGCACGGCCGCAGGTGAACTTCTGTCAGATCGAGAGCTGTAAATACGCAAATTCAAAAAGTTATTCTTTCTGTGCCAGTCTAACTGGGACTTAAAAATGGAAATATATGCAAGTTATTTGGATGACTCTCCAAAAATCATTCCGTGTAAACTCTCAGTTCTGAGCAGGGACAGGTGCGAAGGTGATCTCTGTTCTCTTGTTTATAACACAAGAGCTCTTCTCTCCACATCAACACTTTAACAGCTTATGTTAATAGCTTTGCAGATTCTCACTTGCTCACAATGTTACCATCTCCCGTTCAAATCTGTCATTTGTGTTGTTCATTTGCTGCAATTTTCTACAACCTTATTTTTTTTCGATTAAAGCAATCGATAAATAAATCAATAACATGCATATCTGATTTTACCTGAAGGCATAGCCACCTGAATGACAAGTAGTCTTGACTACTGAGAATGCGTGAGAGTAAACGGCTAAACGCTGAAAAATGCTGCTGGCTATATGAGTGGGTAGAAAGACATCAAAGCATGTCTGAATTCAATGTTTGCGTCAAATCCTGTCTATTGAGATACCTCCATCGGGTTGGTTTTGAAGGCAGCAAAGATGTGCCCTTCATTAGATGTATCCTACATGTACATGTAATTCAGCTCGATGGAATAAAATAAAAATAGCATGTGGGAAAAGCATGTATATAATATATATATATATACTATTTAAACTGAGAGAAAAGCATTAAAATAAAAATTTGCTTGGTTATGTCTCTGGCACAGATTAATGGATGTGATTTTATGATCCCATGGAACTCTGTCTGATACCAGTTTCCTATCAAACGCTGTCTTCGAAGTCTTGCCGCACAGTGGGCAATGAGGCAGTCGCCTTTGGTTTCAGCAACAGCCATTGAGAGTGCACGTAAGGAAGTGAGATAATTAACATTATACAATAACTGGTGATTGTAATTCATACCTGAGTGAATATGCCAAGGAAACCACTGTATCTTAGACATTAGACGGATAACGGGTTATTATACAACTAGGTATAACTAAATAGCAAAAATGAAATAACAATGGCAAGGATGATTAGGAGAACATAAAAGCATAAAATCAAGACTGCATCATGATGAGGTCATTCAAAAATATAAAGATGTGTTTCATTATGTTGGTGAGGAATTACCGTTGTAATAAAACATAATCCAGATACTTGCAGGTAATATGTGCATTTAAAGAAACCACACAGTACACAGAAATATACATATATGCAAATTATCCATATGAATGCAAAGCTTATGAAACGTCAACTACTCCCACATTGTCATGGCCACGGTTATGATCCCACCAGTCACATCTCCCTTTCTTTTGTTCTTATCTCCAGTGTACATACTTCCTGTGCACTTCTGTCGGTATAAAGTGCTGGGATTTAAAGCAGCTATCATGAGCAGGTGTTAAATCTCTTACGATGTGTAGCTTTTTCTTATGGTCAAATGATAGTATTAAACCTAACTGAAGCTATACATCTGACAGAGCGTTGCTGCATTTCCGGCTGTTGACTGAACGGATGCCAGAGTGTATTTTCTTTGCTATGCTCTTTGAGCAAAACAAAGTAAAGGGCATGAGAGGAAGGACACGCTCATTTCAGGGACAGAATAACAAGGTTAGATGAATGCCACTGTGTCTTCTGAACGCTGCATCTCTCTTCAGTAAATGTGTTTCTTTGTACAGCCTATTCAGCTTGCTTCAAAAAACCAATGGCATCATAGCAACAGGCCTTTGGATGGCATATAAGGTGAGGGAACAATCGATGACAGGCACAAAGCTTAGGTGGATAGACCAACTTTGCTCTTCACAGGCAGTATGTCAGTGAGAGTGTGAGGTAAGCAGGGATCTGTTGGGAAAAAAATTATCCATTCAGGTGTCTCTGTGAATGTGATGGCACATCACGGCTTGTACTCAGCTTTGTCAGAATTGACCTGCGCACCATGTTTCTGAACACGTACCTCTTTTACGTGATTTACACAGACATTTGCACATCGTTAATGAAACGATAGTATAGGAAAGATCACCTGTATACATCAATGCGTTCACGGACCTCTTGTGGTTTGCGAGGGAATTGCGAGGGGGGGATGAGTTGTATGTCTACCAGTGTATAAGCAAGTTGTTTACAATATTATAATTTTTTATTTAAAGCCACAATATGTAGAGTTGGACCGCTAGATGGCGCACTTTCGAAACAACAACATAAAGCGAAGCTAAATGACGTTATGTAGGAGAGTGGAATTATGGGACATGTCGTTTTCACCATCCAGAGGCGTATGGAAATCGGCCATCATGTTCACGGATGAAGTAATGAATTAAGTTTATGTCATCGTAATGAATTAGCTTGCAAGAAACGTGGAATGTAATGCTACGTATGCTGCATACGGTGGATATACAGATGCTGTATAACCACTTCCGCATTTGCGTGTTGCCGTAGTTTCTCCAACCGGAAACTAGTAGTAGTTTCAGTAGTAGAGCACCGGATATTAAGTCACTGATATGCGACAAATACAAGGGAAACAGGGGATGGGCCATTACATTAGGAATTTCTCTGGATTTGCACATTCTTGGGAACATTCGGGATAAGTACACAACTGCATGAAATATATCACACTGTGCAAGTGATTTTTGGATATTTCACAGCAAAATTCTTCCATATTGTGGCTTTAAACATTCAAATGTGCTGGTAAATTATCGACATATTTACTTTATACGGTAACACACGTGTAAAGTTTCTGTCAATCAAAACGCAGTTTCTGTCAATCTCGTATTAATCTTGAGTACCTATACAGTAGTATTGGATACCTCGTATCTTCGAAGAGTGTTTAGTTTGATCACATTTATAAAATATATAAACAGCTGTACAATTATTTCCGGAAAAACACGAGCTGCTGGAGGCTGGTAGTGGGACGGAATTACAGCACTAGCACAAATCCAGCGTTATATCCACCGTTTATATAACATCCATCACTGAAATGCCGTGAACAAACAAACACACCTCAACTTCTCACACTATCGCAAGAGTATTGAGCTGCAGTACAGACCCAGTGCTCAGCCAAGCTTGACGAAGAATAACCAATCTTGATGGTAGGCGGGTCTTAATTTCGCTCGTCGGTTGGTGCGTGGGCGGGCTTTGTCTTTCGCCTTGCCAAGCTTTTCCGGGAGAGTTGCCCAATAAAAGGAATAGGATCCCTGTTCCGAAACAGGGATCCAGACTTATAAAAAACTTTCCGAAATAAGTTGGAGTGCTGGGGGAGTGTATCAAGCACAGAAATAATTCGTCATACTTCCAACAAATTTTTTTACAGGTTCACTGTGTTAAGCATGAGAGGCCAGCACGTTTTAAATCGTAAAGAAGTCAGAATGCATGAAACAGTGTTAAATCCCCCCTTTAAAATTTGAGTTTCTTTTCTCTAGATTTTTTTGGCTTAGCACATTAGCTAACCCATCTTAAAATATGATGTCTTGCATAATTTGAGAGGAAATCACCCTGTTGTAAGAGTGTATTGCAATTTGAAATATGTTATTGGAACATAAACTTGTCCCGTAATCTTGTCTTTCTCCATTCAAGTAGACAGAAATAGCTGCCTAGGGCGTTTTGAATATGGCCGCCGTGTGAGCTGACTTGTCAGTTTAACCTGACTCTGAATTTGCTGAAATAGCACAACAGTTTTATTTACTGTAAATGAAGTCATCCTTATTGTTTTTAATGCAAACACGCCCCCTTTCTATGTAAATTAGTTTTAATATAGCTTGCGTCTTATCCACAAAATGTTGCTGTTTAATTACCACACATAATGTTGCCTTACTAGCGCTATTACATTTTATATTTACCATGGCAGCAGTAATTCATCAAATGAGGAAGAAAGGCACTATTACCATATCCATACGCTTGGTATAATCGAGCACATCTTCTGCATTTTAAAAAGCTGATTCGTGCACCTGGATGAGACCTTGTAAAGCATGCTAGATCGGAGACATCTTCTTTATCCTCGAAAACCTTACACTGGCTAGAAGGGTGGGAAACCCCGTGCAATTTGTGTTCAGCACAACAATTTTGGGGAGTGCTATTTGCATAATTCATTTAGTGAAACGGGTGCTAAAACAAAACCGACATCACGTGCCAAGCAACCACCAAAGCTATCAGCGGGTGTATTTCATGCACATTTACACCCATGTGTATATATTTTTTTTCATTAAAATGGCAAGACATTGATTCTTTTAAGCTCTATAATGGTGCTCTTAAGATGAAAGGAAATGCATAGTTTACATAATAAGTCTCCATTTTTGAATAATAACCTACAATGAAACACACTCATTTGGTCACATTGTATTGTGTGTGAGTACGGAGGTGCCACAATTATCTCACAAAACACAGCTGTTTTCAAAAGTCCTTTTCAGGAATTATGACTTAAAATGGCCCCTCCAAAGGCACTACAACCACGTAACGGTTCTCTTCAGCTGTTACCCAGCAACAGAGAGCGATAAGAGGACAGTGTCCATTTCGAATGGCTAAACAGAGCATATAGCGAACAGAATATCCAGCGTTATTGATAATTCATGTAACCCTTTGGCGTATATATGCTGAAACTGTTGCTCCCAGAGGAGCGCTGTTGTTGCAAAGCACAACGGCTCAAACGAGAGCTCTTGACACAGCCCGAGGATTTGTTGTAAGTCCTTGCATATTCACAGAATCAACTCAAGGTTTTTTATCCATCCTCACACAAAAGTCTGGATAACAAAGGCAAGCCGAGCCACCCTGCTTTGAAGCCTGCTTCATTTAGAGCCATTCTTCAGCCGCCGCACGCGTCACCAATTTAAATGCATTGGTATTGTTCTCCGCGATGTCAGCTGCATTTTGATCAGGTTCATGATGCAAAAAATGTTCTCATTTGAAAGCTGCCCAATAGGTGAAACAAACACAACAGAGTGTAAAAAATAAGGAGACGGCTGCTTATATGGCGCGCAATTTCTCAAACTGTTAAGGCCTGTTTTGCATTTTAATTTATTTATTTTGGACCACGTACAACAGACTTTTATTCAAATGACACATCATGAGAATCAAGCCACAAAAAAAACTTTGTTCTGTTGAAAACTATTCTTCACTTTTGTATTTTTGTAAATTCAAGATGCAATGTCATGCACAGACAAAAGGCACAAAGCCTTTTGTCTGCGCCTGACATCGCATCTTGAATTTAAAATCTTTGCAAACGTTTAAGCTCTTCGTATTCTTTGATTATAACGCTACAGAATCCATTAGTCAAATTATTGGTTCGAGCCACAAATGATTTCTTGTTATGTCCCATTCCAGTGTTTCAGACCAGTGGGCGCCAAACAGTACCCACAACTCCCCACAAGAGAGGAATTTCTCCCACTGTGACTTGAGGTTGTGCCGGCATAATTAGTCCCCTATGCACTCTGCTCCAGCTAGAATGAGACATGCGAGATACCCACTCTTTGTTGCTTGTGGTGGCTGAACATTAGCCCTGGAAAACAAAACAACAATGTCATTTTTTATTTAGCAAAAATTATTTTAAAGTACATTTATTTACATTTATTTATTTGGCAGACGCTTTTATCCAAAGCGGCTTACAAGTAAGGAGAGCATATAAGCATTTTGTCAACATGCTACACAGTACCGTTAGTTTACAAGGCCATGCTACTAGGAGGATTAAAGCTGGAGTCAGCCAAAAGTAGCTAAAGTGCTTGTTGGATTTAAGAGAAACTGGTCCAGGTTCCTGATATTAAAAGATGGATTTGGTAAGTAAAACAATTGCGTCCTCACGGACCTCTCCTGTCAATTTGGCAAATCTCCAGTCCAGTTAGACTTGATTTTCATGCTGAGCATAATCTTGTTTTGTTTCCACATAATTGATTCTACTAATATAAATTTGCAAAGCTTTTTACTTCAACCTGATTTTATTTATATACATGAACATTAAACAAACATGTAAAACACTTTTATTGCAAGATACGTATAAAAGCACTGCTTGTAAAAGAGGACAATTTATTTATTTTTAGTTTATTTTCTTAGTTTTTTTCCGTTTATTTATTTATTTTTCGTTTACTAATGTGATGCATACAACACAAACTGAAAGTTAAAAACAAATACCAGTTTTTCGGCTCCTAAAAATATTATATTTTAAATACTATACTATCAAGTCATTTTTCATTAATTCCCATTTTAAAAACAAATGAACCCTTGTTTGTATTTAAGTGTCATACTGTAACATGACAGCAGTCATCCATTTCATCAGTAGGATTATCGTTATCATCATCAACGTCATCATCATTATCTTGACATAATATATTACACTGTTAATGTTATATGACCAGAACAGAGATATGGGTGAAAAATCTGCCGATATATCAGACTTAAAGGTTGTGTGTAAGTGTGAGTCTCCCTGTGGAAGGGGATATGTTACGACCCTCTGTGTCTGGATGAGAATGGATTTCAGCATGTGATATTGGATGGCAGCTCTCAGGTGCTTAGGTATAGTCTGTCAGCCTTGATGAATGGTGCTCTATATTCCTCTTGGAAAAGTCTGACTCTCTAGAGCAGATTACCAGATTATTACCAGTCTGTTTCAGGTCTGTTCCTCCACCTGCTGCTAAAACCATCACAGAAATTTGGTGTTTAGCGTTATCGTACTGGTGAATATCCAGACTTTGTTTTGGTGTCTGTCTATACAAACATATTGCTTTGTGTAAAACCGCCAGTGCCGTAAGCATCTGCTATGCTGTGCATTGTTAAAATAGCTTAGATGCAAAGTACTGACTGTACACCCCGTCACTGTAACACATTTATTTTTTTAAAAAGTTGAATTTTAGGAAATTGAATTGACTGCTTCGTAATTGGGTGTATGTAAAGGATAAAAAATGCCCTGTAATGTCCATTTATCTGCTTTGAGTAACTCAAGCCCAGTTGTGATATTAGTTACATTACATGACTTATACAAAGTTAAAATAGCTTCTCTGATCCCTGAATGAAAGGACTAATGTGTTTCCGGGATGCTGTGAGTCTGGTTGATACAATCGCTTAGCAATCGAAGTAAGTCCGAGAGCGACTCACCTATCTGGAAATACCAGATGTATAGTCACAGTGGATATCCGGACAGCCTCCAAAACATCATGCAACACCGACACATTTTGCATGTCTGTTTTTCTTTTTGCTGCATGTTTTATGGGTTTTCCCATCATGCTCATTTCTCGTGGTTTATCTTTTATTTTACCGTTCCTCATCTGTATACACAGACATCTGTAACTTCCCGTGTGTCTCGTGTTCCCGAATTCAGTTAGAAATGCGTGTTTTTCACACCCCCTGTGCAGTCTTCAGTCTTTAATATGCATTTATGGGCCCAGAAGACAATTTGCATTCCAAAAAATGAAGGGAATAAACTATTCAGTCCCATAACTAGGTTTCCCCCCATTGAAAAAAAAAAAGAAATTGATTAGTATCTTGACAGGTGGAGACAGATTTGCCATCTACCCTCAAAAAATAGATTAAGCATACTTCCATCTCCAAATTACATTCAGAGATTTCAAATATGTATGAGGAACATTATGCCTCACAAGATTATTTTTCATACTGACCTCATTGCCTTTGCCCATACCCAATCTCATTTGGGTTGAAAAGCGAAATTGAGTTGTTGGAGGAATCAGCCTCATTGTGGGGCACAATGGGCGATTTTGGGCAACATCAAAATGTCTAATCAATCCACAAAGCGTCTCGGAGGGACCATCTTGAGTTATGGCCAACGCATAGAGAATACGAAACCAGCAGGCGTTGAATTTTTTTTAAACTCCAGCTTGGTACAAATAAATATTTACTTCTCTGAAAAATAAGAAGTAACGTATTGAAGGGCTCTTTAACATAGGCCACACGAAAAATAAAATGGGATATTTCCGTTCTACATTCACTCTGACCTCGAGACTTAAATGACATCAGACTGCAAGTAGTCCCGAATTGTCGGTTGGAGGTCAGTCAGTGTACTCATCGTCTTTGAGCAAACGTGGATTCATGTGAAGATGGATTGAGCCCCCAGAGACCTGGGGAGCCTCTTAGCTAGATGCTCCTGACAGCTCAGTCCTCTCCTGTAACCTTGTTCTCTCATCTGCACTCAAGCGAGCCTCCATGGCAGAGGAGTTTTAATGACCCATGCCACTTCAGAGGCCGCACGGCCCGGTAGAGGGTTGAGATCAAAAGGCCAGGGTTTACCTGTTTCTCTCTCTCTCTCTCCTTTGTTGTGAGATGAAAATTTCAACAGATATCAGAACAGGATCAAAGCTACTCTGTCAGCTCATTTACTTTGGTCGAATTTGGAGCGTACGAGGGAGAACAGCATTATAAATGGTGCTCAAAGGCAACCGCTGTGAAGCCAAATCCCGGTGCTCCCGAAACGGAATCAAACCTTACATTTACATTTATGCATTTGGCAGACGCTTTTATCCAAAGCGACTTACACTGCATTATTCTATACAATCAGGCAAACCTGTATGCATTGCCTGATTGTTTCTGAATCGTGAGCATCTTATAACAATGAACTGCATTTTTCAGCTGTGTGCTTATTTAATACATGTAGTATAGGCTACTGACTCAAACGCTGGCCGCTTTTATATGTTTGTCAGCAACATAGAATTGAATTTAGGTGATCAGCTACATTCTGTTGTATTTTATTCGCATTGTATTCAACTACATACATAAACTAAGTGCAATTTTATTATTATTGCCACTTTGTTGCTTATTGGTGGTTTGTGGTTCAACCTCAATTGACTGAACACTCATACATATACAGTATAGCAAATGTCTGTATTTTAGCTGTGAGGTTCTGTGTTAGACGCAGACATTTATGTCTATGTTTGCTTGCTTACTCATCATGTTTTAATGGGCATCCCATGAGCCTTTAAATATCACAAAAACACTGAAATGTCAGGTTAATTCAAAACTTCCCAACGTGTCTTCATAACATATCAGAAATCTCTGATGGAACTTTTGTGGATTTTCTGAATTTTTCTGAATTATTTTCTGAATGAACAGAACAAAATAAATTCTAGAAGTTAATGCATTGAAAATATAAAAATGTATCAAATGTGGCAAAAGAGAAGATTGAGAAAAATTACAGTGTAAAGGTAAATTTAGCTGTAGTTATGCAGCTTGTTGACAGTAACGTACTGTAGATTTAGATTTATCTTATTTATTAGCAACAGTTTGTTCAAATATAAATAAACATTAAACATTAACAAGTCTTTATCTTTACAGAAAAAACAATAACATAACAGTTCCCATTCTGGGAACCAGAAATCCTCCTCAACCTTTTTCTGTTTTATTTCTGATTTTGGTTCCCAGAAATGATTTGCATGAGGCTGTTATTTTTCTCTGTAAATATAAAGACACGTTAATGTTTAATGTTCATTTATCTTTGAACAAACTGTTGCCAGTAAATAACATTTAAATCTACAGTAAGATAATGGCAAACTTCTGTCAGTAATACTGTAATTTCTACAGACATGTTAAGAGTGTAACTGTAAAAATATGGCGTTTTCATAAGCTATGAAAATATCGCCATATTTTACTGTATGAAAGCATAAAGGTTTATTTAAAAAATTGTTTTTATTATTTGTATCCATCATTGGGTTTTTTTTGGGACCCCAAACATAAACACAGTAAAGTCAATTTCAACATAACATTTGAGATAAACGTAATTTAGTCGAACACAAAATTCTAGTTTGAAAGGTATTGAGGGTGTGACGACGGCCAAGACCACAAAACAACCAGTGTGTACCAAACACTTAATGACTATTGTGTACCAAAGCTCCTGTAGTGGAATTTATCTGTACATAAAAGTTATTGGGCAAATAAAAGCATTACTCATGAGAGTTCTACTGTATGTGTTCAAATTACAAATTGTGTTGTCTGTGTCTCTTCAGAAAACAAACTCGAGAGGCTAGATTTAAATTTCTAAAGGCCCCAAAGCAGCACGAAGGACAAACCATGAATATTTTCATGACAATTCTCAGCTGATCTGCAACGGATCATTCTTCGCCTTATATATTAGGGAGCCATATTTTAAGGAGTAAAAATGTCTTAGCGTTTCATCTCTCTAGTGACATCGGTAGCTCCTAATCAGATGACATGTGTGCGCGTGCACACAGACCATTCCTCTAGTGTTAAAATGACAGTCACTAAAAGTGGCGAGGGAGCTCATTAGCACTGGGCTCCTGTAATTGATAAGTTTACATGGTAAAGATAATGTAGTCTGGACTTCATTAGCCTTAGGACTTTACTTTCTTTCTCTTTCTTTCTGTGCCTGGTTTTTAGAAATGAGTAAGAAAGCATTATTGAGGGCCCTCTACTAAAATCAGTAAAGTACATTTTATAAACTATTTAAACAATACACAATCAACTGAGATGTACTATCAGTAAAGCGCACTCTCTCAAACACATACAGTATACAGTATGGAGTATGCAAGATTTTGCAAGGACATGTTCCTGGATCTCCATCGTTCGAATATTCCTGTCAAAGAAACCACAAGAAACATGATAGGTTGATATGAACGTTCCATAAGCCCATATCTTTATTCCAAAGCCTACCGTTAAAAATACATCCCAATAAAAATAACCTCTAAAATCTGATTGGCTGGTAGAAATGTATATATAAATATCATTAAGACTTCCACAGAGATATACAGTATGTGACCTTGCATGTGAAAACACAGCTAATGTATGTTTTTGTGATTTCTTTAACATTTATATTTTTTTAATATTTTGACCACGGCAAAGATCATAGTGAAATAAATGGTTGAAGCCAAACTTTGATGCTTGTTATCTCTTATGTATGTACCTGTATGTAGACATCTTGGTGACATCACATTCACGATCAAACTATCAGAAACAAGGGCCATTTCTCAATTCCAAGAACGCAAAGAATGGACTTGTGTTCTCGTAGAGACCGGTCTTGCGAGGCAGCCTCGGAAGAACGAACTTTGATGGACTCGCCGCAGTGACTTCTGGGACTTCAAGCGGGTTCCATTCGTGCACAAGGCTGCATTCGATGCATCCTTCATATCGAGAACACATCCCGGTACTTTCATGCGTTCTCTGTTCTTGAGGATTGGAACCAGACGTTGGCGGTTTTTGATGGTGTAGAGCGAGAACACGAGGACACAAGACCGCTGAAGAAGGCAAATTAAGAAGCGGCCAAGGTTTAGAATTGTACGTTTTCTGTCACTGTGGTTGTACCCTTACATGTTCCTTTTTGTAACTTTATGGGTATACAACACAAACTTTTGTACCCTTCTTAGGACCTCTTGTGTACAATAAGGACCCATTTTGTGCCTGTTAAATATTAGGGGTATAAAACATTTAACTATACCTTTGAAGGTACACAATGGGTCCCTAGGGTGCACCAATGTACCCAAAAGGTACAGCATCATATTAGGTTCTGTATACATGTACAGGTATAAAAAAGAACCTTATGGCACCACCCCAGCCAAAGAAAAGGTAAAAACTCTACATCTGACAGTGTAAAAAATTCCACATATATTAAGCATTTTGTAGCTAGATATAATTGGTTTCTTGCTACCTAGCTATGTGATTTCTTTAACCTGTCCTGCACAATGGGATGGGAAATAATAACTTATTAGGGTTTTCCTTACTGACCCTTAGAAAAGGAAAATTAAAAAAAGCAGCTGAAATTGTGATGTTCATTTATCTATCCAACAGATATATATATTCGTATTGTCACATTCCACATATTATGATTTTATACTACTTTTTTAATGTTTTTATACTTTTCTAATCCCCATCGTATGATTCCTGCAGCTTTTAGTACCGGAGACACCCAAAATTTGACATCTTAAGGTTGAAACCAATTTGTCTCCCTCAGTATTTTAATGACCTGGAGGTATTTTCTCTTACATATCTGTTACAGTTGCACAGATCCCAGCCAACTGCTCATCAATTTCTCTTATCTCTCTCTTCCTGCTTCCTTTCCTTGTCAATGCTCAGTAGGTGGAATTAATTACTACCAGTCAACATAAACTATGAAATAAGTCTCGTACACACGAGCATACAGTACTCTCTATCTCAGTACTCTCTATCTCTCAGTGCTGCTGAATGATAACAGAAACAGGAGTGAGATAATGACCCAAGCTGAGACTAAACTTACGGACCACATGACGTCACACATTTCTTTACCGGTAATGACACCTTGTAGATAATTGCTAGCTGGCCCCTACTGGTAATGTTATAATTCTCAGGAAAAGAATGACACTTTTGGTGCCAATGTTTCAACTGAATGACAGCTAAATTGGCAGTAACCTGTGAAGATCAGAAGTTCCGATATAGCCACGTGTTACCAGGGGAAATCTGGAAAAGTAATTAGAAGCTTAATAACCCAATGAACGAATCACTCTGAATTGCGACTGCTTGTGCAGTTTGTGATGCTTTTCTGCCAAGACCTTTTCAATTTGGGTTTTTTATATCACAATAGTTTTCTTTACTGCGGAAAGTTCATTAATCCCAAAGCATTGATAATTATGAAATGTTGCACACCAAGGTTGCATAAATAAATACACAAGCTAAAACAGAAGAAATCAGAAGAAAATCTAAATCCAAGTAGCATTTATAGTCTCATCTGTGATAATGAGCAGTAATTATTCAGTACTAGAAGCGCATTTGAATGTCACAGTGTGTATATTTCAAGAGTTGCATCGTTTTTTGAACGCTTTAAAGTGCTTATCTGGTTTGCTTTTAAAATGGATTACAGTTGTGTGTAAGGCCTGATTTTCTGTTCTACGTTACTCCGGGGCATCAGTCAAGATGTGAAATACTCACACACATAGACTCTGTCCATAAAAGACGCGCTCGCTGCGCTCAATGCAGATGAGGTCCTTTAACAAACACAAGGGCTGGTAATTTGCAGTGAAAATAAATGCGAGAACAGGCCGTGTGTATAAATGAGATCTCACTTTTTGGTCTCCAGATACTGCTCTTGCCGTTAGCGCTATAAACACTGACGGTGTCGCAGAAGCAAGGCAGTCATTAAAATGTTCAAAATAAGGGTGAAGGTTAAGTGGATGCCTATGTTATCTCAGTCATTGAATTTTAATTCTCAGCGCAAAATTATAGACTAGCCAATTAAACGTGCAATGAGGACAAATATTACAAAGACTTGAGCTTTGGGGTGCTAATTTGAATAACCGCTGGCCGCTGAGATCATCTCTTAATGGAATTATTTAATCTTTCGTTTTTTTCTCTCTTGACGCATGAGTAGGAAAAGATGTGGCTTGTCATCAGCCTTGTTATTGGCTTTTCAGAGTGCCGTTGTAGCATGTGTGTGTGAACATGAGAAAAGGGAGAAAGTGAATTCACAGATATTTGGGATTGTATGCAGTTTTGGGATATAGTTTTCAAAAAATTAAACACATTTTTACCACACACACACATATATTCTTATTTCTGAATATAAGCGTTATTTATATAGAAAAGCTGTCACAGTGGCTCTGCTGTCATTTGCGAATAGCTATGGTAAACATGTTCTAGCTTTGTGTTTTCTGTCAATTGTGATCTGCTTTCAACTTCAGCCTGTTGTCACTTAGAGGAGAACCCAAGGGACTGCCTATGGCGGTAGTGAAATATTGTAAACAAAAATACAATACACCAAAAGAAGCATGATGGGTGCATGAACAATTTCAGAGGACGGATTTTCTATCGCACAAATTTGTCCTAGATGCACATTGCAATACAATTAGCCATAGTAATATTTTAAATAATAATAAATCCATCACATTTGATGTTTGCTCTAACTCTGAATGGGAAAAGAATGATCCATAAATAGGCAATTATAAAACAATTTGCTCAGAGCAAATGCTGCATTCCTCGACAACAGTCATCAGTCCATCCCACACTGTTTGCAACCCAACATGGCTCAGAAAGAGTGTGAAGGTATCATGGAGATCTCACTTCACCAGCCATTTGTGAAAACGGAGATTTGGATCCAAGACAAGCAAGCCGATTCCTCAAATATCCAAGTCATATAACTGTGAAATCAAAAATCTACCACAATCAGTAGTACATAAGGGAACTAATAAACATTTCTGAATATTCTTTGACCATAAGAGGCTTGTATGGTTGTATGGTCATTTACAGTAAGGGAAAAGCACTCAAGTTTTATTGTTTTTCCTTTAAAGGGGTGATTTTTTCTAGTTTTGCACGGATGTTATATAAATCATAGGGGTCCACATAATGTGTCTGTGAAGTTTCAGCTCAAAAAACACCACAGATCTTTTAATATACCATGCGCTACATGCCCACTTTTACATGCCAGGAGAAACGCGCTGTTTTGCTGTGTGTCTCTTTAAGTGCAAGTGAGCTGCTAGTCTCCGCCCCTTTTTCAGCAGAAAACGCAGGCAGGGCTGTGAGCCTGTGCTTCCAGCAACAAAACAATAAAGTAGGGTCACAAAAAGCGAACGAGAAACAAGGTCTCGGATTTGAACACCAAACATATTGCTTTCGATAAGCACACCTGTTTCCCCCGGGGCCATTCGTGAAGCCCCTCCGGTCCCTGTTGGTCCGGTCATGACCGCTCTCGGGAGTCGCGTGTTTACAAACCATACACACAGCTTTCTGAAGTGAAGATACTCGAGACAAACGCATCGCTATTTCTCTAAGTCAAATTAACGTTACACAGGACAATCCCGTCGGACGTTTACAAGCCACAATAGTGAACGGACAAACGTGTCACAGTGACATTTTATCTAGAAGTTTAAGTTGCCACAGGTCCCTGGGGTCTTACTTGAAAAATACTTTACGGTACTTACAATGTTTTTATTTGCAGCTTTGCCTCGTCTCGTTCAGTGTGGACGATTTCCATTGAAAACTAAATAAATCCATTGCTCTCTCTTACATATGTTTGGATGTAAGCATGACATTGAGTAGTTTCATGACACAGCCACTTGTGTTTTTAAATGAATTATAATGTTGACTTCAGTTTGTTGTGTGTGTGTGTTACATTTTACATTTATTAATTTGGCAGATGCTTTTATCAAAAGCGACTTACAAGCAGATGAGAGCATATAAACATTTTGTCAACACGCTAAACAGTACCGTTAGTTTACAAGGTCATGCCACTAGGAGGATTAAAGCTAGAGTAAGATTTAATAACTTTGTGGGGACTTGCAGAAAGACTACAAACTTATATTAAATACAAACAATGTTATAAAGAATAAGATACATAAATATATTTACACTTAAACATCAAGAGAACATCTGTTTATAACAAACAGAGACTTACACTTCACTGCAGCGGCTCTTGTCAAAGCGACGGGTCAAAACTAAATTACAACACACGCTTCATTGATTTAACCTCGAGTAGATGCAGACGCGTGTTGAATTACCACTTTACAGCAATAACAACAGCTTTAAACAGCAGTTAAAGTGAAGAAATACATAAGAAACAGAACATGCACACTGCTCGTCGGAAGAGAGAGAGTGAGGGACTCACAAGCGCCTGTCTGCTCCCGCTCTGTGTTTGGGCTGCCCGTCACGCACCTGAGTTACATCGACCAATGATAAATAAACAATAATTCATTCAACTATTTTAAAATTGCAAAAAGGCTGATGAATTCTGTATTTATCAATCATGCATTAAACATTTGAGATTGTATTTAAAACACAAATTGTAAATTAATATCTGTTGTATGCATTCCGTGCGCGCAGTCTCAAAAACTGGGCTGGAAGTGGATCGGGTGTGCAGTTGACTGCGGACCCTCCTGATGACGAAAATGACATCATGCAGGTGGACGTGGACGGCCAGACTATGCTTTGGGCTTAAGGGTGGTTGCTAAGGTTGCTGTGCAGTGATACACAAAATAGTTGTGTGCGTCGCTTATCGCTGTGTGAATAAAGCACATCTATTGACCAATCAGAATCAAAGACTTGAAGTAACCGTTTTATTAATTCAATAAATGTATTCATATATATATATATATATATATATATATAAGAAAAGAAAAGAAAGAGTGAGTGAGCAAGTGAGGAAAAAGAGAGGGGTGAGGGGGTTAAAGGGGAGTATTTCATCACATCACATCAGAACCAAAAAAACAACAACAGAGGATTAAGTGCCACTGTGAACGTAATAAAAAGAGTGCTCTCTATCGGCATGCAGATTGGATACCAGTGGGGCTCTTTCCACTTTAATCTTGGTTTCTCTTTTTAAAAGTGACTGCCCATCTGCCAAAGGCAAGTGCCTTCAATTGTAGAGTGAGCTAATGACCCTTTTTGTGTCTGTAGGAGCTTTAACTCTCTTCTTTTGATGAGCATTGGCACCTGGGGCTTTGATAAACAGATCCTCTTGCTGCTACTGTGCATGTGGGAGTCAAATGTTTCAAGGTTGAAATCATTGGCCTCATTTTTTTTACAACATTAAAAAGGCATAGACTGTTGACATGTACTGTTCTGAATTCCTAGCATTTGAAATTCCTGCAGTGATTATGAGATCTCCTGCTCTGAATAAAATACGCTCTTCACTCCTGGTTTCTTTCTCCCACTCATCACAACCTACTTCTTCCATATGGTGTCTCACAGTAAAATGCTGCCATCACAGCCCCCCTGCTGCTCTCATGGGGTGGAAGTGTTCTGCCAGCACATGTTTATAATGTAATATATTTTCATTTGTCCAACATAAAATGGAAAGAGAAATATTGTCAATAATTTTTGCTTCATTCATTTCATTTTCATTTATTGATTTGGCAGACGCTTTTATCCAAAGCGACTTACAAGTAGGAGAGCATATAAACATTTTATCAACATGCTAAACAGTACCGTTAGTTTACAAGGCCATGCTACTCGGAGGATTAAAGAGGTGATATGACACGCTTAAAACAAATATTATCGTTTGTTTTAGATGTGATGCAATGTGTATACAGGATTACAAGGTTCAAAAACGCTGTGTATTCCACATACCGTGCATGTTTGTATCTTTGCCACGCCTCTCTGAAACAGGCAGATTTTTGACAAAGAAGTGAATTGGCCAGTTAACCAGTGCGTTGTAATGGGTCGAATACTGCAAGCTTGTGACGGAAATGTAACGCCTCTTACCATATTAGGTTCCAAAGCAATTGTATGACAGGACTTGTTCAAGAACAAGTTTTTTTTAACATTAATGATTTATTTCATCTTGTTATTGCTCAATAGCTCTATTAATTGTACCTTCCTATGCTGTGAATTTGTCAAAATGTATAATCTCTACATTGACTAATGCTAGTTTAAACAGAACAAGAGTTATATTTCTTACTGTTTGTTGGAACAGTCAAAAACCAGTTTTTGGCAGCCTACCGACAATTGTAAAGAATGACAAACTTAACATGTATACAAGAGAGATGCGAGACAGTAGAGTAGGTCTTGAATTAAATTGTGCATTGAATTGTTTCTGCTGAACATTTCATATAATTATTGAATGGGCTACTAATATTACTGTATTGGAAATGACTAATAAATGTCAATTATAAAATATACTTTGTTTGTGTTTGTCTGCCATATTTGCTGCTTAGATGCAATTCTTCACCAAGCTAGCCATGTAAATGTGACCAAATAGTAATAATATTCTAGTCTGATGTTAACTTTTGTTGGGTGTCGGTTTAATTTAAGTATTAAACTGGTTGGCCCAGCTGTGGGCGATTTCTACTTTGCCCAATCTGGTACCACATAGTGAATGCAGTCAACACATCTAAAACTAATTCATAGCTGTGTATTTATAGAAGATGAATCAATACCCAACTGATACCCAAAATGGCTAGGATTTAAGAAGAAACTAATGTAGGCTAGATCTAATGCTGCACTGTAAGTAAATAATGTAAACAGTGGTTTTCTATTTGAAATCATTGTGATTAGGCTGCATTACACCAAGCATATTGGCTGACTCCAAGTATAACTGTATCTTATACACGACAATGATAATGTTTTATGTAAACAATCAAATTTACATGAACAATTAAGGGGGAGTTATTATTGGACCACATGTTATTTATAGGAGTCAACAACACATCCGCAGTTCTCAACACTTACAAAACTCAACAACTGTGACTAGAACAAAACTCAACAACATAAATAACTAAAACAAAAATAAAAAATAAACTAATAAACTAAAATATTCTGTGGAACACAAAACCAGATATTTTCAGAGATGGGGACCAACAACGCTCCTACCAAAATGTATTTTGTGTCATGCATGTTTAGAATGACTCTAGGGTTTAAATTTTTTTAAAAGAATTAAAATTTTTTGGGTGAACTATTCTTAAAATCTCTTGACCACAAATGTAGCAAAGTCAAAACAAATCAACAATGATTTTGGTGTGTGAGTCAAAAAAAGAGAACAGTGTTACAGGTAAATACCCATAACCGGTGTTTTTATACATTTATTAGATTTGAAAATATTATTCGCTGACTTACAGAAGTATTTTAAAGTGAAGTTCAATGTCATGTGAAGAAATGTGATGGCTTGTGCAGCAGCAGATTTTTGAGTGAAGTGACCAAATGCTCATATCGTTTTGGTCTGTGAGTTTTCTTTGTCAGGCAAAAAATAAAAAGTGCTCTCTGTCAAAAAGTAATACAAAAACGTCTTATCCTGTCAAAATTGTTTGAGTGTGCACTCATTTGTTCATTGTGTACGATTACAAAGCTAGCATGCCACCGGCTGTTCCACCCCATCCAGAAGGTCATCCAATTACATTTTCAGGGCATAATAAAGCATAGGAATATTGGGTATTGGCCTATCAGAATATTAAAGACCAGTTACAATAAAGTCCAAAATTAGGGTGGTAATGACAAGAATAATATCATAAAATTAGTATTTAACAAATAAAATGTGAAATGTTAAATTTTAGGTAATTGTATTTAAAACAGATGTGTCGATCAGCTGGTGATTTGTTCATGTAACACTTACAGAGGTATAAAGAATTTGAGAAGGAAATGCATGTTAAACAACAGTGTATTACTGTTAAAAGTAAAATGTGGTTATTTGCTCCTTTTCTTTTCTAGTCCAAATATATTGAGCTGACAAAGAAAAGCTTCTTCTCACAGATTGCTTGACATCTCTGATTACAGCGACATGGACAGACAAACGGACAGACATAGATTATATCTATCAAAGACAGATGTTCTGTACATGCTGTACATGGCGCCAAATGAACAAAATCTAGAAAATCTACACAAAGGGGACATCTGTACTTTATTCCCCTGATTTTGACCTTTGAGTCAATAATAAGAGAACCACAAAGGTGTTGTCCCCTTTGACAGTGTCTGTTTCCCTTGATCAAGATTAAAGAAATTTGTAAAGCTGCCGTCTGCTGTCGGAAATGTCAGGCCCATTCAGGATCAAACATTAGAGGCACTCAGTCTTGCATCCCTCTCAGCACCCGCAGCATCTTAAAGTGCCTCTTTCAGACCTGCCATGAAGGCCACTTCAAGGTCAATAGATATGCAGTGTGCATAGCAGAGCCTTTAAGGAGTCATACAAGACCGGTGTTATGGAGACAATGACCAGAGCATTTTAAAAATAGATTTGCAGGCAGTCGGCACATATGGATTGATTCTAAACAATGATGAAAGTTCTACATGAGGGCCATCTGCTATTTAATGGGACTGGAGTAAAGAGACATGATCATGTGTTCGTAGGAAAACATATCCAACTGGCTCTTCAAGAATCTCAGATGAATAACATGAAGACAATATCCGCTTACATGGCAATTAATCCCCGTACAATGGAACATCTGCAACTAAACTCAGCTATTTCTTCCTAGCTATTTCACAAGACGTGCTATTTTAACAGAAAATAAGGTACAGAATGCACGAACCGAACATAAGCTAAGAGGTTTTCTGATTAAAAACATGTCTTTAGTAAAATCGTCCTAACCCATCCACTGCATTCACTGAATTGGTGTTTAGCTTTGCTGGTCACAAGTGTTACACAGGATTATGGCTGTCAAACAGATTGGCAAAATGCAATGACATTTTAATTTTGCATTGTTCGGAGCACACTATCCTCTTCTCCTCATTTTACAAACAAAACCTAAAAACCCAAAGCTGGTGCTTTTGTGACATACTGTAAAAGATTGTAATCCGCAACATTGTGACGTCTTGATGGGCAGGAATGGTAAATATGCTTTATTCAAAAGAGGAGTCAGATATGAGAACAGGACGTTTGATGGATTAGAAGATGTGTCAGACTAATCCGTGGATTTCCGCTGGTGCTAGAAATGTTAAGAATATGCTCTCTGAGCTGTAGCCATATTTTACATCCTCTGTGAATGTGTGGAGGACAGACTGAGGTGGCAAACAATAGAACTGGGCCAACTGCTTGTGCGTGAAATGAGAATTATGGACAATGGCCAGAATTATGTCGAAAAAGCTGCATAATAGGTCAAATAAAAATTCTGGAGATTGAAAAGCTGTGGGGAAAAAAGTGAGGCACACTTCTTTTCACCCGCAGTGATACTGGGAAGGGAGATGGCCAGAGAGGTCACGGAGACATCTGGATCAAAAATCTGTTTCTCTCGTCCAACCTGTTCCCCCCACCCAAGTGACGGGCTTGAGGACCAGTCATCCAGTCTGTTTGTGACTAGTAACTACGTTCCCTTGAAAAACAACATTCTGCTATGCCAGGCAATATTGTCTTGAGTTCAAAGGTATTGTTCAAAGGGAGGTATCTTCTGGGTCACTCAGCCTTGACAACAGCTCCACCTGCCATTTGTGATTAAATGTATGCGACATGAGAAGTCCACTCTGGAGTTCTGCCTACGACCCCTTTACTCAAGGGCTTGACTCTCCATCTGCCAGGTCCAGAGAGGGGTGTCACAGTCCTTAACTTACTGATTTTTGATCCTCATCTGGCTTCCAGTCCTTATCTGAGGACTTCTGATATGCTGCTACCTCTATTTTCTTTTTTCATGAGCAGTTAGATAAGGTATCATGCACTGTTATAATAATATTTATGTTCTTAAACCTGGATCTGCCACTAGCTTCATCTGCACCCCGTGATATTCAGCTATGCATCACATTTGTGTTATTGTAACTCAATGAGCCGTTGCCCTAGAAATAACGTTACAGCTTTATGATGGCCAAAACGGAGCCCGTGATGGAATGTAAACATGTTAAAAGGATATCTCAGGGGAGATGAGATGAGTGCAGAATATTGAATGTTTTATGTCAGATGTCTCTTCCCTCAGGTATCAGTTCATAATTGCTTTAGATAATAGGGATTCAATCATTTATGGTCCATTTAGGTCTTGGGAGAATTGTCAGAAAAGTGCTATATGTCTTAATCTAATTAAGGTGAGTCACACCGGGAGGTGGAAGAGTGAGATTGGGAGAGAGGAAAAAGAGAGCAGGTACAGATAGAGAGAATGAATCTTCACAGGTTCCTTGGCTAACGGTCTTCTGTCATGTGCTAATAATCATGTGTATCAAATGTGAAAAATGGCAGACCAACACCTTTAAGCTTTTCATTGAATGCATATTTTGCATCATACTGAGCAGCATTAACAAAATTGAGTCTTGTACTGAGTATATAATATGTTTTGGTCTAAGGAGACACTCCATCTTATGGCTTTCCCAACTACCCTTTCGAAAGTTTTTGTTTGTTTATTTTTAACTGTTTAAAAATTAAACAATTACTCATTCTTTTTTTTTACATTTTACAAAACACATCAACACCAATGAATAGCAAAATTGTATATTTATAAACATTATGACTAAAATGATCACAAAAATAAAAGCTACGTTATATTTTACCATCTTCATAGTAACCACTCCTTGCCTAGAATTAGAAAAATCATACTCTCGGCATTTTAAAGGACATTTTTATGAGGTTTCACCCTAAGAAGCCTTTTAAACAGCACTGAAGGAATTATGGGTTCTTATTGACTACTTTTCCCTTCATTATTTAGATAAGTCATCCTTATCAAAAATATTTTTCAATTAGGGCTGTCAAACGATTAACTGCGATTAATCGCATCCAGAATAGAAGTTTGTGTTTAGATAATGTCTGTGCACTGTGCATATTCATTTTGTATTTATAAACACACACACATGTATACATATTTAGGAAATATTTACATGTATTTATTTATATTTACCAATAATTTTAATTATAAATGTTTATTCATTTTTCAATTTTATTTGTGTGTGTGCGTGTTTATAAACACAACATTATTAAGCACAGTACACACATATATTATGTAAAGACAAACCTTTATTCTGTATGCAATTAATCGCGATTAATCGTTTTACAGCCTTATTTTTATAAATGTTCCGTTTCTAATCAAACATTTACTATGTTGGCATTATTTTTTTATCTACAAAATTTTAACTTAAACGTTTAAAAATACACACGAGATTAAAAGATTTTTAAAGATCATGAGAAACATGATCTTTAACACGAAATTTCACTTAAGTGTTTCCAAACTTTTGAATGGTAGTGTACTGTAAGTAGCCTCTTAGCAAACCACTGAGATGTACTGTCACCAAGCGAAAACCATTTACATCCTGGTGCATAAAAAGATGCAGGTGATGATGGCAATTTCAGAGGGAAAATTACCCGGCAACAAAAGTGGCCAATGTTCTACTCAGATGGTGTAGCAAAGAACGGCAAAGCTTGGAAATAAATTGTGATTGACAGCTTGACTAAACACGTAACCATGTCTGAAAGACATTTGTATAGGATTCAGAGATGTTGTTAATGTGTCAGAAAAGGGTTTTGCTTTCCAGAAGACTGAGATTATTTTGTGAGACAATTTTTTTTTTACCTCCCACAAGGCTTTCAGTAACTTTGCTTGCCCATGGCTAAAAACTAAAAGCAGTTTGCGTTATCAAGTCTCAACAGTGTGCAAGTGGACAGAGGGTATTGAGTGAATTTCTTGAATTTAAAACTTCTCCATCACAGGTTTGTTTGTGTGGAATTTAAAATACTGGCATGGCACCGGAAAAATCCACCGTACATTATCACATACAGACTGAGGTCACAGAATAAAACCGTCACACCATACTGAGGCAATGTTTTGAGCTGATAGTTTTACTTGTCCCCAAGCAGAGGTGTTCAATAACATTCAGGTCATTCTTGAATGACAACAGTTTTACATGGGTACTAATCCTTTAACACTATTTTATTTAAATGAATAAACCGAGAAGTAAAGCTGAATGAAAAAGGCTTTTATTTTTTCTAATCAATAGAAAAATTGTTATTGTACTCTGTTGTTTCTGTACCTTTACATATAAAGAGAACTGTCAGCCAGGCTTCTTATAAAAGCCTATACTGCAAATGGCAAAACTGTGTTTTTATAATCTCTTCAATCTCTGTGGCACCACTGAGAAACACTGAGACACATGGGTTAGGCAATGATGTAACAGGACGACATTTTCACAACAAAAAATGTCTAAAGAGAAAAAGTACACAGAATGAAGAGTATTTTGTAAACCGGTTGAGTCGCAGATCAATATATGTTGGGAGTATTTGTTTCCTACCTGTCTGCGTCATCGAGAGTATTCGAGAATTCTAAACAAAAAACTCATGGAGCTTTTCTGAATGCACCAAACAGCTACTGTAGGTGTTTTAGCCTGAACGTAGCTCAAGGGTTCTCACGATTCAAGAAGTCTCAAGAGAAGGAATAGGAATGAAAAATCTGTGCTCAGATCAGACATCTATCAATAGAAATAACGATTACTTAAAGAAAAAAGAATCCATAATTGAACCTTTGAACGGCAAAGCAGCAAGCTTACTGAATGGCAGCTCAGTATTTTGCTGTATGAAATTCACTGGAAAAGTCTAGTATCTCTATCAAAGGTAGAGAGAAATGTTGGTGACTAAAGCCCAGAATCTTCTCTCAGCATGTACATCATGCCTTTTCGTTCTGACAGCACCATTACCGCCTTCCCGATTGCAGGATAATGACTTTTTAAATACTGGCCTCTTTATCCCTTTATCACACCACTTGCTAAATATGGACTCTCTTCTGCTCTTAAGCGTTTCACTCTTACGGAGTACATTCACTCATTTTCATTCATTTATATAAAAAATTCTGCCTCTGGACATGCTAACATTTTTGTCGCATTTGTATCCCAACGGTGACGTGGCATAGGTAAATTATGCAATAAATGTTCAAAGCGGAAATTAACGGTAAAAATGGTATTTCGTGAAACATTCCAAAGACTAACTTCATTTTGATAAGTTGACCTGATAATCCCTGTAGGGCTTTCATTCCCCTGTTGACTGGTGTTATCTCTAACCTTGAAGGGTTAATCCTTTCTTCCACTCCTGATTTAGTCAGAATCTGTCTTCAGGCCCCTTGAAAGTTGTTGTGCACATGACTAAAAACTAAATATGGTCTTTTGTGAAGAAAGTTCACAAGATTCTAATGTATTTGTATGCATTTGTTTCAGGTTTTGCCTGAATTACAGATATAATAGTGTTATTGTATATTTTAATTTTCTATATTTTTTATAGTATGTTGATATTTGTTGTTTGTGTATATGTGTCTATTCTATTCTATTCTTGAAGATTATAATTATAATTTAGCCCCATGACAAAAATGTTTACTGAAGTAAACTGCGACGCTTCACTTTTTTTGCCCAATCCTGGGGTGCAGCAAATCAATTTTTTTATGCTAATAACAAAAAGCCATCAAAAAAAGACAAAGGCATATTATTCAATGGCATCCATGTAGAAAGAGCCAAAGAGCACATATTAAAAAGCTCAGGAGGTGCTTTTGCAAAAACTCTCATTTTTAGGTCTTAGACATATTGAACTGTACATGAACATGCAAACACTTGTACCTTTCTATAAAATAAAACACAAAAGAAATTGGACACACACGCAGAAAAACACCTAAAAGGGGGTTAGATATAAATGGAGCCATTTCCGAAAGAGATCTTAAAGTGCTTACAGAAATCCTATTTTTTTCGATTGTTAAATGGGTAAAAGATTTAGCTTTAGGATAGGGTGTGATTTGTTGCCAACGGTTCTTCTCCGAACAGGCTAAAATTGTACCAAATTCAAGAAGTTTGTCCTTAAATCTTTTGGTTCACACAGTGTTTGAGTGCTTTCTTGAGCTCTAGCACTGAGATGCAATCAACTTCAAGTGCGCTCAGATGAACCCACAAGACCTAGAACAGATACACGATGACAGGCTGAAATGAGTGGCAGGCTGTCATGTGTTTTAACATGAGCCGTATTAAGTCGTTTTGCCTATGTCATATATTTTATTATTCTTTTCTAGGAGGATACAAAAACAAGACTTATTCTAAATATATAGTAAACCTTTGGGTTGAGGTTGGGGTCTGATGTTCATGCTCAGATGTAACAGGAAGACAAGAACGTACACCTCATGTCAAAGAAATGTTAATTTGGATTTGACACCAAACATCCATGCTCAGTACGATGCTCAACTTGTTAAGATCCTTAAAAACATAAAGGCTGAATACTGTCAAGAGAGAAATGCCAGTGTACTCTGCAAGAGAGTTAACCATTATTTTGTGGAAAGGAGTCTTGTGCTGTAACAAAACCCTTAATCAAGTGACACACAATGAAGCACATGTCAGTGAATGAGTCCACAGGATATTTAATAGCTTTCTTCAACTGTAAGGAACTCCAATCATAATACGAGCAGTTTCCTTTTCTATTCTGCTTCTAAATGTCAAAAATGAAGCAGTGATCTTCCTATAAGCAGTCTTTGAATAAAAAGAAAGAAGTTGAGGAATTGATTAGAATTGATTGACCAGGGAGAAGCTTGTCTAACACTGTAACATATTGTTCTAAGTACAATCATTTACCAAACGTATACCTGTGCATGGGTTTTGATAATCCTTGCTCATCATCCCAGTGCTAAACAGACAAAATAATGGATCAGACTATTTGCTGGCAAACGATGGAGAATTTAGAGCACACATTTCTATTTAAGTATGCATTTAAAAGAATGAATTTATGTTAGAAATAAAAATAGCAGAATTTGTTCCTGTAAAATTATTCTAAAATATTTGGTGACTGCATTAAAGGTGCAATGTGTAATATTTAGGAGGATCTGTTGACAGAAATGCAACTTAATATACAGAACTATGTCTTAAGAGGTGTATAAAGACCTTATATAATGAGGCGTTATGTTTTTATTACCATTGAATGAGTTATTTTTATCTACATGAAAGATCTAAATGAAATTTGTCATGTTGTCTCTATACAATAGCCCTAAATGGATATTTCATAAATACGCTATTTCCTTCGGCAGAGAAGCGAAAATGTGACCACATCTTAGTCCTGTGTCAGCCAACGTTGTGATTCGAAAGGGAGGGGTGGAGTTGGTTGTAATTTGCAACACATCACTAGATGCCGCTAAATTTCACAAACTGCACCTTTAATTCAGTAAATAAAAATTCTCTAAATAAATATGTTTTGTTTCATAATTGTGATGGCTATAGTGTTGGTACTGTTCACATTTTAGAATAATAGCAAAGAACGGGTGCGTCCAAACTTTTGATTGGTGATATAGTGTATTTAATGGATATTTCATTTTGCTATTTTTTTCTGAAGGGACAAGGACATTTATTTTCTTAGGTTGTCAGATGGCTGCAGACAGCATTATTAACCATGTTGTAGACAACAGATTCTTTCTCACTGTTCATTAGAGAGCTGTAGCAGGAAGAGGAAGAGGCTCGGCCCTTTCATTTGGGCCTTTCGTCTGATTGCCAGCCCTCGCTTTCCATCTGGGTGCAGAACCTTTCCACTCTGATTAATGAAGCAGCAACACAAGCTTTTCCCCCAATTTTTTTGATGCCTTGTCCGCCATTTCCTTCTCAAAAGTTCAATTATACTCATACAAAGCAATCCATCATTTAAATGAAACTGACTGTGGTGGCAAATTAAAAATGTCAATTTAAATTAACAAAGTTCGCAATCTCTTGAAGAGAAAAGGTGCCTGCCATCGACAAGTTTACTTAAAACAAGGTGGTTTAATGCCAGTCGGCGGGTAATTGTAGAATCACCAGCCACCTGAAATGTAATTTACTTAAGTAAACTGTATATTTTCCAGATATAATGCTGTAATATATCACTAAATAAATAAAACTGGATAATTAAAATACTCCAAACTGTCTGATGTGAACTTTATCTAGTATATACAGGGGGTATGGATTGTTTATCATGTCATTTGGGTTTGCAAACTATTGTTTCTGTTTATAAAAAAAGCTTTCACATTTTAAAGACCTTATTCCCATCCTGTCATCAAGTTTCAAATTCAACCCCTATATTGTAGTAATTGGCTTTCATTGCTGTGATCATGAAGAGGGGGACAGTGCTCACAGGCAGGTAGCCTAATACAGGGAAGTGTCTCATCTTTTTTTTGTTCCTACAAGGTGTAATAATTATCTGAAAATCCCAGGGGAAATATCCCAGACTAAAGACAGAACATTTACTCAGCAGGCCAGATTAATATAAGGGCTAGGCGAGGATAAAGCCCCAGGGTCCAAGCACGCGGGGGGCCTGTGGTAGACAGCCAAGTCCAGAACTGTTCTGTGGTGTCCGTGGCAATTGCCAAGTGATAAGTGGTTCTTCTGTGTCTAACATTTGATCAAATAGCTCCGTGTTTAGCTTGTCTTGCTTACTTCAAGAAATAGAGAATAGGACAACTTGAATAGGACATGAATGTCATATTATTTCAGATGTAGATTTTTATGAAATTGTTAAAGATCACAATTCATATTTAATCATTCATAATTCGTTATGGTCATAATGGTTTAAAGGTGTGTCATCACTGTTGGGCTCTTTTGCAGTCATTCCCATTACCATGGTAACAGTGTCTATTCTGCATGATATGTGCCCCTTCAGTTTGAACGAGGATGATGCTTCAGGCCATCTGACATGTGAAGTGAATACACTTATATGTTTAATATGTTGTAATACATTTTTCTGTTAACTATATTGAACTGTTTGTGTAGGCTTAGTTATAGCCCATCCATCCATCTAGCTCTTCATCTGTTATACTAGTATATGAAACAGACTAATTTCAAACAGAAAATATGTCACAAAGGGTTCAGAAAAGTATTTCCCCCAATTTAATTTGTTAATAAAAAAAATGTTTTTCGATTTTTAAACAGGAGTATGTGACAATATGTACATTATACATAAAGTTCACGCCATGGTGTCAAGGATTCTTAACTTAATTTGTATCTTTTTTACAAAAACTCTATTAGTATTTATGTATACAAACACAGTACAATAAACAAGTAGACTAAAAACCAATGCTTTCAGACTATGACATTACCTCACTCATCTATATTACATTTACTCATTTGGCAGATGCTTCTATCCAAAGCTGTTACATCACATTCAGCCAATACATTTTATCAGAAATCAAAACCTGTGCTTTGGCATTGTTAGCAGCATGCTCTATACCTGTTAAGCTGTGGGAACAATATTACATTAATTTCAATAAGTAAAACACTCAAAGCAAAAACTTACAGCAGAGAACTGTCCAGCTGATGGTGACTGTCAGGATCAATAGTAATCAGAAAGCAAGGGTTTGACAACACTGTGAGGAATGCTTTAAGTGCACACACTGTTGCCCATCGAGGGGCTTGTGTACAAAAAATAAAAAGCAACTTATGACCTCAAGAGAACACCGAAGGAGAAAAAGAAGCTGTATGAGGGCAGAGTGAAATCTCAGTTGTAGAAGCCTTAAAGAAAAGCACGGTGGAAAGACTATCACTGACAATTTAAGTGAAACCTCTACTTTAAGAACCATTTCTCGGCTAATGGAGCTAACACTAAACTGCACACTAACAGAGCTAACAGTAGCCATCAGGCAAAAGCAAGTACATCCCAGCTAGTGGGGTGAAGAAACACTCATATTTATTGAACAGGATGTTAGGAGGTCTCAAGAGGCTGAACACAGAGAAAGTTGTAAGGCTGTGTGGCAGATCTGCATTGTAATTTTCAATACTTTCCTAAGTCTTTTACACCCACGTTTTAAGAGATTTTGCTATTGTTCCGGTGTGAAAAACGGTAAAGGCTGCCTACCTGGTTAACTGCTGCCTAGTAGACCTCACTTCCGTGGGCATGAAACGTTTTGAAAGGCTTATCAAAGACAACATTTACAATCTGAATATCATTCAGATGGGTGTTTTTTGTTATAAAAACACTAAGAAAAAACTATGCTCTCTGTTATAATTTCTCTTTTTCACTTCCTGTTGTGTGTCCGTTTCAGATTACCAGCATTCACAAATTGGTCACTTTCAGTGGCAATTGGTTCTTGCTAATGCCAATCGTTTTAAAGTGCTTCTTCCGGTTGTCACTGGTGAGTCGTGCTGCTCCAGCCATCTGCCAGCTGGCAGACCAATTTGGTGCTCTCTGTTTTGGAACACAAAAGTATTTTGTGTGTAGTTGCTTTATTCTGATCTTGCACTTGTAACTACAACTATTTCTTACATTTTCATGCAGCCTGGATTGTTTGGGTGGACCTTTTTCCTTTAGTTGACATTTTCCTTCCCTCTGTGTATTAGAGCATTTATGTAAAAATGAACTGTACTTAAAATTTTAGAATAGTTTGTTATTGTATTTTATATCAGGGGTCAACAAAAACAGAATTTACCAAAACTGCTACCAAAAAATCAAATATAGGAATAGATTTAGGTATGTTAGGGACTCACCCGTTACCGACATTCAGGGAATCAAAAATTTGTAATTAGTAATTACCAACATGTTGCCAATTTTCTCCAAACAGTTTAGGACAGTGCTTCTTATGCTGCCTTCAAGTGGAGTTGAAAACATCGTACGAATTCCACATGAATGCTCAAATGAAGTTGCATTCACCAGTGGAAACTTACGGTTACAGATGATCCACCAGTTGCCAAGTTGTGGCGTTTGCTTGGCGACTTGATATCTAAAACGATGGAAAGCAAACTTTACAATGGTAATGAACAACTTTTCAAGGCTATTTCAATTCTAAATGCAGTTATTTAATATCAGCAAGTTTGCAATGAATGGATGAGCTTATGAAAACTAAATATTTGTATTTGTTTTGTTACGTTTTGTTAGGTTTACACTTTCCACTTGAACGCATTACACGTCGTCATAAATGCCCCACTGCATGACACGAGTTCACACTGAATGCAGCTATGTCCTGGGGTCCCTCATCGCTGCATATTTACAGTATGTCCCACTTATCCAGCTCAGATCTCCACTAACAAGGTGATGATTTGAACCAGGTGTGTTAAATAAAAGAGACATAAATTGTGCAGTGCTGCGGGTTAAAGGGATAACAACATCTAGTTGTTCTTGAAGGCAAGAATGTGTGAACGGCACCTTACTTATCCTGAGCTGCCGGCTTCTGGTATTATGTGCTTTGGCGAGGAACACACCTGCAGAAGCAGCAGGGGCTCTCTTCTGGACAACTGAAAGAGTTTCACTTTGTTTCTGTTGAAGAAAACAAACGTGAACATTTGATAGAAACTTCGTCGGCAGAACATTTGTCAATGCATTACTAAAACGGAAAGTTTACCCAAGTATGAAAATCATGTGATCATTTTCTCACCCATTTGTCAATTCAAACCTGTATGACTTTCTTTCTTCTTCAGAACACGGTTTTGAAGAATGTTGGCAACATATCAACGGTGGTATCCATTGACTAGCATTGTGTACATATACAATAGAAGTTAATGGGTGCAGCCGTTGTTTAGTTACCAACATTTTTAAAATATCTTCTTTTGTGTTTGGCTAAAGAAAGTCATACAGGTTTGAATTGACAAATGGGTGAGAAAATGATCACATGATTTTTTTTACTATCCGTTTTAGTAAACGGTTTTTCTTCCGTTTAGGAAGAAAAACTAACTCTAGTGCGATAAGTGAGTCAGGTGTGAATGCACTCATACACTCTAGTCATTGGGGTACTGGTGATTCAGTGTGATCAAACTGTGCAGCCATCGACAATATACACTCAATTCTATAAATGCAATGACTGAATCCAATGAGTTCTTAATAAAAGAGTTCTGAGACATGTTTTGAAGCATTAAAAGCGTATTAAGCCAGGCTCTGCGTGTGGCTTTCTGGTAACAGTTTGAGTGAATGAAGTGTGAGTATGCAAATAGCCCCAAACCTAACTGGTTTTAAATAGCATAAACTAATTACAAGTACAAAACAGGTTTTATGGGCCAGTGGTAATACAGGACTGTGACATTGAATTGCCCCAAAGACTTTCTTTCTTTCTTTCTTTAATTTACTTGGACTACAATGCCAAATGTGCATTTTTTCAAATTGTTGCTTTTGATTACTTCAATTCCAGCCAATGTTAAATACTATCATAACAGCAACACCTATTATAAAGTAATATCCTACACTAGCAAAAGCAAATCTCATAAAACGACCATTAATCCTAATTTGCTGGACATGGAATGTGTGCAGATTGTTTTGCCCTGTGTAATGGTAAACAATCATCTGGTTTGATTCGGAGACGGGGGTTTGCCGAGATCCTGTTAGCTCAACCAGCAGAACATGACCATCTGTGAGAAGTAATCAAAGGAAAATGTGAACTGGCTTACCACTACTCTGAATTTATAACTTATGAAATTAGCTTTAGATTTACCATGAAAGATCTGTTCATTAAAAATGCATTAAATGTGAACAGGATCAGTTCATGCTAAATGGAATCGCCAAATAGTCATTAATCTGAGCTTTCTCTCTTTCAGTCAGGCTGCTGCTGCCCCAGTAGATATGTGGCGTGAGAAGAGATAAAACCAAAGCCAGTATAATGTGCGAAACAGGGACATAAGTTAACACGGCATCCTTCACTTTAAAAAAACAGCTCAAAACATGCCAGTTCCGCAATTATTTGACTAACCAAACACTGTCTATGTCTTGTTTTTTTTTGGTTCATTCTCTCCCTTGCTTACTCTGGCTTTAATCCTCCTAGTGGCATGACCTTGTAAACTAACAAGTGGCTGTCATGAAACTACTCAATGTCATGTTTACATCCAAACATATGTTGTTGCTTGTATATACCTCATAAATAATTATGATGTCTAAAGATGTGAAAGATGGCACAAACAGCCAATCAGCAACTTTTATTAAACATCAAAGGGGATGAGACGGATAGGTGATATTCCGTCTGCCAGAAAACAGCCTGGTAGGTGTGGAGACACCATTACCCAGCTAATGAGCTCAGACATATATATGGGCAGGTCTGTAGGTGAAGGGAGGAAAGCAGCAGCTAGCCTGAGATAGTCCTATTTTTCTGTAATCCTGCACTGTTTAGACTGACAGCTGCCCGGCGCTCGCAACATGAAGCCGACCCCACGGAGTAGAGCGAGCGGGCGATTATGCAAATCACCAGACCTTTTCCACACCGGCGTAAAAAAGGTTCCTGATTGCTTTTCGCAAAGCTTCACTAGAGCCCGAGCAGATGTTTCACCTCTGTCTACCAAACCTCTCCATGACGTGCGCACGCTAGACCTTCCAAGCAACATGTGAAGGGAAATGATCGGACGTCACTGTCACACATTTGCCTGTCCAGACGAGCGATGAGTGAAGATGAGGGGCTGTACTATTTTTTGAAAAATGGGGAGGAGAGGAAATGTATGGGCTACAAATATGATATACTGTATACTGTATGTAATCCATCATATTACTTAAATTGATTACTCATATGTTAAATTAATCAGCCTGTTTGGCGAATGGCCATATTTCCTAAGGTGCAAATGTTTTCTTTTGATGCCCTTTAAATATAAATATAGATATACAGTAAATACACAGTATAACTGATGTTCTTGTAATATTATTATTAAGTCTTAATGTGCTCAATAAATCTATTTTTTTTTTTACAACAATGAACAAATAAATGCTCCATGAACATTAATAAAATGTTAATGATGTACAGTATTACCCTCCTTATTAGCAGTTTGATAAAACCCATTGAAGCAGCAGGGGTGATGACAGCTGTCAGTCATGCGTCATCTGTTCTTTTCAAAAAGGGGACTCGGTGGGTCTGACTTCCTCATATCACTCTGGTTCAGACCTCATTTTCCTCCTTGCCATCTGTTGACAGGAAACATGCTTTGCAATATGTGCAGTAAATAGTTCGATTATTTTTTTAGAGTATAAAGTTGGATATTATTTCCTATAGTAGAAATCATTTACTGGAATTGACCTTTTTTCATATAAAAAGGGGGCCGATAGTAGTTTTAATAAGTATGTATAAAATGATGACCTGTTTTATTATGCTTGAAGCCAGACCTTGCTTTGCAATTAAGCAAAGATAATAATTATAACAAGAATGCTATAGTAACTTATTCAGCACTTTTCTAGTGCTTTACAAAACATTTTTGTTGCATACAAAGAAAACAAATTAACAAAGAAAACGAATAGCTCCGTTATAACATGGAAGTAGTTACATCCACACTAAAAGATGACAGTAAGGGGAAAATAGGATGGTATGCCATCTGGTATGACATGAGGCACATTTCCGTGTGTTATTTTGTAGGAGCTAGGGACTAGTGAGATTTTAGGCCATTTGTCAGATTGAAGAATGTTAATGGCAAACATGCCCGAACACAGTTTGAGAACTGATTTTTAAATGAAAATAAATTGGACATCTGTCACTTGCAAATCAAATTTCTTTATAAATTAACCTTTACATTGTACTTGAACAAAAGACCAGACACATTAGTTATTGGAAATAGGATAATTTGCAGGATATGCAGACAGACAAAAAAAAATACTGGCATATGATCCAGCTACACTCTTAAAAACACAGGTTCAAAGTGGGGCTGTAACCCCAACTATGTAATTGGATAGATTTGCATTACTGATTATAAATTACAGTCGAAATATTTACAGAAACCAGATAAAGATGCAGATACATACTAAATGTCAGATTTTGGATGAAAGCAGCTGTATTGAAACTCTGTATGGCAACACAAGAGCGGGAGAGATACACCAAAGCATAATCAGAGGAAGTTCTGTAATCATCTGTGATTACAGTTCTCAGAATATATACTGTATGATAATATAATAACTGTCATCCTAGAGTCAGCAGGAACTCTTTTAAGTACTTTATTTCACAGACAGGGGAAAATTATGTTAATTTGAAATGACTGAAGTTATAAACTTTACCACAATTTTGCAATTTGCTGATGGAAATCTTTTTCTTTTGAATAGAGCTCATTTAATACATGACATCTACTAAATATTGTGACACAGTTATTCCATGGATGATGAAATGCAAATGTTTAGGATACAATGATCAGATATTCAATTACCATATAATTATTGCCACACACTGTAAATAAATCCTTAAAATCTTTGTTTTCCCCGTAAAATCATAGGATATAAGGATAAATATTAAATTATAAATAAAAATAACAGAAACATTCTGTAAAATTAGTGTATGCTAAATGGATGTAAACTGAAATAATAATTCTGCAACTCCCAAGACACAAGGCAAAAATGAAGAACAAGAAATAAAACCTGTGTGCCAGCAATGTGACCTTGTCAAAAAATCCCTCTAACTAACTGCATTGGCCACAATGTCACCTGAAAATGTGACAGTTTTTTCATGAACTAAATCATTCACAGTATCTACATCTTCAATTTATCTTCCTCTCTAAATATCCTAGGTTCGGAAAATTTCAACCCAGAAAACTGTGTGATAGAGAAATGATACATTTTAACATTTTTATTATCCCGCAGTCCTTGAATTTCAGTGTCAGATATCAACCCCTCTTAATATCTGAACAGATTTCCTCCATCAAATAGGACATTTAAGTGGTCCTCCAAGCTAAAAGCACACGATTAAAAGTGTGAAAGCTATTTTGAAATGAAATATGAACTATTCACAGTACAGACCACCAATTCTTTGTTGTACTGGCCCATCTTCTTCAATAAAAACATTTTAATAGATTTCTGCCTCAGGCAGTTTGTCTTATTCAGTGAAATTCCATGGCCTGCTTTTTTGATACAAGTAAACGTTTTATGCCAAACCTAATGAAATCTTAATTCTCATACTGACATCTAGTGTTAGTCTTTGGAATGGACATCCTAAATTGTAACCATGGTAACATGAAGTTGTCCTCATCTTTTGGTAATAATTAACTAATCATATCCAAGGTACTTCTACTAATAAAACTGCTATTGCAGCTAATACTAATATTATTTATTTTTCTATACTACAAAAATTCATATAGTATGCCTATGTTTTTCCTTAAATCTCCCCAAAAAGGCTATGACTCTTATTCCCTTAATATAATCAACCCATGCAACAACAGCTAATGAATACAAATGAGTCAACAGAACTGTAACTAATGAAATCTTTGAGTGACGTACATAAAGCCTATCGGTCGAATGTGTCTGGCATTGAGGTGCTCAGCCAAGCTTTCTGTTTTCCATTATCAAGATATATGAGTGCAGTAAAGGTTTAGGATCTTACAATCCACCGATTTACCTTATATGACCATGTGCATTTTATACCCCTGCGATGTAAATTCTAGTGCAGAGCATGTCACCTCATTGAGAATCTCACCAAGACACCATGAAGCTCTATGTCAACCCTGAAACATGTCGTGCCCTCTATAGCATATGCAGACTTCAGATATGTAATCTGGCTTTGTGATGGTGCGTTGAATCCACTTGATTCCAGGCAATCTGACTGATGTGAAAAAGAGTTATTGGCAATCGTTGCAGCACCCTCTGCTCTTACGGTCTGTCCTTAGATAAACAGCAGTTATGTTCTGGCTTTATGAAGAGAATCTAAATATGTCGAGAGTCCTATTTGCCTGAGCTATTGTCGAGCTGGGGTGTAAATGTGCACTACCTCTCATAATTTTGCCAAACATGGCAGGTGTCTGCTGGATTAAAAAGCTCCCGGGCACAGGAAAGCTACTCTGATGACTGGTCAAAGCTCTCTCTTCTGACACGCACCTGGCCACAAACAGCCTACGAGTAATTTGCTGTTCAGCCTCTTATTCATGGTTGGAGGTTTTTTTAATGTGCTTGTGAAAGTTGTCAGATGGCTGGCTAAAAAAAATACACTGTTACAAAGAGGCAGAATTCAGAGCAGACGATATACAGATGCAAGCAGGTGTATTTAAGCGTTTTAATACATTGTTTTGTTTGTGATAATTCAAACATACTTATCAAAATCTGACCTAACAAAGCTTTACAAATAAAAATGTTCATGAAAGCCATTATTCAAGGGTAAGTGTTTTTTTATGGGTGGAAATTGAACATTTTTCCAATATACTAAAGAAGTCCAGAGAGTCATGCAAAAATCAAAACGTATGAAAAAAAATCTCTATTAGATCAAAAAGTGATGTTATGCATAAAGATGTATTTTAACGTCACTCATGAAATCCCTCAGATCTGGGAATTGTTTCCCCATAGCGCTCAGAAGCCCACGGCACCAATGCATAGATCTCATTTTGAGCTTCATAAAGCAACCGCATAATCTACGATCGCATGAAAAAGGAGTGGAATTTAAAACTTCAAAGAGGTGTTTCATCCCAAAGATTGTTAATATTAGTTTTAACCTTTTATCCCCTCTATTTCTTTTACTCTGTCAATTTTCCAACTCTTTTCTCATTGATACAGTATCAAGAGTTTGAGTTGAAAAATGTGAACTGGAGATCAGACATCTACAATGAGGAGGGAAAGAAAGTATCGCAATAGTTTAAAGAAAATGTGATCCACAATATTACGTCTTATCTCTCTTGAACTCTAGCAGTCAGAAGCAATTAATGCATTTGATAATACATCTAGGGAATGTGCCGCTACTTCACGGTAAAAGCAATACTGCATTTAGCAAGGTTATTTAAGTCTACTAAAATGTAAACTTTGAAAACGTTTCTGTTCATTGAAATCCAATACGTTGATTTAAACATTATTGAAACTTAAGGCAACTAAAGGAAAAATAAAAATGTTGCCTCAAAAATAAACTGAAATAAGTTTAAAACACCAAAATTATACTAATAAACAAAAACTAAAATAAAAATTGAATTAATCTTGTACACCAACATATAAAAAATTAATTATAAAACCACAAAAGCAAATACCACAATTTCTAAAACTAACATAAATAAAACATCTAAAAATAAAAGCTATATTTAAAATATTAATAAAACTATAAATACAACTAAATCAAAACTATACTAACTCTGGCATAGAGCAAATAAAAAAGGAACAGAGAGAATTGTTCAATAAATATATAAAAATTTGAACTGTATAACTTTGTGGCCTTGTGTTAATTCATCTTCTTAGAAAATTGGAAGACAACATTTAGCAGTTCCCAATTATGTGGTATCACAAAAACCTCTTCTGGCTCATTAAAAGCCGAAATAAATGATCTAACCTGAAATATATGATATAAAACACCCTCCAAAATTCTAATAATTCATCGCTCTATGACACTTTCTATTAAGCTCCTGGTTAATCAAATCTCCCACACATTTTGTCAAATGCTAATACGCTGGCAAGCTTGAGAAAACAAACAGCAAGTAATGACTCTCGCGACATTTACAAAGGTTTTAACAAAATCATATCTAATATTTGCATTTTGTAAATTAAGATGGCACAAATTGGAACGGTAGGAGTTTGATTTATGATCCATTGCCGGCCATGTCTCACAGTTAAAAGTTGGTAAATGAATTGCTATTCTCCGATGTCTAATTATAGGCGTCCCTTCTCAAATTAGATTAATTAAAATCTATAGGCTACTGGATATGGAACTGTAATAGAGAACTAATCCATTAAATGCGCCTGTCGAGTCTCGAAAATGATCATATCTATCAGAATATCACTGGCTTTTAGCCTACATCCATGGAACACAAAATAAAGGCTTTTGATTGGTCACTCATTTGGCATATTACTTTTTTTTTTCCAGAACATAGATCATAAAGAATCTGTTAAAAATCTATGTTTTTAACTTAGAAAAAATGTTGATCTTTAATATCTTAATGAACTCAGTTACATTCTATTTAAGTATCAACCTTGTCTCCTAAAAAAAATATTAGCAAATAAGACAATGAGAATGTATTGAGAAATGTTTGTATTGAAATTTAATACATCAGTATTATGGCAAATCAGCTTAAAAACACCGTTGAGATCTCCAGTGACACCTGAGCCTATTGGGATCTTTTTCTCAAGAGAAGAATATAAACAAGAGAACAAGCAAAAGTCTTAACTTGCTCTCTGTTTCATCCCCCCAAAAGATTCCAATTATATCCTTCAGCAACTGTTCAGGTGGAATACATTACCTGACTGCATTATACATACACTTTCTCAACTCGCTTTTAATAAATTCACACCACTTCTCTATTTTTGCATCATCTAAGGCAGACATGAACCAGTTTCTTCTTTTGTTTTTAAGTTGAAAGTCGTATTCAGGTCTAACCGTACCTGCATCTCCACTGAGACCTCTGTCTCCTTGAGCACTTTACCTCCGGTTTGCAAACACTAATTTCTGCTTCCAACACAGTGTGACATAAGCTGGTGCCTGATCAGAACCATCAGGGTCCCAAGAGCCCCTACCAGAATAACAGTTGCAATGTGCTCTAGTCGCCATTAGATGGCAGTCTTGATCCACATTGACCTATAACGCAATCAACTTGAAACTTTTGGAATGGCCAGGCTCTCTTTTTTCTTTATTTTTTAGACTTGCTTGTAAAACATTAAAGGTGCATTTGGTTAAAATTGTCAACTTTGAATGGTCCAATAAAATAGATCCATCCATACAAGAACGTTTTTTTTTTATTGCAATTCTGTCTTTACCTAACTATTTAAATGTATTTACTCTGTTTCTAAGCTCACAACCATTTGAACAGCGGCCTTCTTGTCCTACTTCTTAAGGCACAGAGCCAAGTTTCTGTTATAATGCCTGGAGTAAATGAAGTCCCCTTTTTGTGATGCACTCTGGGTAAGTGACCCATTTTCACCACTTGTTATTAAGACAATCATTTGCACACATATTGAAAAACATTTCAACGTGTAATCAAAAGAATATACAGTCTATCTCAACTATTAGAGTATTGCATTAGCAGCACGAAATGTTGCGGGTTCGATTCCCAGGGAACACACACATTGATCTAATGTTTAGCTTGAATGCACTTTAAGTCGCTTTGTATAAAAAATGTCTGCCAACATGTTAGAAAATCATTCTTTTTTGAGGCAATCAAATTTCATTCTCACTAGGGTAATTTCTAACCTTTCTTGATTCAATATTATTTATTGTCACTATACAAGTATAGCAAAAAACAGTCCTTACAATATAGTCAAACATATAGATAAAAAAATCCAAATAATCTTTTTTAAATGAATAGTAAAGCATTATCTGTTTTATTATGGTTAAGGTGGTAATGCAAATAATATATATGAGATAAAAAATAAAACATTAAATAAGAAAATACAATAATTTAGTGGAATATTTTGAACTGTAAAAAAGGACCTCTGTCCGGTTGGTTTACACCTACTTAAAGTTGCAAGGAAATCGGTGAGGGGTCAGAGCTGGCATTAATCAGAACAGATGTAGATCTAGGCAAGTGCTAAGTCAGAGTCTCTGGAGTGTCTCCATATCAGCACCACACGTCTGTTCCTCACTCTCTGACTCTAGGCGGGAAGACCAGACGTCAAGCGGAACTTCCTAACCCAGCGCTGTCAACAACACCAGCACCAGGCCCGTTACAATTAATTTACTATCGCCAAAAGGTCCCGGCACTTCAAAATGCTTCTCATCTTACTCCATCAGGCCCCACAACATGCTTGCTGTGTTGTTAAATCTGGAATTACAGTGCCCACACCTTACGGTGAGATGCCACCCAGAATGCCAACTGTTGAACAACGCCATGTGTTCTGAAAGATTTGGGCCAAAATAGCATTGACGGTTTCTGCACACAGGAGTGTTCCCTCTCGAAGCTGTTTTAGGGCATTAGCATCCACTAAAGCCATTTCCTAATGTGACCAATAAATTGCTTTCAAATAAATACAGAAAAGAATTTCATCTCTGTTTGATTTCTCAGTTTGAGAAAGAAGGAAGAAAAAAGAGGCAGGGATAAACTTCAGCCAGACAGGCTGGCCGTTATCTAAATGGAATCAGTCACCCAGTGCTATTAAACAGTGAATGGACACCCTAGAATTGTGTGCTTTGTGACAGAAATAGCCTGCCTGTGTCCCTTAGTGAGCCGCGCTCTTATTTATTTATTCTGCTCTACCCAGAAACACCTCTGATGCTCCTGGACAGTGGCCTCTTGCTTCTATCAAAGGCCATCCCCCAATACAGTTCAAAAGATGGATGGTCTCAGGGGTGGAGTCATCATGAAAGGTAAGATCAAAAACACAATGGGCCGTCCAGCAACCCAGCCAGGCCTCGAGAGGAAGAGGAAGGACTCCTGATCTTTGTGGGGGGAAAGTTGACAGGCTTCATTTGTCTGCTCCGCACACACTGTCCTGCCCCATCACCCTGGATTTCTCATTGCTGGGAAGTGCTTTTATAAGACCCAGATTAATACTGATGCAAGACAATTAATTTTGTTTACTTTTCATTGATTATTTTAGGGACTACTTAGAAATGTTCTGCTTTCTCTTTATTATAAACAATGTAGTGTTATTCAGAGAAATAGTTTTTCTTTGTTGACCTGCACCAGTCTGTTTAATTTCTAACTCAAGTCTCAAGTCAATTGACCCTTTGCAAACCCCGGCCCCCTTCGTTCCTGTTGCTATGTCCGACAAGCTTTCGGCATCAGCCATGCGCTCCCAGTGTAAATGTGTGCACTCCCTGGGGAATAGTGAAGCGTTTCTGGAAAAATGACATGCCAATTTCAGACGAAAGTCTGCAATGTGCATTCGAGGGATACATTCAGGATTTGTGATAACTGTAACAATAATTATTCCTGTATTTGCATCCACACCTGCAGACGATAACGTTACGTTAATTCTAAACTCGCACGATGCAGTATGCTACTGTTACTGTCACACAAAATAATATATAGCTAACCTTAATGTGGTGTATTATGTGTTTATATTCACTACTCTATTTTAGAGAGAGAGTAACTTCGGCAAGAGTTTTGGTCAGCAGTGATACTTCTTTGTGAAAACGAAAGTAAACTTTTAAATATTAGATCACTACAGAAAATAATAACAGTCCACCAGTGTCTTAATCTTTATTTGTGTTAAAGAGTAAGTAACATTAGATCATGAAAATGACATTTCATGCAGTGTGTTATGTTGCCGTGTTTGAAAGTAAGCAGTCTGCCAAGTTGTAAGTCTGAAGGTGAATGAATAACAAAGTTATTGGCTTGTAAAAAAGGGAGTCGACTCTGAATCACGCAACAGACTGCCGCAAAAACTTCACTCTCCTCCCACAATATTCGCCGCTCGTTCACAATGCGTGCCGTGTGCATCATGTCTAGAACCTGTGTTCTACGTTGTGAAACTACGTCCGTCTTACTTAAACTACCAAAGGAAGAACTTCTAATGAAACAATGGTTACAATTCATTTTTTAAACGACACCAAAGGAGTATTACCCCAGGGTTTTACTGTACATTTCACCAAAGATTTCTTCAATAATCTTGGCGCATTCACTGTAGGATATGTTAAACGACTATCCTTGAAAGAGGGGGCAATACCAACCTTATTTGGACCTGTTAGCTCCACCGAATCACAACCTGTAAGTGTGACTATTTATTTTTGTATTAACTTAACAAGAAATATTTGTGTCTGTGTTTAGCTAATGGATATAGCGCTAACGTTAACATGTACCGTTATTTCTCGGGTATTACAGTTTGTTTATCTAGCTATGAACTTTTATTCTTCCGATCTCCTCCGTGAGAGATGCGAGACCGGTGTGATGCACAGCTGTCGTCCCCTCACGGCTCTCGTCCCGCCTTGCTCGTCACAAAGTGTTCAAACTATTATCGTCTATCTATTATCTACTATCGTCTTCGGATGTTTCTTCGTCAGACTCGGGCTCAAACTGGGCTCAAAATCCCCGCCATCTCTAACTATACACTGTATATAATATCCTACTACCTGTAAACCGTAATCCCGTAATGATGGTATACGTTCCATTTGCGTCACATGATGAACGCGTTTTCCAATCACAGCAGACTCTCGTAATGATGATAGACGTTCCATTTGCGTCACAAGCTGAACGAGTTTGACCAATCGCAACAAACTACACCATCTGACCAATCACATGACACTAGGCTAAAGGATAGGAGGGGATTAGACGGAAGAATCGGCGGTTAAGGGGCACTTAATATCGGCGTTAGGATTGGTCAGATCGCCTGGTTGCGAAGGGTCAATTGTATGGATCGTTCGAGTATCGGGTGTACTCTCACTTATCCCGGTTGCTCTCAACTGTGCCTGAGCGCGATTGTCCCCCCTCCCCCGCTGGCCTGCGCTCACATTGCTCTTTACCATCCACCGGGCACGCTTTGAACATCACGATGCTACTGTTTCGAAGCAAACATAAACAAAGCGATCCCTCTAAGCACAACGGAATCCATCGCAATGTTCAGTTTGGTGCTTATTAGAGGTAACTTTATGCGTGCGCTGCACAGATCGATCTGCTTAAATGATGTTATTGTCATACGAGAGCGATACGAGAGTAAACGGCTCATTATGCTTTTAAATCACCCTCTCGTAGGCTACTTTATTATCGTAGCGCCTATCGTTACACACGTTGGATTATGTTTGACAAACCTGGAGTAGTTTTGGCTGCGATGACACACGCCTGCACGTGTAAGTGAGCGGTTAAAGAGTTTTTTTACGGTGACGCATAATTTACGTCATGCTATCAGTTCTGCGTTCTGGCGCGATTTGTGATCACACTGCATGTGTACCACGCCCGAGCCCAACCACACTGTGCTCTGGCCCACCTCTTCCAAGCGAGCCAGGGACCGCTTAACGAACCATGCCCGGGCGCGATACGGAGCGATCACACTAGTCAAATGAACCAGGCTTTGGGGGTCAAACGTGCTCGGGCACAGTTCAGATTGGCTAGTGAGAGTAGACCTCATACTCAAATTCTCTGGTTATAACAACATGATGGGAACAATGCCAAGGCCATGGATTCGATTTGCTGGGAAAACATGGACTGAACTGTACAAACAAACACTCCAAATGCACAGTTGCTTTAGATGAAAGTGTTTTTAAAAAAAAAACAAAGTAGTTTAATTGAAATCGCACTAAGAAAAATGTTGATAAAATGAAAACTAAAAACCATCTTACACGGATTTGTGCTGTATACAGTATTTGTTGAATCTTGATGGAAAGATAAGGACTACTTTTATGCTGCATTAAGCTTTGTTTCTGTTCAGGATTGGCATTTACCCTGATATGTTGGTTTACAACTGGTTTATGCATTCCAGAATTTATTGTTGCCTCTATGTCTGCAAGTCATTCGAACCCTGAGGCTTCAAAGCAGCCTCAAGCTATTACACACCCACCGTGCTTCAATGTTTGTTGAAAAGTTCAGTTATTTTGTTGCAATGCAGTTTTTTACTAAACAAAACATTTATTATTTATGCCAAAAAGTTTCACTTGGTCCCAACTCTATAGCCTTCTATTTGGCAAAAAATACTGAAGCAGGTGATACTCTCTATGAATATTAGAATTTGTGAAAGCTTACATCAGCCAAAGGGAAAGGCACAATAAAGTACAGTCAAAACTGTAATAAGCAATCTTGTGTTTGTTTAATAAGAACCTGACAAAATATCCTTTGCCATGTCATGTTTGGTAACTTTTTTTGAATAGAATAGACTAATCTAAAGTATTTGTTCTTTCCAATAACAGTTATAGTTATTCATGTTATAGGAACAGTTAACCCAAAAATACAAATTCTGTCATCATTCATTCGCCCTCTTGTCAATTCAAACCTGTATGACTTTCTTTCTTGCACAGAAAACAAAAGATATTTTGAAAAAAGTTGGTAATTAAAGCCGGCACCCATTCACTTCTATTGTATGTATGGACACAAAGCCAATGCAAGTGAATGGGTGCCAATTAACGACATTCTACAAAATATCTTTTGTGTTCTGCGGAAGAAAGTCATACAGGTTTGAAATGACTAGAGGATGAGTAAATGAAGACAGAATTTTCATTTTTGAGTGAACTATCCCTTTAAGACTTGTCCAATAATGTCCCCAACAATGACCAGAATATGGAATTTACCCTTTCTAAAAGGGAAACGGTAATAGGCCAGTTTGGACTTTTTGTTTTATGGCATTCCAAAATTTCCTCTCAGCACTTCAAAATAAAAGTTCTAAAACGGGTTTTGTAGCCAATAGATACTATTTTTATGTTCCAAGATGCCATAGGGGAAACCATTTCACTCTAACTGTTTTACTGTTACTGGGTAAAATACCTCTGGGAGATATCACTTTGCAATACACTGACTGTGTGGACTAAAACATATTGTATCTGTACATTCAGTCAAAGCTCTAATTTATGAGTTGAGAAAATATATTTCTGTCAGGATCTCTACCATCAAAGAGTATTCACAACAACAATAAATAAGATGTTTTGGAAATGCTCTGAGCAAAGCTCTCTGTCTGTCCATGCAGCCTTGTCTGGACAGAGTAGGGAGCCCTGCGTAAACACCCCATCAGATCATATTCAGCAGATTTATATTTACATATGTGACCCTGGACCACGAAACCAGTCATAAGTCGCAAGGGTGTATTTGTAGCCAACAATAGCCAACAATACATTGTATGGGTCAAAATTATAAATTTTTCTTTTATGCCATTAGGTATTTAGGTACTCCATGAAGATATTTTGTAAATGATCTACGTAAATATATCAAAACTTTATTTTTGTGAGTGGATGCAGTAAAATTGCCATAAACATGGCTATTTTCTCGATTTATTTCGATTTATTGCACCGTCAGATTCCAGATTTGCAAATAGCCCATGGCCAATTTCCCACGAAAATCCCAATTTCGAAGAATTGACCGTTGTGACTGGTTTTGTGGCCCAGAGTAAGGACATATCATTGCAAATAACACTGATTTGTAACTTAATTTGGGGGATGAACAAATCTCTTCTGAAGTAAAAGGGTTTTGCAGCTCATTGGAGAACGCTTGTAAGTTCCTATCATGCCAAAGGGGAAGAATGGTTCTTCAGAAAACCATCTATGTAATTGTGCTTCAGAAAAGGTTTTCACCAAGGTTGATATCTTGAATCAACATACCATGTATAAAGACAATATATCTGAGGAATCTGTAATATAACATCACATATCTTAAACAATCTATAAAAAACCCTTTACAGCAAAAAATGGGCCCGATAAGAGTGTTCTTGGCTGGCCCTGAGGTGCTGCAAAGAAAATGAAGAACTTTTATTTTTTATAGTGTATAATAAGTATTATGCCTGCTGAAGTCCAGCAAGGTACATAATATGATTTGTCACATAAATGGCACCCAGTCAGAAATACGTTTATAAAAAGCCTACATGTAATTCTCATTTCAAAGAGGTCAAGGAGAAACTGAAGGACTCAATTTTCCTGTGTTTCTCCTTCCTCATAAATATGCATATGCCTGGGCTATGGGGATGCCATTGAGTCTCCTTGTTTTCTGACCTCTTTAGCAAGTGTTAATCCATGAAAAGGTTAGTCCCCATTGCACAAAGGTGTACAAGCCCTACCCATCTCCCTGAAGATTCAACTGAGATTGAGAATTTGTGGCAGTTAGGTACCAAGGCTGCCTGATATTGCAAGCACAGATACGAAGGTTAAACAAATATTATTTTTGAGCAGTGTTTCATTGCATAAATCTTAACTGGCATTTTCCTGGAATAATATCAAACCTATTCAGGTCTTTTAAGCACTATAGTGTTTTATGTATATAAACATGATCACGTAACATGGTCTTGACATAAAAAAGAAAACGCTTGATTGTGTAAGATAAATGGTATCAGGAGAGCTTAGCGCTCAATTGAATATTTTTCTTTCAATGAAATTCCTGGAGACAAAAACACACAATAAAGAAAAACTGAGATGCCTGGATGCCTATCCTTCACGGCCTTGTTTTCATTCACATAGGAATTCAATATGTTGTCCATCATACAGTAACCAAAGTCTATTATTCTTTAACCTAGATACACCAAATGAAACTTGAATAGAAAATCTACGTTGCACTACAAAAACGTAACTAGGAAAGTGAACTTCTCATTGTGCATCATCATTTCACATTCAGCATGCTGTGCTGGACATTGCCTCACCTTAACCAAGAATGGCAGGTTATGAACAATTGTATGGGATAAACATCCACAGCAAAGGTGCAACTATCAAAGTCAAAACCGATTAGTGAAACATAAATGTTTAAGAATGGACACAAAGCAATTGCAGCTTGCCCCAGATCTGGAAAGATCTGGGGCAACAAGTTACTTGATTTGCAAACTGCTTTCAGCTATTTCCCCTCCCACACTCTGTTCCTCTATGTCCTCACACATTCTCTCAGCCGTCCGGCATGATTATGGGCTAAATCACTCTTAGCCTGTCATGGCAGCGAGTAATGAGGGTATGTATTACTCTCATAATTAGCTGTGACGCTGAACATGTCATCTGGATCAGGATTAAATGTATGACAAACACTACATTCTGATAAATAGATGCCACTTACAGGTGGAAAAACGTTTAATCCCTGCCATGAACTAAATTATATACTGTACTTTCATTTCAAATAAATAACCTTACAGGGAAGAAGAAAAAAAACAGAATTGTGGAAAATACAGTTTAATGGAGCAGTTCACCCAAATATGAAAATGTTGTCATAATTTACCCTCTCATGCCATCCCAGATGTATGACTCCCTGAACACAAACAAATAATTTACATTAAAATGCAGTCATGTTTTCTTCTTATAGGTGGCTCAACACGGCAAAGTTCCAAAAAGCACATACATCTGTCATTAATGCAATGCAAATCTTTTGTGGGTTACTACATGGGTCGTGACAAATAAACCGTACCATGTGTCCTATGGTGTGACATCAAAAAAATATGAAAAACGGTTAATATTATATTATTTTAATAAATATTTGCATTTATAATAAAAAAAGCATAAGAGAGATTCATCTTCATTGTTAGTTTTTTCTAAAATGTCACACCATAGGACACAGTTGTCAACTCCCCATATGTCTTCTCAATTGAGACTATAGAGAGTAAGCAAGTAAACTGAGAGTAAACAATTAATATTTTGGGTTTATTTACTGATTGTTGTGTCATGTATCCATGGCAGCATACAGACTAGCACGGTAAATTCAAATATGGCGGCATCTAATCTCATTTGTTCTTGCATGTGACAAAAGACAGTCACAAGACAGTCCCTGTGTCTCGATCAGGTCCCTTGCTCCCGAGGTTGTGAATCAGTATATCCTGTACACGGGTCCGGGCACTGGTAAGGACCCTGGCTCCCTTCTCATTGGGACACCGTTCACTTATTTTTCTGTGACGTGACTGCTTAAGCGCGTAATACTTCACAGCTGGTATTTATCAACAACCGGTAAAACAGGCATCTCTCTGACTTTATTTTTTAAATACTGGTTGAAGTACATATGAAAAACAGCTTTATCAGTGCACAAATTTTGTCGATTATAAAATGTAATTGTTAAGTAGATTGTGTTGCCTACCAACGTTTGTTTATACATAACATAAAATAAGCGTTCGTCTTTTCAAAAGTTCTATTGCGTTTCATGAAGTTCATTGAGTTGGCTCATGTGATTTCGGTTCAACGTCTTCAAAACTTTCACACGATTTCCAGTAAGGGAACAGATGCTCCATGGTTTTTGCGGTGCATTGTGGGAATTTTTGCTGAACAAACGTTTTAGTGCACTGGAAGGATTTTGCGAATGAGACAGAGCCAGCCGACTCCATGGTCAGTGCCCTGACTACTGAACAAGGGAGCTGATTGAGACACAGGGAAAGTTTCGCACAGGATTTTGAGAGAATGTGACGTCACAAACTAATTAGCATATATCACGTTGTGACTGTGTTTGTGGATGGCCTAGTTTTGGCACTTGAAATCTGTTTCGCTTCTACTCTCTGATCACATTATATTGTATTTTAATACAATTGAATGCTATTTTCACATATTATATGTTATGTTGTCAGACATAAAACGAGTGTAAATATTGACTAAACACGACCCAATAACATCTCGTGTTTAATCCAAGCAGCTTTTACTTTAACTGCTGCTAAAATCCTGATTTATAAATGCGACATCGTCTGACAAAATCCCCATACATTTACACTGAAGAGTGGATATATGGGGTGATTTTGGCTAAATTATTTATTTTTCTCATGCAGCGCACAGCCTTTACTGCCGCTGCTCTTCTCATCAATGTGTTGTGTTATGAGCGCTTTTTTCATTTTAAATGCGAGTGATAGTTTTATTGTAGATCGCGTATAGCACAGACAATTTGGGCGCAAATTCAGAAACATGAGAGAATACACTGTTGCTGTTACACAGAGTCACAACAACTACAGAACACGTGAGCGCGTACACACCGCACCTGCCCCCCATAACTAGTATGCTGTTACAGATTTTTCAGCCTATAGACGAATTATTTGAGACCTTTAAAACGAAACTAACCGCAGTGTTCACCCCTGTTCATTAGCAAAAAGGTTGTGCAGATGAACATATTAACGCACATAATTTATTAACATATATACAGCTGAACTCCAAGTGCCCATTTGCCAAATAACATATAAATATAGAGTAAGTTTAACACTGGCTTTGAATGTTCTATTTAGCCAGCGACTGACTTCGCTCCCTTTGCTATCATATGCTAACGTTATCCTCCTATATACAGTACACGTTACTCAATTCAGACTGTTGATAAATATTACTTACATGGGCAGCTTTGTCTCATTCAGTTGGTCTCGATCCCTCTCGAGGAACAACTTTGAAGGTAATCCTGCTAGTAGGCCTACTGTCCCAGGTTGATGATAAAGCACTTCACTTGAAGTGATTCGAGCAAACAAGCAAGTTTTTACTTATGGTTTCTGAGGGATTTCCACTAAAAATAGAATGAATCCACTCCTGTCTCTTCCGAGGTTAGGACTGTGTGCATTGGATGTTGTCCACGAACTTTAGACATGGCATCACATACACCGCTGTGAAAATAACAATGGCGGCACCGCCGTGGGTGGAATTGTGTAGATTAAGGGGCGGGCGGTAATATTATAATAAGAGCCTGCGTCTACGTCACATCATGAGCGAAAGCTGAACTGCTCGATTTCTCACATGCTTGCAGGGAAAGGCCCACCAATACAAAGTTACTGGGATCTTGTTTTTCACGTTTCTGGGTTGCTAGATGCACCGGGGTCCGATTATAATAATAATAATTCATTACATTTATACATTTCTCTGGACACTCAAAGCGCTTTACACGGAAGAGGGAATCTCCCCAACCACCACCAATGTGCTGCGGCAGCCATATTGCGCCAGAACGCCGTGTGTGGTACACCTGTTTTTTGGTGGAGAGGAGACAGAGTTCTTAAACACAGAAATTTGACTTTCATCCAATGGGTGCATCCCTTCGCGAAGGGCCCTTTCAGAAGTTGCTGTTACATGCCATGGTCACTTCAAGGAAGTGAATTCTGTTTGTGATCATGTGATCTTGGATTACGAGTTCTCGCGACGCAAATATGGTGCGGGATTTTGACGTTACCTACAAATGTGAGTACAATCCTTTAGTTTGTATTTGTTTTACACTATTTTTGTCAGTGATAAACATTATTTTAAAATGTAGTATAAAGATAATTTAGTTCATAGGAAAGTATGTTTTATATGTTTAAAAATAGCTAGTTGTTTATAGGTTTCTTTTATCATATATTCCCTTTATTAATACAAAGTGGAGTGAAAAAAACAATGTGACATAAAAGACATAATAACACAATATTTAACAACAAACGAGCGCTGGAATCAGAGTGCGCGTGCGCCGTTGTCAAGGTAACGTTTGGCCAGTCATTCCCTTTGTGAAGGGAGTTCCAATCCAAACGCATACACGAGACACTAATGCCCAACACCCTTCAAACAGTTCACTTCAAGGGCACGTCCCTTCGAAGGGAGTAGGGCATAGGGATGCTCACTTCCGTTTTGAAAATGCCCAGAGTGTGTGGGCTCTGCTAACCTTTCAAATAGTAAAATAAAAATGTAAATGGGAATCATGAAAAAATCTGTTTATGGCGGCCATTGTGGATCGTGTGGCAGGCCGTGACTTAAAAATCAATATGGGAAAGACAACACAATAATAATATGTTGTTATGAGAAGTATTACAACTTTTTTGGTTCGTTTTAAAACTATGGCAGAACAAACTAGACTGTGGCGGGGGGGCATGGGAAACACTGCAAGACACGTGTCTGTACTGTACGCTGTCACAGATATGCAATATTATGGTGACAATGTGATATCATAATAACATTTCACTACAAATACGATAAGTACTTTGTTTTTGAAATATATAAGAAGGGGAGCTTCTTCAACAGACAACACCGCTTGATGTTCACCTTCAACTGGATGACATGGAATAGCTTTAATGCACATACAAGTTAACACCTCTGAATCAGAATCAATTCATTTTGCAATACACTGGCTCTGTGGACATACTGTATCTACAAATACATTGGAAGTTCCAATTTATATTGAATATATCTTTTTAATATAGTATAGACCGTTTCATCAGACGCGCGCGCAAGGACTGCAGTTAACTTCCGGTCTGTGTTTGGCTTGTGACTAATAATATAACTACTGATATTTTTATTTATTTATTAATATATTATTTTATTGTATAATAATTGTATTAAATAAACCATTTGTTTAATTTTGTTATAGCCTATATTCACAATTGGGGCAATTGTGGCCTAATGGTTAGAGAGTCGGACTCGTGACCAGAAGGTTGCCGGTTCGATCCTCAGGGCCGGCAGGTAATGATTGTGGTGCCCTTGAGCAAGGCGCCTTACCCCTACTTGCTCCCCGGGCGCTGCAGTGATAGCTGCCCACTGCTCCGGGTGTACGTGTGTTCACCACTTGCTGTGCGTGTGTTCACTACTCACTGGATGGGTTAAATGCAGAGGTCACATTTCGGGTATGGGTAACCATAACTGACAAATATAGGTCACTTTCACTTTATTTAATAAACAATTTGTTTAATGGGTCCTAAGTTTGGTTGCATTTAAAGAAACCGTATGGTACATTGGCATCTAGCAGTTGAGCTTGGTATCGCGAAATATAGGAGAGACAAGTTTAGCCAAATAGCGGTTCTGGCTATCCTGATTTTGCCAAGTGGTTGATGTCCTTACGTTGCATCAATGCAACCTAACATGCTTTGGCCATTTTAAAATTGCGGAAACTGCATATCAACTCTCCAATCTACAAGGGCACCTACCGTGCATTCAGAACTGATGAAAGGTTACCGATCAGAAATGTAATTTAATTTCAGTCTCTGGCTATTGGGAATTCATTTAAATCAACCAATCAGATTTCAGAAACAAATGTACAGTTTATTTTAAATCAAATTTTACAACCAGGATTAGGTATTTCTATACCATTGTTTTTCACTTATCATTTCCCTCAGATTTTAGGGGTAAATTATGGTTAGGGTTTGGTGTGGGTTTAGGTTTTATTTATAAAAATCAACCACTTGGCAAAATCATGTCGAGGAACTGTTCTTCTCGGATTCTTTTGCTTGTAATCAGAAATAATCTACAGGCACTCTATTGTGTGTAATGTGAACCGGAAGTTAAGGTGCATGTGTACCGCATGCACAGTAACGTTTGTTTATCTTGTCACTTTGAAACCGTCCATAGAATAAACATTTTAATACTACATTCAATCCTTTCTGTATACTGAATTTAAATAAAACCAGAATCTGTTGCATGTCTAATAAACCTGAGGTTTTTCTTGCAATTCTTCCACATAGGCCTATAACAGATCTGTTTTAACTTTTTCCACATTCCAAAATAAAGGCCTCTTTAAAAATGCATCATGATTTGAATAATGCATGCTTTTTGTGTAAACTACAAACACTGTCTGTATAAACATGTAGGCCTACTGTAGCATGCAGCAAAAACGTCCTTGGTTGTGAGTAAATCTGAAATAGATTTATTTACCCCCTGTTAAAAGGAGGCTATTGTTAGTGTTCCTGTCTACATTGTTTTGATGTCACCTTTTGTTATCTCTGCTAATGTCATTGCGTTGTGCACCCCAGAACCAACATATATCTTTCTTTTTAGCTAACTGACCTGATTGACCTGACTATATTTTATATATTTTATTGCTTGCCTTGACATTTAAAACGTTGCATCAATGCAACCTAACATGCTTTGGCCATTTTAAAATTGCGGAAACTGCATATCAACTCTCCAATCTACAAGGGCACCTACCGTGCATTCAGAACTGATGAAAGGTTACCGATCAGAAATGTAATTTAATTTCAGTCTCTGGCTATTGGGAATTCATCTGTCACTTACATAAGTGATTAAGGTTTACAGTTTGTCAATCACCTGTTTCCCCCGAGCAAACACACAATGTGCGAACCAGCTATATGACCTCGCCATCAATGGCAGCGCAGCATGCCCTTTTCCGACAAAATGTATTGCCCAAAGAACGTCAGATTGAAGCGGAGTTAGCCTTTGAACACTGAAACAAAAGGTGATCTTGCTTCAAAGTTCTCGGTTTGTGAAAGGCATATGAATTGCGACCCACCAGCACAATACAAATCACCTTCGCTGTCATTTCCTGTCATCGGTGAAGGCTGTACTAACCCTGACTGGAAGTAGCACACCTGCTGGACTGTCCAGAGGTATCATAACACTTTCTAAATTCTAATCTCTCGCTGGACTACTCAGTCTCCTGAAGGCTGTATGTGGGGGGATATCAGGCTTAATATATAACCCTGATCCCATTAGAGACAAACCCGCAAAATTGAAGAGAGGCATTATGAGGTTTTAGCGTAAGACAGCAACCAGAGGATTGTTTGATGGAGGTCACAGAGGCTCTCCCTTGCTGCTGAAGCACACATTCTGCTTGAACCCCTCCAACAGATTTGCTCCAGGCAAAATGTATCATTTCCAGATCTAAACCCACTGAGATATGAACCGCGCAGGGGCAGGTGACTGATCCGGTTCTGCTGCTCGTCTGCTGGGTAATACAGCATGCATAAAACGCAGGTCTGTCCATGATACAGTGAAACAAAGTCTCTCTGTACCCCATGGCAACTTTTTATCTGCAAACCTTCAGGAACCACAACGAAATCAGTCGTGTATAATAAGACCCCTACTTCCTGTACTAGACAATGTCGGTTAAATTGTCTGTTTCGAGTCGATTTCTGTTTCTAACTGCTGATTAATTGTTATGTTTGTTACGTTTTGTCTAGAAGATGCTGTACCTTTGTTTCTTTATAAAAGGTTTCATCGGATGCACACATCTGGCCCATAGTTAACTTGTGGTCCGTGTTTGTTGATCGGCCTTGCTAGTGGCTAATAACTATTTATACCTTATTTAATTTATTAAAAATAAGTTATAGTAACATTAATTAATTTTAGTAAATAAACAATTTGTTGAATGGGTTGTGTAACTGTCGCATTTGAGTTTACACAAGTAACGGTCCTTCTACTGATAACCCAAAATAATACTGGTTAGACATACTTTTAACTTGCTATCGAATGTCATTTAGGTGTTATTTCTTTTGTTAGTTATCAGAAATAATCTGCAGGGACTTTGCAGATGAGAACCGAAAATTAAATTTGAGCCCCAAAAGTGTGCATGTGCAGTGACGTTTGTTTTTTGTGTTGCTTTGAAACCGTCTATACTGTACATATTATTAAAAACATTTCTATCAATATGTTTCAGTCTTTAAAACATAAAATAATGAATTTCTCTTTCAGTAATTTCTGACTTGGAATACATGAAATAAAATGAATATGAAAAAAAACGTTGCCTACAAAAGTAATATCTCCTCAGCAGGGGTGTGACTGGGGTGTGACTGCTCCAACATCAGGGGCTGTGATCCTGGTTATATCATGCATTCAACATATTTTCAACCCTGTTTAATGTTTAACGGCAGGCGGGTTCCCCATTTTCCCACAAGTGACTGATACATTTGCCAAAGGTGTGTCAAGGCCTAATGCTTCAAATAGTTCATCATTAGTGCCCAAATGCAGTGCAAATGTACTTGTTTAGAGCCACTGAAAATATTTAGATATTACTCCAGTTTTGCTTTTTTTTTATTATTTTGTTTGTGCCAATTCAAGTCTAATGTCTGCGATTTTCAACAGAAACAAATCTCAGGAATGACATGAAGTCACCCAACAGCACTGAGAAAGAATGTGAGGTGTAAAAAAATCAAGCTTATTCCATTATACTTTCATTTTTTAACTGAGCCCAAAAAACATGTAGAAATATAATTATGTAGTGAAACATGAATGTTTTCTTTGTTTTCAAGGTAAGAAAACATTGCATCTTTTTATTATTTGACCAGTTTGCCCTGTTTCAATTTGCAACACGTTCATTTGTAATTTGGAAGAACTGTTGTCACCAGTTCACAGAATGAAACAATAATGATAATATTAATTAAAGGGATAGTTAGCTCAAAAATGAAAATTATGTCATCATTTACTCACCTTTGAGCTGTTCCAAATCTGTATAAATGTCTTTGTTCTGATAAAGACAAAGAAATATATTCGGAAGAATGCTTGTAACCAAACAGTTCTTGGACACCATTCACTACAAACATTCGTCCAAATATATTTCTCTGTGTCTTCAGATTTGGAACAACTCAAAGGTGAGTAAATTATGACAGAATTTCCATTTTTGAGTGAACTATCCCCTTAAGTAATATTATCATTGTTGCATTCTATGAACTGGTGACAACAGTTCTTCCAAATTACAAATGAAAGTATTGCTTTTCATTTGCATTTAGTGGATTTTTATGTGTCTGTATATTTAGTTTGTAAATGCCAACAAATAAACCTACAAATATTTAGAATGTGCAAAATTTATATATTTTTGGATAAAAAACGTTTTTACATACTTCTAAACACCTTCAGATATCAATCATTGTGCTCATTCATACTGTAGCATGCTGCTTAGTCAAAATCAATCCAAGATATTTAGTATAAAAAATTGAAATTCAGAAGCCCGGAGGGCAAAGACGGGATTCAGCATTTGAAGAAAATCATAAACATGTCAAGAAGAGTTTATCAATCCACAGTGCCTTGACATGCACAGAAATGAAGGAAAAGCCGGAAGAGCTATATTCACATGAATAGAAATGAGGTAAACAATCTAAAAAGTCATTCCACACAACACTATTATACAACACTAAGTTCCACTTGTCTTATTTGATTGAACAAGCAGTGTTCCACGAGTGCTGATATCTCTTATCTGTTTGTATTACCCCGCTTGTCTGTGTTCACGTCTGTTCCAGACAGGCGTCTGTGTTGCTTGGCAACATGCAACAGCTGATGTTTTGGGTTCTTTCAGATGTATTTACATCGACACAAAACGTTCGATATACAAACCAACCGGACAACTTTTCTGTGAAACTCTTGTACACAGACTATATAGCAACATCACAAGCCAGATTGCTGTCAGCCGAATGACAACCTGATATTCAGCGCTCATGCTTATGTGATATCACCCAATTATGCCACATAAAATGACAATAAAACTCGCCTCTCACTTTGTAACATCACCTTAATTTGAGGTTCTCAACTAGCTTCTGCCCGTTCATATGCATAACCTATTTAATGTATTTCAAGCACACACTCTCCTATCTTACTTTTAATTAATTCTATAAATCATTATTAATAACCTTTAAAGCTTCCCATCTGCATGCCTGTAATCACCATAGTCAATCTTTGGTGTCAGTTTTGATTGCCAATCCATGTCCTCCTTTAATTGACCTTGTCCACTGAGGGAAGAGAAGAGCGAATTGCCTTGCCTTTTGATAGTCGATTCATTCCTGCACCGAATGATGAGTGCTCAGATTTTGTTCTGAAGATTTAATTAAATCGTGTCTCTTCGAGAGGCAGAACGAAATGCCAGAAGCAGGTGAACGCGGGGTTAAACAATGAGTATATATTAGGCAACAATGTGATATTATGAATGTAAGAAATGTGCTACTCTGTCTGTGTTGTGCGATCCTCTGGATAGATGAGAAGAAGTCCCGCGGAGCTCCGGAGCAGTCAAAACAAGAAGCCAAGTGAATTAACAGATGGTTTATTGCTGAATGCTCAAAGTATAAAGGGGCAGTCCCTCTATTTATACAATAGGTTAGAAACGGTGTACGTGGCATATATTGCAGACAAAACAAGTGTAACATAACAATTCCATTTAGGGATGAACAGGAACAACTGTTTCCGCAACCAAAACAGCTACGGGGTGCAAAAACTCCTGCAAGGACAAGCAATAGTTATCATGCAAGGACAAGCGATAGTTAGTCATAACATTTATATAATACACATCCACCAGTGAATTTCCACCAGTATATTTCCACAATATATTTCCACAATGAATCTTTTCAGATCGATTTAAATGTGCTTTTTGTTAAGAAGCAGAACGAGATCAGAAAGCTTATTGCAACCAATGAGGAAGCTGCATGTTAGTTGTTCACTGGAATTAGACAACCGAAGTTGTAAAGACAATGTGTTTTCGTGCTTAAAATGACAGAATTTGGAATGTAATTCCATTAGTAGACTGCGTTTTTAGTTCAATACTGCTTCACTTTCTTTGTCTCTCTGTACGAAATATTACAATGAGAAATAAGGATTGTTTCTGTGATGTACAACTTAAAAACGTGATGTACTTTAATAACGTCACGATAATAATAATCACATATTCTTCAAGACACTCTAGATATCCATTTGCTACTATCGTATCTGTTATTTTCTTTCTGAAAAGAGTAACTAGATTTGCTCATGCAATGCAATAGTGTGCAATAACATCGCTCTACATACAACATATATGGCACAGTCCACACCTTCATTTCCCTAAGCCATTACTTCTGAAATAAAGCCATGGCATGCAATTTTTTATGCGATACCGGTTACTCGTTTAGTGATTGTGTTTTTTGTGAACCAATAATTTTGTACACATATCGCATAGCGTGCACTGCTATAGTTTATTTTATTAAAGAGAAAACATTTCTAGTAGAATTTCTTTAAATAAAAAATGGAAAAGATGAAGAAATACAAAAAAGACCTTTGGCCATGCAGTTGACTGAAAATATTACTAGGGAAAAGGGAATGAACTACAGTAGCTGACTTCAGGTCACAAACACACACATCTGAAGGTGGCCAGCAAGCTATAATGGGAAGCTGTCAAAAATCTCTATTTTGAAACCCTCCAAGTGTTGACATAGATGTAGACACATGAAACGGACTTGATGGGAATAACTGTTTCATTATTTCAGACAAGGTCCCCACGGCTGAGATATATCAAACATCTTTCATTTGAGCCTTGCATGTGTCAGGGGGTTGTTGTGGGGCTGAAATATGATATGCAAAGCCTTGTTTCAGCCTGATGGGAAAGTCGTGTCTGTCTCCTCAGGTGTGTGGCCCGGGACTCATCCGGCACGCTGCTACAATGAAGGTTATATAACCTGGCCTAGGGAGCCACTAGATCTGAGCACAGTGAGTGAGTCCGGGGTCTGGAGAGATTTCCCAGGCTGATGGAACTATGTCAACCCCATACAAAAGGATCAGTGGTGTAATTTATTAAAATACCCACACTGGGCTTGGAGGTGGTGAGGGAAATCGTCGCAGGCTTTTGCTCCAAAACTGCCATTTAGAAGAGCTGGCAAAGGGTCATGAATCCTCATCAAAAGCAAAATGTCCGACCTGTCATTCAGCTCTCATTGTGGATGGAATTTAATTAGAGCTGGACCCCCCTAGCCTGTTCCCCCTAGCCCGTTTAAACGGCCTTAGTTGATTTGCATGTCAAACTAGCAATGACGGCATTAGCATGAGACTTATAATGCCATATATTTTACACCACATTAAACAAAGTGCTTGTTTGCTGGGAAGGCTTGTGTGCACAACTCTGTTTGCTAATATGCCATTTCTGCCTCTGCCTATACTCATTGTTGCACATTTGTGGATTTTAGACATTCTTCCCACTTTCCGAAATGAATTGTTGCATGACCTAAAGGGACAGTTTACCCAAAAATGAAGACTCTGCCATCATTTACTTACCCTCAAACCTGTATGGTTTTCTCTCTTTTGCTGAACACAAAATAAGTTATTTTAAAGAATGTTAACCGAACAACGGAGGTACCCATTGACTTGCATTAGTTTTGTGTCCATACAACAGAAGTCAATGTCTACCGCTGATGTTCCTTTACCAACATTCTTCAAAATACCTTCTTTAATGTTCTGCAGAGGAAAGTAAGTCATATAGGTTTGAAATGGCAAGAGTGTGAGTAAATGATAACACATTTTCATTGATTTGGTGTACTGTCCCTTTAAAATATCAAAATGACTTAAAATATGAAAATCTCACTTGGTGGACTCCTCCAAAAATTTTTTATAATCAATGCATAATCTGACAAAGAATATCTTCACTGTACTTGCAAAACACAAGTATCAAAATGGCAGACATATTCAGGAGTGTGTGCTTCCCCTTTCACTTTTTTTCTCATATGCACACGTATTATCATGTACAGGTGAAACACATTCACAGGGTGGAGTGCTCCAATTCTTTTTTTTTATTATTTGTTTATGCTTTCTCTAGAGCCCTCAGACAAAGATGCAATTAACAACACTGATTACTGTCGTTTCCAGTTTTCTCCATCCCATCAATTTCCATTCCTTCCGAAACCAAAGAGAGAAAATTCCCAGGTATTGCACCCTTTCCCTGTGAACACTCTCCCAGTATTAATAGCTCCTCAGGAGAGGGTCTGTACGTCAGACTTTATCTCCAGAGAAGACGTGCAAAGCCAAATGAAGGCTGAACTTGAGAACAGGCTTGCCTTGCCATCTCGTGGGGATGCTCGGAGCACATTAAGTGAAACATTAGTAATGTGAAAAACAAATGGGGGGATGTGTAAAACCCTTAAGAATTGCTGCACCAGCTATGCCTCAGACCCCGCTATAAATCTCAGCTCTACAATCTCAGTTGGGCGGAGACAAGAAGCGTGTGAAAGAGAGATGCTGAGGGGTGAGGTGGCACAGAGAAAGTTCCCCCTGCTGTTTCCCTTCAGTAGGAGAAGATGATAAAAGTTACCTTGTTCGAGGGGAACTTTGTAGGACTCTGTGTGTCTTTGCTGTGTTTTGTAGAAAATTTCAGGAGCTCATCTGCAGAGAAGAGCACTTGTCTTTCGGCCAAGCTGTTCTTCAGGCAAGGCTTCAATTGGACCGATTCGATGGCTCTGCCGCTGTTCAGTGTGAGTTTTCCATTTAAAGTGGGCGCCAACCTGATTTGGGTAAGACAAATGAAGTTTGTACTATGCTCAGGAGCAATTGGGATTGGTGTAATAAAGATGCATTAGGAACTGGAGAAACGCAATCTTGGCAACGTGTCGCACAGTTGTGGCCCACGGGAACGGCAGGCAGGAGCAATCTTTCACTGCAGGCTCTCACTGCCTCTTGTCAATCAAATCCAAGCATCTAAAAATGAAGTTCAGCATGTTGGGTGTCACGGCATTTTCGAATCTATCCTCTCGGTGAAACAAGCCCCATCTGTTATTTCAAACACCTAGAAATTACCGCCATGTAACTTTAGTGAATCACATATTAATATAAGTGACAAGCTTATGAATATTATTTGGCTGACACACAAAGAAAACAGGCAATGTTGGGGATTGAGCAAAGAGCAGGAGATAAAAGCACCCACTCCAGTCTGCATTATGCTAAGCTTGTTTCACCCACACAATAACAGGTGAGGATATTTCACAGCTGTGAGCTTCCACTGAGCCCTGGACACATCTGAATGTTGTTATTGTATGTCTGGTTCAGGTGGATGGGCTGATAAGGCTTCGAAAACAACCATGCTTTTATGCACAAACCTACAGAATACAAAGTCCAAACCAAGATATAAATGGTCACCCAAACAGTCATCGGATAGAGGCATACATCTGGCATACATCTGGCATACCATCTTACGTCTAACAGCTAGAAGCAAAATCCATTTTCCAAAATGATGACAAATAAATCTGAATAAACAAATCAACGGTCAGTGTTTAAAATGTCACATGCCATTTAACACCTCAGTGGGGTTGACTGAGCCGTCTGAAAATTGGATTTGAGTCAGAATATTCATTCCCTCTAAAGTATTTCCCATTCTCATTGGTCATTTGGGTTTGCCTGGCCTCATTTGCCGGTTAATTGCATTCTATACTTGAGCTAAAGACCTGTCATCAGTTTCCGTGGTCCCATTTATCTTACAAATAACCTACAGAAGGTGTGCCGTGCTACCTCGCCATGCTAATTAAATGAGACGCTTTTTACATTCACTAGATTTGGAGAGCGTTTGCCCTAATTTGCTTTTACTTATTCCCCTTGTATTACATTAATGACAAAGTGTTCTTGTTACAATTTGATTTGTATTTGATATATTTCTTAAAAATAAGTAATAGATGGATCCCGGATTTTTGAGCTAGACTTGATAATCACGCATTTTTTATGTATGCGCTAGTTTCAGAAGCAGCGTGAGACTACTTATTGGAGGTAGATTAATTATAGATAAAAACAATCTAGCATCCTGTGCTGAGGGTCCATCAGCCAGCTGCATCTCTCCTTCAGCACTGTTCATCAAGACACATCCATTTTCACAGAGATAGGAAGTGGCTAATTCAGAGGCCTGCCTCCCATCAACAAGGTTGCGCCACACTGGGACAGTAAGTGCTGGACTTGAGTATCTTACAGCACATAACAGGTCAGGATAGACTCGTGTGTCTATGACAAGCGGTTTTCATGCCAGTTTATCTTTATTTCTTCATATGTCCTCTCATATTGAGGGCTCATCCCGCTGTGAGCGGTGTCCCTGTTCCTTGTAATTATGTAAATGACACATTAATGAGGTGTAATTCAGAATTCATAAAACAGCAGGGATAAACTGTTAAAAGACACCGCTTCTTAATGAGAAGGGATACGCGTTTCATCATCGAACAGGCTGCAATGCTAATTGTTTACCTACCACTGTTTCTTAAATGCAGCACATTTACACCCAGGTCAAAGATATTTATGGCAATTTCGTATCGCTAAATCAATCAGGTGAAATGTTAGCCGTACTAAATACCATCTGTGCTCTACCATCTCTACAGGAAGCATCACGGCATTACAGCTTGCTATCAGCTAAAAATGCTCGGGCGCCCTGGGCTTAACCTAATAAGTCACCGGTGTCATTGATTTACCAACTCTTGCATATGTTTCAGAGCCCTCCTGCCGTCAGGGGGCCGCGACTGTCTCTTGGTTGCCAAAGCAATGAGCACAGTTGCGGTGGGGAAGTGACGGTTGACCTCTTGTTTAACTGAGAGGAAAAGTCAGAAAAGCAAAACGGAACCACATCGTTTCATTGGTTGAGCCATGGGGAAATGTCAATATATTATTCTTTGTTTAATCCGTTGGCGCTAATTCCATAATGAGTCATTAGATCTCAAGTAAATTTATCCATCAAATTTGCTTCCATCACCATTTATATTTAGTGCCGCACCTGCTGTGGAATATGGCAAAGCATATACATGAAAGTTAAAGTGAATGATGATACCTTTGTTTTATTCTGCGATTACACTTTCTAAAAATACTTCAAACTGAAAGTGATTTTCACTTCGCAAGTGAACTAAATGAATTATGCTGCAATCGCAAACAAACAAAAGGTTCATTAACAACAGAGGCTGAGAAAATCATAGATGTAGCTTTGTCAGAAGTCTGTTGTTGATTTCTCGATTTGGAAAATTATGCTTTAACAGTAAGACACTTACAGCTAGGTCATGCAGATGATGAACTTTCATTGACTGATCAACAAAAGGTTAAAGGCCTTAGTTGATACAAACATTAAAATTCGATCATCCTTTACTCACAGTCTTGTATGGCTTTCTTTCTTTTGCAGAACACAAAAGAAAATCCAAAAGATGACCAATTGACTTGCATCTGTTTTGTATCCATTTAGAAGTATGTCTACCACTATTGTTGGTTACTAACAGTCTTCAAAATATCTTTATATAGACAAGCGGGTGAACAATTGATGACTTAAGTGAACAAATCAAAATGTATGTCATAAAAAATCACTGCATCAAGATTGCATATAACATATTCTGCTCCATCATATTGCACAAGAACTGCATCATACAAAAACGTGCAATTTATGGAACTCAAACTTGAATATAACAAAAAACTTTGGATCTTGCACAAACATGCCAGTGGCACACAGAGATACCCTCCGAAGACATGCATGCAAAAAATAAATGCCCTTCAAAAACACGCACTATCATAGATACCCTCCAGACATGCAGGCACACATAAATGCCCTCCCAAAGACATGCATGCACAAAATACTCCGGTACAAGTAGGCCTACGGGAAGTATAAATACACAATGCTAGGAGATAAAAATGTACAGAATGATGATATATGGGCCTGGTTTTACAAACAGGGCTTATATTAAGCCAGCACTAGGCCTTTGACATTTGAGTAGCTTTTCTAAACATGCCGATAGAATGAAACATTACTATGGATCTTGAGGCAAAACAATAGCACTGATTTACTTTAAGATATGTCATTACGCAGACAACCAGGCCATGATCACTCAAAAGAGAGTCTGGTCTCTCAGGACTTATGCCTAAACAATGCACCACAGAGCACACATAGCTCAGTAAATCAATTAGATGTAAAAATGTCATGTTTTAAAATAACACCATAAAAGCTCTGTCATACTGGCCTGAATTTAGACTTTAATTAGACAGGGTTAACAAAAAGAGACCGACCCCACGGACTTTACCTATCTCTACTGTGACCCCAGATTAAGGGTGAATTCAGTGGGCTGTCGACTGGCCAATTCCTCATTTGATTAATGTGTCTATGTCCATGGGGTAATTCTGGCAAGGTTCTTGTCTGATATGTCTAGAAAGTCCAGCTGTATTCATCGCAAAAAAGCACTTAATTCAAATGAGCTGATCTGAATTGCAAATAAAGCTAGCTTAAAAGGGCTAAGGTCTGCGAGCGCGTGTCAGAGAGTACGTGAGACGTCTGCACAGGCGAGAGCCGTGTATAAGTCTAAACATCAGTTTATCTGTTTTTTTACGCCTTTGTATACAGTACTGTACGTTTTCAAAGATAAAATGAACAGGAAGCTCCACTTCATTCTGTAGCCATGTATGAATCCACTAGCAAATGTTCACAAATATCAATGCATTACTGCAACAGGCTCGACATTTATTGCAGATTTGCCCTCTGATTTTTCCAACCTTCAGGGGTGGCCGTAATTGATTAGTCTTTAGTACAGATGTCTGTGGTTTTAGATACCCGGCATGTATTATTTCACCTGCTCCCTGTAGAGTACATGAGAGAGATTCAGTTCTAATCAAAATGTATATTGCACAGTGCTGCCATCTCAGAAATGCGTATTGCACTCGATGGCCCTTTTATAAGGAGTCAGACCTCTTCCGTGCATTTGAAATTGCACCTTGCCAATAAACACTCATATTTACTGATCCCCATCAGTGTTAATACGCTCGCAGCCTGACATTAAAATACAATTATTTGCTTCTTGGTGCGGATAAAGATTCAAAAATGAGTCGCAGCTCACTGATATGCTAATAAAAGTCAATTAAAAGTGTCAAATTTGGCCGAATTGTTCAGATGGCCACAGGATTATGTGCTGACCGTAATTTGTACAGTACCAGCACAACAACATGATAACACAAATAATCGTCCAGTAGTAATGAACCCGTTCATCACTCAACGGTTGCCATAAACATTTATCTGTTGTTAGCTTACTGTCTTTTGTTTTGATTTCTTTGCGATATCAATGTGTGATTAAACTTTATGATGTTTTAAATGCAACATTATCAAAATTGTGACAACATGATTAATGCTGTAGCAAGCAGATACACGACATAAACTAAGTGTCGTAATCACTCTCCTCATCAGCCTTTCATCAAGTGATTTCAAAAGCGATAAACAAAAACAGGCAGTTTAGCCATGGATTGCCTGCTAATCGTTTTGGCATTTTTGCTCCGATGTGCCGTACATTTCTTCCAGAGCAGGATTTGCATTTGCATGTTAATGAAGGTTAAGGGCAGAAGCCACTAATTACAATCCAGCAAAGTTCTGCCTAATGGTCCACTAAAGACACAGCATAGTTCCCATAATTCCATTATGCAAATAGCACCCAGGGTTGGAAGCCCACAACCTAAGCAGACCTGAAAAAGACCCTGTGTCTGGAAACAGATAAATGAATACACACTCCCAGCTGAATTACAGCGACTCTGTGGGGAGGTAGTGAATTCAGTTTAATTCACAATACTATACATTATAAAGCTTCATGCGGAAATTGGCACAGAATACTGTCTCGCTTAAAACAACTGCTATAGGTGTCAATGAAAGAACTACAGCAAATACAGCACGGAGTCACAGTAACGGTTTGTGAGACTAAAATGTGTGCTATTCTACAGTCAAACGTTTGCACAATGAATGTGTATGGAGAAACAATAATAATGGGGCCATTAAAAGCACCTGTGCACTTTCTTTAGATTAATAGAAAAATCTCGTAGAGTAAGAAAGCTGGCCCAGAGAGCACAGGTACGTCTGTAAGATGTCTGCTAAAGATCTGGAGATCTGGAAAACATCTGCTGCATAAAAACATCACACATCATCTTAGTAAGGGCAGTTTTACATGCATTCTAAATTATACACATCTTACAGACATTTTCTAGATGTCTATATATGACATCTGACAGTAGATGTCTCTGAGACGTATTTCAGATGAGCAAACAATAAAACAAATACATCTTGCAAATGTATGTGTTCTATCAGGGGGTATTTGCTCAGGCTGCAGAGCACCATATGAAAAATGTACAACTAACTTATGTCAAAGGAACTAAATTAACTAACTTAAATACCACAATTTGTAGATTTTTAATGTCTACAATAAGACAATATGGTTATTTGGTATAAAGAATGATATTCCTTGGATGGTAATTACTATTTTAACTGCCGTCATACTGAAGCCCAAGATGCACATCGCAAAGACATTTTGATCAACTACATACCTACACACATTTCCTGTCTGGAGACAAACAGTGACCAAGTACTCCTCTCAGAGGGCAGGACAGCTACGAAAGCCAAATAAAATGATTAAGACCCCCCCTCCCAAATGCCAAGGAACATATGGCTCAAGTTCTAAAGTAGCTTCAGAGACATAATGTAGGGCGGCATTGCCAGGGAGTACTGGATGCCATGGCATGCCAGTCACTAAGCTAAGTCCATAACCCTGCGCATCTGCCTCCAAGAGAGAAATCTTTCATCTGAACAAGTCCATCTGGCCAATTATGAGAGACATCCAGGGAGAATATTTGGCATAATTATTTTTGTTACCTCCTAACTGCCAAGGGAACAGGTCTGCTTTAAGAACGTCTAGTTATTGGATCGGAAAGTCAGTAAAACGCTTTCATAGTCTTAGGGTAAAAAAAGTACATGTAAAAGCCCTAGAAGTATCTGCGAAATGTTTCAAATGCATAAGAAGCTCATAGCTAAATAAAAAAACAGTATAACATGAACAGTAGCTGGACCGTCATGCTGGATTTCTTTAAGGCTTCAGAAAGCAGTCTTTTTATATTAATGATTTAACCTTGATATCAAAGTAGGGTGAACACAAGACTCAACCCTGAGGCTAATGTTTTCTCATTTAAAAAAACATAGCACTGCACTGTAATGTGCTTTCATGCATGTTTTTCAATATTTTACAGTTTCACACCGGGCAGTTTATTCATTTATAACAAGGATATGAATGTGCGGTCGGGCACACATAAAATCTCGCAGAGGGTTATTGAAAATGATGTAATGCTTCCTGAGGATTTGCAAATCCTCTCTGGCCTAAAGTTTAATAATACTGAAGTTAAAGTCTGGTACATGATACCATAATAACTTTGGTGAGATACATGCTATACTGGTGTGGTCATGCACACACCGTAATTGTGTGGCATTGACACGAACGCCACGATGAAGCCTGAAACCTTTACAGTTAAAGTCCAAGATCGTGATTTTAACAAGGCCAAAAGACAATACTTCATACATCAAATCTTAATAAACTAATAGTGCCTTTAAAAGTTTTTTTTTTAGTTTGCAGCTGTGTGTAGAGAGCAGCAACAGGATAATACAAATCACAAAACTGATGGGAACAGCTCCAGTGAAAAGACAGTAAATGGATCTAAAACCTTCAGATGACACAGCTCATACTGTATATCACTAATGGTGTGTGTTACCAGCACCCCACATTTTAAAATGCAACATATACGAGTCAAGCATGTGTGCATTGAAATGTGACTGTCTCTTTGCACTGGTTTACATCAAACTCACTCTCAGAAACATTTAAATTCAAAGTCATGTCACATATGGGAACGACAATCTAAGTCTGAACACTACCAAACTATATGTGAACACGACAGCACTTAGCCATCTAAAACAGAACCGTCAACCATATTCGATAACGCTTTCCAGGAAGTGCTCATATAAAAAGTACAGTTTGTTGCTTTGAATACGATCATTCGCCAAATTGCATAAATGGAATGTACAGTTGAAAGAAAAAGTATGCGAACCCTTTGGGCTTACTTGGATTTCTTCATAAATTGGTCATAAAATGTGTTCTGATCTTCATCTAAGTCACAACAATAGAGAAACACAGTCTGCTTAAACTAATACCGCACAAACATTATACGTTGTCATGTTTTTATTGAACACAACATGTAAACATTCATAGTGCAGGGTGGAAAAAGTATGTGAACCTTTGGGTTTAATAACTGGTTGACCCTCCTTTGGCAGCAATAACCTCAAGCAAACGTTTCCTATAGTTGCAGATCAGACCTGCACAACGGTCAGGAGAAATTTTGGACCATTCCTCTTTACAAAAGTGTTTCAGTTCAGCAATATTGGGATCTGGTGTGAATCGCTCTCTTGAGGTCATGCCACAGCATCTCAATCGGGTTGAGGTCAGGACTCTGACTGGGCCACTCCAGAAGGCGTATTTTCTTCTGTTGTTGATTTACTTCTATGCTTTGGGTCGTTGTCCTGTTGCATCGTCCATCCTCTGTTAAGCTTCAGTTGGCGGACAGATGGTCTTAAGTTTTCCTGCAAAATGTCTTGATAAACTTTGGAATTCATTTTTCCATCGATGACAGTAATCCGTCCAGGGCCTGAGGCAGCAAAGCAGCCCCAAACCATGATGCCCCCTCCACCATATTTCACAGTTGGGATGAGGTTTTGATGTTGGTGTGCTGTGCCTTTTGTTCTCCACACATAGCGTTGTGTGTTCTTTCCAAACAACTCAATTTTGGTTTCATTTGTCCACAGAATGTTTTGCCAGTAGTGCTGTGGAACATCCAGGTGCTCTTTGCAAACTTCAAACGTGCTGCAATGTTTTTTTTGGACAGCAGTGGCTTCCTCCGTGGTGTCCTCCCATGAAGTCCATTCTTGTTTAATGTTTTCCTTACTGTAGATTTGTCAACAAAAATGTTAGCATGTGCCAGAGATTTCTGTAAGTGTTTAGCTGACACTCTAGGATTCTTCTTCACCTCATTGAGCATTCTGCGCTGTGCTCTTGCAGTCATCTTTACAGGACGACCACGCCTAGGGAGTGTAGCAACAGTGCTGAACTTTCTCCATTTGTAGACAATCTGTCTTACCGTGGACACATGGACATCAAGGCTTTTAGATATACTTTTGTAGCCCTTTCCAGCTTTATGCAAGTCAACAATTCTTGATCGTAGGTCTTCTGAGAGCTCTTTTGTGCGAGGCATGATTCACATCAGACAACGCTTCTTCAGAACAGCAAACTCAAAACTGGTGTGTGTTTTTTATTGGACAGGCCAGCTTTAATCAACACATCCAATCTCATCACATTGATTGGACCCCAGGTTGGCTGACTCCTGGCTCCAATTAGCTCTTGGAGAAGTCATTAGCCTAGGGTTTCACATACTTTTTCCACCCTGCACTATGAATGTTTACATGTTGTGTTCAATAAAAACATGAAAACGTATAATGTTTGTGCGGTATTAGTTTAAGCAGACTGTGTTTCTCTATTGTTGTGACTTAGATGAAGATCAGAACACATTTTATGACCAATTTATGAAGAAATCCAAGTAAGCCCAAAGGGTTCACGTACTTTTTCTTTCAACTGTAAATGTATTCTGCTGCTGTGTGAATGCAGCCATTATGTATTAAGGTTATGCATTTTATTATGAACTGAATCGTAAAGTACTATGTGGTTTATTCTATATTGTATTTAACTTAAAAGGTAAATAGTAAAAGATAGAAAATAAGCCCTTGAACGAGTCCTTACTTCCAACCATGTGCTGCCCCTAAGGAACCAAAGCTTTTGTATCCTTGCAGGTTACTAAATTAAGCATTCTCATAAAGTTCAATGGCAATTCTTTGCCAGACATCTAAAGGAACGTCCTTCCTCTAAGTGATACTACAGACAGGGAAAATAATGCAAACTGAGTCAAATGGAATTAATTAGCAATAAAAGGGTGATACAACATCATCGGCGTATCACAGCCAACCCCTCAAGGGTGAGCAGTTTCAACAAATTCTCCAATAAAACAACCTGACCTTGTTTATCTTGAGACACGTGCGCTTGCAAAAATTATTTGTCTTGAGCAATCGGACAAATGGTAAATTCGAGTAACAAGGCGAGTATCGCACTGAATGAATGTTGCAAACGTGATGCAGACGTTAAACCTAATGCACAAGCCATTTGTATTTGGACTGAAATGGCCCTACTCAGCTTCTCACTTTGCAATTTGAAAACAAAATGTGCAATCTCACAGGATTTCTCCTGGAAACAAATCGACAATAACAAAGGTTTTATCCAAAGTGATCTTGAACAAACCTCCCGGAGTATGCGTTTTCCCATTATTCAAGGGCAATGCGTTTGAAACAATAAAGACGCCGGTGTCCTTGTAAACGATTGTGTGGCTTTGTCACATTAAAGAGCGCAAATGAAAAAGGAGGAGAAAGTGGGAAACAACTCACCTCCCTCCCCTCTCGTCTGTAGTCTAACCACACATACTGTAGGTCTCAACTTGTTAAACCTGATCCGTGATGCCGGGTGAATAGCAATGCGCTCGCTCTCAGATGCTGTAGTTTGGTGCAATTCAGTGGAGTCATTCTCCATTAGAATTGAGAGGAAGAGGACTCGTCCTCTCTGACATTGACTCTCCTGTCATTATCATGGCTGACGGTCCATGCTAACCGTTCTCTCTCAGCCATACGGTTTTTCCTTACCTTTTGTGCCGCTTGTTCGTTCAATGTTTGCTTAATACATCACTTCGGTACAGTTGTTGAATGGGGTTTATTGCTGTGTGCCAACTAAACGATTCTGTGCTATATCTCTATCCGGGATTATTTTGTGTGCAGTCAGAGAAAGCATGCCTGAGATACAGAGAAAATATGCTGATTGATCTCGATGGAGTGATGTAAATGACATCAGCATGTGTGTTCAATAGCATAAAAAAGAGGTTATGATTGATTTTTCAGATGAGATCTGCCTAGGGTCCATTAAGACACAGATCAGATTATTGCATCTGTAAAATGGCCTATCAACAGAATTAAAAAGCACTTTGATTCAGCGTTTTTATATCAACTCTTTAAACCTATACATATTACATTTAACCCTGTTAATATACAGATCCTTCTGTACTGCATATCATCAGGAGATTGAGTTCTTCTAAAAAACTGAGTTACTGAGAACAGAACAGCATATGTCTGTCTGTACTGTATTTCTCTATAGGTCTGTTTGTCTATTTATGTCATTCAACTTGTTTATGTGGGACACATTTTAAAAAATCCACACCATAGATCCACACTATAACCACAATGTGTCAATAATTGTATTTCTCAAATTAAAGTTTTTTAAGTGTATTTAAAACCATTTCATGCCTACATTTCACCCTCAACGTGTACATACACACTGTCAAGAGCTGCAGTTTGGTGTGCAGATATAGATGTATTTTTTTATAAATTCAAAACACAGTAGGTGCACAGAAAATTTGTACGGACATTTCAATGCCCATTTGGTGCATATGTGATGCCCCAGAACTCCATGGCACCCCTTATTTATTCAATTGAAATCTACAGTATGGTAGTGCAACTGATAGCCATTAGAGAAGAAATACATTTCTAGATAAATTTGCTGCTACACTAAGTGCCAAGTCTAAGGTAAAATAATATTAGTGCATGCAGATTGCAAAACACCAGATTTAGTTCACCTGAATAGTGTTTAAAAAAATGATGCTATTTTGCACTAAAAATCGCCATTTTCTTTTCCTTCCTTCTGCAACACTTTTTAAAACAACATCTAAAATATCTGATACTGATGTAAAAAATGAACACCAGTGGTATTGACGAGGCCATTTTTCCCAAAAATGTCACAAACATGTCTGACAAACTACAGTTACTTGAAAAATCTTAAGAACAGTGATGAAGCACAAATGCTTCAATCCACACATGCAAACAACGTACATTATGTCTTTCAACAGATACGATCGCAACCTACACATTGATAGTCATTTAGCCGCTCTGTCATTTGTACTGTTGAATCAGTAAAGAGTGGGTTATCGTGTGATAAATTTAGCTGTAAAGAGATTAAGAGCTCTAGGCAGAGACGAGAAGGCTGGATTAAATCCCCGTTAAACAACCTCTTGTGTGACTTCAGTGCTCATACAAATTCTGTGCTTTCCATCTTTTGTGCACTTTCTGCTTTCAAGCCTCTGAAGAAGATACTCCTTGCATGGAGCTCAACTCTACACATTGCCCGATGCTTTCTATTGTCAGAGCATTTCATGCTTTGTGTAGATTTAAACGTGGTCTGTTTGACACCAAGTGCTGGAAAATTATCTTAAATTTCTCTACACCACTAACAGGTCCTCCCTCCCAATGTGAAATGGACTTTTAATAACAGTCCTAGAAGAAAGAAACCTGATGGCAATGAACCCACAACAAATGTAATACCGGGTTGTATTTAGTGAAGGCCTGTGAGGACATTTCTTAGGCTGATAAGAATATCAATACTAATCAAACCAATAAAGCATTTCAGCAGGTTTGATCTTTTTTAAATGTTCCGAAACACTGATTTACGTAGTCTAATATCCTAAAAAACAATCTTAGTCTTTGTGTTTTAATTTTAAAACATAATATGCGGAAAACTTTTTAGTATAGAAACCGATGGAACAAATTACACTGTGTACTTGACAGACTATGTCGAATATAAACATCATTTATGCAAATTAATAAATGTGATCATTTATTCTTCTGTTATCACAGTTTCATCACTTACATTTTGGTTTAACGTCTAACTATCTCTTCTTCAACACTTGTTTTCAATCTTAATGAGGAAAGTTTCATTTTGAATATAATTTTAACAGATATTATTTATGTTTTATTGTATGCACATAACGTCACTTTCCGAAAGAACTCCAAAACTGATACTTTCCAGGAAATGAAAAACCTATATATGAAAAATATATTTTATAAAATTAAGCATTGTGTTGACAAGTTGACAAGCTCTTTCACTAACCCAGGTGAAAAAAGTGCACTATAATACACTTATACATACAGTATGTACTAAAAGTGCTCTATTTTCGCACACTAATTTGAGGTTTTTGGTAAAAGATAAACTTCTAAAGATCCAAGTGTACTCAACTGTGGTATATTGCGACACCATGAATAGAAGTACAAAAATATATAATTATTTTAGTATATTAAGTACAAAATGTATATGATATCAGGGCATTTTAAGTACATTATAAGTATACTTTTTTTTACCTGGGACTTTTATTTGTTAAATGCAAAACCCACAAACATACATGAAGGTTGAAGTAATGATAAAAAAATCTTAAAAAACTGAGATATGATGTTTCTGCCAGACAGCGACGATAAATTGATTCATTTATAACAAGAACTCATTTGATCAATTGTAGTTGCAATCTGAATACATTTTCAACATCACCACCTCCCTTGACCTCTGTGACAGGCTGCCACTGGTTGTACTCTGGGCTCATTGGAGGCCCTTTTATACAGCTGTTGAACAGCTGAAGGACAGCAACTTTTCCACCCCCAACTCTCGAAACCCCTCCCCAAATGGAGAGCTTAATGGTGTCAGCACGAGGGAAGAGGTCTCGACTCTCTTAACGGAGCAAAATCTTAGTCCCATCATCCTCACTGTGTGCTGTAATTGCAGGAATGGTGTCGGCACTCAGCGAGGGAAAAGAAAAGGGAGGGAGAGCCAGAGGGGAGGGACAGGGCAGGGGTTGTAAAGAAAGAGAGTGAAACGAGAGGCTCAGCTTCAATCCACTTGACCGAGCAGGTCAACGGAAATAAATGACTTTCCCCTGACCAAGGCTGGAGCTCTCTCATCCGCTGTGTCACTACTGCCATATTCCTCCATCAAGGACAGGAGGGTTCACCCGACAGCAGTCAGACAGATAAAACAGTGAAACACTCAAAACACTGATTAAGTCTCACTGCCCAACTTACACATCAGTCAGAAGTCATTGAGATAATACGCTTTAAACATATAAACCGTTACATAATTAAGAGTGGGATAATGGAACACATGCAGCGCTGTCTGCATTTCCTATCATTTTCATGATATTTTTTTGTTGCGAATACATTTTTTAAAAACACTGCTTCATGCTGCGTTTTTGACAAATGAAAATACAGATTACGCTAAAGTCACATTTATGAGCTCCATCCTTCTCAAAACGGTAACAACTCCTCCATCACGGAAGATGAAAAAAACGGGAGATAAATGAATCCTTCTGCACATCTGGAGATGTAAGTGGTGTGAAATGTGCGAATACCGAGCAGATTTGTATCTTGTGAGCGCCTTGTTCACACCACACCGGAGGGAGTCTCTTCAGTTCCCACCTGAGAAGACACTGGCGGGGGCAGGCGTGCCAAGTGGCACAACAGATGGCTCTCTGCTCGCCATCATTTCCTCTCACACAATGCTTCGGGAGCGCAGAGAACCCGCCGGGAGAGCAATCGGCAACCTTTCTCTATCTGACCAACTGAACAGAATCCACAAGCCGCTTGTAAATCCTCATTATTATAAATCTCCTTGTCGCTTCATGAAACTTGAAGGACAAAGACCGTTCGGGTGCAGTTCTGCACTAAATTTTCTAATTCGTTATCCATCCAGAGATTGTGGTGCCAGGAAAGCCGATGCTGCTTCCATTTGGAGTGTTGCACCCTCAATGCTCTGGCTGCCACATGTATGGGCTGTTTCATGGGCTGCCCGTGTACCAGATGGAAGGGCTTTTTAGTTGCGCACCTAATCTTCATTGCTTTTCCCCTCAAGCAAGTAGTGACTCATTTCCATTCATTCTGCTACAGTTTTTTTTTGGAATGCCTAAATGCCTCTGGTATTTGTGGAGAAAAGGCTTTACATTACAGAAATTGCTCATCAAAAGTTTAAAATTCTGTCAATGTTTACTCGCGCTCATGTCATTCCAAAACTGTATTTCTGCATTTTTTCTGTGGAATAAAAAAAATGATCTTTTTGAAAATCTTTATACAACAACAGCAGCCAAAACAAGATTGAGAGCATGGACGGACTGACCGGTAGGACATTTCCAGAACGGCCGTCCAACCGACGTAGACTGTGATCAGGGGCGCACTGGCTGACGTATTATAAACGCGAATTGGAGGGCCGATGTTGGCCGAATTTGCTTCCAGTCCACCCCTGGTTGAGAGTGAGAGTGAGAGAGCGAGAAATACAGAGACACATAGACCTCATAAAAGTAGACCTTACAACTAATATAATTCAATTTTATTTATATAGCGCTTTTCACAATGTACATTGTTCCAAAGCAGCTTTACAGGAGAAAATAAGAAAAACAGAAAAACACAGAAACGGTAAAACACAGCACAGTGCATGGTGTTTGTAGAATAAGCAAGATCCTTCTAGTAAACAATATCTAATAAATGCAGTCTCCCGGTACATATACTGCTATACTCCAGGTCTTCCGAAGCTATGCTGTACAGTGAAATTCCTTATTCATTCAATTTATTCATTAACAAGTAAACAGTCCGGACACTATCAGCTGTTGTATATGAAAAAACTCAGCACTCTGGGTTCGAAAAACACCATGAAGGTCAGGAAACAACGACAGAACTAAAACCTCCTAAAAAGGTTTGGGGTTTACTGAGATTAATATGCTTTCTTAGACCCCATTAGTTATTGTTTTGTGCCCCGTGTCTTCGCAAGCATCTTTTCCATCATATCTCATTTCCTGCACCCCGGGTCTGCGCCAAGTGGTCATACTTTCTCCCAGATGGCGGTCATCTGCTTGCTGTATTCTCATTCATCTGTTGTGATGCATCGTGTGGGTCTTTTGATACAAAGGGTAACCAAAAGAAGGATGGCAGAGGATATGCATATGCTGTTTCATCTCATATGATTTATGTATAGCAGAGACCAGCAGGAAATCCATAATAACATATCTTGTTGGTTTACACTGAATACAGGCCAGCAGAGTGGCTTGACGGAAAATGTTCCTGCTTTATAGAGTATAAATTATTGCTATATACGTTGCAATACAATGAAATGAACTGTATCCTCAGCTGACAGTCTGGTGATGTCATATGTGAAGTTAGAAAATGTTCTCTGCTCTTATTTACTTTCAACTAAGCAATTTGGTATACTGTATATCTAAAGTCAGTCCTATGGAGAGTTAGAAATGTTTGCCTTATTGGCAAGTATATTTCCACATACAAGGAATTTGTTTTGGTGACAGGAGCATCCAGTAGAATCAGCAACAACAGTACACAGAGACCATAACACAATAGAATACAGTACACAGATGATTTAAATAAGGGCCTATGGGTATAATAAATTAAGAAATACAATAGAATAAACATAAGACAAAGATATGTGTATGTAAATATCTACAATATTACATACAAGAAGGCTCTTTAGGGCGTGCTCTCCTGCCTGCACTCTCAATCATGCTCTGAATGCTGATGTTGGCTGATTTAGAAATGAATGTTTTTCTGTGTGATAGTAAGTGTGGGGAAAATCATATGGAAGAGAGAGGTTCACAAAAAGTTAACAAAAAAACCTGTCACGGTTGAGAAAGAAAAAAACGAGAAAAAGAGAGGGTGAGAGAGATGGTGCAAGAAGAAAGAAATTCACCCGTTCTTTGCTTGGTGTATAAAAGCCTCAGAGCTAACTGCCCTCCACTGTTTAGATTTAGGATTTCCTGCACAGCCCCAGTAAAGCGCTTTAGGGCTCTTTCCCACTGTCGACAAACCCATGTTTCTAGGTCAACCCCTCCCCATTCTAAAATGTTTTATGAGCCTGCATTAAATGTACGTGCCCTTGTATTATTTCAGATGGGAACAGAGAATGCGGCTATTCTTGAGCTCTGTTACTTCCTCTATCTGCCTGTAGAGGGAGTAGAGGATGGAGAATATGCTTGAAGTCTTGAATATGCTAAAGGACTGTTATGATAGTAAACAGAATAAATGTTAATGATAGCTGCAGATCCAATGAAAGTATATATATATATATATATATATATATATATATGTGAGTTTGCTTACAAAATGAGATAACTCAAAAATCATGATTTTTATTATGTTATCATGTTTTATTGTGTTATTTAGCTGTGTTTTCTTAGTTATTATGGCTTAAATAAAAACAAACCAACTGATTGATATTAATTGGAATGCACAAAAATGTAAATCTCATTCAACTCTTCATACATATATATATATTTGTTTGTATGTCCAGGTAAAGCTACTGTATATCAAAACAACACAATTAAAAAAATGTACCATTTGTCCAGTGTTTTCCTTTTCTATTCATTACTTCTTTCGTATGTTACATTTTTAAAGGATGGATTGCTCTCAACAACTTCCAAATATTAACAATAATGTTTATACTAGAAAGAGAATAAAAATGACAGAAGGTCATTACAACCTCTACACCTTCTGAAAGAACACAATCATATTAATCAGACTTTTTGAAAAGCCTTTCAGAGGCATAGCCTTTGAAGAGCTCTGAATTAAAGCTTTCTAGAACCAATTGAAAAGCAAACAGAGCACTGATAATATTTACCTCACGATGGTTCACTCCCTCCAGCCTTGTTTGTTCCTTCAAGTGCCTGAGATGCAGCTTTCTGTGCCTCCTCATGAAAGGAACACATTGTTTTTTTAAATGGCTGGCGGGCACGAAACCAATGCAGTGCTAAACCCGTCATTATATATAAAAAACTAAAAAGAAAAATATATAGCGCATAACGCTCAATAATCTCGATTGCAGGTAGGTTTACAATACTACTTATAAAGGATATATTTTTATGAAATTTGTATCATTCTATTTGTTAATCACAGTTCAGTGTTGCCTAGCATGATTTAAATGAATGTGACCATGCTGTGCGATATTGAGAGCTGGCTGTCAAAGCAGACACTAGTAATTGGGTTTGTGCTGGAAGGCGAACAGTAAACATGAATATAGTGATGCATGGGTCAGCTGAGACTGACCTTCGTAGGAGATGCTCTGCTGGGCTGTCCGTCACTGGTGACTTGAATGGCTCCCAGTTTTACTTGAGTAATCAAATTTCTTCTATGTTCAAAGAGCAGTTTGCATTAAGGGGACCTTAGTGTGAGATCATGGGTCTGGTCGTCTAATCAGACTGTAAGTGACAGTGCACAGAAAGATAAGACCAGGTTAGTGCTACCTTTGGCTGTTCCAGCAAAACATTCTCAGCAAGAAGACAGCAGGTGGCCAACTAAGCGGCTTTAGATGAAAAATACAGAGCCAAAGACACAAATGCAAAGATTGAGAAATAGAGAGGTTTGTTAAACTGCATGTGCTTAACATTTTCTTCTCATTAACTCGCCCTCATGCCTTTACATTGGCATTAAAAGGCATTAAAATTACATCATATCCTCTTTTTAACGTGAAACATCATTGAACACAAGAACACTTCAATGAGATTTGAAGTTACCGAGGTGCTGCAATATTGCAATTTGGATTAACAATTTATTAGAATTTAGGTTTATAATTTAACATTAGAATTTAGCTAAATAAGCTCAAAATAATACCTTTCTTTCACAAAACCTACCGTTTTTCTTCGGGTGAGAAATCCTCTTACAAAACAAAATAATATGGGGATATACTGGAACATAATATGCAATAAATCAAATAGTACATTTCGAAGTGCCAGTCTGTAAAAATCAGCTGAAGTCGTTTTTTGTGATTTGCCATTCTCTACATAATATTATCCTACATAATGTAAAGAACATTCAGTGGAAATAAAACCTTGATATCTTTAATATTGACTTAAAAAGGCCATGACAAAGATTGAAATCACATTAAAATGAATGGTTGAAATCAAACTTTGATGCTCATTATCTCATAATTAGATTTTCGGACTGGGTCACATTTGCAATATAGGAAATATTCCTTATGCATTATTCAACTATATACTAAATGATTTACTATATAGTTATATATAACATTTATCAAATATATTTTCTTTGTGTAACCCAATGGAATCATTTGGATGACTTAAATGTTTTATCCTGTATAAGAAAATAAAATGGCAGCATTTTAATATTTAATATAAAATTATTTATGAGCTCATCTGAAGAATTTCAATTTTTGGGTGAACTATTCCTTTAAACATATGTATTTTGCCCTCACAAATAAATACAGGAGTCAGGTGTGTTCAGTGTAGTAAAAAAGACCTGCATGTGATAAAATATAATTAGGATTACTCGATTCGCTACACTACTTATCTCTTGCCCTCTGAGACAACCTCCCTGGCCTCTTTAAGCAGTTCTGTTTTGTAAATGTATTTAACAGCATCATTTTAAAGCTGAAATAACTGATGACTCACTGTATAATCTACAACGTTTTAGAATCTGCACTTTCCCTGTGCTCCCTGGACCGAGTTCCTAATTATGAGACTAAACATGATCTAGCCATAAATCCAGTCCGCCGTGCTTACGGTACGCTGTGGATCTCCACGCCGGCCTCACTACCTCAATCCTCCACACTGAAGTAGTAAAGCTTTCCAGAGGAGCCCAGAGGGTACCGTTAGCTTCTGCGCCTCAGCCCCTCTCCACGGCCCACACTCCATCTCCATCAGCCCCATGTGGACTTCTTTAATAGCACCCTTTAATGGGCCTTCCACATGCTTTATAACGGGACTTTATGATGGATGTTAGGGGAGGCATAATTGGGAATAATGAGTCTGCAGTTGAGCCAGTAAGCACCTCTGCACCGCACCACACCCCACCCCCAGCTATCACAACAGAACATCACCAAACATTACTATGTGAATAGAGTGACAGTAAACTTGAGCAGAAGACGGTGATAACAAGAGACCCATGATCTGGTTTTATTCTAACCTTCGAATTCCATCGTTCTCTCCTCGGTGAATTGAATACAGTGCTGCATCAATGGTAATTTGTTTCCTCCAAGGTCAATTATAAGCTCATTGTGCAATCATGACATATAAATCACCAAATTTACTTCTAATATAGACGCTTAGACTGTGTACTGACATAGATCATTCAATAATAAGATGACTTTGCTGTCCCATTGCGCTGATGATTCTCTTCACTCAATCTTAATGAGAAACCTGAGACTGCTCCAAGGGTTTTATGAGGTCAAACCCATTCATGTTTCCAGAGGCACAGAAACGATTCCCTCCTTTCAACCCCTTTCATAGCTTTTCCTCATCCCTCTTCACTTTAAGTTATTCAGATGTATGCCGCATCTACATCACTCTGACCCTCCCTTTCTGACCTGTGATGAAACATGCATGCGCTCCATTAAGTGTGCCCTTGCACGTGCTCTATAACAACTCCCATTTTTTATTAAAGTGGATACTTGATTCTTATATCCATTCTGGTGTTTATAGACAATTCAGGGACGGTCACATTATTGTCACATCAAGCCATATTCAATTTGATTTGAATAAGCAAAGCTGTGAGGCATGGAATTACATTTTAATTTTGAGCTGTCTTAAAGGGATACTTTAAAAAAATGATGTAAGTTTTCTGTAAACTCGTGCTGTTTAAAGCCTGTATACGATTCTCTATTCTGTAGTCTTTGTGGTTTTGCGTTCATTCAATGAGAATCGATATGGGGCAATATTGTTTGGTTACCAATGTTCTTCGAAATATCCTTTGTATTCTGCAGAAAAAACGTTATATAAACTCTTTAAAAAGGTGTTTCACAATGCTTTTGTTTCACAAAAGTTTTTTTGTAGTGAAAAATGGATCTTGAGAAAATGGAATTGTTTTTTTATAAGAAACTCAGAGTACAGTAAGTGGCTCTTTAGGGATCCCAAAATGTTTCTTCTATGAAACATAGCACTTTTTTAAGAGTGTAGGTTAGGAATGACATAAAAGAATGAAAGAATTTTCATTTTTGGGTGAACTATCTCCCATTCAATTTGTTGAATTCTGGGAAATGGCTTTACGATAGTAAAATGTGTTTTTGTCTAATGTGCACTCTGGCCAAATGCATAATGCAATTACACAAAAACTTAAAGTCCCCGTGAACCAGAAGATGCGATCGTTTTTACTTCCGTATTCTGACACTTTTTCGAAGGAAAACTAATTTCAAAGGAGAAAATGAGTGGCCGTGGCTTGCGTCTTTCGCTGCGATTTGTTTCCATGTATAAAAACAGCCGTTGTATTTTGAAATAGAACTGGCAGCAGATTGACAGTTGAATGGGAGGAGTTAACGGATGCTCTGCTGAAATCCGTCTAATTTACTTCATTTGAGATGGACAGTGATTTCAGGGCGGAAGTGCATTTTCAGATTTTAACTGAAGATTTTGAGGATACATGCATTTTTATAAGAAAATGACCCACATTGATAAGCTATTTACTATAAACCCTGCAATATTTCATGAAAAAATAAGGATTGTTACTTTAAATTTCACTGGGACTTTAACATGCAAGGGGTGGGGCATATGTCAACTGTGTAAATGACAGGTGTCTGAATTCTGCTGAGCATTCTGCAGTATGTTTTCTAGAATTTATGTTGTCCACTGTATAGACATTCTGTAAAGAAACGTTTTCAATGTTTTGTCAACTGAGCATCAAGTTGCCGTGTCCTGTACCTCCCTTTAGAGCCTTGTTTTCATTCACATCAAATTAAACCCGTCATCTACTCTGACTAAGGTCTATATTATATGCCTCTAGTCAGACAAATGCACCAATGCAGAGAGACACCTCACACGTATCAGCAGTTCCCTTCCTAACACATGAAAAATGCATGCAAGATTCCGCTCACCCCCATTTACACAATACACAACACATTTAAAAGCTCTTCAATCAGACGTGCACACACACACACATTTATGCAAGCACAACGCTACACACATAAACCCACAGGAGAATTGCACAGGGGACTGTGATGGAGTAGAGTGGCAGGGGAGAGGGACAGCGTGAGCAGCTAAAAGGAGCTCATGTGTGACACATCACCCTCGGAGCCGGTGAAGGGGCAGTCACATGAAACCTATTAGCACAGGCATCTGCTGAAGCGTCACTTTACGGCACGGCTACCTAGCGCAAAAGCTCTTCCTCTCTCAGCCCTTCTCTCACTGCTGCCCTCGTTCCCTACAATTACCTTAAGAAAACCTCATAGACTCCGATGACATTAGGCAATACACTATTGTGCTTCTCACCCCGTTATATACAACATACATGCTGGAGGTTAATGTATTTTCTAACATACGTTTTAAAGGGATAGTTCACCCAAAAATGAAAATTGTATTATCATTCAAAACCTGAACTTTCTTTCTTCTGCAAAACATAAAAGAAGATAGTTTGAAGAATGTTGGTTGCCAAAAACCGTAGGTAAAACCGTAGGTTCCCATTCACTTCTACTGTTTGGCAGAGGCGGACGAAGAACACAACTTCCTTACTTGAGTGAAAGTACAGATACTACTGTTCAAATATTACTCCACTACAAGTAAAAGTTGTAAAGACAAATTCTTACCTGTACCTGCTTTCAAAAGTACTCAAGTATTGTGGTGGGCGATACTGATACTGATATATCGATCCGATACCGAGTAAATGCAGGGCCAGTATTGCCGATATCGATATCGATACCGATACCAATACTTTTTACTTTTCGAAGCATTCACTTAAACTTACATCTACTTTCCTGTAGATGAAATGTCATGATTTATCAGATGAATGCATCATTAATATGCTAAATCTCAATACATTTTCATGACCACTAAAATATGTTGTGATTTGTGCTCTTAATGTGCCTTTAGGCTAATTAATCATGTAGATGTTAAAACACGGGACATAATTGAAACCAAATAAATATATTTATTTAGTTATTTATTCCTGTAATAGAATTTGCAAGCATGAACTTTGCACCAAATTATTACAGGAAAATAGTAACAATAACAGACTAACAGGACAGAAAAACGATATAGAACAAAAGAATTTCTCCCTATCCCAGTAATACTTCTCTAGCTTAAAAAAAAACAAAGTGCACAAAATTATTACTGAAGAACAAAGATTTTAAAACTGTTTTTCCGTTTTTCTTCAGTGTTATGTTTAGACACAATAATATAAAAAATGAACATGTTTCCCTTTCATTACACTTTTTTAAAGTGAATTTATAAACAAAGTGCACACACTTTTTTGAGAAACAAAGTAAATCAAGTGTTTAAATAATACAGTACTTTCAATCTTTGGCTTTTAACCCCAAAGGCCCGCTGCCATACACCACAGTTTGCAGTGTTTTTATTCACTGGGGTGAAACAACTACACAGGTTGCTCCTCTTCTTTTCGCTGGCTGTAGCAGCGTCTGCGTGCTTGCGCCTGGCGCTGCTGAGTCACGTGATAGGAGACTACAAAACACAGCAGGGCAGGGAGGAGCAACGTGTGCAAAACTAGGTGTATGGGAAATAGTTTTTCTTCATTATACAATTATTAGCTACATTTGTAAATAAAGCAAATCAGTAGTAAAAATACATTAGTATCGATGTTTTTATGTTTGATGTTTTATCCTTTTCGATACAACCTCAGTATCGGAAGTATCGATACAATCAGGATCGATCCGCCCACTCCTAGTATTACAAATACATTTCCTTTATGTCAGTGGTGCATTGTTTTATTGTCGTATACATTCTGCCTCTGAAGCAAATTCTGAATACACTGAGTAGCTCACAGTAGTGGTTTTAAAGGAGTAGTTCACTTCAGTATTTTCCTCCATTGACTTTCCATAGTCATTTTTATTCCTACTATGGAAAGTCGATGGGGAAAATTTTTGAAGTGAGCTACTTCTTTAAGAACCTTATATGTTTAGCATATGTATGTTTAGTTTAGATATAATCTTGTTTGATCATTAAGCGTAATTACCCTCATTTGCCCCCTTGTCCTATATGTATTTATAAGCAGTGTTTTGTTTTTTGTATATTCCCTTTACCAGTTTTAGCAGCAATTTTCCAGTAAGTAGTAAGGTTCTTGTATAGAGTCAAGTGTAGAAAACATGTGTTTGTTGGATTAATTACCATCTACCATTGTTTGACTACAAACATAAACTATAGCTACTATAGTGAAACTATGGTACATTTTTAGTTACTGTGGTTTTATAAAAAAAATAGCTTAATTGGAGTATGGTTACTATATAGACAAAAAGGTAAATTTGCGGATACTGTGGTTTTACTGCAAATAGTTAAAAAACAATTAATTGTGAATTAGAATGAGATTTTTCTATTAAATTCCTCTTTGTAGTGTGTTTTGGGTTTTATACCAATAGGATTTACCATCCCACCCAATAGAATCCATCACATACAAGACAAAAAGTATCCATACAAAACAATTCCCATTATTACCATTAAATCCATCACATTTTCTTTGTATTTTGGGCAGGGTTCTATTCTTTTTATTTCAGCAGTAATACTTCAACTACAGTTACTACAGTAAAAACATCATTCATTTTCCAAAACGCTTTAAATGATATAGCAGCAGATCAGAAGTTAACACGCACGCACACTTCCTATGCGATCTCATGAAATTTTTAATTTATACTTTACATTTTCCATTTTCTCTGTCATGTAGCTGTGTGTGATGTCTATTTACCGTTTAGCTGTTATTGTGATCATTTTCATGACAATGTCTTCTATGATATTTGACTGATCGTAGCGCTCGTTCTAAGCAATGCATCACACACAGTTGAACACAAAGATGATTACAACACCACACTTTAACATGTGCCTTTTTCGTCTTTTATTGTTCTATTTGCCTTTTCAGAGCGCTTTCAGCTGTGTAGTTCTGCCGACGTTTACATTAGTTTAGCGGGGAAGATCCCAGGATTGCCAGATTTGCGTAAAAAAATCTGCCAAATGCCCATTCAAAGCTAGCCGGAAAACGGCGAGCATAAAAAAAACTTAAATACTTGGCAACAGTGAAAGGTACTGGCAGATCTCAAGCCAGAAAAATTGCACACACAGGAAAACCCGCTACATATAACCGACTTTCTACTTTTGGACCTTTTTATAAGTGTAGTTGAGTAAAAAGTATGATATTTGTCTTTCCAATGTACTGAAGTTAAGGTCACAAGTACTAAATAATCCTCAAGTAATATACAAATACTCAAAAAGTGTACTTACAGTACTCAGGTAAATTTACTTTGTAACTGTCCACCTCTGCTGTTTGGACACAAAACCAATGCAAGTCAATGGGGACCAACAACTTTAAAAAATAAATTGTGTTCTACAAAACAAAGAAAGTCATACAGGTTTGAAATGACAAGAGGGTAAGTAAATGATGACAGAATTTTCATTTTTGGGTGAACTATTCCTTTAAGGTCACAAAGCTGTGCCATGTTGTTGAAATATTTAGAAAGTGAAAGTTTACAATGGAAGGCAGACAAAATTCTTTGTATGGCCATACTGGAATAGTCTTCCTGGCAATGTTTATACAGCCAAATATACTGTACATGTCATGACTTTGCCTCATCATGTCTAGTTTTTCTTGGTCTTGTGGCAGAGTCATGGCAAAGCCTTAGGTTCCGTGTGGAGAGAGACATATTATTGTTAGCATGACGTAATATGCACTTTCTCCAGTCTCGTCTTTTGCCCCGCCCCTCTCGTTCCTCGTTGAGCTTTCCACCTGTGTCTCATTACCCACACCTGCCCATTGTTATCTTCCCTTGTTAGTCTAACTATTTAATGCCCTTGTGTTTGCTGTGCGAGTTTGTTTTGTGATGCAACTGTGTAGTGTGCTGTATTGCCTCTTGTTCTAACTTGCCTTTGTGGATTACCCGTGTATGGTTATTGTTTTTCATGTCAAGTCTTAGTTTTTGTAGTAATATGACAAAAAATAAGCCGGTGATTGGATAGATGTTACATTTGGGTCACATCTGTCCAATCAGCTGCTGGTGAAATCATGTCAATCATTTTCATTTACGTCACTGCTATTGCTAGATGGGCCGGCATAGCGGCAAAATGTCTGAAAGAAAGTACAATAGTGGAGAACAAAAACGGAAAATACAAAGGTTAAAAGAACAACGTGACTAAGATAGCAGCAGGAGAACTGACAACTCGCATTGGCTGACATTGGTGCTGTGGTTGAAACAGCAGCGGGATCCTTAGCTGTGGCAGTAGTTAGCTCATCATGTCATCGGGAATATTTCAGGGAGTTATTCCACAATGACACGCATATTATACAGTTTGGTTTTTAATTATTTAATAGCTTTGTTTTATACACAGGTTATGTAAGGCACAGTGGTTTGTGTCCCAGTAAAGATCCAACGAGGCGTTTTTAGGGGAACGTTTATATTTCGCGTGTACTTGTATAAAACTGGAGCTTGTGCTTTCGTGATGTTTGCCGTTGCAAAGTAACTCGGAATGTAGAGGAAACACTGTAGTATTTGATGTGTGTGTATCCGAGTGTGATTGTCCTGACGCCCCACGCAGCGTTGGTTTGCATCTCGCCTCAGGTTAATTCTATCGAACCCTGGTGCGTTTGAATTTCCTCTTACGTCATCACGAACGTGCGTGACACATGATAGTAAACAGAACACGGGTCAATTTATTGTGATTTCTTAATGACTTGATGCTATGTGCCGAGGATCTAGAAACATGTTGTATTACCAATCTGCAGGTATGTGACCACTTGGCGTCAGTGTCCACATTCGTGTTGCTTGTGTAACCAAGACAAGAGCCGAAAAAGAAGCAGCTTGTTTGAGAAGCATTAGCAACAGTAAACAGTTGATGAAGATTTGAGATGTTAAATACAGAAGCACAGATCATTTACTTAGATAATTCATTCAGAAATGCGTTTGAGTAAACATGACTCTATCGCAGTTTTTTGACCTGAGGGAGGGGTTCAAACAGATCAATCCCAGCGCTTGTGGTCCGTGTAGGGTCCGCGTTGAGTTGATGCGTTGTTACATTTTTTGAGAGGTGCGCGTCAGGCTACGGCGTAGGGTATGCGGCTCTGCGTAGGCTACGGCGTAGGTCCTACGCACGAGCATAAACTGAATTTAACACATATATGAATCCCATAATTCCATCACAGGCCTATCTTTGATGTGCAGCTCAGTGTCATCTAACATTACGTGCAGTAGGGCAGACAGAAACATTCCTAATAAGCAGAGGAATGCAAATACCTGTGCCTGACTAATCTCCTTACATTCTGTGGTGCAGGTCATGTGTCTGATGTGCAGAATTACTCCGTGTATGTCTGCCATGTTATTGCTTAAGCTCTGACAGGCTTTAATGGTTATGTGGGAAGGCAGGCTACAGTACAGTTCACAGACAAGAGACACATCAAGCCTGTCCACTTGGCCCATGAAAGTAATGTTATTAAACCGTTACCTTTTCATTCCCTTTTATGGTTTAAAATGAAACCTTTTGAATGTTTTTGAGTTTCTGTGCAAATGTTGCGTGCCTATTGCTTTGGACTGATCTCACCATTATATTAAAGAATGACGATTTATGCAATGTCAAAAAAAACCTTTCAGGCGGCATTTGTAGTTGGAGGATCGCTGAGGGATGCAGGGGCATAAACAGGTGTCAAAAGTGTCAGATTAGTTTTGTTCGGGACTTAATGGCACTAACATTTTTGAAATCATTGTCAGGGGAATTTGAAAAAAGAAGAAAAGCAAATCATTCATCTTGCACGCTCTCTCTCTCTCTCACACAAAAAAAGCCTATGTCAACAAACTTCTTTACACTAATCCACAATGCATGTTAACATAACATTGTGTTTGCATGAGTAATGAAACTGGATTTAATAAAGATATGAGTCAGGATGTTTAAACAATTGATGTTTCCTACTTCCCATTTTCTTTTTTTCACCTCTCTTCAATGTGTCCCATAATAGTGTTTATAAACGTTCTTGAGAAAGCGGCTTGAAGCTGTCAGGGCCCGTGAGGTGATAAAAACCTTGAGGAGGAGAATAACACCTTCATTCTGACACATGAAAAGGAATCAAATTCTCTGGAGCTTCTGCATAAAGGAGATAGGCAACATTTTTCCCTCTCCTCATGAAAACACCGCTGCATTAAAGGTGGAGTGTGTCCTTTCGGCACCACTAGTGGCGCTAAACGGAATAGCAAAAATTACAACTGTTCTCAAACCTCAGAGATGACGAAATTTTTGTAGGCCAACGCGGATTAACAAATGTTCATATTAAACATGTATTCCCTGGTAAGTAATTACTCCATACTGTAAATAAATCTACAACAATGTTTTTCGAAATAAAAACTGTGTTTTACCTTTTTTGTGTTTTTCGTATTTTCTCCTGTAAAGCTGCTTTGGAACAATGCACATTGTGAATAAAAAGCGCTATATAAATAAATTGAATTGAATAATGTCCCCACCAAAGGATGTAGTTGCTTTTAGCAACTTGCAAATGCCGTTTTAAAGACACAACATAGGTTTAAAAAAAAATCACAAGCAGGTTATAACTGTTGGGTTATATGTCATAGATTAAAACATGAAAATATTTAGCGGTTTTGTTAACCACACACCTTATTTCAGGCAATTTAACAAAAACCCATTCATAAAACCCATTGTCTTTGGGGCGGTGGAACCGGAAGTTCTAAAACGCTAACTCGCTTCCGGGATTGCATACAAAAAACCTCATCTCTGAGGTACTCTATAAAAGTTTGTTTTTAAATAATATGTTGGTGTATTGTGCATATTCATTTTTGTATTTATAAACACATACATTTACATTTAGCAGACACTTTTATCCAAAGCGACTTACATTGCATTATCCTATACATTTATACATAGGTATTTGCAATCCCCTGGGTTCGAACCCACAAGCTTGAGTTGTCAACGCAATGCTCTTACCACTGAGCTACAGGAAAGCTACACATACACATACATGCACATATTTAAGAAAAATAACCATACGTGACTGTATACCACAGACTGGACAAAAAACCTATGGCCCCAAAAGTCTGAATTAGTGTCACAAAGGCAAGCTGTTTTGAAAGCATCGCAGTGTTTGCACTTTTGGGGAAAATCAATGCAAATGCCTTATTTAGTTGTCTCTGCATATTAAGCAGGGATAGAAGAAAGTATTTTACCGTCAAACACCCACACTTATTTGAATAATGGGTCAAGGTAAAACGCTGAGGATGAAGAGAAAAAAGAAAGCAATTGGACAGCTGCACTGAAATGAATGTGTTTTATCCTTCAATGCCTCATCATTTAATAGAAAAGACAGAAATAATGGCAATGACAGATAAGCTGAGGGACAGAGGAGAATGCAATAACTAAACTATGAAATGATTTGATGGTATGGGAGCAAGAGTGAAAGCGTATAACTTGATTTCGCAACTTTCTCCTCTTCAGGCCTATATGTGGTCACCTGATTTTACCTACATCCCAACTTTCAATTACTCATCGCATAGAGCGAACCTATTCACCCCACTCAATCATGAAGTCTTTTCCCCCCTCACAGTAATTTCTCCCTCCGGTCTCATTTAAATGAATACATCCTGAGCCCTCTCTGTGTTTGTGCTTAAAATGCGTCTGTTATTGTGGGGCTCTGTCGGGGCACGGTGTCCCACGCTGTGCAGGAGATTGAAGACAATGTGTTTGTAAATCAACTGCATGGCTTGGTAGGCTAATGGACTAAACGGAGATAAAATTTGTTAATGAGGGTTTTAAACGTAGCACCAGAAAAAAGCACCGGAGCATCACAGCAATATCATAGGTGATGAACATGCAAATGAGAAGGCGCGCAGAATTTTGCTGTCATTTAGCCAAAACCTGTTTCGTAAAGTGTGATCAACAGGGGTAAAGGACGACTTTTTTGTAATTAATTCCAAGCTTTAAAAAAAACAACAGCAGCTTGCTCTTGAAGAACATCGTTGGCTTGAGAACATGCTTCTCTGTCTCTCTTATCTTCATCTTATTGACAACAGATGGGATCTTAACCTTTAATCTACATCTGCAAATCCTCATGCTGTCTTCATTACCAACACTGGAGTGAAATGTCTCCAGGATTCTGTCTGGATGAACCGTTTGGCGAGAAAATGCCTCCAGCAAAACCTAATTAAAGCAGTGCCAAATTGAACTAAGGAACCAGAGCGATAAGAACAGATAAATGCCAAAGTGTGCTTGGGAGAATGTGTAAATTTCTCATCTTTGACACTTCATAAAAAAAGAATTGCTTGCCATAATTACATTCTGAATATTATGTAATAGTTGTAATTATTCTGTTAATACGTTTTATTAAGTTCAGTCAATGATCTGTTATGCGTAGTTAAATGGGCGCTTTTGCATTTCAACTGTAACGATTTCAATTTTGACCATGGACAAAACTTGTCTTAGGGTGCTGAAGGACAAAAAGTGATCATTTATCTCTGTCATTGGGGTAATAAGCAAATGCACTGTAATTGTTCCGCTCTTAAATAGAGATAATTAAATTAATTAGATTGAATTGGTTAGAATTTGGAAAGTGGTAACAGTAGTTATGCCGCATAAACAGCACAACTCATTATTTACTTGCTAATGTTTGGTACTGTAGGGGAAAAACTTTACCCTTAGGCTTGAAGTACAAACCCTACTCCAAAATCTTCTATTTTACAAAATTTGATTGAATTAGTTTGTACATATCACTATTATTGGCCTTTACAAAGACCCTTTATATTTCATCAGTAACTGTAAGGCTAAAATGACAAATTGCAGGGCTGAGATACAGTATGTACACGTAGATGATGATAAATGATTGTTTCCCACTTTTCAGGACATTGTGTATGCATAGAGCCTTTGTCCTCCAGTGAGTGTTGGCTGACCTAAAACTCTTGGGATCAACTTCTGGTACTAAACATGCTGACTTATTAGTGTACAGTGTTCTCTCCTTCACAGGCCTTGGGGGCGTGAAGGCGTGTGGTTCATGATACTGAACCACAGACTGATTACAGCAGTCTAGTGCAATGCTTGTTTTTCTCTAGCGTATATGTTTAGATGGGCATGAGCCGTGGACACACATGAAAGTGACCCACGGTGCAAAGTCAGTATGTGGTGGGAGAATTGCTTATTACAAACTCCAGCAAGTTCCTGCAATCTGGCTAAATGAGATCCCAGTCTGAAAGGTCTTAACCACCTTCAAATGTCTGGAGGCAGTATGTTTATTACAAACCATATCAACTACAAAAATAAAGAAAACTTGAATGTTCTTTATTTATTTGGTATTTATTTGCATTCCCGAAGCTCAGATGTTTGATTATCAGGAAAGACGCAAATTGATCGAATGTACATATTGTTTACAATTTAAGTTGCCTCAGATAAAAGCATCTGTTCAATACATTATGCAAAAAGTTATTTATTATTGTGTTATCTAGCCGCTGTATACATTGCATTTTAAGGCCACTAAATCAACACAACAGATCAATTTAGAGTAGAATGTTCTTTAATATATTACCGTAATCATTCCTTTGTTTTGCTTCAACAGGGAGAAGATTGCTTGCAGACATTTACATCTCGGCCCAATTTCTCTTGTTTTCTCTTTGTTCTCTGTTTCTAAGCACTGGATGCCCATTAACTTGTTGAAAATTACCCAGCTAAAAAGCCACAGAGCAAGCTAGCATTTTTCCCTAGCAGACTTCCAAAATGTCGATGTCTGTTTCTTTAAAAGATGGCTGAGGTTTCGTTTCCTTAAGTATAGTTTATTTTCTATGTATTGAACATTTTCAGTTTGCTACGATTATGGCCACTTAAACACCTTCTCAACTTTATGAATTTTCATAATTATTTGTCCAGAAATGTTTTGTGCACATACAGATAATAAAGAACAATGTGGTGGTATTACCCTTTATCCTATATTCACAAACACTAGAGAAAAAAATTGTCCTGCATGGTGGAGAAGATTTTCCTACACTCCTTAATCATTAAAGCAGAAATATTTTACATTAGCACACTGCACACCTGGATCACATTTCTTACACACACCAGCACGCACTCACACATTTCTGTCTGTACATTTAATAACACTGAAAAATTCTCTCTAGGCAATCTAATGTCCTTGATACTGTAAGCATTTTTCACCTTCACTCCAACGTCCAGCCAAACAATAAATGATCCAGTCAAATGCTAAAATGGTAAAACTGACATGTCCTAAACAGGTATCGACAGTGCAACTCTTGACATCTCCGCAGTAATGGCTTTTTACACTCCTTATCTCTGCGCTGAGAGTTTGGAACGGCCTTGTCTGTAGGTCACAGCGTTCGCAGTGCAAAGCTGGCTGTTTTCCTGTTTACCTGCTGACTCATATGTTTCAGATCTGTGACCTCCCCTTCAGTGATCAACTGGGTGATTGTCAGGTATGTGTGCACAGGAATCAGCGCAAGGCCCCTTCGTCCTAGACCTGAGGTCTACCTGACCAGCATGTATTCCAGCAAACAGACTGCAGCCTTCATCTCATTTCTACAAAGTAAGGATGTGCAACGAACCAACAGTGTGTAAATGAAAAGATTGTTTGGAGTGCAAAAGGGGTCATTAAATCACATCTGAATGACAGTTTATACTCATAGAACATGAAACGGGGAAGCAAGGTCAGTTAAAGCACCCAGGAAAGACATTAACAGAACAGCAAATCAAAAAGTAAATGAAGTTTGAAGATTGGCACAAAATACTAGAATTAAGTGAATGGAACTATGAATGAAAAGGACGTGATGGCATTGACTGTGATGGCAATGAAGATGCGATGTAAGAGTTGCATTTCAAAGTAGTTATAGTTGCAGGATGTCTTGGGGCCTTACAATACTACAACGCACTCATCAAAACATTATTTATTTAATATAGAAATTAATTGCACCGGATTCCCAAAGATGAGTGGAAAGAGCATTTACTGTAAAGTGGCACTTGAGAGCCAAGTTTGAAAAGCTGTAATTTGAAAGTGTTGAAAACAACCCACATACAGAGTTGCTGAAGTCTAACAGAACTTTTCTACTAAACATTCTGTTGTGCTGCAGTGTCAATTTGAAATCAATCAGTGTCAATAATTACCTAAAAATGGTGCTAATTACAATAACAAGCTTTGTATGTATTACTCAGAGACAGTTGTTGTGGTGATGTGGAGGGAAGTTTCCCCCCTTATTAACAAACAAGACGTGTAAAGCCATGAGGGTGTGATACAAAACATTGTTTCCAGATGGCTCAGTAATGCATGTGATGGTTTTGTGGGGGCATTTTTATTTGAGGTGGCTGTTCCGTGACAGTGGTTACCCTCTACGACCATATATTTTCACCTCTGTCAAAAACTTTTTGACGTAAATGGGACACTCATAAAGACCACAGATGCACCCGTTATGTTCTTGCTTTCCTGTAGCTTGGCGGTAAGAGCATTGCGTTAACAACGCAAGGTTGTGGGTTTGATCCCAGGGGATTAGACATACCTATGTATAAATGTATAGGATAATGCAATGTAAGTCGCTTTGGATAAAAGCGTCTGCCAAATGCATACATGTAAATGTAAATGTAAAGAGTGCATGTAAATGATAAGGAGGTAGAGACGTTTTTTGTCCTGTGTGTCTCTGTATATATGTTTATTAACCTTAACAAATTCAAGTAGTCATACAGCCATGAAAAAAATTAAGAGACCATTCCTAATTTTAATTTAATCAGAATTTCTAGATGTATTGTGGCAATTCCAGTCCAGTGTCTGTTGAATTTTAATAAAGTCAAACCCCAATGTGAAAGACTGACAGCATGACAAGACACATGAAAACTGTGATCAAAATAGAGGTCATCATATAAAAAAATATGTTTTACCTTTTCCTAAATACAAAATATTACTTTTCAAGGTGAACATGAACTTGCTTTATTTGCAGTATTTAAGGTCTGAAAAAAATACAGAGAATCTTTTCTGTTATTTTTTAAGTTTCAGTTTTCATTCTCTGCAAATAAATGCAAATAGAAACGTTTTTTTTGGGGGGGGGGGTATTGTTCGTTGTTCACAGAATGAAACAAAAATGATAGTTTACCTAAAGATTAATATATAGTAAATAATTGTGAGGTTTTACCGCGTCTCTATATGAATTTTAAAAATCTTTGAATCTTTTATTTAGAAATTGAAACTGGTAATGGAAACAACACTTCAAAGGGTTTTCATTTTGATCAAAGTAATTTAAAACAGTATTGATTGGAAAGTATATTGAGTAGTAATTAAATCTACAGTAAGTTACTGGCAAACCTGCTGCAAAAACTACAGCAAATTTTATAGTTCACATTACTACAGTTTTGCCGCAATTAAGTAAAACAGCAAAATTATTAAATTTAACAAGAAAATTATTCAATTATGTTCTAGCGTACATCAATCTAAAAAAGAGGACAAGTCAACAATCAATATGCTGGAATTACAAAACTTTTATTTAATTAAAAACGTTTTATTTATTTATTTTATTTAGTCAATATTATTTAAAAACTTTATATATGTAAATATATGTATATAACCAGGATTTCCTGAAGCTCAATGGTTAGAGCATGACGCTGGCAATGCTAAGGTCGTGATTTCGATTCCCAGGGAATTACACATACTTAGAAAAAAAGTATAAATGCAATGTAAGTTGCTTCGGACAAAAGCGTTTGCCAAATGTGAAAATAAAAACTATGTATTAAAATAAATTCCTGCTTTAGAAATTTTTTTATTAGAAATTGATATATAGTTTAGAAATTAACACAAGATGCACATTTTAAGAAAATCTTTTCTCCCCGTCTCTTTGCTTGCCAAACCAAAAGACAATCAGAGTGTAGTTATGCAGAATCTGATGGCAGGGTGGAAGACTCCTAGGGAGTCCGTGTCATGGGGTTAGACCCCAGGTGTTGTTTTAATGCCAGCGTTACCTCTCTCTCTCTCTGTCTTCACACACACTCCTCCAGAGAACATGCTCCCCAGACTTGCCCTCTACACAAAAAAAGCGAATGCCACATGCAGCTAGAGAGGTTTTCTCAGACCATTAAAGCTTCGAGGAAATCAAAAGGAAAAGTTGCTCTGTTTATGTTTTTGCGTGTCTTGTGAATTGCGAAATGTGATTTTTATGCATGCTTTTTTTGTTCGAATAGCTTTAATAGATTCACACATGTGTCTTATGTTGCCTTTGCCTCCTCCAAATAGTCTTTTTAGGGGAAGAATGAGCCGTTGCATTCAGCTCACACATTACCTGACGACACTCCAACCCTTCTCATTTACATTTAGAGTGAATAGCACTCTGCCGCAGTGTCTGCGCTACTAGGACAAAGCTACTGTTTACAGTTGTATTGACAGTGAGCCAAGCAACTGTTATTTGTGTCCTCAGTGTTATGACATCCTTATAGTCTTGGAGTCTTGAAGAAAAATTATTCTGTGCATTAAAATCAGATGCAAAAGAAGAGATCAGTTGCTGTCGATGGAATAACAAATGAGTGATATATTTGCAAATGTAAACAAAAGATATGCAATCTAATGTTTAGAATCTAACTATCAGACCTTTTCGAACTAATGAAAATCTGAAAAGCAAAGTTTGATATTAATATTACAACTTTTGCTTGTATCCCTAGTACTGTTTTATGATATGTTTCATTTGATCATTTACAATTTGTTTTTCTATAAGAGTTATAGCCATACCTGGTCTTTTCCCCTGTGCAACGAGATCCTCTTCAGTAGAGCAGAAATAAGTGGCTTAAACTGCTGACAAGTGGGTTTATTTCTGGATAGAAACATATCTGGCCTAAATAGGTGAACCGGTGGCTAAGGTGTAGTATTTATCCTTGAGCTATACAAGAATTTAAATGAAACACAAACTGACTACTGCGATGTATAGCCTGCTAATTATATTAGTTGATGATCCATTATTAGGATGACAACAGAATATGAACAAATCTATGGAAAACCCTTTAGCTCTATGCAGTAGGGAAAGGGGATTCGAGGCAGCTTGTCACAGCACAGAGTTGAACTAATTATCTGTGTATGAGGCCTCAACTGTATTCACTGCTTCAAGTCAGAATATCCCATGGGCTTATTTATCAAATACGGACATGAGGCTATGAGAACTCTATGGAATTGTCACAGATTTATTTTCAGCCAGTAAATACTTTGCTGCAAGCTTGGGTTAAATGCGTACAATATTGGCTCTATAGTTAATAAACTAATTACATCTTGATGTGATTTCACTGATCTGTGATTACAGAGCGCTCAGTTTGTAAAGTACGACTACAGCATCACCCACATACAGTACTGCATTGCTCTTGCAGCTCAACTGATCCCGTACTGCATAAAGAAAAATCAAAGGTGAGATCTCCTTAACTTCTCGATTACCCTACCGGTTGCAGCCCGTATCAGATTCAAGTCACTAATGCTTGCCTACAGGACTATCACTGGATCTGCACCGGCCTACTTCCACACTCTCCTGCACTCCTACACCCCATCAAGATCCCTGCGTTCAGCAAACCAGCGGCGTCTTGTATTGCCTTCCCACAAGGGCAGTAAATCGCTCTCCCGCTCATTCTCATTCACAACTCCTTCCTGGTGGAACATTCTTCCTAACTCTGTCCGTTCAACCACATCTCTCACAACTTTTAAAAAACTACTTAAAACCCATCTCTTCTGTGAATACTTGACAGACAAATGAAAAAAAAACAAAAAAAAACAAAACAAAAAAAACACTAACCCTTTCTCTCAACAGGTAGTGGTCTAGCTTTTGTTGAAACCAGTAACTTTGTATTGGCACTTCATGTATTATGGCTCCTGTATGACATATCGCTTATTGCTCCTACACTCTTTGTAAGTCGCTTTGGATAAAAGCGTCTGCTAAATGTCTAAATGTAAATGTAAATGTAAATTATTCCTCCTGCATCAGTGAGATTAAAAGGAAAGCAAATGTAAACTTCTGCTTAAGTGTCCGGCGTCTCAATTATTTCTCCTGAGAAAAGACCCTGTGATCTAACACATGTCTCCATAGGAGTTTGAGAGGTCTGAAAACTGTCACAAACTGAGTTCAGATTTGCAAGATAAACAATATTATGGATATCGTGTTATCACAATAGCAAAATTATCGTCATATTATAGAGACTGTATGAAACCATAAGTCTTCCGTGCCTCACATAGAGAATGTTAGAAAAAACAATAGAAGTTACCTTTGTCAAGGTCTGTCTGGTGCAATTATTTTCTTTTATAAAAGGGATTTTTAGGTCATTTGACCCATCTCACACTATAACTCATACCCCTAAGCTAAAAGTTATGATTAGTGGATAAAGAAAAGAGGATGACCGTGGACTTTATACCGAGGTATTATCGTACAGTGAGATCTTGATATTGTTGAATACCTATTTGATTAAAATATAATCTAAAACCAGGAAGCGATATAGACACAACCAATGCAAGTGAATGGGTGCCAGTTAACAACATTCTTCAAAATATCTTCTTTTGTGTTCTGCGGAAGAAAGTCAGACATGTTTGAAATGATAAGAGGGTGAGTAAACGATGGCAGAATTCTCATTTTGGGTGAACCATCAGTTTAAAATGCCGGTGTGAATCAACAACATGTATTTTTTAATTTTTTGGTGTGGACCAAAATAACTAAGAGAAGTTACCTACAAATATAAAAACTCCCTATGTTGCCTATTTGATCTTCAACAATTTTAGAACTACACACTATTGTCTCATTTGTTTCTTTAATTCTCCTGAACAATTTTAGGAGAAACATCTGATACTAAGTTGATACTAAAGTAAAACCCAACTGAGAACTTTATAAAATCGTCTATGCCATGAAAAGAGCAACCTCTTAAAATCATAAAAATTCAGCTGTAGGCTAAATCTAAAAAGCTACATTTTATATAGAGGTCTGTAAAAATGCTGCTAAAATATCGTAACAATAGTGCCTCCACGTCTGTATCCTACAGCGGAGAGTCGTTTATGACAACTACAGGTGGCTTCAATAGACTTCTAACCCCGCGCTTGTGAAGAGCCATTGTGGCTATTTGCTGGAATGCAGCACGAGTTCAAGAAGCAGAATGGGAAATGCCCTGAATCTGAAACATGACAGAAAAAAAAGAAAGTACATGAATGGAAACGGTAGGCCAGACACGAGTGGCTGCCTCGTGTCTGAAGCCCGCTGCTTTCTCTTGTCAGTGTGTGGTGTATTTTCTTTCTTTTCATGTCTGTGTGTCTACTGAAGAGATGTACTGCTTTCATACCTCAGCATGAAGGCATTTGATATTCATGGAGAAGAAAAAGTAGGAAGGGAGAGAAACATCAGCGGGGATGGTGCTCGGTGCATAAGATTACCCAGTAATTATCAGGCAGACTCAATCACAGCGAAACTGCAGATACGCGTTTGGTGCGGGCGGTAATCGCAAAGATTATTTCGAACGGGGAACCACGGAGGCTTGCGTCTGCTAGTCGTTTGAAATCAAACGAGCCTGGTTTAGCCGTTACTCTGTGTCCCGGTTCAACTAAGAGCACGAGGGAAAAAATAAACAAGTCTTGAATTCTAAGCAGACTGACACAGTCCAAACACTCAGTGTTTGTTTATTCACAAGTTTACTGATCTCTATCTTCTTATGTATTAAAATTGACTTTCTAATGTAATCTTGAGGAATGACACTGGCTTTTGCTAAAATTTCTGAAAAATAACAACACACGATGCTTTCTTTCTCCAGGAAAGAGTGTGAAAGTGAGTGATAAAAAGGAAGGAGAGAGAGACCAAGAAAAAGAGAGACATAGCTCCATTACAGGGAGATCTACTGTTCCTCAACGGCTTCTTTTATCAAAGATAAGTAGTATTGATTTACTTCAAGGCAGAGAAAAGTATTGGATTTAAGGTCTGACATGTAATAATCTCCACCTAATCCATGGCGTGCGTTTACTTTAGATCTGTCTGAAAAGCACAGCATTGTTTGTTTTTGATTTATATAATTTACAATGAAAGATGAGGCAAATTAGTTAGTCTGCTTTGAAAATTAAATATTTTACTTAAATTTACATCTGATAATCTTGGTTATAATCAGGGATGCAAACTCATCAGGGTGAAAAAAGGTGACGATGACGCAAGATGAGAAGTTTGGTTCCAAAATGAGATAACTTCAAAAATATTTAAAAAAAAAAACTAAAAAAAAATGTTTATTATGTTTTTATTGTGTTTTATTGTGTTAGTTAGCTGTGTTTTTGAGTTATTATGGCTTGATTGATATTAATTAGAATGCACAATAAAAAAAAATATTTTTGGAAAAAATAAATAAACAGAGTTATCTCATTTTGGAACCAAACTTTTCATATATAGTCAGAGTTTATATATTTAACTATTGCAATAATTCTTACAATTTGTATTTCATATTATTCAGTGCACATAATCACAATAGTCCATGGTCTGCTAAAAGTGTCTAGGATAGACAACGACATGAAGAGTTCATTTGCAAAACCAGATGACCAGAATCATTTTCATGAATTATGTCTTTATTGTTTTATCGTGTTTTTACTGTGTTACTTATTTGTCTCTTTGAGTTATTGTTACTTAATCAAAATAACCCAACTGTTTAAATTATATTAATCAGAAGACACAATATAAAACAGTTTATGAAAATTAACCAAAACGGAGTTATCTTCTATTTTACTTCAAGGTGCTCTGTTCACACAACAGCTTACAGTCACAGCTCTAGTCTTAACATTAATGAACTGTCAAACTCGTAACGTTATACTATTTGCACAGCATGCCTGTAACCATAGTGACAGATTAAAATTGTATTTCTACACAAGAGGTTGCGTTGTAACGACAACATTTGGTGTGAAAAGTGAAACTTTGCACCAACTTAAAAAAAAACTTTTACTTTGGAAAACTGAAACGAATTACGTCAACTTGTTACAAGCAATTTTATTTATTTATTTTTTGTATCCCTCAAATGATATTTATGGCTTGGTTCAAATCTAAATTTATACATTTCAACAAACCACCATTATTGTGATCAGTGTTTGCTTTAGTTGGGCTCTTGATCCCTGAATTTGGTTAAACTAAATCTATTTTCTCTTGAAGTGTTTACAATAGTGTTTCAAAATGTATTAATAAGAAAATAAGAGATGCTTTAAAGTTACGTTTTTGTGATGTCTATCAAGTTTTCACAAAGTCTCACTTTTTTCAGTGTACTATCTGCAATGTTGTACTAACAAACAAACGCAACACTCGCATGCATACAGTATGTTGCACAAGAAATTTGGCGTTGCATTGTGGCGTCTATGAACGCTTGTAGACTATCACGTTATACTGTAGCGCAGCTGTTGTGAAGAGAGATCAGCAGCTCATTAGCACATTTCACGTTATGGGGAGTGACGGGTGACGTGACAGACAAGTAGTTGTCCAGTACGATTTCTTTTACACATCAGGGCTTCCCATAAATGTGCTGTTGTCACAGTGTGCTAACGCATTTACACCATATTATGTCTCTTGGGTCTACTCTGCTCCGTTCCTTTCAAGGCAAACAAACCAGCGTGCCTTTAACTGTTGCTTAGTGATGGTTGTGTTGAAGTAAGTCCGAAATTTCTGCGTAATTCGACTACAATGTTTATTCGTGAGTTGAGTATGTGTGTTCAATCTGCGCAGCATTCAAAACATAACCCGCAAACTGGCCAGTGATTTAACATTGTTACCACAACATCTGCACATGAATCTCATAATTTCATTCACCATGGCCCCATCCAAAGTCTCACAGACCCCCTCACCCCCAGACTCATCCGATCTACACAAATCACAATAATGACCCATTTTGGATCCAAAAAGGCGAACTTTGCTGAAAGTTGACAAGTTGGCATCCATGTATAGTAGGCATTAGGACCGAAAAAGAATCTCAGAAGCTTTGTAAACAACATCAGCTTTTCCCACAGAGTGAGTTTCGGCAGATATTTATCTAAGAGCCTTGCACAACATACTGCGCCGTGCACCTTGATGTCCAATCTATTCATAAAGAATGCCACTGAGAGAAACGCAAATGCTTAATAAGCTTTGGTGCATCTCTGGCCATCTGAGAGTAATGCAATTTTCACCCTCCAGCTCAAGGGTAGGAGGGACACCCACCCCTCAATTTAAAATGGGATAAAAACTGTTGATAATTATGCGTCGTGAAAAATACTGAAAATGATAAAAAGGAGGGGTGGGCTGATGTTGGTTAAGCTGGTTGGGTTGGATGATATGTCAACGCACAGCTTCTGCCAGCGAGGTAGTTTCGGGGGGTGGTGTTGGTGAGTGTCCTGCCTTTTCCTGCAGGTGGGCATTAGCTCAGAGATGATCAAAGACCTCAAGTCAACAAGGCCAGCGCGTTTATTCCCTAAACTGTGTTTTTTCTTTGCCCTGAATCAATGTCAGCAAGAGGTAATGTGTTAAGGGGGGGTGAGAACACCCCTGTTTTTTTAAGCGTGTCGCTGGTGCAGGATTAACGATCAGAACCGCAAAACTCGCCGATTGCTTGCATCAAGCAATCAATGGTGTCGAGCAAAGCAGATGTGAGGAGAGCGAGAGGGCTGGCAACAGACATGCAAAGCACAAGTGGCCCGCTAAAACGCCTCCATTTCTCACCAAGATGGAGTGTGCGTCCTCAGTGAACAGACAAGGTGAAGCACAGCTGAGACCCAGGTTAAACTCAGCAGGATTTTGAGAATGGAATGATTATGTAAATTTGTGGAATTGAATGCTTGCCTCATCATTTACAGCACAAAGTGTCATCTGCAGAGTACGTGTGTGCATAACTATGGGGACATGTGACCTGTTCCCATCATTGCCACAATCACAACTGCAAGAGCCAAACAGACACTGTATACTGTATACTGTAGTCTGATAAGCAGCATTTCTGTGTTAATGGAGTTTAGTGGTCACTACTCTTTTTGTAAAATGCTTCCACAACAAAACCTTATCTACAGTATGCATATTAATCTAATAAAATATAAATATATTGATTATTTCTTCATTTTGAATGAAATGTTACTGAGCTGCAAGCATAGTTCTTACAAAGGCAGTTGTACTTTAAGTTAGATGAAAATGTCTGGCAGATGAGTATCATCGCTGTCCCTTTGAAACCTTGGACGTCCAAATTCGCTGTTTTTAATATTTTAATACCTTTATTGGTTGGATACTAAAACCAAGTGACAAACATAAAGGATGACAAATAATAATGATTTATGGCAAACGATAAAAATCATGGAGAAGAAGGACAGCAGCGATGTTTACTTTTGATTTAAAAAAGGAGCTTTGATACTGATAAAATGTTTTTTTTAATAAAAGAAAGCTGTGTGTGGCTGAATAATCTAAATTTAATAAAGCTGCTTAATCTGAAATCCAGCAGTAAATCTACCCTGTTCTGATCTGTATATATACTGCGTGTTTGTAATACATGACTAAACATCTGAGAAGCAATATCAGAAGAATTGTTTGCCCAAAATGAAAATTCTTTCAACTTTTACTCATCCTCCTGTCACTCCAAACCCATATGATTTTCTGTCATCTGTGGAACACATGGATGAGGGATGAGAGGATGGTGATTGTAGCTGTCAAAGCCTAAAGCAGTCCATATGATTTGTGTGCTGTATTTCAATTCTTGGGAAGTCAAATCAACAGCTCTGTGTGAAAAACATAAAGAAGTCTTTGTTCACTCACAGTCCTGTTCTCTCTGCCATCCCAATCTGCAGTTCACGTGAGTATACAGTTTTGTTTACAAACATCACAGACCATGGAGTTAGCACTCTAGATATAATATCAATCAATTCTCACATGTATCAGAGACAGTAGATTTGAATATATGAAAAATAATGATACTGCCTGTTTTATATTATGGTAAAATAATAAAAAAAGATTATTCTTATTTTGCCTTTTCAGATACTATACAATAATGTCAACACTGTTTCAGAAATATTTTGTAATTTTTCTAAAACAGTTACTTAAAAACGAAATTTGTTATCTATTTTGCTTTTTCAGATACTATACAATAAGGTCAACAATGTTTCATAAATATTTTAGGGTTCTTTGTTTCTTAAATAATTATTTAAAAATATAATTTATTTTGCTTTTTCAGATATTACACAAATATAATGTGAACAATGTTTCAGAAATATTTTAGGTTTCTTTTAAATATTTTTGGCAATCACTGCTTTCAAACGCCATTTTTTATGTCTCCAAAGCATTTTTTAACAATTCCTTGAAATTGTGTAACTTCTGTTCTTTAGTCCTTAAAATTAAATGTGTAATCGTATAATTTTTTAACAGAAAAGAGAAATTGAAAATCATTTTTTGTAGGCTTTTTCAAACATCATTTTGAGTAATTTGTAGGATTTTTAACTGTTTCTTTTCTGATTTCTTCCTAATGACATACTTGATATATATTCAAGTCATGTTTTATAAAATTGCATTGTACAGACATTTCATTGTGCACATATTAAAGTTGGTCTATTACCAATCCATGCTGCAGTCTCTAGAGTGATCTGGCATATCATATACGCAGGACAAATCTATACCTAGCTATATCTCATGCAATACAGCTAACTCAGAGCTTATAGTCCATTGACTGGAGTCCTTAATCACCTCAGATGAACCTGACCTTTCAGTATCACAGTCACAGTTGCAGGTTACACTGATGACCTTACAAAAGCTAACCATCAAAACTTTGTCAAATCTCTGAGGTATCCAGCCTCAAAAATCAGAGGATCAATCAAGCTGACTCAAGCGTTTTGCTGGTGCTCTCCTCAGGAGGGCGGGATTGTGGTGGTGTGTCACACCATGATAATACAGCAATCTATCATGTATCATGGCGATGAGACTAAGTATTGGCTGCCTGTGACAGGCACTGAGAAATGAGACTAGACTGAAACAGACTTCACATACTCAACTGATCAGCAGTCTGGTGCCTGAACAAGGAAAGCGCTACTTCTAGTATACTTTGAAAAGCACACCTTTCATCATTTTCCAGTTTTTCACAACATGAAAAGATGTGAACTGATAAGTTCATCCCAGTGTACTATTCATTCCATCCGGTAAAGAAAAATCGATCTCTAAGATTGTAAAATGTTTGGCTTAAACTGACATTATAAAACTTATACTGTATTTCAAGCATCCATTTAAACTGGAAGCTGTTATAAAATGACCAAAAATGCACATCTGAGACATTCACTTGGCAACCAGTTTACAATTAGAATAATGAATTACACTATGCTTCACAATGAGTCGTATGCTTCAAAAACTGCACAAAAGAAAGAAAAGAAACACTGCAATGCATACAGTACCACTCATGGCTTATTGCTTCACTCAATAATTCAATAAACGACTAGTATGGAAGGCAAGTCCTGCTAAATTTAAACAAATACATTAAATGAGGAAAATGAAAACCAGATTGACAATTTCATTATATATAACTGCACATAACAGAAATTATTTAATTTTCATTTTTACACTGACAATGCGTTGTTCCTGTCAAATTGAAAAAGAAAATGCAATTGGTGATTTGGGATTTCATTTTCACTAAAATCTTGAGGCAAGACTGCCAATATGATAATGAATAGGCAGATGTGAAAAATAAATTGTAAAAACATTTTTACAAAGGTTTTTATTAATGCTCGCGCAATAATACGGACACAATTCAAATTAAAATGTAAGGTTTGATTTTCATTTCATTTTATTAATTTTTTTCTTTCGATTTCAATTTCAAAGTCATACAAATTACATGTTAATCAGTGCTTGTGGATGAGCGTCTCCATTACTGGGAACACCCACAAAAACGTCATATCCATTTATGCCGTCGAGGGAAACAAACCATTCGAGTGAACATGAGTAGAACTTGTTAGGCCCTTGGTCTTAACTCTTGGTAATGATAAAGATTGACTCGTGCAATACCTAAAAGTTGCTGTGTGGTGTACTATGGAAGGTAAATCCTGACAAATTTAATAATTAAATAAAATAAACTATGACAATGAAAATGAAAACAAGATTAACAATTTCATTAGACATAACTGTTGCTCACAATATGTGCCAAAATGAAAATAAAATAAAATGAAATTATTTTATTTTATTTTCATTTTTACACTGACAATGCGTTGTCCCTGTCAAATTGAAAAAGAAAATGCAAAAACATTTTAACAAAGGTTTTTATTAATGCTCACACAATTACTTAAAATTAAAATGTAAAGTTTAATTTTCATTTGTTTTTATTTCATTTAATTTTCTTTTCCATTTTCATTTTCAAAGTCACGCAAATTACATTACTGGTAACGCCCACAAAAACGTCATATCCCTTTATTTGAATGAAAGTGTGTAGACCTTGTTGGGCGCTTTGTCTTAGCTCTTTGTAATGATTACCACTGACTGTGCCTGGTGCAATACCGAAAAGTTGCAGTGTGATGTTCTGCATCTCTGATAAGTTAACAGACGTCTGAACAGACAAACAAACTAAAGCATTGGAGAGCCCTGCATCTATAGCCTGCCCTGAACCATGCTGGAGTGCGTTGTCCCCGTTGTCACCATCCGCACCCGAGCATGCTTTCATCATTCAAGTGTGACTGCTTTTAAGAAAATATAAACAAGGCAATCTTTCTCAGCACAATAGAATCCATCGTAATGTTCGGTTTGAGGTTTATTAGGTGTGTTTAACTTCACACTCTCGGTGCGCAGATCAATCCGGTTGTGATATTTACATTTACATTTAGTCATTTAGCAGACGCTTTTATCCAAAGCGACTTACAGAGAGTTCAGGGAGCAATAAGCGACATGTGAAACAGGATCGGTTCCATGAATGAACAGAATAATTACACTACGGATTCTTAAAGTACCTTTCTTTTCTCTCATTGAACAACCATACAGGGCAGGTCCTGTATGGGACCTTTTTTAATATTTAATTAATATTAATATTTATTTCACAAATATGAATGTAGTTTGCATCTTTCTAGCTGGCTCCAGGGTTAAATCTACGTGGCAATGAGACACTGGACAGCATGCAGCAGATGCACTACAAACATAGTGTAGTGTAGTGAAGCACAGAATAATGTTGTTAAAGGCGCAGTTTGTAAAATCGGCCGCTTGAGGGTGCACATTCTAAAACGATATGTTCAAAACAACAACAACGGCATAGCTTGATGATGCTGTGAAGGATTTTCTCACGATTTACAAAAAGTTGAAAACATTTGAGATATTGTTAGTACTCAACTGAACAAAATATATAACACTGGTTATTGGTTATTGGATATTTTACTGCAAAAAAGGTACAAACTGCACCTTTAATACGTGGCAGTCAAAACTTTTATTTTAGATAACGCGTTTAGTTTTGGGCAAGGAAAAAGCTGGATTTATATGAGAAGAGTATTTTTTTGTATTTTGCTGGTTGTTGGTTTTAACACATCTTTTCCACAAGTTTGCTTCAGTGTTTTTCATCAACTTTGGCGAACCAAGATGAATTCAGAGTTTCAAAACGTATTATTTCACCCCCTAACCCTCGTGATGCAGGGCCACAACCAGAGTATGAAAATGAGTTCTAAAAATGATAAAATAATTAAACCTACTAATAGAAACCATTCTTTACATTACAATGAATTAAATATAGTATTAAACATAGTATGCAGAAATAGAAGGGTGAAGTTGGAGTGATTTATAAAAATGCTATCATTTATTTCACTACACTACATGTATCTGGGCATCCACTGCGTGCTGTCTAGCGTCTTGCGCAGCTTTGCCATACAGCAAACCTCTCGAATTGGTCTTGATTCACCACTTTTAACATCGTGATGAGACAAAATAATACTCTTATAAATCCAGCTTTTTTCAAATCTGAAAGCATGAGTGTGTACTATGTGTGTAATGCATCTGCGTGCTGTCCAGTGTCTGTTTATTCGTTTTTACCCATGAAGTTAAAAGCGAAAGATCAACATGAGTTCTAGTTTTTCCGTTTTTTTTAATGAACTAAAAAAAACAAAATGGTGCCTTTTCTCAATCCCGTTTGTTCAATTTCTAACTGAAAAACAAATGACCAGAAGGCACACGGACCCTCTAATAATATGCTATTCATTCACAGTAATCAGGAAGCTTCACACACACACATGCGTACACAAATGCGCACACACACACACACACACATACACAATTGAATTTGCCTTATACAATATTTATTATTATAACAATACTGACATATTGAAACTTTTCTGCAACAAAGTGGCTGATATATAAAATGTGCCACAGCTTTGGGTTTTGCAGGATCAAAAAAAACAAATAATAACTCAAGGCACGAGCTAGGATATTTGCAGCTTTTATAAAACTCTCATCAAGACACAATGGCATGACCCTTAAACGTTTGTCATCTTTTTCTTAGAAGCACTCACTGTAACTCCATTATCTGTATAGCTTCTTTACAGTATATCATAATTCAATACTCTATCAAAGGTCTCCATATCCACAGGGATCTGCACAGAACCCCCAAATATCTACTGACCCTTGAACTGCCCCTATTTTAATTTCAATCTTTGTGTCATTTTACATTTTATATAAAATAATGTAACCGACATACAGTTATGTGATTTCTTGTAAAGCAAGTCATTCTTACATTTGGGATTTCATTCAAATTATTACATCTGAGGCTGAGCCATTGTTTGGACTTGAAATATATTACATGCAATGTATAGATTTCTCCATTTATGTCAATGTAATCAGCCACTCGTCTTCCAGCACCTGATCCAACATGATCGGAGGCACATGTGGCCAATTTTGTGCAATTCTGAAAGCCATAAAAATGGAAGAACTTTCCATTCTTCTCTCTAGTGATTCTGACCACTTAGAAGAACAAGGCCACCATAGAAGCTGCATTCATGAGAATCCCACACCTTGAGTTCACTGTAAATGCATTAGAAATATTATATTCTTCATAAAACAAACATGGAGGATTTTTGATTAAAGCAAGCTACATACATAAATACATTCGCCTGCTGGGTTTTTTTGTATAATATTAAAACCAAAAAAATCGAATTTTGTTCCCATGGCACTTTAACGAAGCAAAACACTAAGATATTAATATACTGTACAAGAGGACAAAAAACGAAACAAGCAAATCAAATATTTTTTTATCTTTCCAATACATGTTTAATCTTTTCACAAAATCGATGTATGCTGAGGGAAGCACATTGAAATCATGTCATATGAGAAGTCAAATAGCGATTCTTAAATTTCATTACCGTGTATTAAATCTCATACAGGAAGAATACAAGAAGGTGTCGTAAATAGAAAGTAGAACATCTGTGCTAATCTGTCTATGAGAGTCAGCAGCAAGGCTGTAGGAGAGATAAGCCAATCTAAGCCGAGGCGTCAGGAATGACATGAGACGAGTGAGTGGAGAGCTGTTGGGATGCTCTCCAGAGGAGCATGAGAGGCATCACAAATCTATTACAAACCCTATTAAAGGTACCAGAGCTGTCAATCACACAGGAAATCTAAAACCGGAAGATAGCGACTGGGCATAGAGTCAAACACACTGTTGATGTGTGTGTGTGTGTGTGTGTGTGTTGCATGTTTGTCTGTGATTATAAAATGTAGGCCTTGGAACCAACCAGAGCTGAATTTATAACACTTACAGTTATTATTAATGATTATGCAAACTATTGTTTTTTAAGTGTCTTCATTTAAGCAGACGTCACAAAACAAAGAAGGACAGATGATATTCAGGAGATAACAAAAATCTACTAATCAACATCTGGAGCAAACTAAAGGACCGCAGTTAATCAGAAATAGTGGGATCCACCCAATATTGCACATCTTTCATAAAAGCTAATGTTGTGAGATGATAAAAATCCAATCAGAACTCCTTACTTACATATTGGCATTCTTTGCAAGTTTCCTGATGATTTGTTTTCATTTGGGAGGAATCGACATTATGACTAGTTGGACAAGAGAGGGCACACTGTTTAGATTGTTGTAGGAAAGTTTTAATTGAGGCCGACTGTGGAAGCTGAATTCTCAATTAAACAGCTATGAAACAACTTGCTCTTTGGCTTTGTCTTATTCATTGCATTTCTTACTGGAACATCAATGCGTTACAAAAGAAAATAAGTGCTGCTGCAGTAACACTAACTGAACACACTGTCTCCGATAAGAAATTGTGACTGTAATTACGCTGTCAGTTCAGCCCCAAATATAGTACATTTTCTGCATAATTATGGCATCTACCCACAAATCCACTACACATTTTCAGGCTCTATAGAAAACTGCAAAAATAGAAGGGGAGAAAAAGTTAATTATGTTTTACCCATCAAAAACATCCACTTCTGACTGATTAAATTACATGTTTCAATAAACCTTCATTGCATTTTTGTCAAATCTTTTATGTTAATTGGCAGACCAGCTTTTAAAAAGACTGGTCGAACATTGGCACCATTACTTCAATATAACACAAAAAGCCAATGCCATTCCTTAGACTAGCGTTGAGTACTTCTTAGAAATCAACATACTGTCAGGACTGTCAAAGCGGTCCTAGATAAGCGACGCATTGAAGGAAATATGCCAATGAATGAAAGCGAAGATAAAAAGAGAACACTATAAAGAGAAGAGCGAACCTTGGTATCTCAAAGGTTTAGAAGCTAAACCACATCCCCATTCATTAATAAATCTTTACGATTATCTTTGCTGACCAATATGAGGGCATGGTTTAAAAAAACAGCTTATTGTGCCATGCACAGATCTTATAGAAAAGCCATTCCATACATACAACATTTCATTTTAGAGTTTTTCATACAAAAAGTGCACAATGGTGATTTTTCGAACAAATTTATCACGTTTACCTTGCCATTTGTATGTATGCTGTCATATTTCATTACGGAGGGGATGAATTGCCACTTTAATAATGGTGGTGACAGAAGAGTAAAAGTTAGCCAGATGAAGACTGATGACAGGCTTAAGCATTGGACATGGCAGTCAGAACATGGTGGAGATTGAATCCGTAACCCGCTGCACCCGTAATAAATTATCTCTCTGAAATGGAATGATTGATTTGCAGCGGTGACGCTTGCACCTGGAATGGGGTCTCTTTCTATCCCCTCTCAGGGACATCTACTGAAACGTTCTCCTTCAGGAGAGAAATCCCTCTCCTTTTTTAGTTGGGTGAAGGAGGGATGAGAAAAAAATGTGACCAAGCGATTCAGGTTTTTTCCTTTTCCCTGACAGCATGCTACAATTTGACAGAAAGGCTCTCGAGATTGTGCTTAAGTCAGTACCACTGTTCGCCAGCTACCACCGTCTCTCTATATCACCTCAAGCTTTCAAGCTGCCCTCACAGGCATTCACTGAGGCATCTGAGGTGTGAGAGCAGGGGAGCTATGGGCAGAGATGATATGACATCAAAGCCAGGATGGTCAACAGACGAGATGGGATTTGTCAGCTGAGTCCTCAGTGTAAGAATTCCTGAGTGCATATAGTCACCACCCAACATCACCTTATCACTTCTGCTGCTTCCTTCCTACCTCAATGCATCATGTTCTATAATATATATAAAACCACCTATTCCTTGGCAACTGGAAATATACAGCTGGCTTACATTTTACATAGTATCCTTTGTCAGTAAACATGCATTAAAGTCAGAAGATTCTCCACAGGCAGCATTACTTCGTAAATGATCTGTAATGCATAGCTATACACAAAAAGAATGTCTCTTATTGTAAAATATTCACAACAACAATAAACTCGTATTGTGTGCCTTTTTGTACAGTGACTGAACATGAACAATATATTAAACATGTTTAATGCAGCACGTTTCTTTTAAACACATGTAAAACATGTATTTAATGTGATATCAACAATCAGGCTACTGGAGAATACTGTACATTAAAATACTGTGTGGAGAATGTTTTATTGCCATTACATTTTAATGATATTGATGAGAAATAAAAAATATATATTTGATGCTTTGTTTCTACTTATATTCCACTGTGAATGCACAAGCTCTCCAAATGAACATTTTCACATAAATAAACCAACTAAGTTCTCTATAAAATGTATATTTAATCTTGTTTGACAGCTCCATTTTACGTGCTTTGATTTTGTTGGCATTTGTTCCGGCAGTAAAACACATTAAAGTAGTGTTACAGGGTCAAACTAAACTAAATCAAAGGCATTACTGAATGTTGCATAATGTTAATGACCACAAAATCAACTTACAGTTAGGCACCTACAATAAGGCACAATAAATGAGACCAATGCATAAATATTAAAAGCTTAAAGCAAACTAACTGTTCATAGCTGTGCAGTATATTATGGCCACAATGTCTAAATAATACGTGTCAACAGGAGACAGGCAAAATAGCTTACTAACCTTGTCTTGAAAATTACATGAAATATATCCTTCATATAAATTTTCATCAAGTTGGTAAACCAGGTAACTTATTATGACTGTCCCAAATAACAAAAAAATATTATAAACAGAGAATTCAATGAAGATCCAATTTGAGATACAAGGGCAAAGCCACTGAATTCCAAACAACAGGTGTGTGACGCACCTCTCCTGGTCATACCCAGTACTTACATCAAGGAATAAAAAAATTAATCTGCCAAAAAAGGTAATCACATTTAAACCACTAAAATACACATTCAAATGTCAGAATCATATATTTTCTTCCTTCTAAATTTGATTAATAACAAAAATTAAATTATTAACAAAATACAAATATCGAATCTTATCTTAATGTACTTTAAGTACATAAGCTTATTTGCGCTAAATGTTTTAGCCGGAATACTGAGGTTGTGGATTCATGTCTACAAGCTTTTGATAGCTGTCATATTTAATCAGCCTAATCACAAATTATGTTTTGGCATATTCTCTATCCTCCTAACGAATTTCATTATGAGACTCCAGTCATTTATGAGTTATCAATCACCCACATTAACACAGATGACAGTCACATCATAAATTACCAGTGTAAACATGTAAATAACAATATAAAGAAAGAAAGAAGAAATTACACTGTAGAAAGATTTAACATATGGTCCTGTCAAGAGTAGTGTATTGTTTATTCATAACTATTTTATATGCTTTCTAACAGCATATTAGTCTCATAGTGATTGCATTAATGTTAAACTTTTGGTAAGTGTAATTATAAATACTAATCTAGTTGTATTTTAATTTTATGCTTTCCCTAAAATCATCAAGAGAAAAGAAGTGCTAAACGTTCGTTATTGTAAAATCCTGAGATGTCATCTCATTTTTTCAATCCTTTTGATTTAATTTCATTTGATTTAATACTTGAACTATTTTAGACTCCTGAGAAATAACCTTGTCCCACACAGTACACACACAATCCCATATGTACTACTAAATTAGATCCGAGTAACATAAATGTTTTGTGTGAAAGAACAGAATAGAAAATTGACAGAACTGGAAATTTCCATTGACCTCCAGTTCTATCTAGTACCATTAAAAAACTCATTAAAATCCAGAGGCACTTTAGTGGCAATGATTTCAACATCAAGCAAATCCACTGGGTTTTTCTTATTCCGATTCTGAAATTGGGGATCAGAAGCATTTGGCTTATTGCTTTGTACTACTTTAGGTAATTGGCGCTGACTAATTTTACACATAACTGTACATATTTTACACAATTAGGCAAAACTGCTCTCTGTTTAGAAGAATGACACAACTTGTCAACGCTGTCTTTTTTTTTTATATAACAATTTCTAAAGAAGTCAATGCAGGGCCTGTTTGCTTTATGCAGCTTTTCATTTCAACCATAAAAAAATTGTGAAGGGACATTTCTTGTGTTTGTGTTCACAAAATGTTAACAGTGATTCAGATATGGATTGTACTTCAGTATTTTTACTCTTGAGTACATTTTCAAATATTCGTACTTTATCAGTTTTATATAAAGCATAAATGATACGTTTAACTCCCATGCATTTAATCAATTATAAGAAATAAGAACATTCAAATATACAACTTTTTCTTTTACTTAAGTATTTTCGATTTTGTATGTATACTTAAGTGGAAAGTTCACTCAAAAATGACTCACTGTGTAGTTGATTTAAACCTGTATACATTTCTTAGTTCGGTTGAACACAAAGAAAGATATCTGGATGAATGTTAGCTACATAACTGATGGTAACAAAATGGTAGTCAAAGATTCCCCAGAAATGTCAGTTGCTAACATTCTTCCAAATATCTTTGTGTTCATGACAGAATTTTCAGTGTTGGGTGGAGTCTCCCTGCATTAAATGTACTGTATTAAATGTACAAAATATCACTACCTTATAATGTACAGATGCTTGAGTAAAAGTTAAAATACTTCACTACTATATATCTCAGCAGTGAGGACAACCGCCTGAAAATAACCTCAAACCTCAAACACCAAAAGGAAAATCACAGCATTAGAAAGTAAATGAAGAAAAAAGTGATTGTGTTTCTTGCATATTTATTATGAGGTCAGTGTTAGATCTAGAGCAGGTGAATATTGAGGATAGGGATTTTGAGATTTCCCTAACGCATTGCCATTCTCTGACTCATTGTCTCTTCTGTAGATCAAAGCTTTTATCAGCTGCATTTGCTAGTGACAATTAGTGTCAGTGGTATGATGTGTGAGGGGGCAGTGAAGGCCAGCAGCGGGATCATGGCCCCTGGTTGGGAAGCAGCCTCCGTTCTGAGAGGTGGATTTCAGCCAGACTCTCCATTAGAGAGCTAAACAAGGTCACTGTGCCCGCCGTTTCCTCTGCCAAGCTGCTTCGGTCCGGGCCCCCGCCGAGGTGGAACGGCGGGCTGCCGTCCAGCTCATCTGGGACGCGTCTCCACGTACGATGCCAGAGGTCACAAGACCGAACCCAACCGTGCCATTGTCCAAAGCCGACAGCTTTCTGCTGAGTGAGTTATGGAAGGGAGTGTTATGGCATTTAAAGAATATGTGGTTATGAAGCACACGTGCCCCTGTGAGAATGTGAATAAGAGAAAATACCCCAGGAAGTTTAGATGGAAAAGTTTTCATTATGTAGTTGAGAGCAAACAAAATTGCTCAGAGGTGTTTGAGGTAGGGGGAAAAAAAATGTGTGAAAAGGCAGAAAGGGCAATGGCATAAATGGACAGAGAGATGGCTTTTCTACCAGCCGAGCAGTGTCAAAGTTCATACGAGCACCTTACCCTGCTGACTCACCAAAGTATCGCTAGAGGGGCTTCAGAGCTGCTGCACAACCTGAATGATCACCGGACTGTGGTGGCCAGGCCAGACTGCCCACAGGCCTGGGGTCCAGAGAGAGACATGGGATATCGAGACTGGAATCTCATTGAGTTCTCAAAACCCAATGGGCAGTGTGTTCCAGCACTCATAACTCGTCCTAATGAATGTTTGTAGCCTTTACACCAGGTGCATGACATTATCCACAGCACACCCTAGTTATGTGTAAAATAGCACCTGTGAGCAGGGCCAACCCCACCACCACCCAATCACAAGGCCCAAGGCAACATGACAGATGGGTGAACGATCCCTTTAACATGTTTTTGTGGGGGTGTGGTTACACGAGGCGTTTCAGGCAGGTCTGGGTGAGCGTTCGCTTTTAGATAGAATGCATCTTTTGTTCCAACACTTTAATTTTTTAAATGTTACGTGTCTAATACATTCATGGGCAACACGTATTCGCGCCATATGACCCTTTAATCTATTTATTCACCTTTTTTTTTTAATCACTCTCTCTCATGTAATTCCAAACCCGCATGACTTTTTTCTGCAGAACACAAAAGAAGATATTTTTAAGAACGTTGGTAACCGTACAACACAACCGTCCATTGACTTTCCCTTTTTTTTGACTTCTCAAAATATATTTTTTTGTGGTTCGCATAAATAAATTATTGATTTTGTTTGGATGCACTTTACCTTTAGTTATTTGTTCAAATATAAATCCGCACATATAAAAGTTGTGAAGAGCTCAAAATGTCAATAAATTATCTTTACGAAATTATTTTTTCATGCCAAATGAATCTGTCATACAAACACAAATTGAAAGCCTTTTAAACTTTTCAAAGGTGAGCTCAATACAACGAGACGATGAAAAATGAAAACTGTTCCTCCTCCTTTCAAGGCTGCCTCTGTGAGAGATGACAAGTACTCATCCTCTTTTCTGTGTGCATCTCATTCCAGAGGAGGACAAATAAAGCGTTGATTGAAGTTGAGAACTTGAAGATGTGACTGACATGTTCGTATAAATGTTTACACATTACTCCCTCTGATTAGTCACGGCAGCCATGACTGGGGTCCAAAAGCCGGTAACTACATCTGTGTGCATACGCGAGGCTGTTTGTAACTGTGATTTTGAGCAATCTAGTCCATTTCAACCCATTTCAAAATCCCCTTGCCACTCCTGTCATAAAAGATTAGAAAGGATGTTTCTAACAAAAGCATCGAGCCTCACTTCAGAGCAGTTTACAGAAATAACAGCATTAAATTTAGAGTATCCTACATTCATAATTTCAAATGCTTACTCATCAAATATTTAGCGTGACTAAAGGGAAGCAAGGTTGATGTTGAATGTTTTGACATGCGGCTCTGTAACTTGGTTATTTGAGGATGGTAGATTTAGTCTGCGGCAGCGTGTGACATCAGAAGACGTTCTGCACAGACAGATCTGTTTTAGTTTCGCCTGCTCTGAGAACTGAGTCACCATTGTGTTTGTATTGAGTTAGTGCGTCTGTGGTTTTTGTTTTGTTGTTTGAAGTGACTGCTGAGTAACACTTGGTCCCATTTCATTTTTTGTTGAAAATGCTAAATGTTTTTGACACTTATATTTTGATACGTCCTCAGAAACAGATGGCAGACATGAGCAGGACGATAAACTGTACTGTGGGAGATATCGTGGGAATAATGGGAAATAAAGTTACGTATCTTGCACACATGCAGTGCTTAACAAATGTATTAGACCACCACACAATGAACACTAGTAGCCTATGTGTAAACCCTTTTCTCACATTGTATTTCTAAAGATAAATGATAATTATTGTTGTTATCGCAATTCACTTTTTAACAAGAAGGAAAGAACAAATATTAAAGCAAATTTTAATTAGAAAAAATGAATATTTTGCTTGATAAACTTCTGAGAGAAGTTTAATGTGTCGGATGAAATTTGGGTATAAAAATGTGCATGAAGAATATTTAGTTGTTTTAGTTTTTATTTGCCTGATAAATGACAAAAGATTAGTTTTTGCCCGTTTTTGAGAGATTTCTTACATTTTTCTCTTTATTATGACAGTTGGTCTAATAAATCTGTTAAAGGGACAGTTCACACAAAAATAAAAATTCTGTCATCATTTATTTACCCTCAAGTATGAGGAAAACATGAAGGATATTTGGAAGCATGCTTGTAACCAAACAGTGCTTTCCAACATTCAGTCGTGGCCTAATGGTTAGAGAGTCGGACTCATGACCAGAAGGTTGCCGGTTCGTTTCTCAGGGCCGGCAGGTAACGTCTGAGGTGCCCTTAAGCAAGGCACCTTGCTCCCCGGGCGCTGCAGTGATAGTGCCCACTGCTCCGGGTGTGCGTGTGTTCACTACTCTCTGGATGGGTTAAAAGCAGAGGTCACATTTCGGGTATGGGTCACCATATCTGACTAATAGGTCACTTTCACTTTTCTTCAAAATATCTTTTGTGTTTAACAAAAATGTATTCCATTACAGAATTGGAACTACTTGAAGATGAATGAATAAAGACAGAATTTTTATTTTACCCCAAAACTGTTCCCTTAAGCAGTGTATAGTATTATATAAAGTAATAGTGTGATATGATAGGCTGCAACATTAAATTAATACAACCCACCGAGATTTATTTTTCTATTGTAGTTAACTATAATTTATTACGTATAGTGTTGCAGTGTTTCCAAAAACCTGCCAAGTAACCAGCTAGCATGGGTTATGTGAAATGACTTCACGTACGTGGCTGCGACGTTGAATTATGAAGTCCTTCTCTAGGGATAACCGGCTGTCGTTATAGTTCCCTCTGTAGCGGCTACAGATAAGCGCGGCTGATTCTTTTTGAGTTTGCAGTGCTTTGGGTGCATGGTGGCGCAGGGAATTCGCTTCAACGACTGCAGTCAGAGATAAGAGGAAGAAAGGGATATGTAGATGTTCTTTGCTGGGAAAGGATGCGGAAGAAAAGGTAGGCAGAGTGATTCTACATTTCACTCTCCACCAGCAGTGTGGCCTGCATAAGGATAACTTTCTCAAAGTGAACAAAGGCATCAAAAGGATTGAGAAAGGCAAGGATTATTTAAATACTAGATGTATTAAGAGTCCTGGTGCCTTTCCATTCCTACAGTCTTCGGGGGGAAGAAAGCAACACCGCTCAGTTTTAGGCGGCTGAAAAGCGTGTATACACAATGGAATCTGCAGTGTTAAACAGCAGCTGACTAAGGGGCAGAGATAAAAAGGCAGTCGTTCATTCTAGCTAAGCCAGAATTAGCTCGTGTCAAACAAGAAAGGCTGGGAGAAAGTGATACCATGAGCTCCGAATTCTAGTTATGTCACAGGTTTATCTTGAACATGCAGTTCCTGAATTCTTAGTATGGCATGTTTCATTCGATATACAGTACCTGATCCGTCCTCTTGGATGGATCTTCCTAATCGCATTTCACGGGAATTTTACCAGAATTATTCTTAGATCTACCATGTCGAAATGACAAATTACTTGTCTGACAGCGATGAGTAGACATTTAAAATCAATAAAATCAATAAGGCATTTAAAATCAATAAAGCATTAATGAAGATCCGTCTGTCGTTCAACACATAATTAGATGCTGTGCAAACAAACAAATCAATTACAACCAAGTGGAATATCCATCGATTTATGAGAATCATTTCTCGAGGTGAACAGCGTAAATTCACCATATATCTCTTCAGCTTTCATTACTGTCCCAAACGTCCGTCCGCCACAAGGTTGTCACCAGAACGGGACGTTCCTGTTAAATGACGGGCTGTCCTTGGCAAGGGTGTGTATGGGACACGGATGCATAACGTTTATTAAAAGCGAACAGCAAAGTGCTGAAGGTTAATTTCCTCTCAACTCTTTAAGCATCCGTCTGTGGGGGCTTTATTAGGGTGACATGCCGGACGCTAGAGAGGACGAGATTAACATTGCAGAGGAGACATATTCTCTTTCAAAGCATCCATCTATTCTCACACCAACACAAGCGCACATACGCATACAACATCTGGAGCAGACTAGTCAAATCTCATAATGGGTAAGGACAGCCCAATGGCAGTGGGAGGCAGCCAACAAGGGACTTGCTTTTTTCATTGTGCTTTTAATTAAACTCGTATCCCATTCTTATCTGTCTTGATATCCTCGGTTGAAAACAATTACAAGGGAAATATTTGATTGTGGTCACACTCCACGCACATATTTAGCATTATACAGCTCGCAAACACGATCCGACTTCTGAGCTTTATGTGCGAGAGGAGTCTTTTTGTTAATCAACATTGTCATTGCATCTCATTACCGACAGAAAAGCATTTCCGTTGGCGGCTTATAGAAGTGGATTCCCATAATCAAACAGCTTGGCAATCAAACAGTCCCTAAATGAATGTACCATTTCAGCTCCGCTGCTTTAATGCATTGATACCACAGTTAATCACATTTTGCTTTCTCGCAGTTGTAATTTATGCACTAATAAAAAAAGAATGTAATTAATGACCATTTAATGACTCGTACCGTGTTATGTTTGTGTATAATGGCAAAGACGTCACGGCCTGTAAGCAAATGACCATTCAGATCCCTTCCATCTAACCACTAAATGTAGGGATAAAGGTTTTAATTAACATTGGTATCTTTCCTTACTTTTTGCACTGCATTGTTGTTGAAACCTGGCCAGAGGGATCAATAGACTTTGTTCCTTGTATCTGTGTAACGGGAGAGAAGTCCCTTATGCCTGATGGAGGAAGGGGAGAGGCCCCATTCTCATGTATTGATCCTGTAGCACAGACTGAAGGGCAAGTCCCAGGTTTTGTTGTCTCTCTTCATCTTTCTCTCTCACACATGTAGCACACAAGGGTAGGGCATCACCAATGAAGTGCAGTGGGAGAGCGGGCAGGTAAACTCCTGAAATGTTGAGGAGAGATAAAGGTGCTTTGTTTCTATTACGGGTGCATTCTAAAGATAGAACAGGGATTATGAAGAGAGGGGAAAAGAAAAAAGGTCACAGGTACGCATTTATCTACTGTAGGCTTTATCTTGACACTCAGGTACTCGTGTAGTGTAGGAATGAAATTCCCTGGTGAAATAAGGCACCGATTCGTAATGCACTGGTAGATATGCTGCTTTCGGATCTTATCATCATACATAATATATTCCAATCAAAATAAAAATGTACGCTATACCATACACTACCATAAGATTCTTTTATTTTTTTATCTTTGCCGCAACAGTTTTGCATGGGCGTTCATCTGTTCCGAAATGACTGTAACCCTGTGTACAAGTCATTGATAGGTTTGGGTGATGAATGATTGGCTCAAAGTCTGCAAAGTTATACCAAAGGTGTTCAGCTGGGTTCAGGTCTGGTTCATCGACACTAGACTAAATCAATCATTTCTTTTTAAACCTTGCATTGTGCACAGGGGCAGAAAAGAGCTCCACAAACTGGTGCTATAAAATTAAAAGCACACCATTCTCTAGAACATCATTTTATGGTGTTGCATTTAAGGGACAGTTCACCTAAAAAAATTGAATCTGTCATCAATTACTCACCCTCCTATTGTTCCAAATCTGTATAATTTCTTTGTTCTGAAGAACATACTGTAGGGAAAGACAATTGGAAGAATGCTTATAACCAAACAGTTCTCGGCCACCGACACAGTAGGAAAAATGTTAGTCAAAAGATACCCAGAACTATTTGCTTTCCTACATTCTTCAAAATATCTTGTTGTGTTCAACAGAACAAAGAAATGTATAAAGCATTTTTCCTACTTTAGTTACAAGCACTTATCCAAACGTCTTTCTCTGTGTTCATCAGAACAAAGATATTATAAAGATTTGGAACTCGAAGGTGGGTAAATGATGACAGAATTTTCATTTTTGGGTGGACTGTTCCTTTTTAGATTTGTGCTCACCGAAATGACTTAAGTAGTAATATAGTAATATGTCCACATAGTGTACCTGACATGATGATACACACACATGCTTCAAAGTGTCAAATAAATCCCTGTTCATGTGGCTAAAGGTTAGTCTGCAGACAGGGGAAAGGATTAGTATTTCTCATATTTAAGAGAAGCAAAGACAGATGGATAAGGACTGGGAATGTGATTCTCGTCTTATAAGGCAATACGGACATAATAAAAATGATCTGCGTTTTGGTGTAATAGAGTTGTAATGGACTTGCTCTCTCCAGGAGACACGTGAAAAATTGATTGACGTCCCACAGAGAAAATTCTCCCCGATGGGGTTTCCCCTGGGACGGCATGCACGCGTTCATCCAACCTCCGTCTGCCTGCGCATTCATCTATCATTCTACATTCTACTGTGCGGCCGGCTCCTTTGGAAATGGAAAAGAACCTGCCACCACGACCTGCATAAAGATTTATGATTAGCATCAGCCTTCTTTCTCATGTTCAATATGCCTGATGGAGAAAGTTGTTTTGTAAGGTTGAGCTTATGAGCTCTCTGAGGTAAAAGTGAGTTTGTTTCAGACTAGACTGCAGGTGTTTATCTATAATCAGTTCATTATGAACGGGATATATTGTCGGCGAATATGTATGGGATGGGGGGCTGATTCTTTACCCTCCTCTGAGATATTTGGACAGACATATGCATCTACAGATATTAAATAAAACCTGTTATCCTTCCAACACACGAATTCAGTTTATCCCCATTCCCTTAGCAACACATCACCTTCCACGTGGTACGGGGTTAATTCTGATGCCCATTAAAGTGAACAAAAAATACAGAAAGGAATCACCCTGAATTAATTAATCTGAAAGTACCTCTTTTGTTTAGAGTTGGTAACATGTTCAGAGCAGTCAGCCAGAACAGCCAAGACATTTACATCCCATCAGACCCTTCCATGATACAGGTAGCATTGTAACTATTAAAACGCATACGGAATAAGATTAAGTACTACCCTGATGAAATGTGACACAGTGTAATGAAAAAAAAGACAGAGAGAGAGAGAGAGAGAGAGAGACGGAGAGAGAGAGGTATATATATTCACTAACTATTAATCATTTAACGCCACCATAATAACGCATTTATCAGATGACTGCGAAAATCAAAGAAGTCATGAAATATTAAAGTCGCAAGACCAACATTACACAGACAAGTTATAAATCATAACAATAATGAATAATTTACATATCTGCATATCTCCCCTAGTGAAAAATAAATATACTAAAATGTATTTCAAATAAGTTTATTTCATGCTAAGTATACTGCAAAGCCATTTACATCTTATGTGCTTAATAAAAATACAACGCGATTTTATTTGTGGTATACTAAATTGGCATACTTAAAGTCTGCTAAACTGGAACAACTAATTTGGTACTTAATATACTTTAATTGTGCAGAAATAGTGCTGAACTAAATATACATTTAAGTGAATTTGATTGTGCTAAAGTGGAACTATAAGTATGCTTCAGGTAAACTTTAAATATCTTACATTGAAAGATTGATTTCATGAAAAAAATCATAACATCCTTATCAAAAGTGACATTAGAACACATTTTTATTTAAGCACAGGCTTATTATGAAGAAATGTGCATTGTGTATAAATAGTACTCCAAATAAAGGTTGATTATCATTTTATAACAGTTAGTCACATCAGTAAATCTGTTAATACATTTAAACTATACTTAGTATAAATAAATGCAATTTAAATTAATAGTTTTTTACTAGGGACCTCTGTGATATTTTTGGCCAACTGTGGTTTGATCACTCAAAGTGCAGGAATCAATCTCCACAAAGTATGAGCAACTGAGCTCTGTACGTCACTTGAATAAAAAGTGAAAATATTTTTAAAGTAATTTAAAGTAGTTTAAAGTGTATGAAATTTAGCGGCGAGGTTATGAATTGCAACCAGCGGCTCACTACAGCCTTCCCTTTCGAAGCACAATGGTGGCTGACACAGAACTAAGATCTTGTCACGTTTTTGCTTCTTTCCCGAAGTAAATAACGTATTTATGAAACGCGCTCTGTAGAGCAGTTTGTCCGTTTAGGGCCACTGTAGAAACAACATGGTGATTTCCATGCAAGGGGACCCGTGGTGTATGTAGATAGAAATAGCTCCTTCTTAATCTAGGTAGTAAAAACTTAACGCTTCATTATGTAAGGTCTTTATACACCTCTGAAGACATAGTTGTACTTAGTTACAATAATAATGTGTATAAACATAAAATAGATTTATTCTGCGGTGTCTCCCTTGTTTTGTTGCGTGGGCTCCTTTAAACAAATGCACATTTTTCCATTCATTCATTTGTGCTTGAGTGAGGGCTCGTGGAGCAGCAGGATCGATCGCTCACAGTGAATACAAGTCTGACAGGGGTAAATTGGGTTCTCTTGTTTAAGTTAACAGAGGACCTAAAAGTGATTTTTACTTCAGGGCTTTTGGCCGTAGCAAAGTGAAACATTCTCCGACGGACCACTGTCTGAGGAATCACCTTGTTGAATAAATAAGTGCTTACAGCAGAACGGACGAGACGTGATCATTTTTCAATCTGAAAAAGCGAAAGGTTGAGCTCCACGTTTGTGAACACAACAAGCATCATCGTGACTATTAAGACTCAGCCTTTCGATATTAACGTCTCAATTGATTCAATCTTTTAATGTGTGACCTCTAAAACGCCCTGTTATGCTGAATCAACAGTAATTACAGCTGACCATCGACGGTTAAGGTACAGATACCGAGCCAGCATCACATCTCGATGTATACGTTTTTTTTAAATAAGACTGAGCAATCAATCGCCGGCATCAATACCCCTTAGCATTGCTTTAACTGTGCGCGTCTGCCAGCTAATGAAATCTGTGCAAAGCTCCTCCAGCTATCGATCGGAGGGAGCTCTAATTTGCCGCTTGAGATCGGCAGCTCAGTCTCTAGCTTTTCTCTCTCTCTCTCTCTCCCTCCCTCGCTTAACTTCTTCTCCCACTCTCTTACGTGGCAGATAACTGCTGAGCACACTTGCCTTGAGCAGCATATCAAGCTAGGGTGCAGGAGTATGGAAAAAAATATTTAGTCAGTCATTTAACAAAGTTTTTAGGGTCAAACATGTAGGTAAGAGGCAAAATGCATCAGAACGTGCGTTATTATCAACAAAATAATAATAACTGTATCCCCTTAGCTATGGCTAAAGACATGCAAAGATTACAACAGCATGCGGCTCATGAACAAAATAACCCTCAAGGTGGATGCCTTCCATATTGTCCTGCTGCTAAACATATAATGTGGAAAAAAAAGAGAATCTGTTATGCTTTAGCTATACAGTATGAGCTGTTGTGTTTTCCATTTAAAAGTCCAATGTGTAATTTTTTGGAGGATCTAGTGATAGAAATGCAATATAATATATATACCTATGTCTTCAGAGGTGTATAAAGACCTTACATAATGAAGCGTTATGTTTTTATTACCTTAGAATGAGCTATTTCTATCTACATACACCACGGGTACCCATCCATCCATCCATCCATCTTCTTCCGCTTATCCGGGGCCGGGTCGCGGGGGCAGCAGTCTGAGCAGGGACGCCCAGACTTCCCTCTCCCTAGACACTTCCTCCAGCTCTTCCGGGGGGACACCGAGGCGTTCCCAGGCCAGCCGGGGAGACATAGTCCCTCCAGCGTGTCCTAGGTCTTCCCCGGGGTCTCCTCCCGGTGGGACATGCCCGGAACACCTTCCCGGGAAGGCGTCCAGGGGGCATCCGGAAAAGATGCCCGAGCCACCTCAGCTGGCCCCTCTCGATGTGGAGGAGCAGCGGATCTACTCTGAGCTCCTCCCGAGTGACCGAGCTTACCACGGGTACCCTTGCATGGAAATCACCATGTTGTTTCTACAGTAGCCCTAAATGGTCAAACTGCTCGTTCAAATCATTTCGTAAATATCTCCTTCGGCAAATGAGCGGAAACGTGACATCTTAGTCCTGTGTCAGCCACCGTAGTGCTTCGAAGGTTGGGGGGGTGAGCTGTTGGTTGCAATTCTTAACCTCACCGCTGGATGCCGCTACATTTTAAATACTGGACCTTTAAGGAACAATTATTGACCCTTAGACGAATGCCTTCTCAGATGTTACTGTTTTTTTTCTGTTTAAATAAGTAAATAAACGATATATAAATAAAACAAATCATTTTGTGGCATGCTGTTGTTCTTTCAGACCAATCGCATTCAATATTTAACATCAATTCCCTTAGTTCTGTCGTTCTCTTTCTAGGCTTCTTGGCTGAGAAAAGCTGGAGGATTTTGGTCAATGAGGCTTGCAGTAATACCTTTCTCTCACTTTCAAGGAGAGATCCAACAGTCTGGATCACAAGGGATTAGTCCATGGGGAAATGTTCCTAAATACTGCCAAGCAAAACTACATTAGAATGCACGGTCGACTCTAATTAAGGTGGTTTCTAAAGCATTATGTGGTGCAGCTGAGCAAGCCAAATGCAAGATGGTGACATGAGGCTATGCCAGTTGCTCTACAATGAAGACAAACCTCTCCTTCTGTCTAGAGCTGGCAAACTCGTTGATGTACTGCTCTTCTGACCGCAGAAACAATCAATGCACCATTAGTGGATGTTTTAACCACAGATTTCTTGCAATCATATTGTGCTATAATCTCCACTCTGGGGTAAAAGAAAAGAGTTGTTTGTATTTTGATGCATTGGATTGGAAGCCCTAGGAGAGCAAAAACATGTTCGAGCATAAATGCTTAGGAGGTTCTACAAATAAAATAACAAAACAGCCTGGCAGAAAATAACACTGAGCGATTTAATATCACAATTATTTTAAAGATTTTAACACAAAGCCTGTCTAGTTACTGTTTGCCCAATATTGAAATGGTGTTATGCCATACAAGCACAGGTGGCCTTAGGGTGGACCCATGTGTTGGCCTCATCAAATATTTAAACCTACTAAAATCTGAATACTAAATGTGATGCTGAATATGAAGACCTAAACAGAGTATGTCACATCATCAAAGAGTATCATGCTGCTATCAGTGACAACATTGGTTGTTAGATACAAATACTAAAAGGGTTACCACAAAAATGAAAATTCTGTCATCATTTACTTACCTTCGAGTTGGTCCAAATCTGTATACGTTTCTTTGTTCTGATGAACACAGAGAAAGATATTTGGAAGAATGCATATAACCAAACAGATCATGCTGTTCATTGACTCCCATAGTAGGGAGAACATATAATCAAATGTTTTGTTTTCTTTTTTCTGTTGAACACAAAAGAAGACATTTTGAAGAATGTAGGACAGCAAACAGTTCAGGGGAACTTTTGACCACCATTGTATTTTTTCCAACTATGGTGGTCAATGGGGGGCAAAATCTGTCCGGTTATGAGCATTCTTCCAAAAACCTTTCTCTGTGTTCATCAGAACAAAGAAATGATGACAGAATTTTCATTTTTGGGTGCCCTCCTTTTAAGCTCCATCCCGATTGATGAAAATGTCTGACAACATACATACACAAAAGCCCCAGGTTATCCAATACTTCATTTACTGACATTTCAGTAGCGGCCAATGTACCTGTCTGATCTTTCACCTTCACTGCACATTTACAAAATACAAGAACAGAAACGAGAATTGTATTTTAATAACTACCAGTACGGATGACAGGTGTAAAACTCACCCCCCTCTGCCTCCTGCTGGGACATGTGTGTGATATTCGGGGGCGATGCTAATGATGTCTAATCATGGCTTCAAGCTCTCAGCCACCATTCTCCAATAATAAGCAGCTACAGACTGGTGGACAAAGGCTACAGACATAACGGGGAAAAATGCAGGGTTATGTAAAGGATTTGTGAATTAGAGCACCTGTAGCTCAACTGGAAAAGCATAGTGACTGCAACACAAGGCTGTGGGTTCGAATTCCAACACAGCACACAAGTATAACGTGTACCTTCTTGATGGAATTGTAAAAAGAGTAGTGATTGAGAAAGTAAACCAAAAATATTGTTCTTCAAATTCATTTTTTCATATTGTTCCTTTTATGGAGAAAACAGCCCCAGAAGAATGAAAGAAAAAATGATAAATGCCTCAAGGTCACACACAGACCTATGTCCACTGACACACAATATTGATATCCAGATCGATAAGAAGAACTTGTCAAAGTTGTAAGCCTGAATACATACCGTGACACAGTGAAGGGAAGCAGACATCACTGTGAAACAAGAGGGCTGCATTTTACAGGCTGCCTGCTGAACAAGCAGATTAAATAGACCAGTGTCCAACACAATCATGTTTTCTGATGTTTTAGCAGTGATGTATAAGCACCTAAAAGCAATACTTGAGCAATAGTACAGATATCTTGCCAGAAAATTACTTTGTCAGAAGTGAAAGTAAATTTTTAGAATATGACTCGAGTAAAAGTCTTAATGTAACCGATAAAAAGTGTACCTTAGTATCAAAAGTACTTTTTACATTAAATCTACTTAAGTATTTAAAGTAAAGTTGAAGCAAACGTGTTTATATTTTTAGCATAAAGATCAAAAACGGTGCTTACGTAGAAATTTACAACTTTGAAAAAGCTCTGTCTCATGCTCAGTGTTTTATGTGGAACAACATGTTACCAAATTGCTAAACTATAAAAATACAAGTTCAGAAACCACATCTTTACAACTTACAGTATAACTTAAGAAAAGGATAGTTCCCTAGCTCCCACCCCGAAATGATCCCTCTAAGAGAACAACTTGGAACAAAATCAGAACAAATCTGCCCCTTATTTCTTTCTTTCCTTGCATTCCCTCACAGTAACAACGCAGTCATTTGATCATTCATTGAAAAAAAAATGCTTTTTATCTTTAAAAGAAGCAGCACCTTGTGTTGAATTTAATTTCGGAGAGCACCTTTTTGCACTTCCACATTGAGCTTTAACCAATGATTAGTTCAGCATTGTCATGGTGACTGGATCGCCGACTTGTCTATTTCAGTTTTTTTCTGTGCTTTTATTTTGTAGTAACGAACATGCTTAGGGGAAATGTATCAGAGTAAAAGTATACATTTTGTTCAGGAAATGTAGTGGAGTAAAAGTAAAAGTCTGCAGAAATATAAAGACTCAAGTAAAGTACAGATACTACCAAAAAATAAAATACTTAAGTACTGTAAGTATTTTTACTTCATTACATTACAACACTGTGTTTTAGCATGTGTGACTGATGCATTTTGTCACCATTCCAATAATTTGGATCCAAATAATTCCCTGAACAATAAATGTTTCACAGGGATACGATTCTTCTTCTCAAGAGCAGAGGAAGGTCACTGTTGAGGATGCGCTTGAAGCTGCATACCTTAGAAAGGCACTAATAACACCTTTAAAACAGATAACACATTTTATCGAATAATAGAACGTATTCTCAACAGATACGGCCACTCTTTGTGTTTGCTCGGAAGCAGGTGAAGCATGGGCACAATATTACAGTGTGATTAACCAATTTCAACAAAATCATAATTTCAACAAAATCAAACATCAGGAGTGGCAAAATCATCCAAAAAGGACACATGAAATGATAAAAATTGAGGTTATCACACAAGATTTTCCCTTTTCATAATGTACAAATATTAGTGTTGTATTGCTTAAAAGTAAATATAAACTTGTTTTCTTTACAGTTTTTGAGGTCAGAGCAATTGATTTTTTTTCTCCAGTTTTCATTTTCTGCAAATAAATGCAAATAGAAACCATCTTTTTATTTAAAATCTTTGAGAAATATTGTTAAATCACATGAAACAAAATTGATAATTCTACCTAAACAGATACCTACAAATAGTATATAACTGAAAATAATTTTGAAAAGTTCTCTTAATTTTTTCCATGGCTGTATATATATTTGATAAATATACACATAATACCAAGAGTGCCACTTTGGTAATACAACCATTTAGCCCCATGACTTAAAATAACAGAAGGTGTCCATAAGCCACCGAATAAAAATCTTACACAAGACAGGAATCACTGACAGTAATGCTGTAGAGAAGTGCCCGCTGCTTTTGCTTTGAGCGCCATGAATACACTGGTTAAGCCATTGCCACTTAAAATCATGATGGAGATAGAGTTCTGGGTAAAAGAGAGAGAGGCAGAGTGAATAAAGTAGAGAGAGAGAAATAAATTGGGAAGATTGCAAAATGGCTGTCTAAAGCAGCTACCAACACAACCATTACCGGTGACTTAATCTCCATCACAAGTGACACAGACCTGTCAAAAGTTTGCAGCACCATTGAGAGCTCCAGGCTCCATCACACGTGACCTCACCTCCTAAATGTCTTCTTTTTTTTTTCTTCCCTCCCCGTTCATTCCTTGATCACCATCCCAACCAAGCGCTGTGCTGGCTGTGGCATGGCAGCTGTTGTTTAGTGATAGATCAGTGAAGCAAGAAATGATGCGGGCGGAAAAATAGATCTTGAAGCCGCTGTGCCTCCTTGTTCTCTCTCCCTTTTGTTCTGCATTAGTGACGGAACCTCTGGGATTCATTTGGCGGTAATCATTTGTTACTAAGGGGCACCGTGTTTTTCAGACACCGGTGATGAAGTTACCTTTGAAAGGACTGTAAATGAGGAGGAAATTATTTCCGCTCATATTCCATTGATAAACTGTCGTCATGAGGAGATAAATGTCTTTCAAACGAAAGGGTTTCATTTGTTCTGCGAAATACCTTTGTTTCCTGCTCCTTTTGTCTGGATCGGTTCTGCACGTGTAGTCATATTATTTTGAAAATGACAACGTGCATGTGTTCTTTTTGGTGTTGTAAATAATGTTAATTTTTGCCATGACCCTGACCCATAGGGAACAAATTGTAATATATATCTTAGTTTTTTCATCCTGACAGTAACAAGATTATTAAAAATAAATTTGAAACAAATAAAAACAATATAACCTTAAAATGTTCATAGACCAAATTATCTGAGCTACTGTATGCCAGCCACTTCCACATTAACTCTCCACACTGTCTGTATGTAAACAACTTTTATTCACATCTATCTTAAGGGGATAGTTCACCCACAAATGAAAATTGTCATCATTCCCCGCCCTCTTGTTATTTCAAACATGTGACTTTCTTTTTCCATAGAAATCAAAATAAGATATTTTGAACCGAACAACAGCGCTACCCATTCAATTCTATTGGATACAAAAGCAATGCAAGTCAATGGGTATCGTCGATGTTCGATTACAAGCATTCTTCAAAATATCTTCTTTTGACTTCTACCGAAAAAAGAAAGCCATACAGGTTTAATTTTACAAAATGTATATTTTTGGGTGAACTATCCCTTTATTGTATCCAAAATAATTGTAAGAGAATCATTTGAGCCAAAGTTGATCTTATGAGCTATACAGCAGCAACCTCTGAGCAAAAAATGCTGTTTCTGGAGAAGTAATTGACACTTCCTGTGAATCCTGTTTGTTTCCCTCGTCTGAATATTCCAAGAGAGAATCTCTATGGAGGATTTAACACCGCACTAAAGGATCATACCTTTACATCTGCACGTCAGCCTCGGTGTTGACGTGTCCTGCGACCCGTGGCTAAAGTTTTGTTAGCATGTGGCCAGATGCGAGGCTCTTTGCATCGCTTTGACAACTGTGTCTCTAATGTCCTCCAAATGCCTCCCCTCAGGTGTCAGCACACCTGCCTGTGTACAGCAGGGAGTCACTATGACACCCCCCACAGAGCACCTCAATCATTCAGCCCTATGGGAGTTCACCTTCCACAGTAAGTCACAAGGCACGAACAAGACTAAAACACATATCTGTATCTGCCAGATATAAAAACACAAATGTCACTCATTGTAGTCAAGACTGTTTAAACCAATAGCTCACCAGAAAATGAATGGCTGTCATCATTTACTAACCTTTGTGTCAGTCCAAGGCCATGTGCTGTAATTTTGTTCTGGGAGGAAAAAAATACTGCACTTCCTTCCATAGTCAGCCCCTAATAAAGGGCCACAATGTATCAGACATCAAAATAAATATACATTTAGGAGCTACTTTCAAAGACTTTTGAAGTCATACAGTATACAAACACCAAATTTACAGAAAATAAAGTAAGTCATTATTTGCTGGCAAGACATTGTTCACACCTTGCCTTCCCCTATAGACCAACTTTCATAAGAAGTTGTTGTTTTCAACTTTAGTTTTTTCTGTAACCTTTTAAAATTAAAATGTCACTCCCTTCAGGGGAACCCTTAAGTTTACTTTAAAATTTTACATTAAATTCTAATTAATTTATGACAAACTATCTACAACTGGGAAGGTATATAGCATTTATTACAATATAAACTATGTAGAAAAAGTAGCTGGTCTAAAACAACTATAATTTTTTAATCATCATTATTTAAGTGTATTTGGTCAGCAATAATTTGCCAAATGTCTTCCATTATAAGAGGCCAACTGTAGGTCTGTATTACAAAGCATTAGTGAATAACAAGCATTGTGCATTTCCATGTGTATTCTCCATAATTTCAGTGACTAAAAAATATGTAAATAAAAAAGGTCGCTTTGGAGTAACATGAAGCGGAGTACAAAATGACAGCTGTAAAACCAGGAAGCCAAGCAACATGAACGTATATATGCAAAAATCCTTTTTTTGGAATGTCTTGATGCATCCTCCGTCAGTCAAGCAGTGTACAAATTGAAATACTCAGTCCAAAGTGCTTCCTGCTCCAAGCTGCATGCTTCTCTCGCTCACCAGGGTGGCACGACACAGAGTATGATCCAAACCTTTTATGATTTTGTGTGGCCACGCAGTCATGAGGCCTGTGGTGTGAGATTGCTTTTGTAGTGACACAGAGGGAGAGAAAATGAGCTGGAGGTGGACTGGGCTGTTCTACACTGCCAATCTATTCTGGCTGAAGAAGAACTCTGACCCCCCAACCAATTTCTAATGGGTTTTGTGAGTCACAAGCAAACACACAGCTGGGGTCCAAACAAACTTCAGTTTGTCTGACTCTCATATGTCTCTATCGCTATTTCTCTCTTGCGCATGCCTCTGTTTTTTCTGCTTCTATCCTAGACTTTTTTTAATTTTACCCTGTTTATTGTTTTCTAGGGGTGTCTTGCTTATTAGTCTGGTAAAATCCTCAAGTCCTTGTGTTATTTATAGTGCTTATGTATTTATAGCCCAAGTTTACCTTGTTCTTTGTCTTGTCTAGACTTTTTGCTGGTGGGTTTTGTTTAAGTTCTTGTTTTCTCTGTAATATGGCCTCTTTAATTCCAGTACCTGTTTTTTATTGATAAAGCTGCATTTAGATCTTTAACCCTTTGCTCTCTGTCACCCAATGTGCCGAAGCGATATTGCTAAACTCTAATGTGCTGAAATCTCACAGTTTTAGTTTAATGCCAGATTTTTTGTGCATTCAAATTTAATTCTCCGTTTCAAAACTCATGAGTGTATTGTGCTGTATAATAAATGCCTTTTCTTTGTAGTAGTCCGAGTAATGCAATGGTTGGGATTTAAAACTGACGATATGTGCAAAGCTCAAAATATTAGGTTAAATTCATACTTCATATTGTTAATGTCTTGTTTTGTATAAAAGAAAAGAAAATTTGAAAGACTAAACAATGTCAACAAACTAAAAAGGCTGATGAATCTACGGTTTAAATTATTTTCTGTAAATGGTCAAGGTTATGGTTTATGCTAAGGGAAGCTGATCAAAATAAAAGGAAAACCCTCTGGTGTATAATGGAAGATATGCTAAAGTGAACAAGAGAGAGAGAGAAAGTCTGCCCTTAAAGCGCTGTTATTGGTCGCTCTCATCAATCTCTGTCCCCTGTTGTACTGTTAATGCTCCACTTAGAGGAGGCTGGAGGCTATGTACTTCATTGCCTAAGCCTATTCCTTTGAGTTTAGATAATGTAAAATGAGGTTGACTGTGAATTTCCATATCCTTTACACTATGTTCTATGTAACAAACTATTATAAATTCACTGCCACTTTTCGTACAATGTAACAGAATATGACAGACAAATACAGGCAGACGGATACAGATAAACAGACAGACAGTAATGCACTGCATTTATGCCATTAACTTTTTCTAGTCCTACTGTTTGACACATCTCAAAATTTCACTGATTTGTAGAGCATATGAGATTTGATGCGTCGTGTCATTCTAGGCTACAAGAAGTTGTTAAAATACCATTGGATGCCAGGAGACTGCCAAGACCCTCTAGGCATCTTGCTCATTTCACAACACTTTTGCGAAAACAAATTTTGCACATAATGCGACATGTTAAAATGTGCTTTGAGGCAGGGTTATTTGTTTAACAGTGTTTTCGTCCACCGAAAGTGTGAAATCCATATTCTAGCTTGAAAGTCACAAATGATTATCAAGAGATTGCACTCTGCTCTAAATGACAAGCCATCAGTAAATATTTTCCTACAGGAAAAAATCTTTACAGATTAGTAAGGTTAAAAAACAGAATAGCAGACATCCCTATGAAACCTCACATCACATCATTAGCTGGGAATTCCACCATGATAGCAGAATGCCTCTGAAGTTTTGCCAGTGGGATGCCTGGGCAGCGAAAACAAAAGAGGATAGGAAAACCTGATATGAATATTCAAGTTTAAGAATGCAGCTCTAAGAGATAAAACATTTCCAAAATAAGTATTTGTTGGATTTGCACATTTTATAAACACCAAAATAAATTATTTCTTTGTAGGTCACAGGGCGCTTTGTATCACTTTATCACTTTAACATACTTGCTCCCAAATGGTGAAACAAAATCTCAATAATTTGAGGAATAGACGATTTGCAAACAAATACTCAAGAAACAACTTTAAGACCTGCCCTGTCTTAGCACAAGCACAAACACAATCTCAGCTACACTGGTGACTGCTATAATACATTTATATATTCCATCATATAACTTTACTAAGCAAAAAAGACACGTAAAACCTATATCTTACCACATTATACTATTTTAATAAATATAAGAGTTTTTTTACAGTAAACACTGTAGAGTAATATAAAACCTTCTCATATTTGTCACTTTGATAAACCAAACTTATATGTTTAGCCCTATATAACAATATGTGGTGTCCATGAAGGAAAACTTCAAGGTCCAACAATACCCCAGAGCCAAACCTTTTCAGCAGAGAAATCCATAGTTATTTAAATTATAAAAAAAAACAATGCAGGCTCACCTAAACTGAAAAAATATATATTTATTGTAGTGCAGATGTGATGCAGTTTACACAATAAGCATAAAGCACTTCGTGTGACTAGCAAGCCTCTCAAGGTTTTTTGTCAGGCTCAATACAAAAGGTGGTTTTATTTTTCGTGCGATCAGTTGGAAATCAGTTTCAAGATTTGAATGTCATGGTATAGCAGCTTACTGATGGGGATTGTGGTGGGGGGTGGCTCCCATAAAAAGTGTATTTATTCTGGTCCTTGAGTGACAAAATACTGCACATCTTACTGTGTCAATGTTCGTATTATCCCATTGAGCTTATATCTAAGCTAATATCTAAACTAATATATAATAAAAATAACATTTATAATAATAAGCTGCATGAGAGTTCGCCCGCACCGGTGGATGAAGAATGATTTGATGTTCGGTGTGGCATCGACTATAAAGAACCAAAATTGAATAATATAAAGAAACCATGATATCACTTGAAAGAAAGTCCTTCTAAAATGTTTTTTTCTTCTAAAAAAGTATCTATCCCACTCTCTTCCTCTGAAAATACACCCTCTCCTTAGATCCCAAATAGCAGTGACATTCTCAATTATGCTCCATATGCGCTCAAAGTCATTTCAGAGATAATATCCAGTAGTGAGCAAGGGACACTTGGAGACTGCTAACCCAAGTCATCTATTCTACTTAGTTAAATCCCATAGAGGCAAAAGCTGATGTGAATGCAAGCGTAAGAAAGCCAAATAACACTTAAACTGCATGTCTGTGATTTTGTTCCATCTACACTTGTGTAAATGATGGCTTTGGCGGAAGGTAATAAAGAGCTAGACCGGCAAACTTGTTTTCATATCTGCAGATTTCAGAGTGTGCTTCCCATTCACTGTTTTCTTCAGGCTCCTCCAAAGACCCTCCTGTCGAAAGAAAAGTATGTCCTTGGCGGGTCCGCCGCTGCGGTCCTCTAACTCATTCTTTACCATGAGAGAAAGAGAAGATAACAGCACTTGGGCTTCATTCCCCGCAGGCTCTAGCAGGGATGTCAGTGTAGCCTACAATGTGCCCTCTCAAGACACTGTGACGGGCTGATATGGCCCTTGGTCAAACCCATCCGCCAATTAAGGCATCCTGATCTTTCATTGAAAAGTATGTCTGTGCCTGAAGGGTGCAGAATGTAACAACAAATTAGCAATTTTTCTGTGCTGTTGCAGTCAGCGCTGTAATGAAAGCGACACAGATTCGAGTCAACAGCCAGTTGACCTTAACAGGTTACAGAGTCGGATTACCTTGCACTTGTGCCTAATGCTGTATATTAGTACATCAGTTTTTTAGGCCATGTGACTTTTGCATTTTTAAGTTAAATTAATTCAAAACAGTCTACCCATGTCTTGCAAATGGACAACAAGATAAATTGCCTGAGCGCCCTCTTTTGTTTCAGTCTGAAAGTGCTTTAATGGTCACCAAAACTGAATAGCAACATTGTTTTCCAAATTATTGAAGTTCCGAATTCTCATGCACTTAAAACATAGAATGCGGAGCATTTAAAATATAAAGACACCATCATATTATTTGCATATTTAATTGCAACTGGGCTTCTTTTTTGCATACACTTACATTTTGAATTGTGATTGGTCTTCTGTTCTTTTGCAAATATATATCTATTTATAGCCAGTGTAAAGGCAGCTGTGACTGACAGTGATTCTTGTGTGCAGCCGACTGAAACATAGACATTTGCTCAGTGTCATGACAACGGCAAATCAGCTCTGATGCAGCATTTCATTTACATAGAACCAAAGACCGAACTAGAAACCTAAGCTTATCATAAACTTTCGCATATCCTTTTCATTGCCTTGCAAGCAATGGTATTTCCTTCAGGTATCTTCTACTCAAAAATAATCTCATAGTTTAGAATTCTAACAATTCTATCACTTCTAAATACAAAAATTGTGCTTTAGCTGCCACACTTTTAACACTAAGAATAGTGGGTTTCTTTCACATGTCTATTGAAGAGTGCCACATATGCACACCTTACCTACACAGTAAGTGAGCGATGGACCATCCACAATACTCCCATTATAGTGAACTGAACTATTCATGCAAGCATGCAACATGCAAACAGCTTCACTGACTACAATGTAACTGTTCTAGAGTTGTTTGCAGATACCGTGCGAGACAAAAAGAGCAGTCTACTATATTACAGTCATTAATATGAATAACAGTAGGCTTGCTTCATTGATATAAAGGAATACAAAAGAACAAAAAGGGTGATGAGGCCAGAATAGAAACTGAAGGGAATAGAAGAGAGGCTGAAAATAAAGACATGAGTTAGGAAAGATGACACAAGAGATAATGTTTTTGGAGATGATGGGAATATTGGGAAGTAACAGGATATACAATGACAAGCGCAATAAATCATTGATAAATACAACAACAGAAGACAACAGATCTAAATGTCAGATCACCATTGTCCTTAGACAAACACAAACACAGTACAACCAATGTTGTGACAGTTTATTTAAGACACATCTACAGTGTCATGGGGAGGTTGGGGCGGTTCTTACACTACATCAGTTCTACTGGTCCCATGGCCTTTTCAACAATTGCAAAATCCATGTCATTAACTAAAATGACATTATCTCAAATCCAGCCACTAATTCTACATAAAATTACTTGCAGTTTCCCATGAAAATTTAATCACTGCACAAAAGTGATAAACCACATTTATTCTCTGCTGGAGCCACACAGAGATATTGCCTTTCCATCAATGTAGTGAAAATTTGACATTAATTATAGTAGAATTCACTGTCAGCTTCCTTCTGCACATTATATTAGAAATGTAAAAATTATATGACATAGCAATGTTCATGATCTTCAGTGAAACTCTCGGTTTTACTCTGGGGGAAAAAAACACTAATTGGTCATTTTAGCTTGAATATAGCTTCACGAAATATGAATTGAAAACAAAATAAACAAAATAAAAAAATAAAGTATCTCCATTGATAAAATGACAGATAATTCTCCATATAAACATTGTGACAACTCTGGTCATTCTCATATTAAAGGCCTTTTGAACTGGAGGGATGAACTAATAAGCCAGAGCTACATTCCGCCAATTAGCATCATTACCATTATCACCACCGCAATGGTAATGTGAATCGGTACTACACACACAATGCACAAGAGAGGGAAGCATGCAGGAAATTATTGATATTGAGTGTTTACTGCTAGCCCAGGTGTGGAGCTGTAAGCAAGCACAGACTAATTACTGTATACAGTATGTGAAAGGAACGTTTCAGTAAAACTGGCAAAGCATCATCACCTTTTATTCACCAACCTCTACCTCTCGTTGCCTTGCTGTCAAAACACAAACACACCCTGCAAAACAGTGTCTTAAATCACCAAGACAATTCTCTCTGGGGAGGTCTGAGTGGGATGTTCTTTTCGTGTTAAAATGACAGGAAATACAGACAAATCTTTGCCAATGTGTTTGCTGCCTTTGTACAATCTCACCAGCCGAACTAAACTCCTTTTTATTTCCCCCACGTACAAAATCTACAGTAGGATAAGTTCAATTCAATTAATCAAAGCTTCAGCAACACGTGGACCTGCTCTATAAATCACTATCTCCTGTCCTTATTCAGTTCCACTTTATCTTTCATACACACTTATGTTGCTTCATGTTTTCACTCGGTTTTCTGTACTTGCTTTAAAGGTCCAGTTTATGAAAGTTAGTGGATTCTAGCGGTGAGGTCTTTACCTCTTAAGAAATATAACATTTACATTTAGTTATTTAGCAGACGCTTTTATCCAAAGCGACTTCTATACTTATATTATAAGTAAATGATATTGCATTTTTGTGAAGAGATCCTCCAAAAAAATACAAACAGCACCTTTAACATGTCGCAAAATGGAAGGGTTAGTGGATAAAGAGAGGACACTATATTAAGTGAGGGAGGAAATTAGTTTGAGAATCATGATTCAGCAACTGAGTTTTCTGATTCAAATGACAAGTAAATACAAACAGATTTGTGAACACAGTTCCAGACTAATTCAATCTATTTAATAAAAAGAACCAGTTCAAAAGTTGCTAAACTAAACATCAAGTTAAACAGTTTATTTGTTTTTCTATTGTCTGCAGTGATATAAAGCAGAAGACACAGGGGTTGAGAAACTTATTTTGAAGCCAGTAATTTTACAAAAAATGCGAAGACACCTTGTGTTAATGAGAAATCTATAGAGTGCAATCTCGTGGACCTTCACAGCTGAAAGCGTGTTATTTGTGTGGATTGATGGCTGCTGGTTGTGTGAATTATTGACTAATTCAATATAGCACTGTAAACACCTTAGTTACTACAGTCACTGCCCCTACTTTGACATGAATAAATCAGTTAACAAATTAACAATAAGTGGGATTATATTTACATTCAGGCCAATGAAAATAACTGGAACTGCAGAAGTGCAGCTTTTGATAAACAAGCGCCAATCTAGCTACATAAAACGTATACAGCTCCGTGACTATAAGCAAAAGGTGTTGTCTTTGTAAACTGCAATAACTGGCACCAGCATGCAGGCGGAGCCACACGTTTACATCACCCGAGAGCAATCACACCAACAGCACCTGACAAAGGCGAGTTTGGCCTCGACTGAGGTGCTTAATGAACGGAGCGCTCCCTATCTGTTTCCAGCAAAAGACTGACACAGCTCCCAACGCGATACCCGCTTGCGCACTACACATCGATTCTGGCACAAACTGACAGCATAAGCCCTGGATTTCCCACGGCTCTTTCCTTCAACAACGTTCCTCACGTACTCCTCGCTTCACCACACCTGCATAATCTTCAATAAAGAGTCCCTCAGGGGTCATTCTACAGCATCTCATTGACTGCGCCACATTTTCCCCCTCTACGGATGGTACTAACCAAAAGCAAACACAGTCCTTTTGACAATAATCACTAAACCTTAATGTTCAACATAACATCCACCAATCTCATTTGAAACCTGATACAGACAAGAGAGAACACATGCAAACATATACACAAGAAAACTATGGATAGTCACAAGAGTGTGATTTCATGTGAGGGGACACCACATATTACAAATAGCACACAACTAAAACCCAGAATATATTGTGTGAGGCCCAGATGGTCTTGAAAAGGGATAGTTTACCCAAAACTGAAATTTCTGTCATGAATTACTCATTCTCTAGTTGTTCCAAACCTGTGTAAGTTTATTTGTTTGGTTGAACAAGAAGAAAGATCTTTGGACGAAGGCTTGTAACCAAAAGGTTCTTGGACCCCATTGACTACCATCATGGGAAACATTAAAACAGTAGTCAAAAGTGCCCCAGAACTGTTTGCTTTCCTACATTCTTCAAAATATCTTCTTTTGTGTTCAACAGAACAAAAAAAAAACAGTTCCTACAATGGTAGTCAATGGGTAGCCTAGTAATACCAAACTCTGCTACTTCGATTTGCTTCATAGACAGAGTCTGGAAGGGCATAATAGGCCCTTTTCACATGACGTCATGCATCTACCGTTCTGCCGCAAAGTAGTGTATCGTAACTTCCGCTAGCCCCTTAGAATGGAGTTTACCAAGTCCCTTGCACAGCTTCCACAAATACATCTAGATGATCTATAACATCTTTCAGACAAATTTTCGCTTATGACAAGATCAAAGCTAGATAAAAAGATAAATACTTCGTTGAACAGTACCTGTTTGATTATGAAGGTAAGTGTTTTGTTTTCGTTTTGTGTTAGCGAAGGTGCTAGGATAAGTGCTTGAATAAGTGTTCTGTCAGTTTTTCTGTCACTGTTGTTAAATTCCAGTGCGATGGCAAAACGGAAGTTCTTTTTCTTCTTCTTGTTTGTTGCAAGATGGATGTCATGATACACTGCTTTGCTTTTGCGACAACCTTCTTAGGTCGAGGACTTGTTTTTCAAAGCATGCAGCCTCAAACGTCCAAGAACCGAACTGAACTGAGACGGTCTAGCCTCGCAGAGGATTTCCTAATTGCGACACCTGCTGCTCATGTTGCATTGCGACACAGAGACGTTTCTGACTTTTGTAAACAAATACGGAACCAGGAAAATGATATTTAATTTAAGAGAATATGACACGTTAATGTAGATTAAAACAGCCCAACAGTATATAAAATTAACAATCTTGGAAACTTAAAACACAATAATGCACCAATAGTGTTAATGAAACAATATCATATATAATATTAAAACACTGAAATGGACAGTTTTTGTGAATTACATACTTTTATTTAACTTAACTTAACCCTAAAATTTCAAGCCGTTACAGGAGCGCAATGAATCTCGGGATAGCCGAGGCTGTGGAGGATACATCAATCTATCCTTAAAAACCCACGGAAATAAGGTCGCATTTTGGGGTTGCATTTGAAGCAACCTTTGACTTGGGACAGCCTTACCAGCCTTCAGTCGCGCTGCTGTGACGCAATCGGTCTTAAAATGCAGCATTCAAAGAACGCAGCCCCCGAATAGGGACACAGCCTATATCAGACTGAGTTAAGAAAGAAGCGAACTGAAACTGAGCGGAACTGGTTATAAGCATTCTTCCAAATATATTTTCTGTGTTCAAGAAATTTATACAGATTTTGAACATCTCGAAGGCGAGTAATTTGATGACAGAATTTTAATTTTTGGGTGACTGAATATCCTTTTAACGATGCTACATTGCATTCATTTGGGAGACCTGCAAGAAAGTTCAATTCATAACATGCATAACAAAAGGAAATTTGACATCACGTGTACCAGCCAGCTTTAACTAAGTGTCCAGACGTCATCCACAGCCACAGTTAGGCTACTCACACTGTTATTAGATAAACTGTAGGTGTCATGGCTGATTCAGGCCACCTTGTAACTACAGTGGTCAGCGCCACTGGCACTTAACAAATCACTTGAACATTGCTTCATGTGCACGTTGCCTTTCTTGCACAGGCAAATGCATTCATCAAAAGTGAATTCATAGACTTTGGTCAGGGTAGATGCCATATGTAATTTAATATGAATGGAAACCAGGCTGTGAGACATAAAAATACATTGATAAATATGCTGTACTGTATTACGGTTCTTTAGTCACATCTGGTTTTCACAACGTTTTTGGTTCACTGCATTTCTTTTAGAAATAATATTTACATCGGCTAAACAATGTTAGCAACTGAATCAAGAAACACAGCAGTAACATCTAGCCTCATTTTTACACAGGGCATCATGAAGTGGGTTTAGGTCACAAACTAGACCCTTTGATTCCCGCAGGGGAACAGCAAAATAATTTTCCCAAATATATGCCAACAATTTAAAGGATAGTAAGATGTATGATATCAATGTGGTAATTTATTGTCTGAGATTGTAGATAGCATGTAGAGTCTTTGACTGTATTACCTTTGCGTTGTATGGTATAAAACAAACTTGTAAAGTCAGTAAAAATCTGTACAAAAGAGCACACAACACAGTAAGCATGTTTCCATTTTTAGATCATTCATTGATGTTTTATGCTGCTTGGCAAATAACTTTCTCCTCTAGTGTCAAGTCACAGAAATTCAAAGGTTTGCATAAGGTTTGTATTTGCGTCTGTTGATAAAAAGATCAGACTTCCAACTAGTTTGTGTATGCAGCGAAGAGTACTAACGAAATTCTATTCGCCTTACACATGAACTTGTCTCTATAAAAAGTAAGTTTAATAAAATACATTCTTGGTCACAGCGTGAACAGAGCCTCTACCAACACAAGAACATGCAGCTTCTAACTGATAACTTATAAGGGCACAGTAGTCACAAAAATCCATCACATCTCTTTGCTAGTGTAACCTGTAATACAGAGGATCAAACAAATAGGAACACTGGCAACAAGGAAGATGTTTTTGAGACAAATTGAAAGAAAATAAGAATAAAGAAAGACTAGTAAAGTGGGAAACTTAAAATTTAGTGAAGAGCTGGATGCAGTTGCCAATGCCATCTATCAATTCAACTACTTCAGCAGGTGCAAAATTGAGAAACTGCATTTGAAAGAGTACAGAGACAATCTATCAGTGCTACTCTTTGGCTGTGTTGACAAACATATATTTCTGATTTACTTTCTTAATGTAGGTTTCTGGTCTTTTGTAAATTATTTATTAGCTATTAAAGAATATATATATCTGATTTTGTGATCATCCATTATATTATTTTCACCGTTGCAACACATTCTCACTCCCGACTCGTCACATATTGACGTTTGGTCAGCGGCCCTCGGCGTCTCTTTTTAACGCAGGGTACCCCTTTGGCGTTGTTTTTCGACGTGAAGGGCACGCAAATTTTACCGTCGTTATGAAATTGTATATTGCATATAATTTGTAATGATGATGTGTCGGGGTTTGATATAAATTTAACGTTTAACGTAATTTTTACATGACGCTATTCAGGCCGTTTAAGCAAGTATAGTAACAGTTTATTTATCGCATATAAAACACAAGATACAAGCATTGACAAGCAGACAGTGATGTCCAGAACCATAATTGCTGTGGATCTACATATATAATACAATTTATATTTAATTCCAGCCATCATTTACTTTTCTTATAATGACAAACAAAAGCTGACTCGCAACTATGTGCAACCAAATGTAGGATGCACAGCATCGTATGGTTACATGCAGATTCAGAAATGCTTTACATTATCACTAGTCTATACAAATATTGTAATGGCTTTTCTTCTACTTTAGCCATTTCTAGTAGGAAATTATATTTGACATTATTACAGACCTCATCAAAAGTAATTTATTGTGACAAAAAAGGATTCACCCCAAAACCAACTGTGATTTCCTCTGTTTCGTGCAGGTCAAAAAACTATCTCCCTTCCCACCTGCCTTGCCACATCACTTCCTGCCTAATATGGCTACATATAGGAAATGCAAAGACAGGTCCAATTCCCCCCTCTACCATAGGGGGAGCACTATAATATGCATCAATGAACAATGAACATAGATAGCATGTTACATACATAAATATGGCTTCTACAAATACGATGCATCAATTTAACACTTATAGCAGGGAGAGTATGCATTCATCTAAGAACATCTGGTTTTCATGTGGCATGTGTTGTTTGTGAAACTAGTGTAGTTGAGCTATGGCTAGTAGAAGTGCTTTTTCATCGCTGCTGTGTTCATAAGCACATTGTGCTGGTTTGCACGATCCCACTCACGCATCCAGCATCGTAGCGATTGCATCTAAATCTATCAGAGGAACACATTACAATGATTGACGGGCCAGATTTGGCCAGCGGGCCGCTAGCTGACATCCTGAAATAAACAGGGTTATCATAATAACTAATTACATTATACTTCCCATAATGAAAGATGAGCATGTGTTGGACAACAAACAATCTGACATTAACCGTGTTTTTCATTTTTTTTTGCTTGAGGCACATGTACAATATATGGTGTACAGCATCCCTCCAAATGTAACCAAGTCACTAATCTTAGAATGTGGCGTTATAATGTGTTGTCAATTTTCATCGCTTGTTTGTTTGGTCTCCAAATTATCCCAAATTCTTTCAGGCTTAAAAAAAAATTGCCAACCATAAATGATGAATAGGCAAAAAGCATTAATCATCATTTTTAGCCTGACCTCATGAGGCTGACGATCAACATTTGCTAAAGGTTAAGGACATTCATTTAATGACCATTTGTCAAAAGGGAACAAAATCAGGCCAAATATTTCACCCTATCAATGAAAAGTGTTGTGTATTTTTCTCAGAGTAATAAATGACTTTACCATATTGTGATAGTTGGGAGCCTGTAGTGGACTTTAATTACAGGATGTAGAATACGGCTGGAAGAATGAGTGGAGGTTTGGACGATGTTCAGCATCAGCACCGAGAAGAATAATCTCCCGTGTTGACATGGTTAATTAGTCTGGGTTAGGGGAAGGCAAGGTTGATCATATATCACGCTCTTATTCACAGCCCCATTTACCATCCCACTTTAGGGAGCTCCGTTCCCTTTATCCCGCAATGGTAGAGGTTTCGAGGAGGCGAGCACTGTGTGGCTGGGTGGAAAGGACGTATACGAAAGTCAAATATTAATTAGTCTCATTTCATAATGAGAGGGAACAGAGGAAAATGGGGGCTAATATTCCAATGGGCCTAATTAAAATCGGTGAGAGCTCGAGAAAAGAAGTTGCACTGAGCTGATTTTAGGCTCAGCTCAAATGAGAAGACCTAATTAAGGAGACTGATGGCCTTTACTTAGAAGCCGCCTGAGATGTGTTGGGCACTTTGTGTTTGTCCCCACAGCAGATCACTTTGATTAACCACTGTCTGTATCAACTTAGGCAGGACAATTAAGAAATAAGTTCCTGCCGGGAAGGGAAAAAAGAAAAGAAACAAAACGAAATACTTACAATAATTGTGATAATAAATATAGCAAGCCACAATTATGGGGCCAGACACAATAAGCCCTTCAGCCGAAGAACTCTGGAGAAATTACACTCGATTAGAAGCAAAGTCACAGAAAAATAGTACACTGTATGGCCAAACATACCACACCAAAGTGCTGCTAAGATACTACTGTTGTTACCAGCAAACTGGTCATCTGAGCCTAATATGTCCGACAATCAAAATATAGCTTCCTTCCTGCATGGCCTGAAGATTATCTGATCCAATTGGTGAAATGGTGAAGGGCGAGTTTAAAAAAAGTTTCTAACATGAAATGGTAGATCTATAGCATTTAGATCTAACATTACATTTGTAACATTGCAAACTATTTGGCCAAATAGAGTACCTCAGCCGTCGTATATTTGTATGCAAACCCTGAAAGCGAGTTAGCATTTTAGCACTTGCTGTTCCATCGCCCCAAAGTCAAATTTGTCTTTTTTATGAGTTTTTGGTAAATTGCCTGAAATAAGGTCTGTGGTTAACAAAACGACTAATTACTTTCACGTTTTAATCTATGACATAAAACACACCAGTTATAGCCCGCTTGTGATTTTTTTTAAAGCTTTATTGTGTCTTTAAAACTGTGGTTGCTAACAAGTGGCTAAAAACGACTTTGGCGGGGACATTAGACGTCAATGCGCATATAAATCTCACAAATAATGCTACATGGACACAAATGTCTAAAAATCATTGTTGGGGATTCATTCATGGAGTAATGATTTATCAGGGAGCACGTTTTTAAAAAAGTTTGAAAAAGTTGTCGGAGGCTTGGTGGTGGTGACGTTGAAATCGGGCGACTTTAAGTGTAGTCTGTTTATAGCATCGTTTAAGATTTTTACTGCTGCAGATTGTATTAAGGCTTCAAAGATTGCAAATATTGTGTTAATCTGTAAAAATAATCCTGATAGACAAAACATTTTTTTGAACATTTGTTAATCACAGATAGTATTTTTTGTGATCTTCCAAAATTCTATGGGAAAAATACATAGGCTTTCGGTCATGAGAACCAGCATGGCGTTAATTTCCAGTTGGCCTACAAAAATACGTCATCTCTGAGGTACCCTATGAACCTAAAGATAAACATAATTATAAATGTTTACAATTACAAAGCAAGAAATCAATTCGTATGGCCAACCATGGAAAATTCAATACTGTTTGACCCTGGGAATCTAAAGAGACCAGGGTTATGACGGTAGGTCATGCGAATTAAACTATAAAAATGAATACATAGGAAGATTACATTTTTGACCGGTATAGGAGGTTCTGTCTTCAAACTGCCCTTAGGGCAATGCTTTTCATATTTTCTGTATATCCTGTATTTTCTGTATACCCTAGTGTAAAGTGTCTGACCCAATTTAAGACATTACAAATGGCTAGCGTAACTCTATCATGATCTCTAGCATTCAACATTAATCAGATATGAAGGGCAAAACATCCAAATAATAGGTCTTAAAAGCGATTAATCATTTACCATGAAAGAATGGGAGAGGATTTGAGACGATGGCCTCAAAACAATAAATCTTCCCATAATACTTGGGAAAATATTTCAATAGTGATACCAATAAAACAATGCAGCTCTTCCTCTGTGATCTTGCATGATAATTTAGTAATCATTATCAACTTCCATTTACCTCTGAAGGAGACAAAGATTCAACTGTCAGAAATTCTGACAGACAAATTTAGTTGCATCAATGATATTGACTATCAATTCTTTCCCACTGTTAACAACACAGAGAACGAGAGGATGAGGTTAACAGTTTATCACACACTGTCAATGTTATCACTGAAAATATTTTGCGCATTTCAGGAACCCCTAGTTCCATTAAAACCCCACTTCTCAGACATACAGAGAAGATAAATAAGCTTTGACTATTATAAAGTACTTTTTAAGAATCCTTCCTCTGATGATTCTGAAGCAGCAATGAGTCTGTAAGGGCCGGTTTATCTTATCTTTACTGCATTGGCAGTATATAAAAATACAAATAGAGTGTCTCTTTCATTCTCACTAGTCTCCTGATGCTTTAGAAAATGACCCATAAATCAAATTGACGATTAAATAATCTATCATTTGCCAAAATACATCCTCCTACACATAAATTTGATTTCTGGGTTGCTTCAAGCAACTACACTGTGTGTAAGTCAGTGAGTGCAAATCAAAGCTCACAATGACTTTCAGGAAGCCTTTAAAAGCATTCCGGTGTGGCTTTATATCACTGGGTAAATATCATAAACATTATTAATACGATACAACACCCATAATTACTTTCAAATACTTCAGCAAAATAGTTTGTTTTGATCTGGTCGAGTTCAACTCGCATTGGGAGAAAGCAAACCATCTATTTTTTCTTGGGGGTTTTCAATGAAGTTTCATCTTGTAAAGAGAACATCAATTGCTGACTCCTCTCACGGCCGAGTGAGCGGCTGTACGTCACTCACATCCATCAAGCATCGGAGGCTTGAGCAGTTTATTAATACATGGCGTTATGTAAATGAGATGTTTGCAGCCTCCTCGCTTTATCGTTCACATTCTCTCTTTTTCCACTTTTCACGCCATTCTTATAATTCGTCTTATACCTTTGACATTGAAAAAGCACTATCATTGTATTTTTTACGACGCGATGTTAGAACTGGCGCTAATCTTAATCGATGACACTGTTACTCATTTGCTAAAAGCTACCTATATTTATCCACTAGCAGAGCATACTCAGACTAATAGCGATTGCTTTCTGACACTCGTCCTTGGTAGGATGCCGGGAATGCAGCAAGAGGGCAGGAAGTATCATCTTAATGCCTTAAAGCTGTGCTATATATCTCTCTGAGTACACGCTTACAGCCATTCCTGCAGCTGCATGCAGTGTTGAGCAGTTTAGATTTGACTTGAGAATGATTTTTTAATTCTAATGCAATTCATCAAATTGAAACGATGTAGAAAAATGACACAGGATTTTAAAAGTTTGATTTAAGTAAGTTCAAGATTTGTAGATATGACCCAAAAAAGAATATTCTGTCATAATTTAAACATCCTCTTGTCATAACAAACCTGTACATGACCTACTTGCTTCTACACAACACAAAAGAAAATATTTTGAAGAATGTTGGTAACCAAACTATAGTAGCCAATGGCTACAGCCGTTCTTAACAATATCGTCTTTTGTAATATGAAGAAGACAGTCATACAGGTTTGTAATGACATAAGCCTGAGTAAATGATAAAAGATTTTTTTCTTTTTGGGTGAATTATGCCTTTAAAATTAAAGTTATGGGAAAACAATGTGGTGGACATTTTGTGCGGCTGTATGCAAAATCTGTTTTGTTGTTCACTGTTAACTAATTGTTCTGACATTATCAAACTTAGAGAAGTGTCTCATAAAAATGTAAGCAAAAACATATAAACAATTGGTCCGAATGAATAAAATAGTGGCTAAATTACAAAACATGAACCCATGAAATGTCTCTTCTTATTACTCTGCAATTCAAAGAAATCAAAATTCATTGATCTTTCTTTCATTCTTAATTGGCAAATTTTAAAATAATTTAATATTTTATAATTATTAATTTAAATTAATTCAAACTCATAAATTGAAACAAAGGCAAGTCTTAATTTGGCTCAACTCTACCGTGTATATGCACAAAGACAGTTAATACTCACATTTCACGTCTACATCAAACAGACACCAAGAAGTGTAATCCATGAAGTGTACTTCAAGACAGGTACTTTGATGTAATGCATGTTTTGCTTCACTTTTCTTTACACGCCTTACAATTTGTCAAATTGCATTTCATATTTCAAACATTCAAGAGCCATAAATAGTCTCAGCTATCATATTATTAAAATGGTGTTTAGCGCTATAGCGCTCTCAAGGCTGAAAATTCATTTTAATCCTCACTAATTCCCATGAGGACCTGTGTGGTTGTCTTACTGTTATGAAGCTGACTTTGTTCCTCTTAGTTCCCTGAATCCTGTAATTGCTGGCTGCTTCTCCAAGTACAAGCAGGGCAGAATGAATTGCTAGAGGGCTTGGTAACCAAGGTTCCTTGAAATTCCCAGTTCTATATCAATAAAAAAAGTATCAAAGTACTGCTTCAACCCCTGTCCATCTTTACACTTCCACAACATAAAAAGAGAAATGTGTGAACGGCATTCTGACAGCCATTTACATTAGCGTTGCAAGAAAAAAATGAATAAAAACTCATGACTCTGCCTCATTTCCACCATGCGATCGTCATAGTGACTGACAGCACTTGCCTTTTGTCTACTCCTCCCACGCTGTAATTGACTTGGCTGGGGCAGCTGTGTGTCTGTGTGAGTGTCTTCCTTAAATGGCTATTAATTAGCATTAGAGAGCGCAGTCTGCTCACACCTCGCCTCTCTTAATCCTGAGCGTGTGGCTTTCGTGAATCCATTAGCCACGGCACGGAAGTCGCTTCTGCGCCAGAGTCAATTACTTTCTTCATACCGCTTTGCTGTTTTGGAGACCCGTCTTTGACAATGTCAGCAGCCACACTGAAACAAAGTACAAAAAATGAACTAGTCACTTTTTACATTTCAGACCACATTTGATTGGTTTGACATATGTCTGTAATATTATTTATTAGTGGTCGGTAGCCGCTAGAAAAATTATTTCACATCGTGCTTGCCCTTCCGTTTGGTTTTGCAAACACTCACATTGTTGCACATTTAAAAGGAATTTTCCAGAAGATTTACAGTTACTCATTCCATGATAAAAAAGACCAGGTGTTAATTCAAGGACAGCAGTCATATACAAAAGTTTTTCTTTTTCACAAAGTGTGAATGCATCTGCTTGTTCAGTGTGCCTACATAAACAACTACTAAATGCCATACACCATACAAAATTCCAAGTAGCATGATTGCAAAAAATACCTATTTATATATATTTTTAATTATAAACTAAATAAAGGTTCTTCACGATGCCATAGAGAAAACTTTTTTGTCTAAATTATTACATAAAGAACCTTTAACAACAGTAGAACCTTTCTGTTTCCCGAAAGTGGTGAAAGAAGGTTCTTAAGATAATAAAATGCCTTGACTGAATGGTTCTATATATCATCACTGTTTTTAAGCACCCTTATTTTTTAAGAGCGTATATGCTATAATTGCATAGATTTGAATTAATAGATCAGATTTATATCGGATTTGTGAAGACACATTCACGTGCCAAATGTAACGGGTATGTAATGAAATGTACTGTGCATATACAATGCTATCTGACTGGCACGTGGTACATTGGAACTGAAATGTATTGGATATGTAATGGAATGGAACATCTGACAACATCCTCATACCGTTTCTACAATGCACTTTGCTCATGTTATAACATTCGTCCCGTGAATTTTCCTGCATCATCTTAAGATTGGTTTAAATGTGAGCAGGTTACAGTCTTTGGGGCATCTTTGTAGTAGCTCCTCAAAGGCAAGTCATTCAGCTTTTGGCTGAGCTCCGAATCAAAACCCTATTAAGAAGTAAATCTAAAAGCTTTCAGATTTACAGCAAGGAAGGCCCAACCCATCTGTATGAAATGAGATTGTACTCTGCTACTGTGGGGAAACACGTGTTCCTTCATTCCCAGGGGGAGCTGTCACTTTCCTGACATGATGCTTTGAAATGTGGGGACCATGGCTGTTTGTGTTGTCCATAGCTGTTTGTGGGGCAATATTTCCTACTTTACCACCAACCTCCTATTTATTAGCTACAATGCTAGCTGAAATAGTCTGCTCTGACCTATTCGTGACTGGCACTGGCATTTAAGAAATACCAACAAGAAGGCACCGCAAACTGACAGGGTGGACCAGAGGAGTGGCGCATAGCATTTTAAACGGAAAGTGCTGAAGAGGACATGCTGTCACACTGTTCCTTCATGCCGGGCCTTCAACCGAAAGGTTGAGCGGCTCATCTGTAGGTGATGAGCACTATGGGAGGTCACCTACGCTGCTGAGATTGCACACCGGCAGGCTTAGAAATTCTCCTCAGGCAAATCAGGCAGCTTCCTTATGTGGGGGCTAAAAGAAGATCAGGCCTAAAGAATGTCAGGTCTTCCTGCCTGGAATGGCTCGATCTACATTACAACATATCAGTCACAGTCGAACTCATTAACAATAGTATATGTGGTTTTCTTCGTGGGGTCATGCCATTGCCAATAGCTTCGAAACAGATGTGCTTCTCTGTTCCTGTAAAGGCACCACCAAAAAGAGAGAGAGGATTAAAGCTGAGTCTCTGTATGGGTGGGTAAAAGTCGACTATTTGTTTTATTGACGGGACTCCGTAGGCACGGGAGGGAAGAGACGATTTAGGGGAAAAGGCAGCAGTAACAGGCCAGAAGATGATGGAGGGGCTGTAGGTGCCATGTTCATAATGCAGGCTGGATGGTCCCTGTGCTCAGATATCACATGAGAGGAATAAAAAAAACCTCACTCCGGACTTAGGCTTTAAGATCAATAGGATTAAAGGACTTCTGCTTAAAGCCTGTCTTAGTTCTCCTTGCAGCTTGCGTTGCACTTTCATGCCAACTTCAGTTCTTCACTTACCTCATCTCCGACTTGGTGCGGAGGATCATGCAGCATGTGGACACTAAGCAGTGCCACTATATTTGACTTAGAGATTTGAGAAACACTTTGCAGCTATATGCTTGCAACAAGGCGGAGTTAAAACTTGAGCAGACAAGTAAAAAATACTGAAAAATTAAGGTTAACCACATTTTAAGAAATAAAAGATAGTTGAGGCCTGTGGGCGTGTGGACATCGTTCCAGACATGTAGAGCAATAGCCTTCTGTCTTTCTCCCAATAGCGCATTCTGTCTCTCTCTACCGTCCTCTCAAAAATAAAGCTGAAAATCACCCTTTAAGAAAGAAAAAATAAACTTTAAATTGAAAATGCCCTATCCAAATAAAAAAAAAAACGAATGTTTGTGTGTTTCCATACAGATTTGTCTTATCTTTTAATACTATACATTGTGAATGCACACGTTGTGTACATCCAAGTTAAAAAGCAATCCTGATTCTAATCCAACAAATGTTTTATTGTCAAAAGTAAGATTCTTTTTTTTGTTTGGACCGCATTTTGTATTGTCATATTTGTACATCAAGGCCCTTCAATATCAGTCTACAGAACCAAAAGAAGTTAAAAACAATTGACATTGTCTAAAAATCCTTAAAATGCAAGTGATAAAAAGTTAAAATGCAATACAGAATTACCTCAAAGCTGACTGTCAAATAAATATGCAGGAAAAACAAAATAAAAAATACAAAAAAAAGGCATTTATTTACCTTTGCCTTGTGTGTTTTCCGAAGACGCCAGCTGACATTTGGAAACATATTCATCTGGCACCAATCTCTCCAAATTGCGTTCAAAATATTTCTCTCAGACTCCAAATCTTGGTGTCTCTCAGTAGGGGTGGGTTGAGTGTAATGGGATTCCATCTCATAAATCATAATTCTAGAGAAATTTAGATTCTGTGAATAAGACCTATACCCATTTGCCCACACAGACACCTCTCAGAGTCCCAGTGGTCCTCTCCCAATGGGTTTGCTTCCGTTCATTTCCCAAGGATTGCTACACTCTAAATGCTGTTATGTGGAACCCTTCGTTGTCATGCAAGACATAACACTGCTGGTCAAAACAGTCGTAAAAAAAAGAAAGAAAACAGGAATACATGGGGGACTTTGACCAAAACTGTCTTGGAGCAATAAAAAATGGTGGGAGAAGAGGGAATGTGTGCATGTTTGTGTAAAATGAAAAGAAAAGGCTTGGGGGGGTGCTCTTGTTGCATTGTAGAGGTGTTTGGAGGCTGGATTCAAAGAGGAATTGTGCATTATGATTCTGAGACTGTTGCGTGTTATACACTTCAAAGATCTTATTACAACACAACACATATTAGTATTCATGTGCCATTCAAAATGCAAGTCCAGCACCTGCATGGCTAACAAGATGCTAGTAAAGGGATACTTATAAAGTGATGCTGCAGTTGCAAACATTAAGAAACGCATTGAAGCAAGCAAATAAGTGAAACCAATTTATACAAAATATAAAACAACTTATGTACCAAAGTAAAATCATCAGGGTCTTGTGGAACAGCTTTAGGATATAACATAGCCTACATTTGGGAAATACTGTAATTAACATCATCACTTTACTTCCGAAACTTTGTATGTACAAATTCGCTGTTTTTTAGGAAATGGTAAAAACACTATTTTTTTAAGATTAAATACTGTTTTGACAAAGATCACAAGTACTTTTTAATACATTTTAATGGTTAGATCATTGCAAAACTCAGTGACAAACGTGAAGGGTGACTAATAATGATGATTTATGAAAAAAAACAAATATATTTATAAAGACAATGTTTTGGAAGTTTGTTATTTATTATGTGTTCAACTGCATGTGCATGTTGCGCAGATCTGCTTATATTATCAAAAGAACACGAGAGCAATTAATGAAATATTCTTTGTGCTGTTCGGACTGCGCAGCGATGCATGATGTCCGACAAACCTAATATTTGGAGAAGTTTGGGAACCGGTAAGGACACAGGTTGCATGTTACTATGTCGCACGTATCCAAAGCTTTTTTTCTTATGGTGACAGCTGAAGCTGAATTTAAACAGAATCATGCCCGTCATGCGTTTAAATTCGAGTCTCTGACGCGGTTGGCAATCAAACTGCGTTTTGTGCCTGAGCAACAAACAAAAAAATACTCTAAATTCTAAACTAACGTAATAAAGAAAGGAAACGAAATACATCTAATTTACCATTGAAAACCAATCTACCATTTGGATGATCAAAAATCTGCAGAAAGGATTTCTGAATACAGGTACTCTTGCTCTTGAAAGGCCAAAAGTTGTCTGAATTATTGAAATGCACTTCAGTTGCTAAATGAAAGCGTGGGAAAGGCCATTTCACCAGTTTAACATATAAACTAAAACACTATTCAACTTTTTAATATCAAGCCAGGTAATTTGCAATGTCAAACAATTAAGTGTGTCCTCCATTCTTCAACCAAGCTTTTATATTTGACACAATCTGCAAATGTATAACCAAGGACCAAGTTGAATCTTACACCTTGTTTGCTGTTGCTCTTACAAGTCATAACTTCCGTATAATGCATTAAATGTATTCTCACACAGAACATTTTTTTTGGTCAGAGAGCCGACTACTACTCACAATAACTGAGCGTTATTCTCTTCAGCCTTCAGGGAACAGAAAAACAGAAGAACACTTGGCCAACCGAACTACTTTGAAGTGACTGTGGCCATCTGCGACGGCCCGCAAGCTGATTTTGATGGTCCATTAGCTTTTTGTCAAGTTTGCCGTTTACAGTTGAAATTGTCGCAGGCCCCACCTTCACATGCTGCTTACGGAGGTACACAGTGATGGAGAGAGGCAAGTGCTATTCCTGAGAGACATGTTCTCTTAGCTTTACGGCTTTAATCCAGAAATAAACAAACAAAAACTGCTACAGTTAGAAATTTTGGATTGCATTTTCTAGCTAAAATATTCCGGATATTTTAGCTCAAAATAATAGAACAACTCTGCAATCACATATCAGCACTAGAAAATGTGACATAGATTAACTTTATATCATGAATTGCGTATAAATAACACGCGCTGTGCAATATCGTGTAATACGTACGCCAAAGTTCGATTTTGCGTGCATATGCGCCAATTTAGCGTATGTGCATATTAAACAGCAATTTGTGTCATTAACCTGTCCCCAAAACCCTACACCTAATGATAGCGTGCGTGCATATTATAACCTCTACCCTAACCCAAACCCTAAACCTACAGTATTATTTTAATTATTTCAGTGTTTCCTGTTCATGTACGTTTCAAAATGGCTGCTCGTCCCCCAGGCGCATGCAAACATTGGCGTATCATATGCACGCAAAATCGAACTTTGGCGTACGCATTACACGATAATGCAACAGCGTGTTATTTATACGCAATTCATGAGACCGGGTTGCAATGATATAATGAACCTTAATTACCCATGTCAAGCAATCTTTACATTGGGACAAAAACCATGGCTTTGGTATAACACAGACTTATTATAAATCTCTGCTTTGAGAATCTTAAAGGTATGCACAGTATTTTATCTATAAATAAGGACTGTATGCACAAACAGGCTTAAAAAAATGATCTGCGGGTCTGTTAAGAGCTGTACTTATATTGAACTCCTCTATGAGTGTGGATAGTGACAAACACAACTCATTTCTTATCACACACTACATTTGTCTGCAGATCGCTCTTATAAAGACTTTTGGCTGTGTTTTTCCTGTCTTCATAAATTCTTACATAGCCTCGTCATTTTAAAATGACATTCATTGGTGACACTGTGGCGCCTTTTTTCTTTTTGTCTTGTATAGTAAGATAAGAAACAAATTGTCATTTAAAGCGGGTTGGTGGCTTTTATGTACATACTGTAGACGTCACAGTCCTTAAGTAAAAAACAGTCCTTAAGTAAAAAAATTAACGAATGCAAATGCATTCAGTTGACCACTACGTTATGCACTCCCAACCCTATGCAACCTTTGTTGCATGTTACAAGTATAGTTTTTCTTTTTTTGCTAAGGGCTTGGTTTACTGATGAATCAACTGTGACCAAACAGACAACCCAACTTGTACTACATCTTTCTAATGCCTAGCTAATTGGTTAGAGACCAGAGAACTGTGAGGTAACTTTAAAGTTGTTTTTTGTTAACGTAGCATCAGAGTTTGCACTCCCTAATGGTTCTTGTTTTAGATCAGTTATTTATTACTACTCTTTTAGTGGAAAATAGAAATATTACTTTTAGTCCAATGTTGTTTGCGTTCAGTTCACAAGCTTATAGTTATGTGCTGGTCTCATTACAGAACAATGATAAATAGTTCCTCTAAACTTCATGCCAATGGCAGTGCAGTTCCAATGCTGCTCCTGCTCAGAGGCAAAAAACAGCATATCACATATATCATCGTTACAATATGAAGTTGTTACTTTTAGTCTATATGCTTTATTTAGTTATGCTCAATAATATGCAGGTCATAAGGTTGGGCTGGCGACACACTTAACAGGCCTGTTTAATATTAAGAAGTGGCACTTGAGACAGCAATTAAGAAATGACATCCAAATCAATTGGCATCATGTTGGTAACACAATAGCTACTATTAAGCACAAAAACATTCCTAAATGATCATATCGAAAGCCTTAGTGACATTTCCATAATCTATGTAACCAATCAGGAATATATTCAGAACCGGTTGCCTGAAACTTTAAGATGCCAACTACTTTACCAGAACGAGTACATGTGAATGATGTTGGAAAAGTTATCAACAGGAAACATTTTCTTGCCTAACATTAACACCTTTACACTCAGTTTGGTATCCTTGTTGAATTCCAACATGCAGAACTGACCAGTATTGTGTTTTGCCACATATACATTATTGTGCTTATACACCTGCCTGCGTGATTTACAGAGCATTAGCATGCAGCGAACTCCAGACAACATTGAAATACCGGCGTAAACACCGACATCTAACAGAGTAAAAAATCTCAGCAACACAGTGTTTTGTATCTCACACTTATGTGTTTTACATCCACATAGTAAAGTGAAACAATCTAACCTGTGAAATGACAGAATTAAAACAGTGGCATGGACGTGATCTTGCTGAGTTTTAAAGTGCGTGACGCATAACAAACAGCGCCCTCTACCTTCCTGGAACCACAATCCACAGAATAATGAGAAATTAAAGGAGCCAGTCTTTTGCGGTTTTTGAGCCCTTGATTGTTTTTTGGGTGTTTAACAATGGATATTCATGTTTCTAATTTAAAAAACACTTTATATTTCCAAGTTTATTGTTCACCGCTGTCCCTCTTCTAACAAAACGACTAGATTTCTTCTGGTCTATATAAAGTCCCTCCTTCCAAAACAATCTGATTGAATGGAGGCATTTAAATAGCGCTTTGTGCATTGCTGTACACCCAAAGTGCTTTACAATCATATGAGGTTGGTCTCTCCTCACCCACCACCAGTTTAATTGTTAAAGATGACCAGGTCTGTCGTGATTGGTTCCCCGCTTAGTGTGTGAAGATGTCCCACCCATACCATATCAGCAAGCTTCCACTTCTCAGGCTGTTGTGATTGGTCGGTCCCCCTCGCAGTGCACGTGTATTGAAACTTTTAGCAATAAACAGTAACAATGGTGTCAACTTCACCTTAGTGTTTAAAACATGTGACGGAGTTGTATGGAGACGGGTTTTAAACATCCTAATTATAGTATACTACGCCAACCTGGTAACAGTGAAAAGAAAAGAGAACCCACAAAAAGGGGGGCACACAGGTTCAATAGGGCGAACAAGGGACACAAGACGTGGATGTATAGATAACATATACATTTTATTAAATGTGGGAATAAATACTTAAGGATAGTTGGGTAACATTCACTGCCAATCGTTCCCAACTCCACCCTTACACACACCCACGCCAAGGGAAGAAATGGTCCTCCACTGCACTCTGTGATAAGAACCTCACCACACACGCCAAACTCCTGCCCGGGACCTTGGCTCCTATAACAAAAAAAATAAAAAATAATAATAAAAATTAACAAAGGATGAAGACAAACAAAACTTCCAGCTCGTACAACGAGGGTTTAAGTTACTTACTAACTCCCAAATCGTAATTGGGACTAGAGATAATCATCCAGAAATGAAATCACTTTATACAAAGTCATCATTAAACAAAAAATAAAATAAACAAAAACACACTACACCGAGCCAATGCCCATGACACCAGTGCACCTAAGGCAGTGGACACGCGAACAAGGTACAGAGGCTCACTCGCACAGCACGAGCTGAAGCAAGTACCAGGTTTAGCACCGAACAAGCGAGCCACACAGTACCAATGTAGTGTCGCTGGAAGCCAAGACAGCGTGGAAGTAGAGTCAAATAAAGAGTAGCCACGTGGTCTGCATTTTAGCTCCACAGGACTGTTAAAACCCTTCTATGTGGTCATAACCTAATAAGTATAAAACAAGAAAACACATTAAACAAGAAAACACATTAAACAAGAAAACACATTAGTATGGAACTCTATCATCTTGCCTACCATGCGCCACAGCATTCCTGACCGGCCCTCAGCCAGCAACATGACATAAAACACCCCAATTAAAGAAATAACAAACCATAAGGTACTAAATTATTTCTTAAATAACTTAAAATAAGCCACATACCCAAAGAGATAGGCAACCGGGACCCAGCCACAGAACGCACAGCAGCTCCTGCTAACAGTAAATGTAATCAACACCCATCCTTAATCCTTAAAGGCAAACCATAGCCAGTGCTTCCTACCTGACGTGATGATGTCACCGAAAAAAGGCAGTGGCAACCATGACGCACATCCAAGTGGCAGAAGTTCGCTCATATATACCCACAAACTCAATCAGACCAAATGGCTTCAGCTGGCCACTCAGGGATCACGTGGTTCCCCCTAACCAACAGGAATCACGAGGTTCACCCTGCTACACATGCGGATCATCGAAGTGTAACGGAAGTCTGCTCGTTCATGTGCAAACGTCAGTCTTTGTAAGAGATCGCGAATTTTCCTACTATGGCGAGGGAAATGACACCGGGCAGAATGGCGTCAGACTGGTTATATTAACTAACACCAATAACAGAAGCGTTAGTTTTGCCTTTTTATATTGGCCCCGAGTTGGATAATAAAACAAGCAGATTGACAAGGAGACATTTGCAAGCAGGACTTCAAAGGACGTTTCATAGAAGTGTTTTAGAGGTAAACTATGCGCACACACACACACACACACTAAACAGCTTTCACAGCCGATGTTAATGTCATGGAAGCTGTTATTTCACCGTTGGTCATCTTACAATGTGTGTAGCGGAATTCTTATTACCAGCTGTAGGACTGTGATGAAAGTGTAAGTAGTTTAGCGCGTAGCTCAGTTAAATGTTTACAATCTCTGAGAACAAACACTACTCCAGCGGCTCTTCCTCTTCTCTAAGGAAGGCCTCGGACCTTTTTTGGCATATTCCTTTGTGCGGAGGTTATTAAAAGCACTCGGAATAGTGACATCATGTCCCCAGGAAGTAAAGGACTGTAGTCCTATTCCAGCCGTTCTCTGTAGTCCTTGAAAAGCGAATTCTGATAAAGACAATATCTCGCTTGGCACTGAACTTTGAGCTTTATCATTTTGCAGGTATTGTTAATGCTCTAACAGCAACATTACACACCAACTAAAGGTTGAAACATGGGATCGCGGGGAATGGGAATATTTTTTGAAATTATACGAAATCTTATTACAATTTTATTACACGCGGTAGTTTAGATTTATTTCTAGTTCAAAAATAAATAGTAGTCCCCACAACGTATATTCTGTGTAGAATGTCACACATCATAGTTTTAATTAGGAAAAGACCAACATGAATATAAAATATTTTAGTTTTCTATTTTTCTTTCATACTTGCACTCAGAATATGGAGAAAATGTTTTTTAAACATGCCTTTTACAGATTATTAATCTATAAATCAGCAACACATGCATTTTGTTTTGTCTGTGAAATGCTTGTTAAAACATATGTGGTAGTACAATGTCTATAAAGAGTTGCACTCTTATGTAGATCACGATTTTATTCCATTTATATTAGACCGGCTCACCAGAGACTGTGCATCTGACTTTGATGGACTTATATAAAGTAGAAACTCAGGTCGCATCCTGGGAAGCTCAGTCTTTTAATCTATAGCGGAACTGATCACAGTTGACCAAATAATCTGCCAATTCCCTTCACCGGACTGCTGCAGCGACAGAAGCTAAGTCCCTGGCCCTCTCATCCCAGAGCGCTTGCTCAGCACTATAAAGAAGCATTAAATCCCAGCAAGAGAAAATGAGAGCTTTCAACGTAAGGAGATGATGAGCGGACTTATATACAGGTTAGGGCATGGGTTTCATATTATCTGGATGTATTATTGCTGGTACACACTTGAACAAACTTCTCTCTGACGTTTTTAGGTTTCGTATTTGAAGTCATCAATGTATGAAGTCAAAAGTAGAATTTTGAGAATGTGCACAATATCACTTGTTACCTTCTGGCCTGTCAATTTATACAGTACACAGAGATGTCAATTGAATAGTAGCAATTATCAATATTGAAATAATATGGGTACTGAATTTCTGCCACTAGAGTCACCTCCTCACATAACACTGATTCTAGAGAAAATGCTTTTGACTAATGTTTTTATTATTTATCCAGAACATAAATACATATCATAAGCTTAAACAAATCATTTAGCAAATATTGTAATTTCTCTCTCTCTCTCTTTTGTTTTTTGATTCAAATACACAAACATATGTTGTAAAGCCATTCTAAATAAAATGAAAAACAAGGTTGTTATTGTACATTTAAACTAAAACTGCAACACAATTTGTAATTAAATATTTTACCTGTAGAAATTTTAATAATAATCAACAAAATTAACAAAGGTATTCGCAGTCAGTGAGCAGTAGTTGCATTTTGCAGGAACACATCCCACCTCCAGATGGCGATATGGTGTGGTGGCAGTGTAGTGTCTCTAAATTCTCTCACACAACGGGCACAATAGGCCCTTTTTCACATAACGTCACGCATCTTCTGTTCTGCCGCGAAGCCGTGTATCCTTACATCCGCTAGCGCCTCAGAATGGAGTTACCACGTCCCTTGCACAGCTGCCACAAATACGGCTAGATGATGTACAACATCTTGCAGACAAATTTTCGCTTATGACAAGATCAAAGCTAGATAAAGGATACAAATACTTTGTTGAACAGTAACTGTTTGATTATTAAGGTAGGTGTTTTGTTTATATTTTCTACAAATATAAAGTATGCACTATACTAACATTGTCTATTCCACAGTCTAAGTCTACTTTTAAAGTTCTCCTTAAAAAGTTGAAATATAATATTGAAGTAATTTCTGCAGTCTTTGTTCATTTCTATTATAATTAGTAAAGTGCATTTGCAACCAAGAAGCTTGGTCCCATTATCACTGCTTGCAACTATAGAGGGTATGCATTGGCGTCATTTTCCTACGTGAACATTTCGGGGACACGCTCCCTTGAGTGGTAAAGCACTCAGGAAAATGGCTGCTTTCAATAGGAAAAAAAACGGGTCTGAAATAAGCAATTATTTGCTGAAATTACAAGCAGCTGGACTTGACAGTGATCCTTACGACCACCTTACAACTTACAAAGGAATCGGGTGTTCTTGGACACTCAAATGTTGCGCGGAATTGCGTTTCCTTCTGATATTGTAACCATTAATTTTGCCGAGTGTTTGACCACTCAAGCGGGTGCGTTCCGGCGTGTTCACATAGTACAGTGACGACATGTGCATACTCTCTATATTTAGCTTTTTTTTGTCTCGATCTCAAACTGCTTCTATACGTGAGTTATGGTTTTTGAGTTGTGTAGTTACATCTACAAAATTGACTGAACAAAGGCTCCTCACTCAGCCTCCCACCATAACACAGCGTGGGCCTTTTTTACAAATTTGCATGCCGTACACGTGTTTGAGCATAAAACTAGAACGGTGGAATTGTAAAAAGCTTGCATGAGAACTTTTTCTGTGTACATAAGCACGCAACTTGTGGGCAATTATTATTGAACGAGGCCCATTATGTTTGTTCCGTGTTGTTTGCATCACACTCATTATCTAGAGGTAGAAATGTTGGTGTGCAAGAGCTGTGCTGCTGTCTCTCTGTGACTCGGTCCCTTCTCTCTGCTGCCAGTTTGAGTGTGGCAGCAGGCACAGACTGGGAAATATTCCAGGAACCTTTCTCAAGCAGCTGAATATTCATCTTCATTAGGGCATCATCACCCCACCACACTCCAGTGCTGATTCCTGTTAACACTGAGCGATTGTGCAAAATGGGTGGCGGTGCGGGTGGGGGGTGTCAGGGATGAAGGCTTAGAGAAAAGTGGAATATGGAATGAGACAGTAGGGTGAGCATGAACGCTATTATGAAGGACACACTGACTCATTGCTCTACTTCAGCGACGATGTGCCCCTCGCTGATTGGGTAAATCATTTTCGGTCACAGATTAATGTGCACCTATAAAAGTTGAGTCTTAAAACATCTTAAACATATTTTGATGTTTAAAAAGTTTAAAGCAGTTCACTGCTTACTCACGATGAGTACAGTTTAACTTGTGGTGACATTTTAGACAAACAGCTCTACAGCGCATTTCGTAAATATGTTATCTCCTTCTGCAAAATGTGAACATGTAAGGACGTATCAGCCGCCATAGTGCTTTGCTTTGAAAGCCGTTGGTTGGTATTCGCAACCTCACCGGGATTGGTTAGGGATATATCTTGTATCTTTTAACATCTGCTTTTGGAAGACAAGAGCATGTTTCTGTCCTTCACCATTTCTAGTGCATGCTTTTGATTGAATTTCCAGTTTAATTGGTGTAATGTATAGCAGAGGGCATGTATTGACATACAGTAGGTGGAAGCATGTCTCTTTACACCTTATTTCATTTTGGCTCCACAGACCCTTTTTAGAGTTGTTTGTTGAGCTATGTAAGACCTAAAGCTAAGCAAAAATAATCTGGGACACTGGATATTAAAAATCAGTTTTACGAGCCAATTACAGCACTTCTCTAGACATTTTGGCTTGTGGGCATTAGGTTTCCATGCTGTAATCAGTGAAGCCTGTCAGATTTTCTTAATATGTTCTCAAACTTTCCATCAGGGCTTTGAAATTCCAAAGTCTTGTTTATAGTTTTGCATGCATTTTCTACTAAATGTATTTACTTGAGACATGTTGTATTATTGTAGGCATGTTGGTATGAATTACCTAGGGTTCATTTTATTTTGACATTAACCTCTGCATATTACAGCTTTTCTGCTTGAAAGCCCCAATATATTCTCTATCCTTTTCTCCTGGCTAAAATGATCCGAGTTTAATTTGCTCTCACGTTATGACACCAGTGTTTACAAGGACAATATTGCTGTAGTTTATGCAAGCTTCGCTTTCATGTTTATGTAGGCCATAACTACCCAAGCTAGTCTGCTAAGATCTTTGAAAAGAACTCACAAACATGTAAAAGAGCAGGTTAAAACAGAGGTCGCGTTAACCGAAAATTCTGTGTGACTGAAAAATCTGAAGGTCGTCCGTCATTTTGACAGATTACAATGAGGGCAGTTTGTGATTCCCCTTTTTGTCGAGTTGGTAGCATCCAATCTCATTTCCTTTCATCAGAACGTGATCGTAGGGATGCGAAGGAACGTGTAGGTTTCCCATTCATTACTCATAAACGCCTTGTCCATTTAGGAAAACCCACGCGGGATCAGCGGAGACTCGCGATGCGGAGCCAGGGGCGTGTAAAAAAAGACAACTATGCCATCACCGCCAAATTTGTTTCACCATTACTTCTTAACCAACTGAATTTTTTTTGCACTTTTAATAATAACAGCGATCTCTAACGTTGTTTGTGGTGTAGTTTCTGGATCTGATTCTGCATAGCACGCATCTGTCATTCAATCAGACCCTCTCGTCACGTGCTCTCATACACACACATGTGCGCACAAACCCAATATTATCCGACTACAATATCGGAGGCTGCACTCTCAGGACCGCACTTCTGGGGCCGCACTTTTAGGACCCTAATTGGTTTTTACAGCGCCACCTACCAAATCGGAGTTAGGAGAGAACCGTAATACCAAGGACACTAGTTATCTTAAGCCAGGACTATGCCTAGTGGAATTAAGATATTTAAGTCGCTTTTATAAAAATGCCTCAGTAAAAATCATAACTGGTGTATAATACTTGAGACAATGCAATGGCAATGGTATATTTTAAGGTATGTCAGTGCACGTTATTTTCAGTTAAGACAACTCAAACTTTCATATGTCTGACAACAGAAACATTAAATATGTAAACGACTTTGGCTTTATTGGGTATTAAAAAAACTGTAAATTCAAAGAACCCATGTACGGCGCAATGACGTCACGAACATGCTTATTGGCACGTAATATCCCCTTGCACATTAGTGACGGGTAAAAATAGATTATGACAGATTTTTTACGAACCTTTTAAAAGTCTCGTGCAACCTCTGGGTTAAACATCTTTTCCCTTAAACCCTGGGTCTTTGTAGGTTTTTGTCTAATGTCTACCATCTGCACTTCAACCAAAACTAGGTTGGAAAACCGAAAGGAAGCATGTAAACAGAGAACTCAGACAGACACTTTTCTGATAGGCTGTCAGACCGCATTTTAGATTTCAGTGTGGACAGACAAATTGTCACGTCACACACTGCTAGAAGACAGTATGTAATTTTTAGTACCAAACAGCCCTACACCCAATCTGTAATTTGTTGAACAAACTCATGTTATTGGATATTTTGCTGGGCCATCAGGATGTTTAAACTAACAGAGCAACATTTTTTATATTATCAAAGAGCCACAGTGTTAACACTTTGAGAAAATCAACATTTAAATGGACATGTTTATCCACCATCAACTAGGGTATGTTAATGTATTTCACTTAAGAATACAGTACCCTGAACATTTCGAAATGTTTATGCTTGGAGGAATGTGTATTACAACGATTGACGTCCTGAAATGCATCTATTTGAAAAGCCAACACTTGAATTAAGTCAAGATAAATTGTCAGGCAGCACATTCTTTACCTGTTTCTGTTCATCTCCCCCACCCAGCATTATATTACTCCATGAGTGTTTGTCTACGTCACTACTCACTATGATGACGTCAGACCATACGGCCGTGATGAACAGCTCTTTTCATCGAGGCATGAATCAGAGCTTATATGCCAAAACAAAACAGGGGTTGGATTTCTTTAAGCGTCAATAAATATTGTAGCACTGATTCCCAGCTGACCATTTTAGCAGTGGTTTACACCTGTCACATGTCATCAATGTGATGGGGCTGCTGGCTGAAGCAAATGTTATCCTTCTGAATTCACAGTCTAATTCATTTGGCCAACAAGCGAGAGCGAGCGGGTGGGTGTTGAGATTTTATGTCTCATATCACATGGTCTACTTCTCAATAGAATTGTGTTTGGACTAAGGGGCCGTCTCCATTTCATGTCTCCATTCAAGATCTGTCGTAATTTGAACCAATAAACATCAGTCTGAGAAAATGTCCCATACATGCAGTAAATCTTCGTCTATGAAAGTCATGGGATTCTCATGAGCTCCAGTCAGGTTTTACAGGATGTGGGCAACCCTTATGGGAACACCTAATAAACAACCATAAACATGACCCTGCTTCAGTTATCCCCGTTGGGACCAATACCGTTCTTATCATGAGCGGAAATGCTTCGGGTGAAGACTGTTGTAAAGCTGGTTAGACTTTAAAATAGGAGAATATACATCATCTGAAATAATGCTTTATGGCCATGGGTCCTTTTTATGATGGATGGTTGGAGACGTTATGCGCATGGCGTAAAGCAGGATGTCAGGTTTTCCAACTGGAGTCGTTAGGATCGTGTTACACAGTTGGTTGTTGGTGTTGATTTGGTAAATCTCAGAAATAATTTACATGCCAGTAATATTTAGACACAGCATCCCCTTTGACTTAATTTGGTATAGTGTACTCAGTGTTATGATTCTGCTGCCAAAATCCGTTGGAAAATCTTACAGATTTGTTTTGAGAACGGATGTCAAAGGAGCTGAGTATGACCAAGGAAAAAAGATTGGCACGGAAACAACTGTTCAGGCAAAATTAATAACCTCATTCCCAAAGTACCTCTATATTTTTTGTCACTGAAAGGGAGCAAAGGCTTAATAAAGAAGTCTCTCTGTCCACAGTCTTGCTACTTGTGTTGATTTGAGGCTCCCAGTCTTGATGATTCATCAAGCTCCATATAAAATACGATCTAGCAAAACAAGACATTTGACGCAGCAAGCTGAAATGAATTAAACCATCAAGAGTGCTTGAAGTGCTGTAGCTACAAACTTCTCTCTGTACTGCTATGCGACCGTGCGCTCCTTTTGAAACTTGCTCGCCCATATGTATGCAGTTAAGAAATACAAGAACTGGATCTCAACAGGGATATAAAAAAAGGTAGAAAGCCATAATGAGGCATAAGTTCAGCCTGTTAGATATGTTAAGCTCAATCAGAGACTATGGCCCCTGGAGCACATCCCCCAAGGCACTATCTTCCATGCACATCTGACAGACTGCCACGCACAGACTAAAATCCTCTTCTCATTTACAATCAAAGATTAATGGACGATAGCTATTTCAGATCACAGAGACTAATTGCATGCCATTTTACAGTTCTCGCCCATCCTTCCCCACCCCGGCATAAAGATAGTGGTGATTTTTGTCAACAAGAATACTGGGAAATTGATAGACTTAGGGATACTGCCAAGGTATTCAGTGTAGCTGTGTAGGGGACAGAGGCTTGGGCTGACTTACAGTAAACTATTTTGTCGCACAAACCTCTCTCTGTTGAGCTTTTATTTGTGTGTTTCGCCACTTGAGAAGCGTAATGTAATGAATTTATACATGAGTTAATGTATATATCATCTCCCTATGCTTTTAATACAGCAAAATGTCCGGTTTAGGGTATGCCAATATTAAACATGGCTTTTGATTATCAATAATTGAACAAGTCATAAGCACCTTTGTCTTTGTGTACTACACAAATGATATGGTCAAGCACTTGTAAACAGCTGATGCCATCACTCATATTGATTATTCTGTTCTGGGTCTGTCAGGGTTTCTCAGCAGCAGAAGTCATCATAGTTGGGTAGCGGTGAATGTCGACTACCACAATTTGTTTTTGCATCCTCATTTGCTCATACGGCAAAATAAAAACTCAACAAAAGTGTTTTTATTTAGCAATATGAGCAAATGAGGGATTATGTTACTTTCAACATAATAAAAAAATGAGAAAGTGTGATAACGGCAGTCAAAAGAGAGAATGATGTCATATTTGCCGTGACTTCCGTAGACGCTGTATGAGAATTGAGAACTATTTTTGTAATTTAATGCGAAGGTAATATACTACAAAGTATAGTGTTATAAATGTACATTAATCTTTTTTTAATGAACATATAAAATACTTTTTTACAAGGTTGAACACGTCATCGCAGTCTTGTGAAAAAGGTCCATTGCAGCATAACTCACTTCGAGACTTCATGACTAGGTAGCACCAGTTAACGGCAGTGTACGTAAAATATAAGTTACAGTATTTTTTAAAACCACTCTCTACTGACATTACTGAACGGTGTAAGACAAAAACAAGACCAATGCTTAAGTCCATCATAAGCTTGCCTCTGCGGAATCTCTACAGTTAAGATATTTTCCAACAATCATTCATTGTAATGGGAATGGGACTTTGTGGTAAAGAATGATTTGAAGCATACAGATTATACATTAAGAATACATCTTAAATGCTGTAAATGTAAATTTGGGATTCATCAAGCACTTTCCTTTTTCATCCATTGCACTTTGCTGGTTTGCAATGCATTTTCAATATCCACAAGCTCTTCCCATCAGAAGTGTGTTGTGCTAATTCCAAACACTTTCTAAATAAACACATAAAAGCAGCCGTGCAACAACCGTAATGTACATGCAGTTCAAACCTGGCAGTCACAACCTCAGTGATGTTCAATTACATAGTAAAACACTTAATGTATATGCAGCGGAGAAAGACAGAGAATGAGGGAGCGTGAGAGGAGAAAGATAGGTGAGCAGCAAGAGAGTGAGAGAGGGATATAAAGCACTGAGACAAACAAATGTGAGTTATTGATTTATTGGGGGGAATAGTCTTTGTGACTTTGTGCAGGATTGATCAAATGGAAGGTTATCCTTACTCACAGAAGCAAGCTGTTTGCCAATATCCATCAGTGCAGATTCAAAATGCTTGCAACAACCCTTGACATTCAAAAACAGTGCAACAGTTTGTGTGAAAGGCCACATAACAGGATGAGAGGCTGATGTTAAAAAGACGAAAAGTTGGATTAATGCAAGTGGGCGTGAGGAACGTGAGGACTCAAGTGGAATTTAGCCAAGCATTAGTTTTAAGGCTTGTTCTTGTCAATATACATTTCGAATGTTGTCTACTTTTAACAATATTGCTTATTGCCTATTTCTTCACAACTTCATACGTTATATGTTATAATATTAGCTGTTCATTGGGTTACATATTATTTTTCACATTTGTATACATTTTTTTTACTTTTTAGTTTTTATTATACAATTGTTTTTGAAGCATTTTATGAGATGAACAGTACTTTTAAGCAACAATGCTTTGAAACTGATGGCTGTCAGTAAATGTGCGGCCAGGGCCGTACTGACCAGTAGGACATTCGTCAAAGTCCAGAACGGCCGTGACCAGTGGCGGACTTGCGGACGTATTATAAACGCGAATGCACGCAACACGAAGGCATTAGCGAGTCGGACACATATGCATGCAAAGCAATGGCCTTCAAACACCCATTCCCCCTTTCACAAAATTGTTGGAGGGCCTGAGTGGACCGAAAACACCAACGCCGAATTTGCTTCCCAGTCTGCCCCTGTGTGCGGCTAGCATGGGGAGCAAGACAATAAGAAGTTTGAGGTGCACCCCCTTAAGTTTGTGCAGAAATGTGGTCATCAGGAGCTGGAGGAGATCGGTCAATAATCCTCCTTTAGTGGAGTTTATTTTTGCTTTTTTGGCCAGTGATGTGTTCTGAGCCTGTTTATAACTGTTGATAAGATCAGAAGATGGACGTGCCTGTGCTTTAGAGCAGCTGGAGAGGAGTTTGGAGACATTCATAACATTGGTTGTGAAGGCATACTGTGGTAGAAATGGCTGCTAGTGGTTATCACCTTAAAAAATCCTCAGCAGTTACAGAGGAGGTGGTGGAGGGAAAAAGAAAATGTCTTGAACATTTAGTGGAAAGTTTAATGTTGTGTTGGTCTTGTTATGTTATGGCCTTGCCAGGGGAGAAGGAAGAGAGCAGAGATAGATACATACTGAGGTCAAAGAGGTTTTTCAATTGACTTTATTTTCAATTAGCTGGCCTGAGCATGTATATTTTAGGTTTGTGTCCATACCTAGTTTGTACATACAGACGTGCTCAAATTTGTAACAAAAGTAATTGGCATCCACCATTGTTTATTCCATATTTAATAGCAATTAATAGATGTTTTATTCAACATAATATTGTAAATAATAAAACAAATGAAAATGTAATGGACAAAAATGATGGGACCCCTAATGTAATATTTTGTTGCACAACCTTTAGAGGCAATCACTGCAACAAACGTTTTCTGTAGCTCTCAATGAGACTTCTGCACCTGTTAACAGCTAATTTGGCCCACTCTTCCTGAGCAAACTGCTCCTGCTGTCTCAGGTTTGATGGGCAGGACGTTTCAGTCCAGAATGCCTTGATAGTCTTGAAATTCCATTGTGCCCTGCACAGATTCAAGGCGCCCTGTGCCAGATGCAGCAAAGCAGCCCCAAAACATAACCGAGCCTTCTCCATGTTTCACTGTAGGTATGGTGTTCACTTCTTTGAAAGCTTGATTTTTTTCGCCTGTGAACATAGAGCTGATGTGACTTGTGGCACAGTGACTACTTTTCTCCGTTTCAATAGGCTAAATGACTGATTGCAAGGTTGCATGTGTGATACTAATTAGTTTGAAATATCACTATAATCCGATTATGTATTATCTTTTCTAAGGGGTATCAACAAATGTGTCCAGTCCATTTAAGAATATCTTTGTAGAATAAGCAATAATTCATTTCTTTCCACAGCTTCTTTGCTTTATTCTATGACATACCAAAGGTATGCAAGTATACGTGATACAATAGCTTTTAATTGCATCACTCTTTAGGAGGAATGAAACATTATTTCAATGAGCTGTAAGGGTACTTCTGACCAAAAATGCAAGTGGATGTTTCTGTACTAGAGAAACAGTTACAACAGAGCAACCACAAATGCAAAACACAATATAGAAATTGAAGGGATGGTTCCATAAAAAACAAAATAACAAAAAAAGTCGTCTATTCTGCATTATGTTGTTCGAATCATGTATATGACTCTTTCTTTTGTTGAATGCAAAAGGAGATATTTTTGAAATATCAGACATTTCTCAATGGTTTTGTGTCCATATATTGGAAGTCAATGGGGTCCGATGTTGCTTCATTAAAAGAAGGTATCTTGAAAAAAATTGGTAAAGAAAAAAAATCAGAACATGAAAATCCATTTCATGCTTTAGTTCTGCCCCCCATCCCCCCACACGCGTCATGTTTTTGAAAATAATCGTACATCTGTATCTGTCTTTTATAAATGTGATCAAACTAAAAACTCTACATATATGGTATACAGGTAGTGAGTGCACAGCTTGTATAACAGTGTACATTTGCTGTCCCCTTAAAATAACTCCACACACAGCCATTAATGTCTAAAGCGCTGGCAACAACAGTGAGAACACCCCTAAGTGAAAATGTCCCAATTGGGCCCAATTAGCCATTTTCCCTCCCCGGTGTCATGTGATTCGTTAGTGTTTCAAGGTCTCAGGTGTGAATGGGGAGCAGGTGTGTTAAATTTGGTGTTATCGCTCTCACTCTCTCATACTGGTCACTGGAAGTTCAACATGGCAATGGCACCTCATGGCAAAGAACTCTCTGAGGATCTGAAAAAAAGAATTGTTGCGCTACATAAAGATGGCCTAGGCCAGTGGTTTTCAATCCTGGTCCCGGGACCCACTGCTCTGCACATTTTATACGTCTCCCTTAACTTGTATGCTTACTTCAGTTCATGGATCTCTCACTTAACGATCTGGTGATTTAAGTCAGGTGTGTTAGATAAGGGAGACATGTCATCCTAAACAAGTCTACAGTATGGATCTGAATTGAAATGATTTTGAACTGTATGTCGACCAACAGGGGTTTAATCACCATACAATTGCAATGAACTTCAAAAATTGAGCAGGCCTCACAACTTGGCAATAATAATATCGTAATATTTTGATTATCTCGGCTCACAGAAAAGTCCTTTCCTTCTAATTTCATGTTGGAACTGAGTCATTATGTTGTAATACTCCCAGGAACAAGTCTGTAGATTGTGCAATTAAATTCTTGAACAAAACGCTTTTGGTGCAGTGGAACGTTCCCACAGGATTCTAAGATCCTTGCTTGCGATGTTAGAAGGGGCTGTTCTTACGTCTTTTGTAACAATCTTATTGGGTGTCAACCACATGAACCACTTATTAATTAGAAGATAGGAATCCCACTGAGGACTTTTTCTCAGCGAGCATGTGAGCAGCCTGAATCCCCATCTGCACGGGAACGTCCCGCTTAAAGCTTTGTATAAGCACAGCAAGCAATCTCTGCACATGGCTGAATCCTCAGTGTGGGAGGTTCACAGGGTAATATTCTCAGGGTGACTGTCATCGAGGATTAGATGTTCAAAATGGTGGCACTGCAGTGTTTCTAAGGTAGACTTTTGTTCGCTGTAAATCTGCCGTCCCGCAGAGCGTAGCGCGCTTCGTGTTTTTTGCCGGAATGCTCGTAAATGACTGAGCTAGCCGGTGGAGTTGATCTAAATATGTTAATACTAACCGCCGAGAACGATTGATAGATCCACTTTAGATTGTGTTACAAAACAACGGCTCATAGTCTGTCAAAAACAAAAACTTCTGGAAAAAAAACACACAGAGACAGACAAGAAGCGACAACACTGTTTATACTGTCAGTTGAATAGCTGTCTTTGAGCATGTCAGCTTGATATGTTTATGGTTTCACCCAAACAATGACATTTGATAAAAAAATGTGCTCGTGCTATAAATAAACGGAGTGCCAAGGTCACAACAGATGTTTTCTCCTTTACGTTTGTTTATAAAACGAATGTAATTAGAATTCAGGACACTTCACGTGCAAAACATTGTGACATTCTCTTTGTATTTCAAGGTATAAAGATAGAGCTATTCATTTAGTAAAAATTTAGTAAAAATTTGTATACAGACTAATTCTTTAACATCGGAAAGGTTGACTGTGTCATTTTTTTTTTTAATTAGCTAAAATCTTTTTATGTAATTAATGATACATCTGTTAATTCACTTCAGTTATTTAAACCATTCTAATTTCATCTGGGGGAAGAGAAGTGCATATTTTATAAAGGTTGCCATTTTTAATGACACACACACATCAGTGGATGTCAGATCCAAAAATAATAGTCTCTTCATACTTAGTCTAGGAATGCCATGTAAACTCGAGACTAGTGCGCATTTATTCTTGATATAAATAGCAATACTGTAAACATACGGTATGTCCTACATGTTATGTTTAACAATACATTTCCAAAACAAACACACAATCTTTTTATTCGCGAGTGGTTAATGCGCAGCGACCGTAATGAGTTTCCTCTCATCTCCTCCCAAACGGAGAAGGTGTCATTCTTAATGAGACCTATTAAAGGTAACTTGCGCCATTATCACGCCACGTCTGTTATTTATGGCAACCATCAGCATCTACTTTTAGAAGCCTGACTCAAAATGGATTCCTCTAAAGGTTCTTTTTCATGTCCAGTTGCTTCCTCTTTTGATGGAGGTCTGCTACTGTATCCTATTCTAATCAACTTGTACAAGTTATTAAGACAGGTAGGCAGAGCGGCTTTGCCCTGCGGAGCGCTTCATTCAGCTGTATGACAATTTATGAATCTCGGTGCCAAAAAATGAGCTCTTGGCTCACGGCTAAATGTGAGCGAGGCTCGTGGCCTGCCAGATGCTCATTCCAATTGCATTCACATCATACCTTCTTAGTGTAAAAATTCCCTGCCAGGATATAAGTGTAAAACCGCTGCTTGTACCTGACGTGGCTTCTTTTAAGCCAAGGAATTTGAAAATAACAATAATTACTGCAATTGGGAAATAAGCTCAATAAATGCAAGCGGATGTAAATAAATAAATAAGTGTAATTAATAGGGGGGCCAATATGAAACCCATGATAATCAAATCGGCTGTGTTTTTCAATTTGCATGATTAAGATCTTAGTTGTGTTGTTCATTTATGATCCAGGTTGTTCATTCTCAAAATGTCAACATATCAAAATTCTGAACACTGCACTTAATTATCTGCAGAGCTTTAAAATCATCAACGTAAAAACCAATTAACTTTAATTTGCCACCAATTAAAATTTGACTTTTAGGAGTGTTAATATGCTAATCATGGCACTAAACCTATGCTAGAAACTGTTTACACATCACAGACCCCTGAGGCCGCTTGTGTGTGTGCTGGCACAGAGAGGTGGGGAGGTGAGGGTGGAAAGGCTTGCCATAAATGAGCAAAGCATGAGGAATTTAGAGTGAACCGACTATATAATGTCATCGGTGAGCTACTTTGGAAGTCGATAGCTGTTACGGGTGCACTCCGTACTAGATATGGTTATATCACTTTTTATAGTTTCTAAAATAATAGAGAAGTGTACAGTTGTGATAGAATAAGTTAATTGCAGCCTTGCAAACAATCCGATTTTCGGTTACTAAATCCAGTTGTTGTTCTGGGTTTTATTTATTTTTAGCCTGAGGTGTTTTTTAGTGTTTGATTGATTTAAATACTTTAAAGACCTTTAAAATTTAAGTTTGAAAATCTCTCATTGACAAACATTGATGAAAAGTTTAAGTTTCAATATTTAACCAGCAGGCATCTTTAAATCCTAACTGAATTTTGAATGGTTGTCTTTCTTACATCTGTTTGAATAGGAATCGGTCTCTGCTTCTTTGCATATATTTAACTATTTATAGCTGCCTTTATGCTTGACATTGAATGTTGATTCCCATGTGCAGCTGACTGAAAACAAAGACATTTGCTCAGTGTTGTGAATGGCGTAGTGGTTCTGATGCCACATTTAATTTACATAGAAACAAAGACTAAAACCTAAGCTTACCTAAATCTTCACGACTATTAGGCTTATTTTGCTGTCTGGTGTTACCTTCAGGAAATCTCTAAGTTTTAGGTTTTAAAGGGATGGTCATAATTTACTTATCTTCTATTTGTTCCAAATCTGTATACATTTCTTTGTTTTGATGAACACTTAGTGGTTTCCCGCACAGGGATTATCTTAAAGCAGGACTAGGCCTTAATTATACGAGGACATTTAAGTCGTTTTTACAAAATGGCATACAAAAAACATCACTTGTATGCAGTTTTAGAGAAAACAATGGCACTGGTATTTTAGGATATGTCAATGCAAGTTGTTTTCAGTTTAGACAACTCTAACATTTACCTTAGTCTAGGACTAGTCTTAAACCCTGTACTGGAAACCAGAGAAAGATATTTGGAAGAAAGCTTGAAACCAAACTGTTCTTGGACCCCATTGACTACCATAGTAGACAAAAAAATGCTTAATATATTTTTTGTTCTGTTGAAAACAATAGAAGACATTTTGAAAAATGTAGGAAAGCAAACAGTTCCGGGGCACTTTTGACTGCAATTGTAATTTTTCCTATTATGGTAGTCAATTGTGTCCAAGAACTGGTTGGTTACAATCATTCGTCCAAAGATCTTTATCTGTGTTCAACCAAACAAAGAAATGTATACACATTTGGAACAACTAGAGAATGAGTAATTTATGACGGAATGTTCTTTTTTTTTGTGAACTATCCCTTTGACCATTTCCAAAGTAAAGATGAAGAAGAGGTTCATTCTCGTATTGGACAGGATAACTTTATTTGTTATTTGTGTGACAGAGATTCTATTACACTGAATGAATGCTCAGTTTGCAGAAAATAAGAGTCATCCACCCGAAACTGGTATTATACAGTTGAGACTGCTCTTTAAAGAATAGTCCCTTTTTTTGCTTTGGTTGAGGTGAAATCGATAAACACAGTCCATTATCTTCTTGTCCTGTAGGATTGTGTTTTAAATGGAGAGTTCTTCAGAAATACCTATTCACCAATAAGGTTATGCATGGCTGTGTAAAAGCAAAAAAAGTGTGAAAACTGTTTGATGTTTTAAAGAACTGGAAACAGTAGCTGTATAGAACTGCACATAAGGAGTTTTTGTTCAACATTGCACATGCTTTTGTTGAAAATAGCACAGGCATTGACACTTCAGATACTTTCTAAGAAATGACAATAGGCATAAAAATAAAGAATATATTGTATTTTTGCATGTGTGCACTGAATGCATTTTTTTACATCTTCAAATTAAAATCAGGACGGTGTCTGCTACGTGAGGTGAAATAAAAAAAATGAGGATGCAGGTAAGAGAATACGGAGATTTTTAAAAAGCAGGATATAAATGTTTGCAAATCACAAATCGTCAAAAATAATGTCAGTTGTTTTAGGCATAACCTCAAATCTGTGCATGACAGCTGTGAAAATCCCCAAGTAATTGTCCTGCCTCTCTAAATGATTTGATGGGAATGCATGGACAAATGAATAAATCACGGCTTGTTTCCTGTTTGTTTGCTGAAGTTTGCGGTCGTTGTTCGTAAATGACAGGGCTGAGGTGTGTGGAGAGAGGTGCCAGCAGTTCACGGCGCACCGGCCCTGTGATTAATTCCACTGACAATATAGTAACCAATGATCGATTGAGGAAGCTTGGGCTGTAAAGACCGTTTCCCCTTCACTTACTTTGCCTTTTTCAGAAGACGTCTGATATTTTGATCACCGGTAAAGGCTGTGTCAGTGGAATTAATCAATGACAGAGAAAAAGAACCACAGGAGAACAGCATGACAAACTTCACAAGATAAATGACATCCATCATGTGATGTGACAACTACAACTGCATGTCTTAAAAATATTAACATGAGATCACACATTGTTTTTGGATGTTATTAGTTGTCAAAAACTTTAAACGGCTTGTCTAAAAGTATAACAACTATGACAGTTAGTTGTGAATGCAGATTTTTTTAAATAATGTTGTGAAATATATACAGTACATAGACTATTTATTATTATAAAACTTCATTATCAATTATTACCTGAAATGTAAAAATAAATATGTACATATAAATATTTAAATGCTAACAAAATTCTTGCGAGTAATAATTTATTCAATTCACTAAAGGGCATTCCATCCGCGTGTGTTATACCCTACTGGTTTAAATGACCACTGTCCTGATGGCTGTCAGAAGTTTGACCGCTAGAGGGAGCCAGTTAAACCAGAGTTTCCAAAGACGCACTCGCTGTCCTGATTGTTTCGTGGGAATGTTTAACTGGACAGTCTACGGTTGCAGACTAGAACCCATTAAGATTCAAAACATGCATTAATGAATTCTGATGAGCTGATATTTTATTCTAATGTAAATCTTGATAACAAAGCTCCTAATAAACACCGAAATGGTTAGCCTATGGGTGTCTGGTTTAGTTATGTAGGGAGTTGATCAATTGAATATTAATCTCTCTCCTCACAAAATGTGTATGCTTTTAGGGCCTCAAGTGAAACTACATATTTAACATCTTTACGAATTATTTTCGTTTATTCAGTGTTATTAGAAGGGTTAATTATTTCTCTCTTTTACCTTCACTCAGTTCGGCAGATACATTCTGGATTTCTGATACACGAGCTGAGCCAGAAGGCTTTGAATTTCATCCCCAATCGTTGCCACAGTCTATCAGAGTAATTCACAAGTCTACAGTGAGGACGAGCTCAGTCTCTTACTGTAAAATCACGCAGGCTGTGGTATATTTTACAGCGCTGGGTAAAGACTAGATATATATAGAAGAATCATATCAGTTTCTAATCGCAGGACGAAATAAGAAGACCGTCACAGGTAAAGCAGCGAGCGCTCTACACCGTTGGCATAGGCTTACGGATGCTTTCCAAACGGAATGCGTTTTGCGAAAAGGGAGGGAAAACCGCCAACGCTCTGCCATAAAAGTTCAGTATTCCCAGGGCAGGCGCGCACGCAGTCATTGCCAGGGCTGAGGACCTGCCTCTTTATCAGCCCAATGAGCGCGGCAGAGGGAAGGCTCTTCCCACCAAACACCTCTCGTCCATCTCTCCTCACTCCTCCACTCAGCGAGCGGGCTTGCCGGAGCTACCCGACACCCTGTCAACGCCAAGTCGCTAAATTGCGCGGATCCTAATCGTTCCCCAACTGCGTCTGACAACCAATTCTCTTATATTATGATATTTTGACATTTTTCTCGTCAAATTCAAATTGGCAGTGAATTTGCAGGAAAAGCAAGTGCCAAGTGTATTCTGAAACAAGTCACGTTTTTCTTCTGCGAATGACATGGAACGGACGTCCGGATGAGATACAGTAAGTACCATAGACTCGCATTTACAGACACAGGAGTATTCTAGTATTTATTATTTGGCTGGAGAAGCGTGCGGATTCATTTGACTTGACTGAAATATAACGGATGTTTCGTTTGATCCTCTTTGCGCTACGGTGATTGATCCGAGAGTGCATGAGACAGATTGGCAGCCCGGTCAGTCGACACCTGAAGACCAGACAGCACATCAGCTTGCCCGGTGTTTATCATTTGCTAGGCATATCGCTCAGGAATGCCGTTCGTAGATTTGTTTTGTCACTTTGCAGAAGACCGTGCTGTGCCTTGGCAATAGTCAACTTGGTGTAACTCATTGTGTAAAATTTTCGTGTCTGTTTTTTCAGTCTTGTTTTAGCAGAGTACTGTTCTTTAAGGTACCAAAACGAGGTTCTTTTAAATAAAGAGGAAAAGGCAGTCGTACATCGTCAGCTGGCTTCTCCGCGCCACTTTTTGTGTGGAGCTGTCCACTCTCTGCGGTGCTGAAATGTACCCGGTGATTCTCGTATTGCTTTTGCACGCTGAAAATAACCCGTCTGCGCACTGTTTGCCGCTTGCTCCCACTGTATACAGAGGTAGTGTCTGAGTGTTATAAAGCTCTGCTGCTAACTGAAGTTACTTTGTACAAAAGAAGACTGCGTTTTTATAATGATTTGCTACCTTACTAGCCTACATGGTAAATATATATGTATAACTCAAAAGTTGCATATTTATGAAGATCTGGTCTACATCTCTGTTAAAATGCGTATTTAAATTACGATTGTATATTGTATTAGACTGCTTTTGATGTGATAAAAAGATTGCATTCCTCTTGACCACCTCTCTGCTGCATTTTGAAACTTACAAAATAAGAGAAATTTATTCTCTTATATTTTATTAAATAGGCAAAACTATTAGTGATAATAATATTAAATAGTGAAATGCAGCTTGTGATTGTTGTATGGTTAACCAGTGAGAAGAAAACCATGGACTTGCTGCACATTTCTGATTTTGAATTAACACCCAGCAACAGCAGTGTTTTTAGTAGTGTTTAGAAGTGCGTGAACAAATTGCTAAACAGTTGGTTGAGAATACATTCTCTCCACTTATAACGGCACTGTCCTCTAATTACAATTGGTAGACGGCGAATCACAAAAATCTAAATAAGCATTTGATGGAAGGCTGTTCTAGTCATATTTGATTTTTTGAGTCTGTCTAAATCTGTTTGCATGACTGTATTTTAGGTGCCACCCTGCAATGCCATAATGTATCTTAATGTGGTAATATGTCAAGGACACTGAAAACAATTGAGGCAAATGAAAAAAACTTTTTGAATCTTGAATCATGATTTATAAATATTTAATGTTTTAGGAATAAAAATAATATGATTATTGTTATTATTATTATTAGTTTTATTATATTTATTTATTGTTAAATATAATTGGTTACCAGGAAAACAGAAACTGCAATTGTTTATACATTTAATTAATTAGTTCCTACATTTTCTATGTATAAATTAGCGATTCAAAGGACAATTTTGTATGATGCACTTGTACTCCTATACAAGACCGACAGTTTATTTGCTGTTAAGCTTATATCAAACTGACCTTTAGATTTCTCTTCTTAAGCTTATCAGTTTTATTTACACACACTTCCTGTAAGCCTGCATTTCTCTCTCTCTCCTCTAGATCTCTTACACTGATGAACCAACTAATGGATGTTGCATTTGGCTGTGTGTCTCCTTTCTCTCTGTTCTGGAGATACATCAGAGTGCGTCCCTGAATTCTCTTCACAACATGAACCCGAGGTGGGGAATACTTAGAACAAAAGAATAAGCATTCAGCTGTCTGTCAGCTGGCCCACCCCTGACGTTTGGAAGGAAAGCAAAATAAATAAAAACCTAGAAATTATAGCAAAAATGCGAAAGCGAAGAGAGGAGATGCAGCGAGACCTGTGGACTTCTCTCTTGCTAGTGTGGATTACTTGCGTGCCGTACTCTTCCATGGCTCCGTTGAACAATCAAACGCAAAGTTTACAAACCGCATCAACCGTGATCCTCCGAAACAGGCCAAGCGAAGGACAAAGAATCCTGAATCGTGCCAAGAGAGGATGGGTTTGGAATCAAATGTTTGTGTTGGAGGAGTTCTCTGGACCCGATCCAATTCTGGTTGGCAGGGTGAGTATTCTAATTGTCAACTGAATATTAAAGCTTACTTATCATGTGGAAACATTAATTCTGCTGCTTCAATACCTTTGCGTCTGACATTTTGTGAGGGAGCAATAATTGCTGTGAAGTCGAGGACAAGGTTGGCATCACAGCCAGGTTTGAACCTTCCACGCTATAGGTCTTTAATGGATAAAAGGCAACGATCAATTAGACTGCAGAAAGCTACAGATCTGGAGGGCAATGTATTGTATTGTGTTTAGAAACCCCCAAAATATTCTTAAACACGAACAGTGTGAAAGAATGATGAAAAGCCTGAAAAGAATTGCAGGTGTAATACGTTCAGCATGTGTGTATGTGGTGAGGTGGCATTGAAATATTTTAAGGGGTAGGAGAGGGAGTTGGCACAGGACTGTGAGAGAGCTCAGGGTCCTGAGAGGACTAGAGTCAGAACAGGCCAGGCCAAAGCAGCTCGTTCACAGATCATTGCAACCGTGAACCTCGGGACATGACTTGGCACTGCATTTGTCCCACAACTATCACTTTGCTGTAACCAACTAAATAAGTTAGTCACTGAAAATCATGTTTGCAATAGAGCAAAACATTTTTTTTTCAAAGAAATGCATCTTATGATAGCTTTAAAAAACTCTCCATATTTAACACTACTATCCTCACCATCGCCGAGGTTGAGAATGCCATTCTTTGTGTCCAGCATTTGGCTGGGCATCAGATAATTAAGGCCTCTCACTTGAATTCTTCTTTTTTTTTCCGCTCGCCTCCTCCCGTCCACTGAATAAAACATGTGCTCTCATGTGGCCTTTACTCCTGTGTTTTCCCAATATCGGCGCGATACAAAAAAGTTCTCAAGAGCGGCATCAATTTTTCAAGAGCTACAGTTAAACAGCCTTTGTTGAATCGTGCCGTAGCGTTTGATCGGCAGAAATGAATAAACAAATACAATTAGAGGGCTCCCCGTGATGATCTCCAAGGTATAAGGGCAAATGAAAGCGATGCTTTCTGGCAGACACATCCACGATGCTACACCGCTTTCCGTGGGTGATGGAGAGCCACCGCAGATGCTTAGACAGCAACGTGCTGTTCTGTTCTGTTCCTTTGTAATGTGTTGCGCTTTATTCAATGTCATGAAGTTTTTGTGCAGCCTCCTAAATTGCTTGAGAAAGAGTTATCGTCTGCAGGAAGACAGCGCGGGTGAACGGTCGGGTGCAAGGGGTTCCGCCGTGTTTGGCTTCCTTGGTGGGCCGGCATTGATTGAGCTTCATTTTTCCGCCGTGCCTTTTTTCCTCACCGCAAGGTTAAGTGCTCATGAGCATGGCTTGCGGTGCTCAGATAAGTTCCATGTTGCAGCGAGATAGGAAGCCACACTGTCGGAAGAGATTGAATACCCCTTCGCCCTCTTTCTCTCTCGCTATCTCTCCCTCTCTCCATCACCTAAGATCTGCAGCCCTCTCTCACTCGTTCTCTCTAATTAAAAAATGAATCAAATAAAGAGTGGGAGGTGTGTGATTCAAATGGGTCATTCGAATCAGCATGTTTTTTTTTCTCTTTCCGTACCGTCTCTGCCAGGCATGTGGGCTGATTATCGAGGAACCTCAATCCGAGATTACGCTCATTTTTATCCTTTAGCTTTATTACGTGCCGGTCTAATGTTTAATTATACACCCAGCTCCTGTCTTGTCACTGCCTGAACTCCCCTTGAGCACCAGCTGCCAGTCGGAGGAGACAATTAGCATGCATGTAGAAGTGGGCATGGCATGGCTAAAAGAAGAATAGCCAGACAGAGAGAAGAAAGAGAGGTAGCTATGGTGCATGACAGAATGCTCTGTGCTGTTCCACGTGGCCGTTTGGTCTCGGCGCTCTGACTCACTGGGCTGGAGATGCTGCTCGCCGTCACCTGGTTTTGAAGGGCACGTCAGACACAACACAACTGCAACATGCTGCTCCTGGAGCTCTGATCTGCTTCCACCACAACCCCTCCAAACAAGAGCGAGCCTGCTTTTAGACGGTCCTGGAGTCCTATGACACGTTTTCACAAATATTTTTGGTACGGGTTTTGCATATTTAAACTTTTCCGTGACGCAAATATATTTATGACTTGCGAATCTCCATCTTCAACACGACAACGCCATCCACCACCATACTTCACATATACCGGCATTACTGGCTATAAATAAGTTTCTGGCATGGGTCCACAATATCGCAATCTATAGTCCTGATGGTATGATTTCTACATGGGTTTGCTATAACAATTTGTAGTACATTTGAATACATTATTTATATTTTTCTAAATAAAAAAAACAAATTGCAATCTGGGCCCGATAAAAACCGATGTGGTTGTGCTACTTAAAGCATTGTCAGTTTGATTATAGCATATGTCAGTTAGATGCTATCTCGCACATGGCTTTGTTCCTTCCTCTTTTGGCAGGAGCGTGTGGTGGTGCCTAAATACGACGGATAATGACGGATACCATTCTTCTCTGTGGAGTACATATGTACTCTGCTCAAATTAACAGCGTTGCTGTCTGATGTCTTTTCTTACCATAGTGTGCTCTTATCTCTGATTAGATTATATGTGTTTGTGGCAAAAAGAGAATGGATAATACGCTTTTCATTTTTAGCATTCCGAGCTAAGAACGAGATCAGTTTGAATGCAAGAAAATGGCTTTGATTATTAATTCAGAAAAGTAAATGGATATGTGCCTGTGGAGATTTGTTTCATTTGGTGTTTTGGAGGGAGTGTGACAAATACTTGATAGATTGGGTAATAGATGGTCTGAAAACCATCAGGCTTTTCTGTTTTTTTACATTAAGAAATGATGTTTTTTCACTGGTTGATTTGTCCTACAGTGTGTCTCCTTTATGCTTATGTCTGGTTTACTGTGAGGCTGATATCAGCATTAAAATGGTCGGAAAAACATAATTCCGATTGCTTGTGAAACATATTTATTTAAAGGGGGAGGGTGGGAAATGAACGGGACGTTTTCCCGCACAGATTTGGCCTGGGTTAAAATCCATATCATCATCTTGCATTGTACATTCAACCCAAATGAAGCAATAATGCACCCGTATAAATAAGCACACGGGCTCAGTATTATTCTACAACGCTTCATTTAATGCGCGCCTACAACTTAACCTTGAAATATTCATTATGTTATTATTAATTACATTACAATATTAAAAATGAATAACTTGGCTATCAAATATTAATTAGTAGCGCTCTGTCATTTTGTAATGAAAGCAGGAGTGGATTAGTTTCACAGAGCACAATGACTGCAGCTGAGAAGGGGTATAAATCTAACGCCGGCCTGCGTTAAAGCTACACTGTTCTAATTTCGGTTGAAAATTACCGTTTTGCAGCAAAGGGGTATCATAGAAATGTTGGTTTCGGATCTAGCTTGTTTTGTTTTAGTGGCATTTAGACGCGTGCCCTATAGCTAAGGGGAAAAGAAAAATATTGTGACAGTTTGAATGTAAGAAGCAGTGAATCCCCGAAACGGACAATCGATTCATGTTTTCTATGCTGCCTGTGATAGGATTTGCTGTTCACTGCCACAGTTTTTTTGCTGCCTTGACACATTGCACAACAGAAGGCACTGAAACTGCCCCAACAATTCTACAGAGGAAATGTTTTGCTCTAACAACAGCACTTTAACAAAAACACGTATATGTTTGGAGGAGAGAGTGTCTCTGCAGAAGGCAATATGATCAAATATATTGCTTCAGAGGGTTGCTGCATGAAACGACGATTGAGCACGACTACCACTTTATATATTACTCCTATATAGTAACATATGCACACTGTAAGCAGTTCTCTGTTTTAAACACTTCTGGTCATGCTCTGTAGTGAGTGGTGCAAGTTACACCACAGAGCAATACTTGCCCTGTTCAACCTTCTTGACACTTCATGAATTATCTATATTCCTCCTACTGATACGCTCTGGAGAATTACAGCTCTAACTCTTAGCTGTTTTCCTTCCTTCAATGTTTTTGCTGCTCTGGAACACGTTACAACTTCTCACTTTCAGGAAACTAAACTTGTTTAGTCGCATCGGTGTATGCTGCCGGTCAAAAGTTTAGGTTCACTTGCACATTCTTTATTATTTTCATTCTACCTTCTACTTGTCAAAACTATGGAACAATACATAATAGAATTATGTTGTGACTAACATTATCAGATAAAGCTGTTATATTTAGCATTTAGTTATATCATAGAGCAGGCTCCTTTTCACTAGGATCTGCAAAATATGCAATTCAAATATTTGATCTACTTGCTTTTTGAGGTATCACGCCAGGGCTTTTCTTAGCACAAAATGAGTCGGAGGTGGTGCCATCCTGATCTTGTACACAATTTTGGCGAGAGTCTGAGCCGGCACGACATTTGACGGAGGCGGCCGCCTCCAATTTCCCTTCAGGAAAAACCCTGCACGCTATATTCGTTGTAAAGGCCCCTGCACACCAAGAATGATCATTATAAAGGTAACTAAAACAAATACTGACATGCGTACCAATGGAGGATAACACTATGTTTATTTTAAGCTCATTGCTGCAGATTTACCCTTTCAATTGAAATGGATTTTGATTGGCTATAAATGTTTCTTGTTGATTTGTCCACTGTTCCTCTGTAGTTATGGTGGAGTTCGCTATTCTCTTAAATTTAGATGATAGCTAAAACTATAAAATGTTATCTTTATCGTCCTTGATGCGAACAGGCCTTAAGTCATTCAAAACTTTACTTTTGTAATAGAAAATGTGTTAGCACATATACGCATTTACATGAAAAGGTTGTAAAGATCATGACAAAAATGTCAGTGTTGATCTTCAAAGGTCTTCACACCCGATTGCATTTAGGACTACACATACAATAAGATCATAACAATTGGGTTAGGACACTGCAATGGTTTACAGTCTTTCCATATCTTTCAATTCCATCACAGAACCTCACGCTCATGGTGTGTGAGAAAACTTAATTCTGTGCATCTGAGGAGGCTTTTGAGCAGATCAAAGGTCCACCTCCTGATCCCTTCACGATTTACCCCTGCCATCACATACTCCTGATCTGGAAAGATTTTGTGCATTAATCTGCATTTGGTCAGGTTAGACAGAGGCAGCGCCGGTTCTAATGGTTATCGAGCAGTTCCGTGTGATTGAAGGGCCGGCGAGTGGCTGCTAACGAGGGTTTTAGTGGACTTATCAGTAACCAAAGTAATGAGACGCTGATGATCAGCATTGGCTACTGCTATCCATCTGCAGCTGCTAGTCTGACCTGTGATTGGGAATGTATCACTTGTGATGGGGGTAGAAAGAAAGATAGAGAAAGGTGTACCTTTTTTGGTCATTTTAACACTTTTATGCTATCGTGGAAAGATATTGGGAAAGAATGGCGCTAGAGGTGGTGGGTTAGATGACCACATTCTCAATAATTGTATATTTTGCAATGCACTTTGAATCACTTTGGAGGCAAAACAAAGGGAAAACTGGAGGCGGCCACTACAAACCAGCACAGATTCGGCTACATAAGGAGTTTAAATTATCATCTAGTTGTGAAGTTTAGTGCCACAATCGACAGAATACAGTCTCCAAATTTATATTTTAACTCATACCTCTGCCATTGCCAAACAAAAACTGCTGTAGTTAAACACAATAAAACGAGCGGATTTGACAGAAACGATCATCAGAAATGCTATCGTTTCAATTCATAAAATTTAAGATTAATAAACGACAGTCTTTTGTTGGTGTGGATTATGATTTGTGTCTAAAAATATCTTGCATATGCACAAATCAGATACTGGGGAACAAGGTTATTGTTTATGTAGCTTTTAGCATTAACTTTTGAAAGTATAGGGTATGCTAGATAACTTTGTTAGTTAGTTATACTACTAGCAGTTAACTATCATAATAATATGGCCAGAAACTAAACATTAAGGATACTGTTTGTCATCTCTTTTTCTTTAGTTGTCCACAACAGCCTCAAAAGAAGAGAGAGGCTCATGTTATGTGTCAGGTTTGTGTTCAAGTTAATGCATTTGCCAACGTTTGCCACTGTTAGTACACGCAGGCATCTATAGATGTACAGTATACGCTCTCAGTTTATCTTTACTACTACACATGCATAGTTTCTCTGTCTGGTAGGTGTAGATGTCAGGCCACTTAACTGGAGGTAATCCTGTCAGCTCGTCTTTGGATCCATTGAGTGCAGGTCGGCCAGGTTCCTTGCGTTAAAGTTAACTTTTTTAAAAACAATTGCGGTCTTAGACAGTTACATGTTAAAATTGAATCCGATTTCTTCTAGTCATTGTCAAAAAGCAAGCAAACAAAACATGCTATCTAGCATTAATAATGAGGTCAGGGGGTTGTTTCTGCCTCCACCTAAGCTCCGCCCACAAAAACGTGTCACAATGTTTACTGACAGTAAAGGCGTCTATAAAAATGTGTGAATAACATAATTAATTTCTTGCAAATTTGTTATCCTATAAAGACAGTTCTTCGAACATGTGCACCTGTCCAGAATTAAACTTCCGGTCTGTTCGGTTATAATATAACAATTGATTTTATATTCAATTTATATTAATATAAATGTATATTAATATTTTATTGTACAGTATATTCATTGTATTAAAACTACTGTTGTTGCCGCTGAAACCGTCTATACCATTTTGCAAGAAATAAACAACACTGGAAGCTCTTGCTGTTTCAGATTTTTCAAACGACACGAAGGTTAGAACAAATTACAACAGAATTAAAGCATTAAACTAATGTCTTTGAGACTTATTTACTGTATATGCAATAAAAAAATAAACAGGAAGTGATTCTGGATCAGTGTTGTTTATGTCTTGCAAAATGGTCTATAAATTAGTCATCAACCGCCATGAGATTTTGTTGAAACGATAGAAATCATTTGAAGAACAGGACTAGTAAATGATAAAAGCCTCGTCCCCAGGGGTTTGCTCCCAAGCTCAACGTGTCGTAGAATATGCGCTAACAGCAACCCACTTCGACCGCACCAGTTTGTTGTTATCAAAATCTGTAGCATGGTGGTGGTAGCACCTCAAGATTAACAATAAATGTTCCACAGCATCCTCCAAAGAAAGTCAATGGTCCTTTCTTTCTTTTTCCTCACCATTAGATTCACTGTGTTTTCTATTTCATGCCTCCTATTCAGTGTGTTATTTCACCCAAGAGCTGTGGGTCATGCAGGCCTTTAAAGCCATTATATCATTGCTAGGTGTGCACGGTGACTGTTTTTCTGTCTATCTCTGTCTCTCGCTCCCTCTGCGCGGTGGCTGTAATAAAACACCAGGACCCAGCACAGCGTCCAGCTGAGCTGTGGGATCACATTAACACCTCCGCGGACCAGCCGGACAGCTTGTCTATAGCTCTGTGTTGTTGTCTTTGTCCCCATTAACAAGGTCTGCCCGCGTATGTGTGTGCACGTATTATGCATCCACGCATGCATGTTATTGTCGCGTGTACGTGTGTATGTGAATCTAAAGGATTTCTTGAGCTAAGCATATTTCCATCACAACACCGGGGTCACTGTACAACCGCAATTACCGACAAAAGGCTTGCTCCAGCTGCCGTTCAGCAGGTGCTCTTGAATCATTAAATATGTATACGGCCCAGCATTTAAATAAATAACGGCTGGCATTTTATTTCTCCCTCCCATCTCCATTTCTTAATGCCCTCGTAGCATCTCTACTCCCTGTCTTTTCACACAAAAGTAGGCTCGCACATACCCAAGCTCGCACATACAGCAAACGCTCACTGATATACAGCTCCGGCAGGCGTAATGAGCCAGTGTGCCAGAGGTGTGACAGCGGCAGAGCACCTTCGCAGTGACTTATAGGGTCTGGTTGCAGGGAGAGTTGTTTGAGGTGTAAATCCCACAATCCTCGGCGGTAACAAGAACACAAACATACATACCGGTGTGTGCGCACACACAGGGGCCTCGCGCTTTGTCCCAGCTCTGAATCTTTTTCTGGAGGGCCCGGGCGGGGAATCTGCATCCAGCCGACCGCCTTCTCATCGGTCTTTTAGGGACGTTGTGGGAATCCACAATGAACCTTGTGTAAACAGGTTTCACGTAGCGCGGGAGCGGGCGTGATCCCGCAGCCATCCCGATGAGCGAGAGTGAGATTAGACGGGTGGAAAACAGGCAAGACTCAACCAACTGTACACGGAGACAATTTCACTCACGCTGTCAGGTAATGGCAGCTCACAGTACTGTATATGCACAGCCATCTTTCCTGCTCATCTGTGTTCATTGAGTCTATAGATGCAATCTGCATGAAGACCGCCCATCTTGAATCTCACAAGCGAGGAAGAAAATCCATACATTGACAAAGCTGGTCGCATCAACGGTACCTTGCTGTAGCCTCGAGCATGTGGCGGATTCTGTCTAATTTCTCTCTTTTGATGAAATGTGTGCATGGTTAAGTTTGAACAAAAGCTAAGTCAAGTGTTTTCACCCAGTTTAAAGCAGGTATTGAAACTCGGATCGCGCTCCGGCCTTGGACCTGATGGTTGAGACAGCCCCCACCCACCTGGGTACTTCACATAACTGATGTTAACCTTTGTTTGCCAGCAGTCTCTGGGTTTAGGCTGTTGAGAGAACTTGCGGAGGTGGTGTATGTAGCTGCTAAATGAAGGCTTTTGGCAGAAAGCCTTGAACTCTGTGTGGACTAATCACTGGAATTAAGCAGTTAACCTTTACTGTGTCGCCTGGGCTCGATCCTTCACTGCTAAAGCATGTATATGGCCCTTTCATTCAGCACAGCGAGAGTCTGTGAATTGCGAAGTGTATAGTAATCTTGCTATATAAACCAAAATAATGAGAGTTTTATTTTGATGTTAGGTTTTAGTGACAGACAGACAGCATTTAGTAAGCACTTCAGGATTTTTTATTGCTGTTGTTTTACAGTGCAATATTACATTTGGATTTTTAGTTCTACAGAGATAAGCCCACTGGGTTTAAGAAGGGCAGCATGCTGCACTCTCGCAAGCGACATTAAAGGGATATTTCAAAGGCAAATCAAAATTTCCCCATGTTTTACTCACCCTCAAGGCATCCTGACTAAATATGACTTTCTTCTTGAAGAATAATGATCGATGGATGCACTTTTTTGAGCATCAAAGAGTCAATGCCCATTCACTCCCATTCTACCGCTTGGAAGTAAAATTATACGTGGTATTATAACTTCGACTGCATTATTATTCAAGAAGAAAGTCATATTCAACCAGGATACCTTGAGGGTGCCTAAAACACAGGGAAATTTTGATTTGCCTTTGAAATATCCCTTTAATACAAAATCGAGCCAGCCGTTTTAAGCTCTGGCAGCCAGGCTAATTTCTCCATCCTATTGGGCTGCAATTTTCAATCCTGATTACTTAAACACTTGATTATAATTATTGAAACCTCCTAATTGGTCTCTGGTATAGTCATTGTAGGCTGCTAAGTCATCCAATGAGTCAGTGGATACTTGGCAGACCTAAGCAGCCCGCTCTTACACACGGCACCCTGTGCCTGGGGAACCGCAGGCAGCGGGGCTTATCCAGGCTCCCTCAACCCATGAAAGCCTAGGAGCCAAACTGGGAGGACAGCGTAATCTTGTTAAGAATGGATGTTACTATTGTGTCATTTATTGTGTAGTTGGCTGCGTGGTTCAAACGTGGGCAGTGGCGGTGTAGACAATGGGATCAGGTGGGAGGAGAGCTCTATTTCTAGGTTTTTAAAAACAGCCACCGCGTGCTCCAATCTGCCGGAGGTTCAAAATAGAAAAAAAAGAGGAAGTAAACCCACGCTTCCGGTTTCGTCGAGGCTTTTGCTGGCTGTGGCTGGGTGGTGGCCATTTTTAAAAAGAATGCATAGGGGTGAATCGATTGTCCTGGCGGTCTCAGTGACACACCTGAGAGATTCTCTGGAAGCTACTGAAGTGTCGCACTGACCTTTATCACAGATAAACTATTTTTGTTTAATTGTCCTGGTTGAGAGAGCTGGGAAAAAAATATATAACCCAGAGAGATCAAATGCTTTGTTTGACAGAATCAAAAAACACAACTAAACACACACAGAGATCAGCTGCAAATGGCTTTTCTCACATCTGCATGATGGCGATGTCCAAACATGATCCATTCTAGCACCGACATCCTAAAAATGATCATTATATCTAACAAAAGGGAACGAAACTTGTCACAGGTTTTAACATGGTAATGTGCCGGTTGGGTTTTGCAGACAACATTTCATCTCATTTCAATTCTTTTTTTCCTCTTCTTGGCATTGAAGGGTTACATGAAAAATTCAAGCCGTTATAATATGAGATCCAGATGAATCATGAATCCTTAATGGCTATCAGGCCTGCATAGGCTGGCCTCTGGAATTACACTCAAAGAATGATGGCTTTCTTTGTACTGGGCCAGTTGTCTGTGTCTTCGTGTGTGTGTGTGCGTGTGTGTGTGTGTGTGAGGAAAAAATGCAGCATGAGAAAAAGAACAAGGACCTGTTTAGTGCCTCTCATGCAGGACTGAGCTTACACCTGCGTGGTATAGAAACAAAGGAAATCAGATAGAACAGGAAGTGAGAAAAGGCCTTGTATTCCATACTGTAAGCATTGCTTCGTATCTGCCGTACAGTTCATTTCATTGTGTTGTGCTGCTGGAGTGGTCACGTATGATGGTGTGAAAAAAAGACGTGTAAAGGAAATGTGTTCTCTCCCTCACCTCCTACACTAATGTGTCAAAAAAGAGAGATGTGTAAATTATTATTTTCTAACATACAATTACTATTATTCAGGACATTCTGAGAATTACGTTCACAATTGAGTTGCCAAAGTGATTGGTGGCAAGATGTGACTCTTACCAATTTCTCCTGCAGCAAAACAGTTTTCAGCAAGAACCCCCCCCCCCACACACACACACACACACACATACAAGGCAATAACACATAATGTGCAATGCCACATTTTCTCTAAATGTGAAAGAGATATCAGCATTTTAAAAACGGTGAGGGATATTTCGTGTTCTTGCAGCAAATATGTGTACCCAGGGAAAATAGTGATATATACAGTACATATGATATATTATTGAATTCTCATATACACACGCACACAGACTCGCAAACGCATATGTAATCCTTGACGTGTAATCACACAGTAACATGAACCCATAAGCAAAGACAGACGGTGTACTAGAAATTCTCGGCCAACAACAGATCCATGATGTCATGCCAAACATTACAGGTGCGCACATTACAAATGCAAGGTCACTGTCATGCTGCTGCTGTATATTTTTATCTGCGCAGAGGAAACCGAAAACATGTCATGTATTCTTGCCTGGGCGCAGCGAGCTTTATGACTCAATATTTTCATGCATTCTGAAATGCACTGCGCGCTGTCAAAGGGGGCGACCCGGCTAGCCAGTAGCACCTCGCTGGATCGATCCGATCCGGTCATATTTCAGTACATCTCGGTGATGTTTTTAGAACAGTTCCAGGTGTATTTTTTAAGTTCAGGAAGGCATGTATGTTGCAGTGTGTGTTTTTTTGTTTATGCTGAAGATTGCAGTGAAAATGGTAAATCGAGTTTTGAGCTTATCATTTGCTTGCGGACATGTGCTCTGTGTGCCGCCTGAAATCAATTCAAGAGACGGCCTACCAGTGCGCCTGACCTTTTCTGTTAAAGCGTAGTTTTTTCATAAATACCGTGCTGATATCCCGGGCTTGATAATTACTGTGCTCCTGCACACACAGTCTCTTTATTAGTTTTCTGACAATGGGCTGTCTAGTCAGCTACACCGCTGCAGGAAAAGCCTGGATAACTTCACCTGACCTTCACATCTTTTGCACCTGAAATGAAGCAAACGCTCAAGTCCACCTGATATTTGAATACTGGTGATGAAACTATAAACGCATGAATTAAATTTGTTTACGCATGAATTAATTGATTATAGATAGATTGCATACTCACACATAGGTTGCATACAGTATGGATAGGTGTGGAAAAGTTTATCACACAATGTTCAAACAGATTCCTGAAAGGCTCATTGGCGTGTAAATTTGTCTTGTCCTTGTAGGATTGTAGACCTTTTTAATAAGCTAGTGTGTATTTAGGCATCCCAGTGGCTAGTAATTTACATCATATATGCTTCGTGCATCGGTAAACACATTTTCTTATAGACCTAAACTACTAAGGAGCTGTTTATTCTGTAACACCTTTCTTACTCTGATTTTGTTTATTTTAGGGTCAGTTAAATTTGTGACATTTCTGAAGGTAACTCACAATACTGTGCAATGTTCTTAGGCCACCACCAGCTTTAAACATGTTTTTATGACTCTTCATATCTATTCGTCTCTCTCTTTTATTAAGACACAAGAAAATACAGGGAATATGTACACAACGTAATAGAACAGAAGCCTTTGTTTTATTACTGCACACAAATTCCTTGTGTTTTTCTAAAAGAGAAACACTATTGCTTAAATCGAAGGGCTATGTGACTTTTGCACCTCCATTTTTTCAGATGTGTCTATGTGCAAACTTATACTGTAGGTGAATAAGGAATTCTGCATTCAAATATTTACACAAAAATCTGGATGTGCCTGGTTAGTTCATGAGACACTTTATGTTTGGGAAATGTTTTGTTATTAATGCATGATGGATATTTTTTATTTGTGTATTTACATATATACAATATATATATATATATATATATATATACAAATATACCATACATGTGTCCTATGGTGTGACAGCAAAAATGTAGAAAACTAACGGTTAATCATTGTTTTATATTATTAATATTTATTCTATAATAAAAAATAGCATAGGACCGATTTAACACAGTTTTTTTTCTAAATTTGTACTGTCATACCATAGGACACATTTGTCAACTATGTATTCATTTTTACCCTATATTATAATTTGAAATATTTTTTCTGAAGTGTGTATAAGAAGGTAGTCTGGGGAAAGAAGAAATAAATTGTTTAGATCCCTTCAAAAATGCCTTTCAGTATGGTTCTCTCTGTTCCTTCGTGTTTTTATTTGATTCCTCTGTAGCATCACTGAATCTGCTCTGTCCTTGCCTAGGCTTGAATCTGTAATAAGCCTATCAGGTGAATATGATGACAAAATGACAAGGAAGAAAAGGAGATTACAGTGGTGATGCTAAGGCTGGAAGGAGCTGTACACATGTTATTGAATTTTTTCGGTATCCCTTGCCAGTAGTTTTGTCCTTATCAATACAGATCACTCTCTGCAGGTCAGACTCTAGGGAACAGGTCACCGAGGTTCGATCCGAAAGAACTGACGGAAAGTAAAGCAGAGAGAGAGAGTCATTTTAAATAAAAAATATTGCTTCACCTCGTAATACTAACACATACTAACACATAATACGAGTGCATGAGAGGCATTCCAGGATTGCTGATATAGGACCAAAGAAGCACTATGGACACTGTCACATATTAAAGCAATATCACACTTGCAGTGCTGTTATGGTCGTATATCAGTACATTGTGATTAACTGCAGCATCACAGCCACACAGATTCACAGCCATATTGCATTAATATAGCTGCACTTCATAACGAAACTTTCGGCTTATCGTATATGCATGCATGAGTTCAATCTGAACCCGTAAGGAGCCAACTTCTTATGAGCAAACGGGGCTGGGCTAGATGTGTCTGTTAGGGAACATAATTACTACTAATGACCACTAGGAGTTCAGTTTTCACCCTCCAGGGATTGGTGAAAGGGCTTTCGCCTTATCAGTTGATTAGTGCAAATCGAGGAGGCCGGATCCAGCATGTTAAGTAAACGGGACCGAGAAGTGTAGCATTATCTGGGGAAGACTAATGGAGCAGCGCAGAGTTCATCCTGAGCTAATGTGGGCCCCATACATGGAACCACTTACAGAAATCAGCTAAAAATATAAAAAAATTCTGCCAACTCCCCACCTCGCGTAAAAGCGAAAATCCACCGCACACATCCTCACATCAGCCACATTAGGGCTGGGTGTTATGATGGTATATTCCCTTTGATGGTAGAAATGTGTTAACCAGTAGAGAGTCTGCTATAGCATCTATAATGCAGTATGTCTGTGGGGTAATTTAGAAAATCCAACGGCAAGCCGATAACTATATCATATGCTCCAAAGTGTGTTGCAGACGGCGCTTTCAGTGCAGGCAGCTTTATTGGGAGTGATTTTGTTTTGGCACATTGTGCCACGCTGTGAACGTCTGATGTAGGCTCGCTGTAACTGTAGATTGTTTACGGTTGCCGAGCAGTGGCGCAACAAACCGTGCTAATATAACATTAAACTGATGTGAGATTGAATGGCACACAGGTGTGCAACTGTGCCTTTATCAGATATTTTACAATGACTTCAAAGGAGGCTGTTTCAGTCATATTTATAATGTAGAAGGGTTTTGAGTCTTGCTTTTGACCAGGGGCGTCGCAAATGGGGGGAAATGGGTGACTGAGTACATAGGGCCTTGGCATGTGAGGGGCTTTGAAGTTCCTGAAATTATGATTATTTTTATTTTACAATTATTACAAAATACATCATTTTTTTACTGTTCAATAGTTAAATGTGTAATGTTTTGGATTACACTGCACAGAGTCTCTTTTAATGTATTATATATGAATATGACAATTTACTTACTGTATATTTATTTGCTAAATTCTGTGCTACGCCCCCTGCTTTTGATTCAAGTGTGGCATAATCTGAAACTTTCTGTGCTGACTTTTTTATCTGTTATGAACAATCATACTGTCTGTCTTTATATACAGTGCCAGTCAAAAGTTTGGAAACGCTTGACTGAAATGTTTCTAAGGATCTTAAAAATCTTTTAATATGAAGGTGTATGCCTAAGTGCTTAAATGCCTGGAATTACCTAGACATTGCCACATTTATAATTTTGTCTAGGTAATCAATTTCTTTCAATAAAAAAACACACAATTATTTAAAGAAGTATTTAGAAATGGATGAACAAATACTAGTCAAATGGCTACTTTGAAGATGCTAAAATACAGTCAAACCTGAAATTATTCAGACACCTTTAACATTTCTCACATTATCACAGTTTGTTTGAAATAGTTTAGAAAATGGTGATAAAACATGACAAGTAATCCGAGTTAAACTGTGTCAGAACAAATTGATCTTGATAATGTCAGATAACTTTGATAGAAAATTATGTAATGAATTCGGTTCAATAGCTGTCAGTTGTTAAATGAAGGTACACCATTAATAATGGCAATTTAGGGCAACCAATTACAAACCAATGCTTCATTCATGTTCAGTCTGCGGTGTAAAAAGGGTGCATAAGCAAAAAAAATACTTAAGATCGCTTACATACATGTACTACAATGTCCTGCACCCACTAGTAATATCTGGTGTCTGAATCATTTTTGGTTTGACTGTAAAACATAGTTTTGATTTATTTTAGATGCATATTTCCCACACTTACAATTTTCCTACTCCAAAGTTTTGTTAATACATACGTTTACCATTATTGTAAAGGTTGAGAAAAAAATCGAAAAAAAGAACGAGTGTTTATAAATAAATATATTGTGCAGTTATATAAATATTTTAATTTTAGGGATTTAGGAGATGCATTTATCCAAAGCGACTTACATTGGTCAGTGAATCGATACCTCATAGGGAGGCAACATTATGAGAAGTTCCCATGTTTCACAATGCTAGACAACACCTGTTTTTTATTTATTAAACGAAGAGAAGTCGGCATGTTCCTGTCAGGTATTCACAGAAAATTGCTTTTTGAATAAGATCAGGCTAACTGGACTGAGTTTTGAGAATCATTTTGCTAGGAAGGAATAGTGAAGTAGAATGAGCGGGATTGTGATTTTGTGCCATTTTGTGAAGGTCCACAAGGTGCTGCTGATTTGCTGATCGCAGGATTCTGGATGGTTTATTATTGTATACAGTATATGTTTATATGCACCTATTTTCATACCATGATAAACACAGAAAAGAAAACGCGTGCGGGTGAAATTTTACTGTCCACCCGTTATATCTGGTTACCATGGTATAAAAGTACTTATACTGCAATAAATCATATACGTTGTCATAATCTACAGAATCAGATCATTTCTTGTTTTAGTAACATGCAGCCACACATGCTGCAGTTGCACCAGTCCAACTTAATTCCACATGCAAATTATTTCTATAGATGGATCTGCATTGGTAGAGTTGGCCTTTTGCAAAGCGCAATACAGATGTTGACAGGGCAGTATCACTGCAATGATCTTGTGAGGTACACTCAGGGCCACATTTGATGTGTTCAGAATAATCCACAATTGGACAAGGGCTGGGAGGGAAAACACTGTGTTATACACGCCTGGACGTGTTCTCTCGCCTCTGGTATGCTAATGGCGTTGGTTTAGCATAAAGCATATCGTTGCGGGAAGCGTGTTTACCGGGTAAACCTGCATTCAGTTTCATCTCCGGCGAAATGATGGAGATTGAGAGGTGAAAGTGGGTGGATGATGAATAATCTTGTGTCACAGATAACTTATTAAATAGTATTTATTCAACAGCTAGACCAGTATTGATCATCCAATATTTGAACTCATCCGTTTTTATTTTTGAGTTATCGTATCTTAAGAAGTCATGAGGCAACAATCAGTTTCACAGTGATTGTCAAATAAACCAGCTGTGGGATGCTGTTAAACAAACACTGTGTATCGGCTGAGAGGCCTTGTTAAACAAAGATCTCAGATTGGCTCCCAGATATACACAAAAACCCATAATTACTCATTGAAAAGAATTATCGAGTGAACAATGATGCATCTTTTGCTGTGCATGTGCGAATAATAAATGTGCAGATGTATTGTAAATATGTAGCCTAGAACTGAATGAAAAGACAGCAGGCGGTTTATTGCATTACATCTTTATGTCTGTGCTCTCAGCCATGCGTTGGATACAAACATGCCATAAAATGTTTGAATAAATGACTCTGTAGTGCCTCAGATATATAGGCAGTGCTGTACGTAACTATGCTTGGGAATACAGCATCATTTGTAATGCAGACGTTATTTTGAAATACGAGTTAAATGCTTCAATGAGCAGTGATCCCTCAACATACACGTGACATCACATTCATTAGAGAGTTCACCCCTTCTGGCACAACTAGGAAATCATGTGATTCCAATATGATACTCAAATCATTAACAGAAAATATGAATGGGACGGGGCAACAAATGCTCGTGTCTGTGAGGAAACCATAACACCTTGCTTTGAATTTTATTTATATTATTTTTCCATTTAGAATCAGTCAAAAAGTTTAACAGTAAGAATACTCTCGTTTTGATTCTTTTAATCTCATAAGTATGGGGAAAAAGAAATAGTTGAAAAAGAAATAAAAGTCGTGTTGCAGCATTTTTGCCAATGCGATGGAATCCCTCCGAAGGGATTTTATTTTTCTTCATCTCCTTGGGACCTTAGGACCTTTTAACAGAGGCATGCGCTGCAAAAAGAACACAATTATAATTCCGATAGTCTTGTACAGTAAATGTAAACAGATAGCATTCTGCTTGGCTTTTCTCCTCTTTCTCCCAAAAGGCAAGTAATGAGGTAGAATAGATGTAATCGTCTTGAGCGGAGGCTTTTTACCTTCTTTCTTCCCTTCCTTTTCCAAATTGAAAAGTGTTGGCTGGTCTTTGACCGGGAGGCAAAGAGATGGACTTAAAAAATGTATGGGAGTACAGAGATTTCAGCGTAAGCATTAAAGTGATTTGTAAACAGTATAATATATGGCTTCTCATAAATGGTGGCACATTTTCATTTCCATACAATGGGGTTGTGTTTTGTCACCAGCTTAATTTCAGGTTGGTTAAGTGCCAGGCTCAAAGGGGACGATAAACAAACACAGTCCCTCTACGTACCTGCAGAAGTGCAAACTGGTGGCAAACTTTGATTTACTGTCTCGTGTTAAATTTGTGAATCTTGAATTCCTCGGGCAAGATCTCAGAGTATTTCGAGTTGCATATTGTGTTGAGGGCATTTTTTTCTGTTTGATTCATATTTTTAATGCATATGATTTAAATCCAATGAGTGAGTGTGTGTGCCCTGCGATGGGTTGGCACTCCATCCAGGGTGTATCCTGCCTTGATGCCCGATGACTCCTGAGATAGGCGCAGGCTCCCCGTGACCCGAGGTAGTTCGGACAAGCGGTAGAAAATGGAATGGAATGGAATGATTTAAATCCTGTGGTGAGCACAAGTTCCTGTGATATGCTTATCGTGCTATTTTAGACGGCCATTTTAAATGCATTATTGATTTGTTGCATTATTAATAAGACACAATATTGAGATTTTTGCTCTTTTATTTAATTTCTCACAAACTGGCTCCCAAACTTCAGAACGTAATTTGTTAGAGTGCATTCTGAATGAAGCTCTGAGCCCTCAGACTGTAATACCTCTTTGGCATCTTTTTTTCCCTTATTTTTTTTGTTGTTGTACCAAACCAGTAGATTTAAAGCCAAGTCATTCCATATATAACAGAAAGGCCAGACAGTGGATACCCGAAACAAGCGCCAGTCCTACTCTCCAGCGCCCTGTATTTTGTTTTTGCACGACTGGGTGTCATACATGAGATTATTGACAGCTCGACACCTTCTACTCTATAAGTTTCACTTTGCTTGTGCATCACTAAGCAAATGGTGGATTGCTAAAGGGAGGGAATAATAGAAAAGTTAACCCCCTTCGCAAAAAAAAGGTGGTTGTGCATTCCGAATCCTCGCCCGAGGACAAATTTTACGGCGTCAATGTCACAACAGACGGATTACTTGTTACGGATTCCCAATCTTTTTAGACAGTGAAGACAGACTCTGCCTGTGACTTCCTTTCACAGCCCCTTTGGTAATTTACGTGTGGTGGGGGTGGGCCATCTGGGATCAACACGTTTACTGCCAGCCAGGCTGGCCCTCGCTAAATGACTAACTCTATGAGATTGAATTCGCATGCTAAAGGTCGAAGTAGTAGATCATGACTGCACATGGGTGGTGGGAGATAAATACATGGTCTTAAGTAAATGGATAAACTTGCAATGCTCCGGGGGGTACTTACTTGGTTCTGTGTTTCAGTCGCATTGAAGTTCTTGTTTAAGTCTACAAGTCTACAAGGAGATGGCTGTAGCTAATTAGCACTTATACATTTTCCTGGGAGTGCAAAATGAGTGTGTGTGTGTGTGTGTAAATGGAACAAATTGGACACGGTGTGCGGCCTACGTAGATGTGGAAGCCTTTGCGCAAAGAACAGATGAACTGTTGAACATGTTATTCCAAGTAAACTCTTTATGCTTCATCGATGAAAAAAATATTTTTGGAATATATAATATCTCCGCCTTGACATTTTGCTCCCTATTTCCCTCATTTCCATTCAGGCAAAGAAAAAGGGAATTTTCCCGCAGATAATGATACATGTTTAATCATTTTAAATGTCTGAATGCGTTTCACAAAAGCACAAAGGTAGACTGAAATCGTTTAATACCCTCTAAAGTTAATGTATAATAGCCCATGCATTAGATTGAGTATCTTCCATGTTCAATAAGATATTTCAAGACTGCCTTAATTTGTCATCATGTTTTCCCTTTTTGTGTTTCGAGAAGAACATTAGTTTTTTTTTTCAGTGACCCATCTTTCAAAACATGTTTGGTGTTGGGTTTCGAATGTTAAAAGTTATTTTAATGGGGCCTGCTGAATGTAGACATAAGTGCGCTGGGTTACAGTGACGCTAATCAAAAGCATCACACTGTGAGTGAATCAGTGTGACAGAATCAAAGTGAGTTTACATACAGAAGGGAATTTGCTGATGTCTTGTTTTTCTGCAATTGCAAATGAAGAAATACTATGCTGCGATTATTCCATATCAGAAAAAACGATTGTACAAACCAGAAAGAGAGAGAGAGGATAGATGATGACGAATAGTTGAGTATCTCATGATTCTGCTCATTTGCTATGCACAACCGGATGGCATATTAGTACCATTGAGTTATTTGTTTATGATAACTTTGCATATTTTATCATATTTTAGCCATTTATTCCTATTTGGTTTGACTCGTTACTCAGGTCAACAGCCTCTGTGAATGGAAACATTTCTCCTCATGTTGTGACTGAATTGTTATTTGGACCTGTGAAAAAAGAAGCAGGAACACAGGGCAAAAGTGAGATTGATGAGTGTTTGGGCACTTTCCTCACGACCTCTTTGCATCTGGCAAGAACAAAGGCAGGCGGATGTGACAGCCTGCATCCATCTCCCAGACGGGGGAACAGGAAGGGGGCGCACATACAGGGACACCCCCACATGCCCCCCTCTTCAGTTGGCTTCCAATGGCAGGGAAGGGCCCCATGTGTTTGAGTGGCCTTCACTTTTAGCTTGTTGTCCTTTTGATTAGATTCTGGTTGAATACAATTTTTTTCTTTTCCCATTGGCATAATCCTTAATCATCCATCCATAATTCTCAGAATACAATTCATATTGTACAAACACAATATGACCTGACTTTATTTTTATAATGTGAAGAAGATTTCCATTTTAAAATAAAAAAATGAATAGGAAATAAAGTATGTCTTGGGTTGTAACAGTATAAAGGAATGAAATGGCATAATCTGTTACTGGTCTCCTTTCCTAAACATTCTTATTATTCTTATTTGTATTATAATTAAAACACTTTTTGTACTAAATGTTGCAAACTTTTTTGGCTGGAAAATGTTACATTTTTAGAAACTTGTCACATTTGTGTGATACGTTATTTTTCAAAGTTTTAGGTCAGCTCGACCGCTGTCCATGGTGCTGAATCAAAAGGCATGAAGGCAGTGAATGCTGCTCACAGTGGTGAGTGGATGAGGCATTGTTAGAGTGCTCAGTCAGAGCAGCCCTTTTACCAGCAGCACAAATCTCACTGTGCATGCCCTCTGATGTAAATTGCAGGTGAGGGGGGGGAAATCACAGTCGGCTGATGTGCCTGCAGTGCAGCGTGAAATCTCTGTTGACACTAGAGATGGGCATTTTTGAAAGGAGAATAAAAATGGATGAGAAATTTGTCAAGAATATGACTTTGTTCATTTTGAACTGTCAATTTTTATGCGTTGTTTCTGTATTCTATTGACAAGTTCGATCACTATCACCACTTCCACTTCCATCCAGTCTTCTGCAATTATATCTCTTAGGTGTATTGTCTTTTTTTTGTATATGCTGAAATATTACGCTTTTGAAATATCCTTGAGGTCATACACATTTATCCATTGTTTTTTTGCCGACCCTCAGAATCCGTTGGAGAAAAAAAATAATGATGTGCTTCCAAAATAATTCAGAAGGCAGTGAAGAAGACCTCTATATTTATCTTCCCAAAGCGAGCAGATGAAAGTAAAATAAATATCTGCTGTGGGATTTTTTTGCTGGGTAAACTGCTTATTTTGCCCTTGGCACACACCAGAAAAAGAAATGCGGGAATTACAGATGCTAAAACTGTGCAGCAAGTAAGGTGCTTTCATCATTTAGTGTTTCTTTCTTTCATGAAATGTACAGTACACCTTAAGGGGTAAACTAGAAAGGATGCTCACCCTTTGTGTTCCTGTCGATGAAACATTACCCCATGCCTTTTTCCTACTGTTTTTAAAACTCAAGCCTATGAAGCTGCATTGTCACACATAAGAATGCGTACACGCTCACGCAGTCTTCGGTCTGTGACACAAAGCAACTGCTTGTTGCCACGTCTACTCTGCCATGATGTGACATGTTAAAACAGAGCTCTCTGTAATTTCACATTAGAACAGACAGCGAGCATAGATAGTGCTGCCTGAGCACTGATACCCCCTTGTGTCCCTAAAACCTTGTGGGGACAGCCAACAGACACTTCAAAGAAAAGAAGAACATGATAATTGCGGCTCTATCAGTGCATTGGTCTCTGCCGAGGAGAGATGGATGAGTTATATGCATGGCTACTGGCATTGTAGTACCTTTGTGGCCTTAGGGAACCACTCGAAAATAAAAATATGCATGATTTGATGAACAGATCCTTGCAGAGATATAAACACAAATCAAATTGGTTTTATTTTGTAGTATTATTAGTATTATGTGTATTCTTAGGCATTGGCAGATCTATGGATATCACATTCGTTTCTATAGCACTCCAGAAGTTCACAATCACAGCCAATCCTAAACAGCAAATCTGTCCAGGGCCAGACCCGACGTGTTGCTTGTGATGGTGTTACTTGTGTGAAATCAGTGCATGTTTTAACAGGAGAGCTGATAATGACATCCTGTAGCAATCCACAGTTCATTGAGTCACTCACTTAAATAAGCAGAGGAAAAAACTGAAACAGAAAGCCGACTGTGCTGAAATATGAAATTACAGACTCAATCGGTATTATCTGGGCAGAGATAAACCTATAACAGACTGTTGTGTCAGTCTCTGCGGTGTGGATCTGCTATATGAAAATCTGTTTTGGATTTTATATACATTTGCCTTGTGTGACGATATAAAGTGATCTGTTTGGTTCTTTCTCAGCACTGTAGACTCAAGGTTGCTTCTCAGTAGGAATAGATCAGGTGCACAGAAGGCCGATCATGTGTCTGTGAAAGTTTCAGGGAAAGCCGCTTCGTTCAAGGCACTGTGTGGTATTCATTTACAAAGTATTTACTGTATAACCTGCTTGCTCTCATACTGTAGTTTTGAATCAGGCATATATTATTTTCTGTGAAATAGAATTATTCCTATCTTGTTCTGTCGGTTATTAAATGCATGTACTGTATAGGAGTACCTGTGAATAATAAAGAGTACATTTGTTTGTAGCCTTCTTTGCTTATTGGATTACATAAAAATATTATACATTACAATTGTTTAATTTTCAAAGCATATGTAGTGAAATATCTAAAGAAATATATATTTTAAATAATTCAAGAATAGTGTGCTAGACATATCTTCCCATTAGCTGTATTATTACAATATAAGTTTCAAGTGTGACTGCAATGTTTATTAGCCGGTATCACTCATTAATATTTACACTATTTACGCATTATTCCAAGCTGTCCATTTTTCAATATCTGAGACAGAATAAATTATATATAGTGAGAAGCAAGTCATATTTTCCTGCACGGGCATAAAATAATAGAGTTTGGAGTTATGGCAGTAGTTTGGAAAGGCTGGTTACATGTAATGCATGTAATAAAACATATAATATTCATAAAATTGATAGCTCATTATTTTTGTTGCATAGCAACGTTCTGTTATTCTTTACATGCCAAAGGCTGTAGCTGCGTTCTGCAAGTGCACTGCATCTTGTTGAGTTTGTTCACAGTACTTGTGCAAAATATCGCATACAATAGTGCAACGCAAATTGAGACACATTTCTATGAGGAGCTGTTAAGGCCTTAAAGAAATTAGACCTTAGTGAAATTTATTCATATGTATTACTGAAATACATCTTACATACACTTGTTAAAACACATCGATCTGCAATTGTAAGGTCGATCAATGTTTTTATTTCACTGGTGTTTGTAAGAGGTATTTCAGTAATACATACAGTATGAATGAATTTCACTAAGTTTGATTAATATTTTTGTTTGTAATAGTCATTTCAATAATTAAGGCCGAAACAGCCCACATACATTTCTGCAATGGAATGATGCCATTTTATGGTGAATATTCTCTTGAAAAGTAAGGTTTTATTTTATGACAATGTGTGCGTGTAGCGCAACTTCAACTGACTAAGCAAAATTAAAAGCTGTTTGAAAAAGGCCTGTTATACTATACATTCTGCCTGAATAGCATTAAGTGAATTATATCAATGCTGAAGATGCTGATGATGAGAAAGCTAATGTCATCGGTGGCATTTTTATTGAAAATGGCATCGGGTCCGAAAGTCCCTGATTTTTTTCCAAGAAAGGCCATTGCATTTACTCTTTCAATATACAGTATGTATAATCAGAATGAACCCTTGCACCTACATTATACAGAAACTGCGGCGGCCCGACGGGGCTGCAGTACAGCACTTAGTCTACATTTACAGTTTACTTAGTGCCAAGCCGAGCCCTACACTTAAACCATGCCTAATTGACCGTTGAGATGGTCCATGGGTTGGGGCTCCGTTGACATATTAGAAGCTGAGTGACACGGTGTCTCTGTAGGTGATGTGGATCTTCTCTTCTCCACTCACGGTGAATCCTTAGTAGACGCCATCTCTGCCACTTGCCCTGACAAGAAGCACATTCATTTGCCGTGTACTGTAGGGCTTAACGCTGCACTTTAGTGCACATCCAGTGGGCGCAGGCAAAGGAAGGGCTTCTCATTACGGAGCCACTGATTGTTCCTCAGGCTACCATAAAGGTTTCCATCTCCAGCAGCCGGTGACATATTTTCTCTCCTGAACTGACAATAAAAGCAGCGGCGGTAGCGAGGAGACACAGGTGTAAAACCCACCGTTGTTTCCGTTGAGCTGCACTCGGGCAGCTCTGAATGCTAATCCACACCGGTGTGCTGGCAGATTTAAGGCTGTCCTGTTTTTTTTGCGTACGTTATTTTTGCTGTTAAACCTTGGCTTGCTGTTTTTCGTACTCGTAAGTTTATCGTCGGATCAAGGTTACAGGGTGGTTGGTTTTCTGCTACCTCTTTTACCCTTTTTTTTCCGGATCAAATATGCGTGGAGCTTATTAGTTATTTATATGGAAGTATTTAAGCAACTGTACAAAACAAAGAACTCTTAACTACAATACTATACGGTATGTGGGTTAGGAGAGTTTGCTAAGATACTGATGTCGTCAGATGTTAGAGCGCTGGAGTTGCCTTGGCAACCCGTATAATGACAGACTGCCTCCCCTCGCAACCGTACTTTCAGTCGATTGTTTGCACATTGAGATTAAACGATCACTCGTCAGAATGGGACTGGCATGGGTCCAAGCCTGAAATGTTGTCTGTACACATAGGGCTATAAGGGTGAACAAACAGAGGAAATGACATGTCCTCAGCCATGACACCTTTTTTTGTATATTGCAGCAATAAATGAAAACATGTATCGTCAGTCATGAAGCGAAAATCAAAAGGAGGAAAAAAATTGCAGTCTCCCATCAGAAAGCGCACATCATTAATTTAAGCTCATTTAAGGGTTTTCGTAGAGGGAAGAATGTTGTGAAGCTGATGTGTTAATGAGATAGATCTTTCATGTGGAATGATAGGACAATTAGGAGAACAAAAGTGCAAGGTGTGACAATTTAAGCGTGTGTACTTTGTCAGTGTCTGGGAACAGCACCACTGAGACAACATATGCATAAAACCATAGTTATTAAGCAATTGCTTCTTTTTTTGAAGTCTGTATTTCAAAGCTCACGTTGGCCTTGTTACCGGAATCTCAAGTGTACACCCACCTCGCACCAGACTGTATATATTACCGCTACAGAAATGGAACCGAGAAACCGCCGCTACGGAATTTGTGAGAAAAAAAGGTTTCAGACTTGTTATTTTTTCAGTTAATTTAAAAAAAATTAACACCTTTGGAAGAAAAGTGTGCTTGATAATATGAAATATCTCCATGTATTAAGTTTATTATTTCCCTTTTTATCATTTTCGGATGATTGCAAAAATCGTACTTAAAATAAATCTCACATTCTTCAACTCATATTCACAGCCGCATTCTGCTTTTGAACCTGTGCTCCTGATTTATAGCATTTGTTACAAAAGAACCTGGCGCGACGTTTAAAGCACCGTATTTATATTAAGGCGCAAATGAGATTTGCGAGCTCTAGTGGAGGGTACGATTTTCAGTGATTCAGCTCACGCAAATCTTCTCTGTTGTTCCAATTTCTCTGAGTTGACAAACTTTCCAATTAATTTTTGGAACGTACTCTAGAGGTATATGAGATTGGAAATGATCAAAAGGAGAACATTTTATTTTTATTGTATTAAAAAAGCCAACCAACTCATGAAAACATTAAACATGATAGAAAATGTATGAACGCGAAAGAAGGATTAGCTAGATCTGGGTTTCCTTCCCATTGGTTGGCAGATGTCCGTCTGTGTTCCCTCTCAGCACTCGGGGACAGTCTTGGCCTTTCCCTTTTGTCCATTTTCTTCCTGGCATAGTCCAATTGCCTTCTGGTTTTGGAACTGTGACCTGCCGGGCTGATTTCAAGTTGGTAACAGGGCCCTGAGGCAGGTGTGAGCAGAGCGCTTTAACCTCCACCCCTTTCTAGCAACGTACGGAGCAGTGAATGACAGACTGATGTGATACACAATCCAGGCATTACCTGGAAATCCAGGACTTAGTCTGCCCTTTACCTTTTTTGTCTTTGGAGATTGAACATTTGTGCCGTCACAGTAAAATGCTAGTGACTCTGTTGCACTGCACTTGGCGTTGGGCTTTAATTCTTTGACGTGATTGATTACAGCTCAGTCTGGCGTGGACGGCATTGATCTGGTCCTGCTCAAGTGGTATTAGCTATGAATGGAAGAGGTCTAATTCATCCGCCTTTGTTTCTTTTCAGCTTCATACGGATTTGGACGTGGGGAGCAAGAACATCAAGTATGTGCTGGCAGGGGAAGGGGCGGGTACCATCTTCGCCATCAGCGAGAGGACGGGAGACATTCACGCTATGAAGAGGCTGGACAGGGAAGAGAAGGCAGAGTACACACTCACGGCGCAGGTCATAGACAGAGACTCCAACCAACCTATGGAACCGCCCTCAGAGTTCATCATCAAAGTGCAAGACATCAATGACAACCCCCCACAGTTCATTGAAGGCCCTTACAAAGGTTCAGTGCCAGAGATGTCCCAAGTGGGTGAGTGATCTCCTTTCATCATGTCCGCTTGTCTCAGCTAAATTATGATACAATGTCCTTTATATCACTATGAAAAGGATAGATACAACTTAAACCGAAATATACAGTTGGGGCAGATGTTCGAGACCACTGTTATTACGGGATGCACTCAAGCTGCCATAGACTTCACGATCTGATGATTCATGTTCTCCCAGAATGATCTGAAAATCTTCAAAAGATCATGTTGTGTGACTTGCTTGACGTAAGGAAATCTTTTTGTTCAAAGAACTTGGTCATAGTATGAAGCATTTGCTTGCATTAGATTACTGGCTAAAATATTCTTGTTCGCAGATTTAAATGAAAACATTCGTTTAATGTGGTCTCAAACTCAAAAATTCTTATCAATGGATAAACAAAAATAAATTTGTCAAGTGACACACGTAAAGTGACACAAATTCTCTTTCATATATCTGGTGGTTATAATAGGTGGTTGCTGCGATATGACCAACATAACCATAACAAAAGTTCATTTTTCATGCTTTGGGCATTCAAAAGTTCTCCAGAATGTTTAGCGATGCAGTGTGATGGTTGTCTCCTGAAGACTAGTTTTAAATGGAGCTCATGGTCCGTTGACAAAGCCTCCTTGAGTTTTCTTTTTTCCATTCTGAGCCTGACCTTGAGAAGGATGTTTAGTACGAGTTAGGCTGTGTAGGAGATCTCAGAATGCCACTTAAGCTATTGGTTATAACCCTTATGACATTTATGAAGTAATTTGTGCATATTTCAACAAGAGCGGAAAATGGCTGCATAAAGTCGTGACTTGTTTTGCTTTTTGTAAATGTGCTTTGTGGTTCAGGGCTAATTGCAAACAACATGAAACAATGTAATGGAGGCCAATACTGTATTCATTAATATAGATTAAAAATAAAAGTTACAGGAAGTGCCATTAATGAAATGATCAATGTCAGTATAAGAACGCCACTAAAAAGCCCTCTGTGTGGTGAATTCTGACCCAGGGCTCAGGTTTGAAGTATAGAATGCAGTCGGGGAAGTAGCACACGTCTCCGAGTACGTAATAAACCAGCTATGTATAACAGAGAGCTTCCTTGTATCCTTTGAAACCCTTTTACTTTTTCATATGGGCATTTTTCCTCTGCATTGTTCTTCATGGGATATACTGAATGGGAGATACAGTAGGTGAGGGAATCTCTCTCTTCTGCTCTCAGGATTGAATTCCGCAGTGAAGTTTTCTGAGGGGTTTGACAGTGAAGCGTGGGATACAGCAGGCGGTGGGGTGAAAAGCACACAAGGCGAAGGAGGGCAGGAAGAGGGTCACCTGTGGGAATACAGCAGCAAAAGATGCCTGAAGTCGACTTCTTTCGCGATTGTTCTTTCCTTTTGTCACTGCTGATTAATTAAACATTAGCTGATGTTCTCTTGTTTGCTTGAAAGGCATCCTCGATGACTTGTTTTGGTCTTATAAAGTATTTATGTTTTGGGAGACAGTCAGAGAGAATCAAAAGCTCGTTTGGCAGTGGGAGAAAAACAACAAACAGACAAATAAGGCCGCTTTGCTTTCCTGCTTCGTATAGACAAATGAGAGAAAGTTTGATACCCGTTCTGATGCCACATGTTTGGTTTTCTCATAAAGGCCGTAAGAATCTGTAAATGTAAATGCGATGAACTAATGAAGTTTATTTGGGATGCTGACGTCTATTTAGTATACATGTCAAAATAGTATTTGTTTGTGTTTGAACTTTGCTTGGTACAGTAGCTGTTACGCTAGTCATAGTTTTAAAAAATACACACACTTATAGTAATGCATTTTCTTTTACTGATATTTTAAATAATGCAGTTAACTGGTGCCCATTCACTTGCATTGGTTTTGTGTCCATACAATAGAAGTGAATGGGTGCCGGCATAGTTCGGCTGCCAACTTTCTTCAAAATATCTTATTTTGTGTCCCGCAGAAAAAAGAACATCATACAGGTTTGAAATGACAAAAGACTGAGTAAATGATGACAAAATTGTCATTTTTGGGTGAACTTACACTTTAATAAAAGTCTACACAGCGAAAGTACCTCTTTGCAAAAAACAATGACAAAACACATTCACCTCGGTGTTCTTGTAATATAACATTTAAAAGAAATGTGGTTATTACTCGAACTAATGCTTGATAAAAGAGCAATGGCTGAATACTGCATAGAAATATAATGTTACAGATATAAGCATAGGCGTCGATTTGCGTAGGGACGGTCCCTACCAATATCCAGGGAACACTAATTTATCCCTAACAATAATTTCGACCAAACAATTCATCTACATTTATATATAACCACTGATGCCATCTGTGTCTTGTGTTTTCTACCTTATACTAATTTTATTCAACATTTTTTTGTCCAGAAATAATTAAATTGAAGTAAAACATCTTATATAACCGCTGTTTGTGGAACAAAATTAGTTAAATCTCGTTGCAATGAGTCCCGCCTCTGAAGCTCACGTCGCTAACAGGATTGGCTTTGATTTTTTAAGTCCCGCCTCTCTAACCCAGGTCGCATTATGAATGGCTTTGAGCCTTTGATTTCTCTCGCTAACGTGTGACGTAAGCGGCTTTCGTTTGAACGAAGCGCCAAAGCTCTGTCAACACGATGCAATGTGCATATGCTTGCCTGTAAGGAAAAAAAATCTTAACAACAGTTCTATTGAAAAAATATGCGACAAGTTACAAGAAAGTGCACACTTGAGGGTGTTTGTATTTAGTATGTGAATTTAGTTACCAATTATATATTTTTTGTTGTTGTTTCATTCATCTGAAAAAAAATGGTAAAGAATTCCATGTGTTCTGTGATGGATGTCAAATAAGTATAATGTGTTCTATTTTTTTCTACTGTAGCAGACCTGGAGGAAATCTGCTGGTTCAGTTTTTATTTTACCCTGCCAGAATATTCACTGGCATCACAAAAAGTAAAAAACATAAAAATCTAATCAAATGACCTGTTTAATATTTGTTGTTTTTGACTTGTGTAACATGGTTAAATATTAAAAAAAAACGTTAAAACATTATATTGCATAGTTCAAGAAAATCGCAAAAAACTGTTGTGATAATGCGGCTCTGCAGACCAACTTTATTTATGTCCCCACCAATGTCAAAATCAAAAATTTGCCCTTGGATATAAGTATGAAAACTGCACTGAAACTCTTTTGCTTTACTCAACGTTAAACACTACTGAAGTACTCCTTTTCATGAGTCTTGGTCTGTACTCTGTGAATGAATGCGCACGTTTTGCATATATTTATGCTTGGCCAAGTTGCAGCTTGTCTCTCAAACAAAACTCTCTATACGATCAGACATCTGACCAAGTGTAAACAGCCCCTCGGATGTCACTGGACTCTGGTGTCTAATGCTGTTTCCAGTGTACCAAGCATATCTAAGACCCTTTGATCTGAGGCATGAAAATCCTCTGCACTTTACAATTTTAAACATTTAATGAAAGCTCGCTGACTCAAGTTTTCCCTTTAGAATGGTGTATGTATATTCATGAGATTATTTCAGATTTCAATTTCGCTTCAAATAATTTAAGTTCATTACTTACTATCACTGGTCCGTCCACAATGGGGAATTATAACTCATTTGCATGGATTGGACAAATCTCATTGGATTACCGTGTCTGTTTTTTCACTAATGGGGTCTTTGACTCTAAGGCCAATACAAGCAGGCAAATTCCCCCATCAGGTCTTCAAACCATATGCCGGAATTACAAAGCTCCCTGCCTTCTGGTGCTGACAAGAGGATTGCTACATTGTGGAAATTAGCAAGTCTTCTTGAAGTGACTATTGGTGTAATTAACATTGAGTCGCCCATACCCGCCTCCCTTCTGCAGAAAAAGGTGTGAATGACAATAATTGCTACAAGGGAAAAAAATCCAGGGAAAGTTGTTTTTGTCATCGGAACGTGTGCGAGGCCCTTAGGACGGGGGCTTCATTATGGAGTCGGGAAATAAAGTCAGAAGAGACAGATGGCACATGGTTCCTCTGCCCTGCTTGCCATGTGCCCGCTCTCTCCTGGCAAAAGGAACCCTTGTACGGAGACACGGTGCACAGGAATGTGTCAGGATCTGCTAAATTGGAGTGCTGATATAAAATTGAAGTGACGTTAATAGATTACCCAGAGTTCATTTGCATTTTCAGAGTTATTATGAGCTCTGGTAACAGGGCTAACAGGCGTGGGGTCTGTTCCTCTAATAACATTTCTGATTATGCACGCCATATTCCTGGCAGGTAAAAAATAAATAAGGTCTTGTTGGGGGGATTTTTGACAACGATTTGGAAGCTATTTTCTGAGACATATTTATGGAAATACGTAACGCATCCAGGATAATGCTCAGCATGGATCGAAACGCGTACTTTTAAACTATCAGCCAATGTACATTTACAGTCCGCACATTCATTTAATGGGTCTTAAATACGCTGCAACTCGTTGAAATCATTTGAACCACTCCTGTATGGTCTAATATTAAGCTGTTTTATTTTATTTTCATTGCGCTCGGAGCAATAAACATGTCTTTAGTTCATATAAAAATCCCACTAAAGTACATTATTGGCCAGCAGAGGTATTCATGCTTAACAGTTGTTTACTATATGAAGTAAAAATTTTATGCACATGCACATTTTGAATGCATTCTTCACCACCGTATGTCTGCAGAGCTTTCAGAGCAGACGTCTTCAGCTGCCAGCCCGGGAGCAACCAGACATTATGCCTGGCTCAGAATTTCCTATGCAAATTTCTTTCAGAGAAATGTGTAGCAGTTAAAGCAATTGAGCCTTGTGAGATATGAATTGCTAGTAAAGAATGTGCCCACAGACTGTTAAACAAACAACTGAACACACTGTCATGGGCTTGTTGTATTAAACCTGCTTTGTCCAGCTTTGACATGTTAAACAATTAGAAGAAAGTCCTCCTCTTAACCCGGAGCTATCTTTACCAGGTCGCTTTTTAACGCTCTAAGTCAACCATAGTTATAGTCTAATTACAGTTTGCCAGCATTCATGACTGCTTTCACATGAAATTGCTGAAGCCATAGGCGCTGCATAGATCTTTTTAATTACCTGCTTCTTAATTATTCTTTTTAGCTGTCAGTATATTTAATGACTAAATTTCTGACAACACCATCAAAATTAATGTTTCCTGTGCCAAATAAAGCCTTTTTTTAGATGACGTCTGCTCTTTTAAATATGCTGTGGTGAATACAGTGAACATCTGCTGCTTATTAGTTTTTTTTACAGTACACCTCAATAACCATGTAGAAAACAAAGAATCTGAGAAATTCACCCAACTTGTGTAGTAGTGATTGCAGCATGGCGTAAATGTCTCCGTTATGTTCTAAAGGTTTGTACTCATATGCTTAAGTGTGTGATGTGGTGCATGGAAGTGGCAGATGGAGAAGGAAGTGGGGGGCGCTGGGCCTTTAACATGGTGTGCAGCTGGGCCACAATGAAGGCACATCTGCTGGTCAGACTCCACGCTGAGGTTTTTGAGGGTCAGGGAGTTAACTCACTGCAGCCAAACCATGCCTGTCTGACCTCAGAAAATATGAGAAGGCAGTGATCAGCAGAAATGCGTAAGCGACCTGCCTCTCCAGAAACACTTCTCCACACTAAACTTGTGTGTGTGTGTGTGTGTGTGTGCCTGTGTGAACATAAACTTAAAAAACATTTACATTAGAATTCATCAATAAAATGGATCAATAAAAATAGCACATGTGCATTATTACAGTGCATACAGTGGGTTATTTTAAAATGCTTGCTTTATCCAATTGTTTGGTGAAATATGTACATGTAAATTTATCTCATTGGTTGAAAATAACCTAGCATTTTAACAGTGTACACTTTTACATACACTCTAAAAAGGCTTGGTTATTTTCAACCCATTGTAGGGTCAAAAAAAAAAAACACAACAGTTAAGTTAAATTAATCTAGAAAATGTTCATATTTGACCCAATAATGGGTTGAAACAACCCAGCATGGATTCGTTTATAACCCAACTGCTGGTTTTGTTCCTTTTGACCCAACAAACAATGGGTTTAAGCCAGCATTTTTAGAGTGTATTTTGGACACGTGTAGTGTTTGATATGTGTCCGGTTGAACTGATTTTACTAAAATAATAATTAATCTTCTGTAAAAATATTTCTTTCCCCTTCCTGTCTATTCTTAGTAAGGCCTGACCGTCTCCATCCGGTTACTCTTGAATTTATATGACTGCCTTATAAATCCACAGAGGTTTTGCAACAAGTGTGAATGAAATGGATTTTCATTTGAAATGGGCTCAGTGAATAAGATGTAAGCAATTCTAGCTATGAATGTGCAGTTTTCTTTGAAACCTTCCCTCCCGCCGCTTGGACATCAATGCTATACATCACAAAGAAAGAGCTTATAAATGATCTTACTTCACTCCACTAAACTCTGCAGTCATGTTCAGCTATTTATAAAGGCAGATGAAGGTACAAAACAGTTTCATCCATTTCTATCAAAATTCTTTTTGTATCATTGAATCTCGTACAGCGTCCTTTCTTGTTTTACTGTTCGTAGTGACAGTTCTAGGTTGCTGGGTCATTGATCATAACAGTCGACATAGAAACCTCTACCAAACATATCAGAGTTCACTGAAATTTCTATCAGATCACATACATGGCTTTCACTGCATCACAAAGGGGTGTGCAATTTTTTTACGGTTTGAAGTTGACCCGTCACCAAATAACTTTCCATCAGTCAGTTAATGATGTTCCGTGCTCTCAAATATAATGCAGGAACACTGCTCTGGGTTTAGTCACAGACCTCAGTCTGTGCTTTTCACATTCAGGAACAAAAAGCCTCCACATGCACAGGAAATGATGCCATTCATTGTGTTAAGCACAAGAGTGCATTAAATTATTATATGAGAGCTCAGAAGAATTGTGGACAAGAAAGAGGAACACATTTTTGTCTGCTTTATCCCTTTAGCTAGAGAGGATAACAAAAAAAGATTATAGATGGAAATAGACAACAAATGATGAAGGGGGGGTGTATTTTGCAGTTGGGTGATGAGAGGAGCCCATAAATAGCTCAGGCCGGCGCTAATGGGCCCAGGAGGATATTGTGTTGGCTTAGAGAGTGACGCTGATGCCATATGACAGGGTAATCAGCGCTGAGGTGGACACTGACATTATCTGTCTCTCATGATAAGGGAAAGCATAGAGGTGAAGCTAACCTCACATCACTCAGACCTATCTCCCTCATCCCGGCCGTGAGCTGAATGATTGCTGCACGCTGATATTCGCTGCTCCGGCGTATGAGATGGAATAGTGTTTGCAGTTTCGGTCGGCCTAATTGACCTGATTTACTGCAGATTGGAAATTATCTCTGAACGAAAGCCATGACATCCAGCCAGAGAGCCTTTAAAAACTGTTGAAGCTTAGCGTATTTGCAGCAGCTTCTTTTTAGGTGTACAATTGTTTGTCCGGTATTTATAGCGGCCCTAACACACAGGGTTTCTGCCAATCTCATATTATTCTTGAGTACCTATAGGGTAGTATTGCATACTTCGTATCTTCGAAGAGTATTTAGTTTGATCACATTTATAAAAGATAGATACAGCTGTACGATTACTTCCAAAATCATATGGCGCGTGCAGGGGGGAGGAGTAGGCTGAACTAAAGCACGTGCGCACCCATTGCCAACAAAACACAGACATCACCGCATGCGGTTCATGTCCGGCATCTTTTAGCGCTGGGACGGCTCCATATATCAGTTTCAAACGATCTCCAAATCCAGCGTTATATCCACAGTTTATATAACATTCATCACCCAAATGCAGTGAACAAACAAACACCTGAACTTCGCGAACATATGCTCTCTCTCTCTCATGCAGACAAGTGAAAGTGACGTCTGCGCATGCTCCTTCTCCTGCTCTCCTTACTGCCGCGTGCTTTTCCGGGAGAATTGTCCAATAAGGGACTTGAACAAATTGTTACGAAGCAGTTTTATATCTTCGAAAAAAACTTTCCAAAACCTGTACGATCGCTGGGGGAGTGTACCGAGCACAGAAATACTACGTAATACGCCCAACTCGTTTTTTGACTAGTTGACCATATTAAGCATGAGAAGACAGCACGTTTAACATTGTAAAGTCAGAATGCATGAAACACCGTTGCAGGGCCGCTTTAAAAGTGGAAAGCGCACATACATGTTTGTGCATATTATTTATGTGATGTATCTGTGAATTCCCTCTTTAGATCGGTTATAGACGCGTGTGTGGGAGAGTGTCTTACACGAGCAGCATCCTGTAGAGGAAAGCTGAGATTTCGGTGAATGCTTGAGTGTTCTAATCTACGCTCTCGCCGTTGGCACTGCTTATTTATATCTGATACGACGCCTGGCTGCTTTCTCACAGACGGCCCTCTGTTCAAAATCTCCTTCATCTATTAATTATGCAAGAGACACAGTGTGGATATTTAATGTAGCGTCAAAGCTTTTCTTTCACCCCTCACCCTAGGACCTCATTTCATTGTGCTGTAACCGTGCATCTATCTGTACTTTTCTCTGTGTTCCTCTTAATTTCCATCACCTTGCTGGCAAGCCAGTGAAACCTCTCTGTCTCTCTCTCTTTCTTTTCTTGCACGTTATTAAGTTGTGGCATAGCAGCAGTGTGTGCTCCCCACAGGCATTCAGCGTTGCCCTCCCAAATTAAAAGCGCTGATTACATCCTGTGGGCAATGCGTTTTTATTTGCTCTTTATATAGTCCTTTTATGAGTCTATATTATAATGAGCGGCAGTATGCAGAGTAAACACACAATTGCAGAGAAGCACGTGACCAAACCCACTCAGGATGCCATTATACACGGGCTTTTTAGGGTAGGACACCCATGGCTCAACCGCCTTTGTGCTGATTGGGATAACCAGTCTGTGGAAAGGTGTTTTTCCTCTTGTGAGGAAAGGTCTCTGTAAAAGGTCTTCTCGTGGGGGTCGCACCCCGCATGATTTACAGTGCCTGGCTTCGTTGGGGGGACAAAAATGTGAAGGAAACGCATTCATCATTTTGGTGTATGTCTGAGCGTAGTGGAGCACCCAATCGTGGCTGGGAATGAAAGGCCGGGCATAAAAGTCTTTACTGCAAGGTCATTTGAAAAAGAAACAGATAAGTTGTAGAGATCAATTGGTAAATCTCTACCGCATGGAGCCTTTGTGGTTTCCACAGGGGACTGGCCTATTAAAATAGATCTGTGCTCCATGAGCATTCTCTGCATGCATGAGGAAAGCTATCATCACATTGCTCCAAATAGCAAAACTTAAATATTTACAAAAAAGTTTTAATTGTAAAGATTCCATATTTTAAAGTTTTATCATTCAACATCATTTATAATCACACATTTGAAATAGCGATGTGTAGAAAAGGATGAATGGATGGATAGGGAGGTTGGTTGGTAGGTAGGGGGATGGATGGATGGATGGATGGATGGATGGATGGATGGATGGATAAGTAGGTTGGTAGGTAGGGGGATGGACGGACGGACGGACAGACATGATTGGATGGATAGGCAGGTTGGTAGGTAGGTAGGTAGGTTGGGGGATGGATTGGATAGATGGATGGATGGACAAATGGATGCATAGCTATGTACTGGAGCAACAACAGGGCAATACTACACTAATACTATAAAACAAAATACTGTCATTTCATTTATTTAAATTTTTTATAAGCTTAACATCTTCTGCGAGGGGTGTGTTAAATTATGAGAACTTATCTACAACGAGTTAGAGATCTCCTAAAATGCCACATTTTATCAAATACTTAACTCATTTATTTCCTTTCTATACCGCCCTTTTATTCATCATTTATTTAAAAACGTCCCTCTAGGTTGTGTGTTCATGTGCAAATGAGAGTGTATTTAGTAGTATGTGTGTTCCTTTTGATGGATTGCTTGTCAGAATGCTCCACGAGCGCTTCCTATGGCTCACTGAAACATTTACTCACCAGTCACGTTCCCTGCGTTTGGTCTTACCATTCAGAATCTCACTGCAAACGTGTTAACCCTTATCACCCAGACCATTTTGTCGGAGGCCAGAAGGTTTGCTCATGTGATTCCCTTTTGTTTGATACTACCAGTGTGGGGTGGAGCTCAATCCATCACCACGTCCATATCGTGCAGTTGTCATGTCGGAGGTGACAGTGGAAAGATCAGTGGCCTCCGCAACGCTCTGTCCACTCCCACGTCCACCCAACTCCTTTGACCACGGTGCTTTTCATCGTCGTACGACTGTTTTGTGCGGACGGTGATAGTTTTATGTCAACTTTGATGGTCCCATCATGCTTACAGGAAGTCACGCATGGTAGTGTTACATCATTGCCTTACCTTCACACCACCCACACACCTGCCTTTTATCACCTATCCTTTCCTTCTTTTCACTCTTTCCGATGAGGGCGAGCAGACTTGGGCAGTGTTCTCTGTGATGATCACAATCACTTCAGTGTGTCATTTATTCTCCTGAGTGCTCAATACTTATCTCACTCTAGGCACAGCCAAAAATCGGGCTGGAACATACCCACCACTTCAAGCCAACCGGAGGGACAGAACTATTCCTTTTGACCACATTGATGACATGACTCCAATGTGTCACACAAAAAATGTTGAGAAGTGATTTTCCCCCAAAAGTATTTTTGTTACTTTTCAGATTGTGAATTGCTTTGTTTGCGCCTTTCTGTCATCTCTGTCTTTTCTAAGTCGGAATAAAATAGAAGAGAGCAGATCTCTGTGTCATGGAGCCAGGCAGATCTGCAGTCTTCTTTAGCAATATGTTTACGGTTTGACAGCACGTGTCGCTGTTTTGATGGAACTCTTGTCTCATTGGCTCTATTTGCAGTCTAGCCACATAAACTTTTTTATTTAAAAACACAAACTGTGTTTTGAAAATTGTGAGGATGATGAAAGGGATCCATCTTCACAATGCCCCTTTGACTTATTGGACTTCTTAGTGCGACTTCCATCTTACCCCGTCTTGTTTCATTTAATTCTGACTGTCTAGGGAACAATTAAATATGTGAAGTGTAGCAATTTGCCTGGAAATTATTTGACAGCACCCTCTACAAATCCTGAACATATTTTCTAAGAACTAATTAAAATGAATCAATGACATGCCACTTCGAAATGGCGGTGTATGTCAAAGCCATCAAAGGACACTCTTAATTGTTTTGTTTCTGTGGTTCTTGTAAACAGCGTGTCAAGGACTGCACTCAAACATCCATGTTACAAGATTTTTTCCTCCCTCAGATGCCTTTCATAAGGACGTACTTTACAGCCCTTGCCACCCACTGCACATTAACTCGCCCCAGGCTGCTAGCATGTTGTGTTAAGTGTTGGTTGTCTTGCTGTCTCATCAAAAAACATTAATTGTGGCACTAAAGTGATGGTCACTTACACTAAATCTGCCTGAGGCCTCTTGTTCATCCCCGGCTCGTGGGAGCAGACTTAAAAGATTGACAACCGTGTTTCAGCGGCAACAGCATAAACATTATGTGGCCCAAACTTAACCAACCCAAACCGGTTGACCTCTGCAAAGAATCAGTAACTGTCGAGTAGTTTTAATTTAATACAATTAATATATCATGAAATATTTACATAAATTGTTATGAATATTAAATAAATATTAAATAGATTGTTATATTATAACCAAAAACAGACCGGAAGTTAAAGTTATAGTTCACCCAAAAAGGAAAATTCTGTCAACATTTACTCACCCTTTTGTCATTTCAACCTTTTCTTCTTTTACAGAACACAAAAGAAGATACTTTAACCGAACATCACTGGCCCCCATTTACTTCTATTGTATGGACACAAAACCAATACTAGTGAATGGGGGCCAGTTTACAACATTGTTCAAAATATCTTCTTTTGTGTTCTGTGGAAGAAAGAAAGTCATACAGGTTTGAAATGGCAAGAGGGTGAGTAAATGGTGACAGAATTTTTATTTTTGGGTGAACTATCACTTTAACTGGCGCATACGTCCTATGAAACCGTCTATAACTTTCATGCTCTTTTGGTTCATATAAGTGTTTAGGTTGAATCGGATACTTCCAAAGTCCCTTTACAAAAGCCAGTGTTTTGAAACGGAGCATGAATGTGAATGAACAGCAGTTATGAGGACACATTAGGTGAGCGGAGTGCAAGATGGGACTACTTTATTATTTATAGTCTCCCTCTCTAAGCCTCTCAGCAACATTCATGTCCCTTGATAAACAACACGAAGGAAACACCCTTTTCAATTATACCTCCAGCTGTAAATCATGTCGGAATGAGTGGTGGTCTAAAAATTACACCCTTCCATATGACAGGCGGGAAGCGCACACCTTGATATCCTGCTGATAGTATTTGCCGTAAATGTCCACCTGTATCGGCAAAGACACAAGCTTTGCTGTTATGAGCTCAAATTGGCCGCAATCCAGTATGTTTCGGTGTGCTCTAATGGACGTGTTGACTTGCCTGTTGTCCCGTGATTCACAGTTTTAAACTCGGACTATTATCCCTGCCGGTTGGTTTAGGCCGCAATTTTGGGAGAATGATGGGTCTTTGATGAGAGCCTTCAAAGCTGGTGATACATCTCAGGCCATTGCATTTCAATCATGAGGATCTGGGGCTGGAACTGCCCGCCTTTTACTTTTACACTCACATTCCATTGCAGAGCGATCTGACACTTTGGTTCTTTTATTTTCTGTTTGGAAAAACTACCATTAGTTATTTTGCCAATACAAATTAGATTTTATTCAAATTTTATACATTAGCAGATTTAAAGGGATAGTTCACCCAAAAATGGACATTCTGTCATTAATTATTCACCCTAAAGTTGTTCGAAACCTGTATATCCAATTTTTGTTCTTTTTGAACTCAAAGGATGATGTTCGGAAGAACAATAACCAAACAGATCACATCCCCCATTCATCTGTTTGGTTACTGACATTCTTCCAAATATCTTCCTTTGTGTTCAGCAGAACAAAGACATTTACACCGGTTTGGAAAATCTGAGGGTGAGTAAATGTTGACAGAATTTTCATTTTTGGGTGAACTACAGCTTTCCTGTAGCTCAGTGGTAAGAGCATTGCGTTAACAACGCAAGGTTGTGGGTTCGATTGCAGGGGATTGCAAATACCTCTGTATAAATGTATAGGATAATGCAATGTAAGTCTCTTTGGATAAAAGCGTCTGCCAAATGCTTAAATGTAAATGTAACTTTTCCTTTAAAGTAATGTTCTGATAAATGGTTGGTTTCTTTAACCCTCTAAGCACCAAAGTCGCAGAATTGCGACAAGATGTCATACTTAATAAAATAGGCTGTAGATCCTAATATGGTGTAATATCTCATTTGTATCTTATACCACTAGATGGCAGACATGTAGTTATTCGATTCCAGAGTGTTCGAGCAAATAGTAGAGCAAGTGAGCTACCGTGTCATTGAAGTGGAAGCAGTTCAGTTCAGAGCGTCAGAGTAAAGTTCTCTCAGTTGTGAGAGAAAATCGCCAAATGGCCAATAAAAGGTTGTACCGTGAGGATGTGTTGCGAATGTTTTTCCCCGATTCTGACTCTGAAGGGGAATATTTGCCTTTTGGAAATCACGATCGGTCGTCTAATGGCCGCGCGTCTCCCGGTACATCTGTGCAGCGCAATGGTGCCGCCGTGCAAGGCACGAATGTTCACGAAGCACAAGCGAGCGATCATTTCGACCCTTTGCCTAACGGAGATGGGGGAGGCAGGGGTGAACGTGGTCGTAGTGTCCATAGGAGAGCTGTTGCTAGAGGTAGAAGCAGCTGATTGGGCAAGTAGCTGGTAAACTGATCAAAAAATAGGCACATGCATTTTACTATGGCACAGTAATATAGTAATACTTTACTATAGTTACTCATAGTTTTACTGTTGATTTCCTCTTTTCCTGATCATTTGGAATGAACAACAACATGTAAATAAGTTCAAAAATCAATTCAATATCTACTATTTCCTGAATATTACTGATAAACTGATCAGAAAGTAGGGAACTGTTCACATGCGTTTTACTAGTAATATAGTAATAATTTAGTACTTTCTCCTGTTTTATAGTTGGTTTCCTCTTTTCCTTATCATTTGGAATGAACAACAACATGTAAATAAGTTCAAAAATCAATTCAATATCTACTATTTCCTGAATATTACTGATAAACTGATCAGAAAGTAGGGAACTGTTCGCATGCGTTTACTAGTAATATAGTAATAATTTTGTACTTTCTCCTGTTTTATAGTCGGTTTCCTCTTTTCTGATCATTTGGAATGAGGATAAAAAGACAAAAAAAAAAAACATGCAGAAAAATTAAAACATCAATTCAATATCTACGATTTCCTGAATATTATGAAATTCAAGATGGGCGCCCCTGATGACGTCATATTATGCAAATTAGATGAGTATATTTACACCCCACATAAACTTTCAGTCATGCCCAACATTTTTCTAATTTACAGAAAATCTCTTTCTTTAAGCCACAAGCTTTTGAAATCTTGATGTCAAAATCCTCATGCCCCCTCGCCCTTAAGTACTGAGATCTCAAAATTTCATCTGAACATAGAAAAATGAAAGCAGTGTTATGATGAACATACGTATGTTACATATAATACATATGTTTATGCATTATTTTTGGATATACCCCTTTGTACAAAAGGTCAGATTTCCTGCCTCCATTGAAGTACATAAGGGGCTCTTTGAAGCATTCTCACTCATGCTGGGATAACATGGAACATTTGGGTTTGTACAACCTTGTGGAGTTCCTCCCAGTGTGAGTGTAGGCTTAACAGTGTTGGGTAAATTACTCTGAAAAAGTAATTAGTTACTAGTTACTAATTACATATTCAATAGTGTAATTAGATTACTTTACAAATTACTCTGTCCAAATAGTATTTAGTTACTTATTACTAATTACTTTCTATATCCTACATCAACGTTGTTTAGTTAAGTGATTCAAGGATTGACATGAAACGACTTATTTAATTCATTCAAATAAATAATATTAAACTATTTAAAGTACTCTATTAACTGACCAACGTATGACAGATGTGAGAATTATACATTTTACAAGTTACAAGTTAGACTTTGAATTTTGATGTCAATTCCACTATTGCACACACATATATTACACAAAGTATTTAGTTTAATTACATAAGAAGTAACTGTAATTAAATTACAGAAAACATAAGAGTAATCCCTTACTTTACTTTTTCAAGGGGAAAATAATTAAATTACAGTAACTAATTACTTAGTAACTAGTTACACCCAACACTGAGGCTTAAGCATAGGGGAAACAACCAAATACGAAAACTTTCAGTATTTCATGTTATTTATCAGTTACATTTTTTCAGCAAGCTCAAACTTTTGGACCTCACTGTATATATTAGATTATACTATGCAAGGTTATAGAGACTGCATGTTGCAATTCTGAAACCATCTTTCTGTTCCTAAAGATACAATAGTGATCCCATCCCAGCTGCCACTGGTTCGGCAAATGACATCAGTAAATAGCTTCCAGTGGGAAGCTAAGTGGTACCATGATGGGATACCCATTTGTCTAGCCACATCACCAGCCTTGCACAGCTGCCCACCCAGAACTGGAAAATTATACCATAAAACCAATCTTTATACCAACTCTGTTTGCTCTACGAAGCTTTGAAATTACAGAAATTGTCAAGACTTCCAGTGGCCATGGGAAGAGTTCGACATTAAATATAAACAATCCTATTGTTGTCCACCTTGAATGCGTCATGGAGGACATTTACACTTTTCTTTGTAAGATTTGATCAGTAAAACGTATGAAGTGACGATGTGTAAATACTCTCAAAGACAAGAAACCTCAAAAGCTCTACCTGGGATTTTACCAGCTTTATCAGATTCAGTTAGTGCACCAGTGACTGAATGTCTCTAAGCCACTCTGTGAATCTACCCATTATTGCTTTTCACTTCACTGGTCTTTTCAACAGTTTTCTACCATCTTATCAGACTTTGATTTAGGTGCTTTTGGAGTTACATTTTCATGGCCTTTTATGTTTCTTATTACTGCCAAACGTGCATCACTGATAGTGCTTGCCCCGAGGCATCTGGATATTTTGTTTATAAAATTAGCTTGCGTTTTTAAGAATAAGAAATGTTTTTGAGCACCGGTTCATTTTATGCAAATCTGTGTTGGATAAGACTTTTTATAATGCAATTGAATGCAAATTTACATCAAATAAACCAGTTTGTTTATACTTAACACTAACTGATGACAGGATTTTACGCTTCAAGTTAAGTAATTTGGACATCAATGCAAGTTTATTTTATTTTCTCTTGGGCCAGAATTGATATACATATACATATGAGTCAGAGTGTGTTACATATCAGTACCCTAATAGGGATTACAATTCATTCTGTATTCTGCTTTTGTCATACATACATAACAACATTCCTGACAAACGCTTTTACAATTTGCATATATTAATTAGTATTAACATCACAGCTAAACAGTACTTGACATCTTTATTTGTCTGCAAAACACCATGTATTTAATATTCAGTATGAGCTAAAGTCAAGATTGTGATACAGTATGTGTTTTTTGAGACATGCCATTTGAACTTCACAACATTCAGAGACCTTCAACAGATGACTTCATAAGTACGTTATTATCCTACCTTGAAACTATTCACACTATTCATAAACCGCAAGCACAAAGTCTGATAGCACTAAAGCTACCGTGAATATGCCAGCAGATAATGATGCAACCACAGGCAGAACCGTGGAGAAGCACAGTATGGCTCAGGGCTATAGGAGCAAATGCACTGAGATGTATATAGCTTGAAAGCGGGCTGGCCTCGGGGACATGTGGTGGCCTGCTCAGGGTGATGCTTTCTTCATATTACTCGGTTGTTCCATGAATATGCATTAAACCCTTGTCACATAGGGGAGAAAAACTCTCTGAACTCGTGATGTATGGAGACCTTTCAAACAACACAAGCTTGTGTTTCAGGAGAACCTGGTGTCCTAAATCTCTGTCATTATACAACTGACGATACAGCATTCATTGTTTATCCAATACCCACCCCAACCTGAATTCATAAGGAGGTTTGGTATTGATTTCCTTTCACTGTATCCATGTATGCAGTAAGTACAAAGCACTTTTTCCCTTTATTTTTTCATTAGGCCCAATGCCCCACTGCAGTGTTTCAAGCATGGAGTTGACATTTCTCCAGACACAAATACGATTTTTATGGCTGTTCTCTTTGAGATCACCCAAACAACTCTCATGGCTGAAAAGGCAATGGAGCACCCTTGATTTCCCAAATGTGATGGAAGAAATGTCACAATATTTAGATGAATGGGTGGCGGACTTGTATAAAACAAGCTACGCTTCCATCCCCCAAACAACTGGGTCAATGTGATCATAATTCTTTTTGAAGTTTGTCAGGGACCCTTATAAAAGATTCGCGTTTCTTTCAAAGAAATCTCTCTTGTCTTCACTATAATCTTTTATGGCACTGTCAGCGTGACAGTTCTACAGCTGTTGGATGTGGCGAGAAACAATATTTTCAGAATGAAACTTCTGAAAGTGTCTGCCACCCAAGGGTGTAGCCATCCGGTGCCCGTGAGTCTTGGACTTTGTCGCGTAATACGTTACAAGGACAGGCCAATCTGTACTTATTTGGAGCTCTGCCAATAGACAGCTCTTTAAATCCCTCATTCTCTTTATCAGTGGAGGGGAGGCAAATTTCACAACGGCACAAGGGGGGGGGTTATTTCATGGTTCACTGACTCCACTGTTTTTGAGAACGGTTGTCTTCGTTTTTTAGTTCTTATTCTATATGCTGCATAACTGTGTCCTGCAAAAAAATGTTGTCTGCGTAGATTTCTTGCCGCTGGATGTGGGGAAATAAAAGTACCTCTGCCAATTAGCACATTGGCCCTTAGTTGTCCTGTGTTAACACTGTGGCCCCGTCCTGTGAACAGGCAGTCATTAAACTTATTAATGCGGTGCACATTCCTTTATTTTCACTGCAAAGGCATTCATTACAAAATTTCATTACATTGTTTTCAATTGACCTCCCTCTCAGAGCGAAACAGATTGTACTCGCTTGTATGTTTTATCACTGGATGTTTCCTTCCACCTCTTTTATGCAGCACCGCAGTGGTAAAACAGATTAAAGACTGCATGTGCCCTTTTGAATGGTGTGCTTCATGTTTCAACTTTATGTTTTTTTAACAGCTGGCCAGTACACAGCAGCGACAGATAGAGACAACCACTTTATCAAGGGCCTTTCAGCACTCCACAAGTTAACAGTAATGCCTTTATTAATCTCTGTGCCTCTAAGGCAGCTTTTGAGAGAAAGCGTTTAGTAAATAAAGAAAAATATACCAGTCTTGGACAAAGATAAAGAGATTGCTTTTATCTACGCATGAATCAGCTGTCTAACTCAAAGTAGTACCTCCCCAGGGCAATGCAGAAGAAGTGATAGTATACTGTAAGAATGGAGATTATTTTGCCATTGACTATAGCTCAGGCATTCTGGGAACCTACACAGACACTGATATACGCTCATAATGCAATGTAATTGAAACATTTGATAACACAACGCAGTATGTCAAATAACAGAAATCCAATTGAGTGAAAGGAAGTAATATATGTCAAGTAACAGATATCCTACAGAGTGAATCGCTCATGTTTCCATGATCATATATCATCCTCATGCTTGGGCACTCAAGGACGTGAACCAACCGTCATTAATCATACAGAAATACTACAATAACGCATCATGCGCAGGAGAGCAAACGTTAGTTGTAAACAACCCAAAGATTTTGTCACAAGATAATTTTTTCATGTTCAGTCATGTAACTTAATCCATTCAAGTTGGGACTTCATGAATTATTTGTGTTACATAGGATTCCCAGTTCCCAGCATTCTTTGCGTAAGACTGCATTTGTGTAGTAAAGAGAAACACTTGTTTAATGTTCATTTATCTTTGAGATTTAGAAGAGTTTGTTATATGTTGGAGTTTTGTGGTTAGCTTCATTCAGAAGAGTGGTCCCTATGCTTAGGTAGTGGGCGGTTACATTTTTCAACGATAAAGATATATTATGCTGAGAAAACATAACTTCAATATGTGCAACCGATGTACATAGACACAGAACAAATTAAAATACATTTTTTTGTATTATTTTATAATAGAAATTGTATTGTATTTTATTCTATTCAGACCTCAAATACTGCAAAGAAAACAATTTTATATTCACTTTTAAGTAATACAACAGTAATATTTGTACATGTATTTATGCATAGTTCAAAAATATTTTTTGTGTGATAACCTCGATTTTTTTCCAGTTTTCCTGTGTCTTGTCGTGGTGTCAGTCTTTCATATTGTTGTTGAATGACTTAATGCCCCTCCTGAGGTTTGATTTTATTGAAATTCAACAGACACTGGACTGGAATGGACACAGTACATCTATAAATGCTGATTTAATGAACATTTGGAATATTCTCTATTTTCTGCATCTGTATAAATAAACTGTATACGAAAAATGTGCAATTCTCAATACTGTTTGTGTGTGTATTTGAGAAAAAAAATCTAATATACAGTCAATATTCTTTGTAAAAGCCATCGGGTGGAGGTAGATGGTGTTATTCACACTCAAAGAAACCGAAACCCACTACATTCTCCACACTGGAGTTCAGAACTGAGAACTTTTCCTTTGTTCCTTCAGGAGAAGGTAGGGATCCCTCCACTTGGACCTAAATCAAGCTGTGCACGTTCCAGTCTTCATCGCACATGTCTTTCGCTCTGTTTCCGACAGCTCCAGATAGACTACCTGTAGCTTCAGCTCAGGCACGCTTACTGGTCAGACGTTTACCAAGCTGTCAGAGTGCTGTGGAACATGCTTTCCAAACATTTACCAAACCATCTGCACTGTCAGCGAGCTGTTTAGCATAAGCCCCTCAGTTTCTCTTATTCGCCGTCTCACTTTCATTCGTGTGTTTCTGTTTCTGTATCTGTCATTTTCATTTTTCTCGTCTTTCTTCTGAATTCATCCAAGCCATGGGTTAATGAAGAGGGGTTAGAAGAGCCGCGTGGATTGTTTGTTTGTCTGACTTTCTTCGTTTTGATCTTGTTAAGTCCTGGAGCTGTGATGTTTTTTTCCAGTTTGGAAGTCTCACAGCATGGGTGAGCGCTTGTGCACATCTGAGCAATGAAACCGACTTTTATGAGTTTATTCTGGAAAAGCTCTCACACCGTGGCCAGGGGTATTATTGAGACAGGGCTACAAAGAAGAAGTATTTTCTCTCAAAGAAAACAAGTGCGTAAAATGGACACAATTGATGTGTTTATTCGCAGTAAATTGTTTATTGAAGATTTGTTCTTCTCTTTCTCTCTGCTCCATAGGTACATCAGTTACAAGAGTAACAGCAACTGATGCAGATGATCCAGTCTATGGAAACAGTGCCAAACTGGTCTACAGTATTCTGGAGGGCCAACCTTATTTTTCCATTGACCAAACCACTGGTAAGTATTTACAGACTTAAGCTATGTTGCCATAAAAATAAGTCACCTCGCAATGTCCAGATGGTCAATTCGTATTGTTATACTTACTCAAGGCTTAAAAAAAGGGGTGAGATGAATGCCCCCGCATGAGCCAAAAAGAGTTTTAGTCGTTCACTCATTTTAATCATCATCATCATCGTTATTGGAGGTTGGAAATAAATATTAGAGAAAGACTAAATGAACAAGATCATTTTACCTGAAGGACGCATATGCATGCAGATGCCGGTTTTGTTCCGTAATGGCGCACAAAGTAATTTACGCCTTCTTGATTTAAATGACAGGCCTATCTTTGAATTCCATCTGCATTCCGCTTCTTTTTCAACCTTGACTTTGTTTTTTCCCTAATTGCATTTTCAGATGACTTGTTAACAGTGCGTCTGTAAGCAACATGATTAAATAATGGTGAAATTACATTAATAAGCAATGAGATGGAAATGAACAGCTCGTAATTTGGAAAAACAACAGACAATAAACAAGTCCTGTATCTGTCCAAATTGTATGTGCATATTAAATAAACAGACTTTAAAAATGAATACTTTTTTTTTACGAGAACACCTTGTCGGTTTCACCCCGCGCGTTTCAATCACCGCTGCTGTCAGCTTTGTCTGAGAATGCAAATGGTCGAGAGAAGGTACGAGAGCCCAAATTGAGGTGCTGTGTGCACGGTTTGCGTGATTACTGAACACATGCAGATGGCTTATTCAAGTGAGCCAGATGTTTTAATGAATGTTAATGAAAAATAAGAGGTAAAGGGAAAACAGCCATTAGAAAGTATTTGACACTTTCAACACCTCACAGGAAATGAGACACGTTTGATAAACAAGTAAACATTATGCTCCGATTCATTATTTGGTTAATAGCTGGCAACGTAAAAATAAATAAATAAATGGAAAGTAAACCTCCAAATACCTATGGAAATTAATGTTTGTCTCGCCCTGCTTCTCTGATCGGCATTCATTTGAATAGTTAATGATGAATTAGGATGAGAATTGAATGAAGGAAGAAGGATGACAGCGTATTGACAGTGTGCGTAGAGGCATCAAAAGCAATGACACACGCATTTCAGTCAGAGCATCTTAACTTCTCCGTAGTTAAACTTATCGTGGCCTTTTACTATAAATTGACGACTGTGATCGTCATGACAGAACAAAAAAACAAAGACATATAAGCATGAAATGTTGAGCAAACAATGCATGCATGCTCTAAATTATTCATGCCTAATGGAATCTGCGTCTTGAACACAATTTCTTTCGATAGAATACCTATAAGTCATCCTGGTTATTGTAAAATATGTTGTTTCTATTTATGGAGGATGTATTGTAACTTCAACAGAAGGGTGGCTATTTCCCAGGATTAAAGCTTATCACACATCGAAGCATCATAAGACTTGCAAATTATTGTGGGAATCGCTTTCCTAATGCTAAAAGAAATCGCTGCGTTGGGCCGAACCCCTTGGGATAAAAATAAAAGAACAGCTTTAAATGGTGCGAAATCTCATTCTGCATCTGTCAATGAAGCGATCCGGATAAATGGCAAAACTTCTACAATAAATGTAAAAATATGTCCAGAGGCCTTTGGGACACATTTAGTAAAAAAAATATATACACTTGGCTTTATTTAAAATGGAAAGGTATTTTACTTGTGGGTATTTTGCTGTTTTTTTTATTTTTTCTTGGACGGCTGAGGTGATGACTGTGCATATAATATTAATGATTATAAGAGACAGACAGCATAATTCACATTCACTCGGCATACAAATGACTCCAGGTGCTGCCACAATGTCGCAGCAAACAAACAAGCTCATTTGCAATGCCAAATAAAAGCGGTACAGGCAATGCGTGGCGCACACTAAACTGGCCAAGGTGTCAAGGACAGGAGAAGTGCTGCAACCAACAGCAAACAGATCGCATGCAGTCATTGATTTCAGCATCACATTTCAACATTATATCATAATACAACATAATTCAGAGTCAGATAATGATTTAAAGGTTTGTGTGTGAATGGTTAACCTATGTATTTTTTAATAGATCAAGAATGTGGATAAATAGACAAATAGCACGTGATTCAATCTTTAGGGCCTTCTTAGAATGTTTGATCGTGTGTAATTGTATACAAAATGTAAAAAAGGTGTTTTTAATTGTATTTTCATCCATTTTATTATTTATCTATTGATTTAGTAATGACAAAAACAAATCTATGTAAATTAAGTCAAATTAATTATATTTTGTGATATTCTATTATAGCAATTGTTAGGGTGGCTCTGGCAGGGATGGATCGTGAGATGAGGGAAGAGTATCTTATAGTCATTCAGGCAAAAGACATGGGAGGCCACATGGGTGGGTTGTCAGGAACCACTACTGTGACCATCACTCTTACTGATATCAACGATAACCCACCAAAGTTCACGAAAGGTAAAAGCCACACCCACTTACAAACATATATCTTCAGCGTGTTGTGCTGTGTCTCACCTTATAGACCAGATCTTATACTTTCCTGTACCTGTTGGTCTCCAAAGGCTCTTATGAGTTCAATATTCTTGAGGATCTCGCAATCGGGAAGCCTGGAGGAAGACTAAAGGCGAACGACAGAGACATCGGGGAAAATGCCAAATCAACTTACAGCATCATAGGTGGAGACGAGCGCGACGTGTTTGAGATTGTCACTGATGCTCAGACTCAGGAGGGAATCCTCAGACTCAAGAAGGTAAGACCGAAAAAATAGGTTTAATGTGCCATAGGGACTGTCGAACAGTTGTAAACTGTCAGTTATAGGATTGTCACGCTGTGCTGCGTATTGTGGAAAATATGAAAAGTGGCTCATTACCGATGACAAATGACTGTTAATATTGCAAAGGCAGGAGCTCTCGTTTTGTATTGCTTGTTGTCTTCCTCTACAGAAGCTGGAGTGCTTTTTATAGCCACTGGGAATTTCAGAGGTACTATATTCAAATTTTTTGACATAGTTGCAGGATTTTTTTTAAGAATTGGGGGTGGGCAGGAATTGGCTATCAAAATTGGGCAAGCACCGGCGTGCTTACAATGCTACAATGCTACTGTTAAAATCCACACAATGCAAGCACGGTTGTTGATTGGAAGTTCTTCTTTAAAGGACTTGTATAAATTATGTGTCAAGATCTTGTTCTTGTACAAATGAAGCCCTACTTGGCTTAAAAACTTCACTGAAACCGGCAAAACTGCAGTCTAGGTGTTCTGAGATTTGAGAACTACTGTACTTAAAAACCCCTTGACTTGCCTTCGTTCCAATCTCAGTCCTTGTGTAGCGGTGTATATTTGCATATGGAATGGCCATTGTATGCAAATGAAGAACCCTTTAGAGCGGATGAGGGGACAATGAAGCTCTTTTATCTTACAGGAACCTCTACACTGCAGCTGTGCAGCAACAATGCCACACAAACAACATCAGAAAACATGTTACATTTTACAAGACAAAACATATATTTACCTTTGAATACTGAACATATTAAAATGTTGCAAAATGTTCTTGTGCATTTGATCAACATACATTTAAGGCATCGTTCGTACAGTATATAAATTGCAGAATTTACTTACTCTACATTATTAAGAGTAAATATTTTGTGATTTTTAAGGTCCAACAACAAGTTTACGTAAACACGCCGTATAAACACTTTCATTTTATAATAGGCAGTTATTATTACCTTACTTCTTGACTGACTCTCAAATTAATCTTTCGACAATTCATCCGTCTAATCCCTTCCTTTCTGTCAGCCTACTCTGATCCGATTGGTCAGATGGTCTAGTCTGCTGTGATTGGTCTACCGTGTGCGGTGTCGCAAATGGAACGTAGGCGGGCATTACACGGAGTGACGCAAATCCGAACCGGAACTGAAATCAGAACGACAGATGACTCGTTCGCGTGATTCATAGCCAACTTCGTATTTCCTAAGCCAATAACTTTGTAATCCGTTCACTTTTGGCTTTAACTTGGCTGACCGCTTAAATTCACACACAGCAACATTACACACTGCATGAAATGTAATTTTAAGGACATTGTAATATTCACTCTTTAACTACTCTAGCTCATTCATGATATTCAAATATGAAGATATTCTGCGATTCCGGTTCTCCCTCATCAGTTTCCTAATTCTGTGTGGGCATTGTCAAATGAATATGGTCTCAAACAGCAGGCAGACAAAGAATCCGAACAAGAAAGGCAGCGCTAGAAATAAATAAATAAGAAGTGATTGGGTTTGTCCGTGGTCTCTCGCAGCAGAATGTGTAATAGTGTGCCTGTTATTCTCCGTCTTCTCATCCCATAGCACTTGGCCTGGAATCTGTTGTCTACAATGCTAATAGCATGATGGATGGCATTGCATGAGGAAAACAGGCAATCAACAGCCCGCTCCCCGCTAACCTCTATACCTCCAGACGGTGTCGGAGTTCAGGAGAGCAGAACAAGCTTGTAACGCGCACAACCCTTATTTTTCCTCAATTTTTTGCACCTGCCACTGTGCTCGAACACTCATTTTCCCCAGGCGCCGGGGCCGAGCCAGTATGCGCCGAGCATCATCTGCACCGGGTCGCCCGTCGCAGCCTTCTCCAACAATTAAAATGTAGTTGAACTGTTTCTAAATATTGAATGGGCATGACCAAAGAGCCTTTGTAGCAAGGTTAAACATATTGATCTGATTGAGACGCCACAGGCTCAGGCAGTCCAGATACCGCTTTGTTGTAAAGGGATCCACGCTTTCATCTCCCCCCTGCCCCCTTTAGGCGGTTACGGAGGTGCTGGAGAGGGATGCTGTACTATATGCCCCCCACTGCTGATCTTTGATGGTTGCAAATGTGTCCTCGATACAAACACTCTCAAAGCATGCCGGGGGTGAGTTAGAGATTTCGAAACAGATGTCCATGAGATCCCGAGTAAAAAGATCCAGGGTAAACAAACTACAGTTAGACTGATCTGAATGCATGCAATGGACACATGGAACCAAAGAATGCATTATTTTGGAAATGATGGAGGTTAGGGGACAGCCATTGTCAAACAGTGCTGAAACAGAGACCCGTAGGGATGAAAATATGGCAGTTGCAGAGCAGAGAGTTAAATGGCATGCATGATTATCAAAAGAAGGAGGTGTTGGCGTGATATTTTTAGATGGAACAGTTTTGCTGTGTCTGTAATGAGAGAGGCTTGTTTCAGTTGTGCCAAAATGCAAAGCTGCACTTTCATGACGTCCTGAAGTGAACTTCAACAAAATGTTAACATTTCTAGTACGTTGTTAAGAGATGCTTATTTCTTTCTTTCGTTCTTTCGTTCTTTCTTTCTTTCTTTCTTTCTGTCTTTCTCTCTCTAGCTCTTTCTTTATCCATTTTTTTACATGTTAGCCATAAAACCCTAAAAGCTGTCACTAAAATTCAATAGTCCTGTACAGCATTGACCTTTTCCAAAGCAAGCAAGGAGCCAGACTGCAGCTTGTTCAGAATTTTACGTCAAATGGAAACGTCTGGTTGTAAAGCTCGGCTGAACAGTGTGCAAAAGAATTTAGAACCAGTTGTGGGTCCTACACTAATTTCTGGTTGTCGGTGATGTTCTTTTCTGAGCATGTATTTTTTTATCACTGTTGTGAACCTCCAGTCCATTGAGGTGGAAAGCAAACTCAGGCTTGCTGAACAGGCTCTCAAAAGAATGAACATCAGAAATGCTGCAGGACCAGATGGAATCCTAGGGCAGATCCACGCGGCATATGTGGATAGGTGTTCACCATCATTTTCAGTCTTTTCCTTGGCCAGTCTCTTCCTTGGCCAGTCTCTTATATATGAATGTTTTAAAAGATCCGTTATCGTTCCTGTGCTGAAAATAACGAAATCCCCCTTGATCGTAATGGCTGCCACCTGGTGTCTCTCACCTGTAGACATGAAGTTCTCTGAAAGAATATTCCTTCCTCACTCTTGCATTGCATTGTGAATGGTGTTTGTAGACCACAGGCGAAAAGCAGGGCACATCGCATGTACCTGCACATCCTGAAAGAGCAAACCCAGGTGGCAAGGGTGAGAAAAGGCACCTTTGCAAAATGGTGATATTTTCGTTTCAGACATTTTAGTTTGCAGATGACACTGCAGTGGTGGGTCTAATAGTAAGAAAGCTTGCAGTACCCCTTAAGGTGAAGAACCTGACACCCTCCTCTCCACCACTGAAAGTAAGCAAGACTAAGGTGCTGATAGCTTTCAGATGAAAACTGGGAAGGTGCACAGACATCTCTTGATCACGACGCTGTGGACAGAATGAAAAATGTAAGGGTGTTCATAGTTTAAAGAACATGTTACATAAACCAGCAAGTAAAGAAGCCCCAACCATCTCGGATGTCAAGGCAGATTCTGATGAAAGTGATACGGTGAGCTCAGGGTACCACCAGATGCTCATTCCAAACTGCAAAACATGCTAAGCATCCCAGTCACCCCTAAACAACAGCCTCTTCACACAGCAGCGGTCAGGGCAAGACTACTACAGTCTCAATGCTCAGCTACTTCCCTCAGGCGATCTGGATTCCTAACAAGGACACTGCCAAGTGACTGCAGTTGCTTATTCCAAAACACATACTTAATTTCATCACTGACGATGTATCTGTCATGAGCACTTATCAGTTCTACCTCATGCACTATGTGTGTGCATCTTCTCATCTTATTGTTGTTCCAACTTCATTTTTACAAGCTGATTGTCTTTTTATGTAAGTACGCAATAAAGGCACAGTTTAAGTTGAAGTTGAAAGTGGCTGAAGAAATGCTTATCACTGTTTAAGTGCTGCGTATGTGACAAATAAAAGACAATTTCTTTTACTTGAATAGAGCAAGTGCTCGCCACTCAACCATAACAAAAATCTCTGCGTAATATTAGCCTATATAGCAGGGTGTCACAAAAGAAGTCATTACATTACAAAAATAACTTTGTAATAACTCATCTAGAGTTTGCGAAAAAATATTATAGTTCCCAAATTATAAAGTGGTTGTGGAGGAGGTAGAACTACGTGTTCTGAAAATATCTCTGTGTCCATTGAAGCATGACAGTTATTATTAATATTACTTGTGTTTATTTTGGTAAAAAATATTTTTCATATTATTTCACTTTAGAAATAAAACTTTGAAAACAGAGAACTGAGAGTACACATTTTAAGTGTTATAGTTGTCTCAAATCAATGCTTTCAAATCAATCGTGTTTTCCTTTCTTTCGGCATAATTGTGGTGGTTAAGGAGGGGAAAGGAGATCAAATGAAATAAAATCTCCCAAAATCCTCCAGCACTGCAGCACACAGAGGTACATGGGCTGTTCTCATACGGGTGCCCTGCTGTCAACCGCTGTGACTTCAAAGCTCGCTGAAAGAGGAACTCCAGCTGCTCCCCGGCCCAGCTGGGACTGCTCTCGGCCCAGCTTCAGCGTCCGTGTGACCTCTCCAGTGGGACGGGGGCTTTTTTTGATAACATAAGCACATACTGTACATTTTTCATTATACCATTTCTCTTGACTCCCAGAGTCGGTTCCTTCTTGGTTTCTCTTCAGTAGTCGGGTATGTTTTAGTTTTGTCAATAGAAGTATGGCCATGGAGAAAGCCATGACATTTTTACTGGAAGGAAATGGTCAAGGAGGAATTGACCAGAACAGCAGCTCTCTATGTAGAGTGCTCTATGCACTCTACATCACTCCGCCGTAGCATGTGACGCAGGTGGGCTTATTTCATCCATTTACGTAAACAGAAATCACAAATATTTATCCTGGAGTATGAATAATTCCCAAATTGTATTTTATCTGCTGCTTCAATAATATCTTCCCATTGGATAATTGCCTCAGAGAATACATTAACAATGTTAACGTCATGGTATTGTGGGCAAGGATTAATTTTGTTTTCAAACAACACAAACATACAAATTATATTTTTTCATGATTTCTTAACAATTTGCAATACAGTCCTCGTGTTTCCATTAGATTAACCTTATTTGCAGGCTCATTTAAATCCCAAACACATGCTGTCTCAGCCACAAATTAATAACACATCCCACGCTCCAGGTAAAAGTGTGGTTATTGCTACTAAATATTATTTTTGTTTGTTGTGTTATGGGGCCAGCAGCAGTTTAAATCTTAGCCCCTGTACGTCGTAAAGTGGGGGGAAGATGGTGCAATTACAACCAGACCTGCAAACCCAGCAAACTGAATGTGCTGAAATCAGAAAACAGTTATCCTTGTTTCGGTGCCCATTAATAACAATGCCCATTTCTCCCCCCTCTGTTTCCAGCCTTTGGACTTCGAGATCAAAAAATTCTACAACCTAACCGTGGTGGCTACCAACATACGTGCCGATTCGGTTACGGGTGGCCCGTACATGGACCAGGCCACGGTGAAAGTTGTGGTTGAAGATGCAGATGAACCCCCGATTTTCAGCAAGCCCGCATATCTCTTCGATGTGCATGAAAACGCCGCGATCAACATGGTTATAGGATCAGTCACCGCAAGGGACCAGGATGCCCCGCACAGCCAAGTCAGGTAATGGCATCTTTTTATCACCTTGACAGTTGTGCTTCCGCTTTGCTAAAGAGACCCAGAACTTCTTCATTAGATTAAGAGTAGATCAAACTTCAAGCTTCCACGTCAATCTAATATGCGAGCGCTCTTTCGCAAATGCATCCCAGCAGCCATTAAAAGCCGCTGATGAAATTGCCTGTAGAGGTGCATTTGCATTCAAACTAAATGGAGCTCTCACCTCCGCAGAATTGGTTGTACTGGGAGAGAGGGAGGACAATGCCACAAAAAGATTCGTCTCACTGATGTGTTTCACTTCTGTGACTTCCCTACTTGAAAAATTACAAGGGCACCTTGAGTATAGGTTATACAGCCAATTTCTCTCAGTCCAACCAGCATTCCTTTAATTCTCTAGTGACTTGCCATGTTTCGGGGACAACACTCAACAGGTTGCGTAATTACATGGGGAACCGGGAGAAGGGAAGAAATCAGAGATTGGGTTTCAGCGGTGCAATGGAGTTTATATTAAGTGAGCGTTCCCTTGTGTGTGTTATATTTATTTATTCAAAGAGCTCCAGTGACCATGTCCTCAAGACTTGGTGTCTTTCTTGTGCACAAGAGTTGTTCCACATACTGCAAGTAGCAAGCCATGTTAAGTCTGTGCAGCAGACATTTCATTACACTTATGCATGTGGCAGACGCTTTTTTACAAAGTGAGTTAGTGCTTTTAGCTCCTGCAGTATGCATATGATCAATTCATGTGTTCCCTTGAAACCAAACCTATAAGCATTGATATATTGATTTTGGTTATTTGTTGTTGCTGTTACAGATTATGGATCAAAGTCAGAGGTATGATTGCTTGCATGCTATAGTCGATTAAACAGGCCTGAGCAGACGTCTGTTCGTTTATACTGGACGCAGATCAAGATCGCAGTCCGGTTTGCACGCCTTTGCTTCTCTCGAGGCGGAATACATTTTCATTTGTTGTTTAAGTCTTCGCCTTCTTGGGCCGAAATGAATTTTCCTTCTTGCTGTCAATTGCATTTGTGCACCCGTTGTTCTGACATTTTGCCTCTTCGTGCCGATACATTGTATTATTGGGATGATGAATTACTTTTATGCCGGGGCCGTCCAGTAGATTGTGTTAGGTACAACATGACAACGTCCACTTAAGCATTAAAAGATGAATTATCTTTTCTAATGTGATCAAAGGATATTTTGTTGTTTGATTTGTTTGGACACGATAGCATCCTTAAATGAATTTCAAACCCTAAAGTGGGAAAGTCGCATGTATTACCGTAAGGAGCAGAAGAGTTAAAGTATTTAAAGGTAAAAGCCACTTTGTAGATAGGAAACAGATAAAAAGATGACTGACTCTAACTACCAAGCGGCCCGAGTTGTATTTCAGAGAAATAAGATAACTGTACCTCGGCACAAATGACAAGATTTCCGCTTGAATACGGCTTATTGTCCACATTGGTGTGGGTGTCACGTCAATGACACAGGAAATCAAGGTGAAATAGGGGAAGATTGTAAAAATATATGTGGGGTAATTGTGGCTCTGGTAAAAATGAAAATGTCAGTTTTAATCACAGCAGGACGCGAAAATAGTCACTCACCGAAACATTGTTCAACATCAGCCTGACCTCTTAGACCACCACTCTCTTTACCCCACATCTCTCTTTCTGCCTCTCCCTCGTTCATTTCCTTTTTTTCTAGCAACAGCCCCAAAGCTATAGTAGTGCATTGAACCATAAGACATTCCAGGTAAATGTCTCCCTAAAACATTTCAGAATTTCTCTTGTTATTGTGAACTTGACGTGCATCAAATGGTACCAAGCTGTGTCCAAGTTCAAATTAGGCCTGTTAAGAGTATTGTCTATCTGTCAGAAGAAGTGGGTGTAATCAGTGGGGATCTTTTAACCTTCTCTGACAGATTTCCCTCTGGCTCCAGCGGTTGTCTTGAAATCTGATGTCTAACATATGCTAATACATGGCGACTGCTCTTGATAGAATTTGCATTATATTATTGTGCACTTTACCTATATAGAATAGTTTTTCATTTGACTTCATTACTGTGGCACATTCAAAGAGTTCTGTCAAGTGGAAACCATCATGTACAGTAGAATAAATCTGTTAACGTGAAGTTCTCTTAATTACTCTATTAGCCGACATAATGACTACAGGCTTAGAGAACATGCGTGCTGTTCTTATTTAGAAGATCAAATTAAATGTATTTTCAATTAAATACAAACATTAATATAAACATATTTCTTCACATTAGATCTCATGATTATTTTTAGAAAATAGTTGTCAAGCTGTTTTTTATCTTTATTGTGCCGAATTAATCAGTGAACAACGTTTTCTTAATATTAAATTGTTTTGTGGAAGGGCTTGTAATTGCACACTGAGATTGTGTTTGCTGTTGTAAATTATATTAAGGTTAAATATGGGGTTTGTAAAAAAGAAAGAGGGTTAATGAAGCCTTGTTTGAATTATTTTGTTCATCATGCATGAACTGTAATAACACATCTCTGTAAAGGCCACTAGTAAGAGAATCGTAGCATTAATTATATTTTCCTCTATAGATTTCTCACAAAACATCTTTGGGCTTTTCAATTTCTTTACACCTTTAAACACAACACACATGCTATTCTATGGAATACTGAATAACAAATTTGATTGTACACCCCCTCACTGATAAAAAAAGTGTTCCCCACTGTAACTTTGTCAGTTTGATTGACACATAGCAGAACATTTCAGGGTCTGTCTCTCTGTGGTATGTGAAGCTGTCAGAGCTTGACTGAAATCTACTCGGCCTCCTGGAGACTGTTCCCAGGTGGGAATGCTGTCTGGATGCCTGCGTTGCGTCAGAGCTCCTCCTGGACCTCCACCCTTATTCTCAGGATCTTTATCACGGCTAAACATTTTTCACACGTTTGAAATCCAGGGCACACATCCTTTTTTGTTTTGCTCCAGGAGCTGCCTTTATGCATTGGGACCTTCTCAACAATTCTATCTCATATCTAGTTTTTTGAGGGAGGACATTATCGATAATTCAGAGATAAGTCATTTAGAGGTACATCTGAACCGAGATGAATACAAATAATTTCTGTCAAATTTAAAGTAAAAAAAAATATATATTTTATTTAATATGATAATATGAGTATTACAGTGTATGTATACTAATGCATAATATGCTGTAGATACTGTAAGTAACCTTCACCTGTAGAAAATAGAAAAATGATGTACTGAGGTCTGTTTCTTGTTTTCTCCCTGTTTTCCTTTTGCAGGTATTTTATTGACAGGCACACAGATTTGGAGAGGCAGTTTAACATAAATGTTGATGATGGGAAGATCACATTAGCTAAACCTCTAGATAGAGAGACGGAAATGTGGCACAATATCACAGTGACAGCCACTGAAGTCAGTAAGTAACATTTTTCCTTTTTTTCTTTATCTTGTTCAGATAACAACCTCAAAGACATTTATTACAATAAAACATTAAGGCATCTCTAAAAAAAGTACAGAGGCACATCAGACCGATAAGATCAATCACAATTGGCATCAGTTTTAATTATGTTAAATAATTTGCGATACAGAAGCAAATGTCGATATGTATATTCAGCCTTTCAAAGGGTACTTGGATATAAACTTCAAATGAACTGTGACAAAAAGAAAACCTTATTCTACACCCCAGGTTTTAATTTAGCCGTCAATGGATTTTAAGGTGGTAAAGTTTTACTTCAAAAACTGAATGCACAGAGATTTTCCTGAGTTAAATAGCTTAGCAGCCATTTGTGGACATCTAATGAGTCATTTTTACTTGTGGAAGAGCTGTTTGCTGTACATAATAGATAAAAGAACATCTGTTGACTGGATAAAGAACTTATTAAACAGAAGCTGTGGACCAGAAATAAATACTACACAAGCTATCCAGAAACCAGGAGATTCATTTTGATTGGCATGTAGAGCTACATTATTCGGATGCTGGAGCCAAAAATGTTTCCCCGGAGGAGAAAGAACCCTGACGTTGTCGTATACAATTAGCATAAGATGTCTTTGAGCTCAAAGAGTAGAGTAAACTGAATTTTTAAGGGCTCCTGACACCGCAACATTTTAAATTAAACTAAGCGTGTAAAAAGGTAATGTTTCTCAGCAGATGACCAAAACTGGATTTTTGGTGACAATTCAGAGCTGATGCATTCGATAAAAATAAACACCTTTTGAATAGAAATTTAAGTACACCTGTATGGATTACAGCATGAGCATGATTTAACTTATTTAAAATGATATATTAATAAAACAAAGCCTGAAGAACATGTACACCTATTTACCCTTGCAAAATGTTAAAATATATATACTACACTAGTATGCCCTGAAATGACCTGTAAGCACTGTTAAGGTACCATGTCATGTGCTAATGCCAAGCGGCTAGATAATTGCTTTAAAAGTCAGTGGTTGCAACCCTAATTAAATACAATCATTTACAGGGGTCCTCAAAAGGGACTGTAAATGACTGCCAATGAATAATTCCAATGCAGAGTTAATCTAATTAAATTGCCCTTTATTGTCTTCTAGACTTCAGCTGCCACCGTTTTATTAATATTAATTTTTTTAACCTTCATGTATTAAACATGCACCTGTACGGGGAATTTCAAAAGCACCATGAATGTATTTTTTTTTCTTCGTCGTAATCCTGTTTTGCATACTCGATAACGTCTAAAGCTCAGACGGATGCGGCGTCTCATCTGTCTCCCCATCAACCCAGGGGATGAGAGAGAGAAATGGGCGTGACGCAGAGAGAGAAGGCAAAAATAACTGGGTCATTGTATTACCTGGGATTTGCAACCGCTCACTTCTATGTTTGGACATCATACTTGGGTTTTCAGTGGTTTAATAGCTCATCTCTTTTCACATTAGGAAACCATAGCCAGTTTTCCAGAGCCATAGTGGCGATCAAAGTGCTGGACATAAATGACAATGCCCCCGAGCTTGCGACCGAGTATGAAGTTTTACTTTGTGAGAATGGCAAACCTGGACAGGTAAGAAAGCATCAATCAGACCAGCTCCCTCTCACACCTCCTCTGTTACGGTAAATTATTGATTTTAGAGAGAAAAAGTAGGAGTCGCCTATGTGGCCTTTTTATGCTACTCCCTGCAGAAAATGAAAACAATCAGATCCATTCAGAGTCAGCAACACTTTAACCAACATGCTGTGACTTAAAGGTGCTGTGTGTAATTTGCAATATGATAGTTATAGTTTATAATATAAACTATGTCTAAAGAGGCCTTACATAATGAAGTGTAATGTTTATTTTACCTTAGAATGAGCTATTTCTATTAACATACACCGCAGGTCCCCTTGCGTGTGAATCCTTATCCTCCACCTGCAACATACAGTAGTCAGTGAGAACACTCTCCACCTATGTGGTGAGAAGAATGACCGGGATGAGGGGTTCCTGCTTTTACCCAAACACTTAATCAAAAAGATTAAGAACTTGTCTTACAAAAGGATGGCAGATATATGGACGGACTTGGCATAGAGAACTGGGCCGCCAATGACAGCGCCCCATAGCTTAGGGTCTCTACTTTTATGAGTGAATGGGACAGATTTTTCATTCTGTGTTGGTTGCTGTCAGCGTATGGCCCCATGTGATGTCAGAAGTGAAGTAATGTATGACTTAGTCCCCTTAAGTGTCCACCAACCCATCTCTGTGTCTGTGTCCACAGGTGATTCAAAACATCAGTGCTGTGGACAAAGACAATCCTTCCCAGGGACACACATTCCATTACCGCCTGGAGACCCTCAACAATCCCAATTTCACCATCAAAAAAAATTTTGGTAAGAAGGATATACGAGCGTGAAAGAGAGTGGGGGAAAAAAAGAACAAGCGAGACATCTGCAAGCGCAAACATTTTGTGTCGAACGCGAGCATGTTCGTGCGTTTAAATGGGAAATCTGGCAGAATTAGTGTACCCAAAAGTTAACAGATGCACAATTGTCTGGACATCAGCTATTTTTTACTCCCCAGTGCATTGTGAAACAAAGCAAATGAACAGAATCCGAAGCCACTTTCAGGGAGGGTTAGCGATGCCTGCTCAATGTAGGGTGACTTACTCACGGATGACGCTGCGCAGCAGATGGTTTTAAATTTGTTTGCTAAACATACTTATATTCTTTTTCATTTTATCGTATAACCTACTCGACCTTCCTCTCCAGTCTGAGCTCCTGCTGTTCTTGCTGCACAACCAAGTATTGCACTATGCTTTCGAAGACTTAAGGGAGAACTGTATTGATCTAGTTCCATTTGGCATGTGGCCTTATGGATGACCGTTGAAGGAGTTGTTGTTTTGGCTGCTCACCAAAAGGAGGAAACGTGATATTTTTGAACCAGACAGATCAGACGTTACATCAAGAGAAGTTTGCCTTCCAAGGGACAGACATGTGTTGAGTTAACATGAAAGTAAGCGAGAGTGAGAAAAGGAATTGTGGATTCCCCTCTATCTTTAAAGTATATTGAGTGGAGCTCCAGAAAATAACAATATGAATGTAAGGAAGCATTATTACTTATAATAATAGGAATTATGTATAACAACAATAATAATAAAGATAGTAATAATAATTAATATTAAATTTAAACATTCATTACATTACATTTCATCATAATTTTTAGTAATATATAAACCGATTTTTAGTAATAAAAACGTATTACTAATATACATCTAAATGCTTTACTTTAGTCTGATCTCATTGTTCCAGTTGTCTTGATGCTATACTTATCAGATAAACCTGATTATCTATTTTAACAAAACTTACTCCTCTATGACTAATGTCACAGAGAACAAAGAATCCAGAGAGATAATTGCCATTACAAAAATGAGACTGGGTTTCAAGGAGAAAAGAAAGATGAAACAACAGTGATAGGAAAATCACTGAACAATGGACCATTCAGACAAAGACAGACCTTGAGGACTGTAAGATGAAGCAGACAGGCGGAATGTCATTAGTGACAATCTGAGATATCTTGAAAGGCGGCGTGTATTGTTGGTCAGCCTGAGTGAGTTCAGGTTAAAGATGGCCACTCCATCACACAGACGGGAGAAAGCTCTGTAAGGACATGGAGCTTTGATGCACAGCCTGAGGCGTCTGGTGCACTGAGGCCTCTTTCTCATCTCTCCTGTTGCGTGTGCCTCCATGTGTGTCAGCATGGGCTTGGCATCAAAACTTGTGCCCGGGTTTGACAGCATTTCCGAAACTGTGGTTTAACCTATGGCACTTTTCACAGTATACATTCACAAGTGAAACACATGTGAGATACATATAAATCTAAACATCTGCCTCTATATTTGTGTTTCCCTTAGTCCACATCCAATTTACTCAAATTCAGGTTATTGTACATGTCTCAAATTAATGTCTCAGCTCCATACTCTTAATGTATTTTAACAGTTGTATTTTATTTCTCCTGAGCAATGTTAGGAGATACATGTGAGACTAACTGTGCAGTGGCTATCAGGCAGATTCTTTGAAATGCCTGAACCTCTGGAGCAAAGCTGAGGAGGTTTGTTTGTGATGATAACTGTAATTACAGTGGCTGGTGATGTGAAGAGGCCATGGTGAACTGAGAACTGCCAGGTCCACTTCAGTTATCTTGACCCAAAAGAGAAGATTTATGCATCAGGGCGTTTTGCCCTAAAATAAGGATGGAACACAACATAATAGCTGCCCTATACTGTCAAACCCCCTGATGTTTTACATCAATGTTTTCCAGCCTTACAGCGTCATCATACATCCACACTAAAGTAAGAAATGTGTTCACTTCATTTCAAATGAGTTCTTTTCAAATGTGTATCACATAATGGAGATCATTTAACATTATCTTTATAATTATCAAAATTGCTATTGTTACAATCGATACTGTGGGTGAAAAACAGACACGGCAGACTGAAGCAATTTGTCAAATATAGAATCAGTTGTTTTATAGCTGCTTTTAGTTTGATATCAGATTGGCAGAGAGGTTTAATGAGAGGAAAATAGGAGAGTGTTTTAGTCTGGGAAAAGATTAAAGATTACAGCTGAAGAAAATGTGCCTTGGCCTGCCTTAGTCTTAATGTATATATAATTTACACAAATTGAAAGAAGTTATGTCTATTATATAAAAAAGATGAATTTGAAAGATGAAATACATAAAACTTACTGCAGTAAAAACGTGATAATAATATTTTTATTAAGGAGCTTTGGAAACAAGCTTAAGTGCTCCCTGGGGTATAAATTCACTGTTTTATATATTATTAAATATTTCTATCTATAATATATGCATACGTATATTTATATACATATATACTGTATGGGGCATTCTACAGAATTTGTGCAAACTGCTGTCCCACATAAAAAACGCATTTAAAAACCATTCAAGTAATTAAATCTTAGTTGTTTACTAAGATCCTTCGGTCATATTTCGAAACCCAAAATAATATTTAAAATATCAGTAAGTTTAATATATATATGAAATCATCATTTATTGTGTACTTTCAATTGGGAGATGTGTGTCCCGAACCCAAACCCCTAAATTTCAATGTATGAAATTATTTAAAAAATATCTCTTTTTTTTTAAACTCAAGTCCCAAAAAATATTTGTATTTTATTTTTTAATGATTAAACTTTATGTAAAAAAAAACGTGTCCCAGATTTTCATGTCACTACCGAAAAAGTGTATGTCTTATGTATCCAGCCGAAAATAGCAAAAAAGCATGTTCGGCCGGATAAGTGAAATGGCCAAATAAATTTGACAAGATGTGTTGATATGATCAAGCAGCAACCAGCCAGAGAGAGAGAGAGAGAGAGAGAGAGAGAGAGAGACAGAGAGCTTTATTAATGCAGCAAACATATCGGCAGTGTGTGGAGCATTTTAAAGTGTCAGAGGAAGACGCAGCACAGAACTTGCCGCTCCGGAGAAAATGTATGAATGAAAGCATCTTTACCGATCGGAAACTTGTGTACCTCAGACTGGAGTCTGTGGTCTGACAGTAGCCCCGCCGTTCCCGTTCATCATTTGACATCATACAGTGGTCACGTGCACACAATTCCATGTATGTTCTGTGCATCCCGGCCATGAGTGCACCTTTTGAGAGAACATACAAGTCAGCTTTTGTGGGCAGAGTTTGGAGGAGAGACTTGAACTGAAATGGTTGTCAGTCAGAATTGCTTGCATGGATGTTTTTTCTTTAAATCATTTTGCAATCTAGTCTATAATAATCCAACAGTTTTCATTCATTCATATTTTTATCTTATAATGTTGAATGACACACTTTTTAATGAAGTGTTTTGTTGTAGGAGTACAGAGTACTGCACATTCTTTCAGCAGTCAGTTATAGGCCCAATGTAGGCTATTCAAGAAGGGAGAGGGCTACATTTTTTTTATTTAAATTTATCCTACTTGTTTTGCTCAATTTTATTTTAAGTTATATTGTTTTATATTGAAAAGCAAGACAAACCATAAATAGCATTTTGACCATTCAGTTTATGCAATAGTGAAATAATTGGCTAAATAAATCAGTAGGGATGCACCGGCTCAAAAGTATTCAAAAACTGTCACTACCAAAACAGTCACAACCGAAACGTATCACTGGGTATCATTGTTTCGGTAGTTACAAAAAAAATTTGGTAGTGAGAAAAAGAAACACTAAATCCTTTATTTGGGGAAATAAACAAAACTCTGTACAGTTATGCAAATCATTAGTATGTTAGTATGTTTTAGTAGTGATATAGTATGTGAGCTGTAGGTTTTCTATTAGATATTTACTGTCAGATGTGTGTCTTCTATATGGGCCGGCTGCGTGTGTAATACAACATAGTTATTTGTATTAAGAAAGTCTGATTCAGCTGTGCAAATTAAATATTGTGATCACTACCAAAACATTACCATCACTACTGAAAATGTGTGTCACAACCGAAACATGGGATGTTTTGTCAAAAATAAAGTATATTCAATTATCAACTAAGGTGTTATGATAGTATTTGGTTCAAAGTATATATAAACTAGTTAATCCTTAACTTTTAGATCGGTATGATCAATTTAATGCCTTTTACAAAGAAAGATTGGATTCAAAATACAACAAATCTCATAAATTACACTTGAAATATTGTTAAAATTGTAAATGTTATTGATTTACATGTGGATTTTTTTTATAAATAGCAAACAATATATTTATAAATTAGATATAAACTAAAAAAAAATTGGGGAAAGGAAGAATTTTTCAAAAAAATCTGAAATTACTATATGAAAATGAACTGCACAACTACTAGAAAAGTGTACATTTGATATTATACAATTTGCATACATAAAAAATCTTTGTAAAACCCTTTTTTTCAAGATGTTTCCAACTCTGATTTTGCACCAATTCTGTAGAATGACCCTTATACATACTGTATACATATATTATTAATTTAGATAACATTGTGATGCACACATGTTAATATATCTGGACCGGTACAGTGAATGCATTTCACACTTTTTGTGTACATACCATTCCTGTGTATAGACAATTGAAAACACAGACAGATCATCAAACCTACGAATGAACACTGCATATTAGCAAATACTCTTTGGTGAAATGGGACACATTAGTTCATTGGACAATGTTCTTCGCACGTAATGACACTAACATGAGAAAAAAGGAATTTAATTACATTGATAAATCAGCTCACAGCATTCACTGATAATTGCTTTGTGATCTCAGGGACACAAAAAGAAAGCCATATTTAAATTTTTCATTAGCATGTTTATGGGCGGAAATTAAATTCCGACCCTCTTCAGTTTACCAATATTTGTTCTGGTGAGCTCCGTGATGTCCTTCCATTTCATAGTTTGAAATTATCAACTTTCTGTTGTTCACCTTCATGAAGGCAATAAATAAACACATACATTAACATTTCCGCAGTTGCTCTCAGGACTCTATTAAGTGATAAAAAAGCTTTTTCCATAACAGTCGTTCTGTCTGAGGTATTATCTAAACCCAATAGCGGATTCTATTGGCTCTGACCTGAAATAGAATTGAGAAAATATAACAGAGAAGGAAAGCTTTTAAAAGGACATTTTACAGTGAATGAGCTAAAGGAGCTTTTCGACAGAGTGGAGAAGTAAAAAATAAACTTTGGGGTATGAGGGGTCATATAATGAAATTACAACTTCTGAACTTCTGTAGCTCTATGCAGTATAAATGAAGAGTTCTCTATGAAGGGTTCTGACTCCCTGACACTTCTTCAATACCCGTTTACCTCTGCTGAACCGTCTCTTCGATACTGACAGCAGGGATTACGTTTATCTTCACATTTAACTGATGTGAACGCTTCTGCAAATCTAGGTGCTGTGTTTGTAAATGTAAAGAGTAAAAAGTAAATGTGTAAATAAGGCTAACATTTATATTCCTAATTGTCTTTGATTTCACACAAAAAGCCCATGTTTGTCTCTCTCCAGATAACTCCATCAGTGTTCTTGCCAAGCACGATTCCTTTCGCCGTCAGAAACAGGAGACGTACCTCCTGCCCATCGTAGTGACTGACGACGGAGAGCCTCCGATGAGCAGCACAAACACTTTGACCATCCGAGTGTGCGGCTGCAGCCGGGAAGGGACTGTGCAGTCGTGTAATGTCGAGGCTTTTGTTCTACCCATTGGTCTCAGCATGGGAGCCCTGATTGCTATTCTAGCTTGCATAATACTTTTACTGGGTAGGTCATTTTAACTGCTTCTTTTGGAACTTACTAATTTATTAATATGAATTTCATTTTGTGATTTGCATGTGATTTGAATCTGAAATAAAGGGGTGTTTCGCTTTCTGAAAGAATAAATTTGATGGTTAGGCAAAGCCATTGAGAACTGAGCCACGTATTTTTTGCTTTGCAGTTATCGTGGTTTTATTTGTGACATTGAGACGACACAAGAACGAGCCTCTCATCATCAAAGACGACGAGGATGTGAGGGAGAACATCATCCGTTACGATGACGAGGGAGGTGGAGAGGAAGACACAGAGGCCTTTGACATCGCCACGCTGCAGAACCCAGATGGCATCAACGGCTATCTGCCCAGGAAGGACATCAAGCCCGACCTGCAGTTCATGCCCAGGCAGGGTCAACACTCCGGTCCGAATGGAGTAGATGTGGATGAATTCATCAACGTACGGCTTCACGAGGCGGACAATGACCCCACGGCACCACCGTACGACTCCATCCAGATCTACGGCTACGAGGGCAGGGGATCCATCGCGGGCTCTCTGAGTTCCCTTGAAACGGCGTCCTCGGACTCGGACCAGAACTATGACTACCTTAGAGAGTGGGGGCCGCGCTTCAGAAGACTGGGAGAGCTCTATTCCGTGGGTGAGAGTGACAAAGAGACTTGACCTCAAAGCCCCATGGACCTTTTGCTTTCGTCCACTCAACTTGTGTATTACGCTACGGGGATTACCAGATGTTAGACACTGCTGTTTAAAGGGGGCGGGGGGCTTTTTTAAATTCTTAGAGAGACCCAATAGCATTAGTCATCTACCACATCAGAGTGCATTGTAATGTCAGAACTTAACAGTGTCTATAGTTGGAGGTCAATGAATCTTGTGGAGTATGATTTTAGATTACTGTCATTGAGTGTCTAGCAGTATTTTTGGGTATTCGTCGTACACTGTGACCACCAGAGGCATCAGAACCTTGATTCTTGGTAGTCGCTTGAAAAGAAAGGAGGGAGACTTTGGGACAAGCTGTAGTCCAGCGTGGCTGCACAGAAGAGAAAAACTGCAGAGGCCTCAGAATGACGCCACTCCCCAGCGAAAACAGATCTCTTGCAGCCAATCAGATAAAAGAAGATTTCAAAAAGAAAGCAAACTAAATAGCAATACATGGTCTACATTACTAATGAATGTATGTGTGGTTTAATGAAAACAAATCAGACTGGCTTTAGGATCTGCCTGCTGACTTAACATTTGACCCTTTGATACTACGTGGCTGGATTTATCGAGTAAACTGGAAAAGCCTCGTGGCTCGCTTTATACAACCCTTTGTATTCACTTGCTTTAAGTGTGGTTCACACTCGAAGATTATTAGACTGTGTGTGGCAGAGTCGAGGACAAGAGAATCGTGAAAACAATGAGGCCTTCGTTTTACAAAAGCAAGCATTAAATACTGTTGTATTCAAATGTTTTTTGGAACATTGATGGTGTTTCTTCATTAATGTATATGTTTTATATAAATATATAAATATTCATCGCCAGTTGTCTGTTTTGTGCTGCAGGTATGAGTATATTTGTATTTTTTATTTATTTATTTATTTATTTTGGTATACTTGTTATTTTACGATGAACTTTTTTAAGTTAAGGTTTTCTCTCTCCAGCTTTGTTTCCTTCTTCCGCATCAGTCGTTGTGACGCAAAAGCTGTACTGAATTTTCTCCATGGAAATTTACACAGATTAAATGCATTTAAAACACAGCGCTCCATTACTAGACGGAACTGTGAAAAACAGAGAGGATGTGTTCTTGACCAGGAATGAGAAGTCAATATTTTATTGACGCTCTGTGTGTGTATATATTCACATACTGTATTCATTGAAACCAGTGATCATTTTAAGCACAATAGCTGGGAGCATTTAGTTCATGTTTATATTTGAGACCCTTGACATTATTCCAATCCAAAACTGGTCATAGCGAAATCCATCAAAGGAATACAGAAACAGACATGCGTAATGTGCTGCACTGTATGATATTAGAGCAACAAAGCAAATCAAAACAAAAAAAATAAAAGATGTACATAGAGTCTTTGCTGATTCTCTTAGCTTTTCTTTGGAGTGAAGGTTTGTCTATGCACGTTAGCTATTGCACATGGGGATCTAGACAGCACTAAGGCTACGTGCATACTATGTTTGTACTGGTGCGATACATGGCAATTCTCTTTGAATGGATGGTAGCCTATATATAAAATAGTATTTCATGCAAATCATATTTTCTACTGTGCTTTAATGCTCATACACTTGTACGTTTAATTAGCTACTCTCTGTATTGTAATCGAAGATATCCATGTATTGTTTCCTACTTTGTGAAATATATTTTTATAAATACTTGTGGCTGTAACTTTCCTTAAACACAGGAATCTGGGAAGTCGATATATATTTTGTTTTCTTGTTTTTCCCCATTTGACACAAAACACATGAGTAAAAGTTTAAATGGAGGATGAATATTGTGCTGAACTGAATTAAGCTCGACCAAAATGTATCTTTATCCCCTTACTTCTACCAGTGGCTGATCTCTTTATGACTGTCATCGCGTCACGATTTACAGCTCATATACAGAAATGTGGCTTTACTGTCAGACTGGAATCCTTTGTGAGAGATGCCGATAGAGTTTTAATAATCTGTCCCCCACAGTCTTTTCCAACAAAGTGGAGGCTTATGTGCCATAATCCTCTCTCCCTCCCCCCCTTCCTCTTTGAAATATTTGAATATATGCTCAATCCTATCTGATATTGCAGGCTTTTCATGAATAACAAAAGCTTGTGATCTTGTCAATTACTGTGCTAAAGTGGATTTATCATTTGCCACAAAAAAACCTGCCAAACACATTCATACAGTATGTACACTGTTTGTATATTGGTTTTGTTTATGTTTTATTTTTTGCTCAAGGTTAACATTGTAAGCAAACTAAATAATACAATGTTGCTGCAGTTCAATGTCCATAAAGAACTGTATAGACAACACTTGCTTACCACAATGAAATAATATAGGCTATATGCATTTAGAAAATGCTCAGATGGTGGATGGGTTTTAATTTCAAATGAATTGAAAGAATCCTAATAGTCAAATTGTGTATTTTACCCTTGAACATGACACTTAACCGCAGGCCCTTCCATCTCACTTGACTGTAAATTAATCTGGGAAAAAAGTAGCTTCTAAATAGAAATTTACCAGAGAGAAAGAGGTAAATACAAAACAAACCTTGCATCGCTCGCAAACAATATCTTCAAAATATAAATGCAAGTCATAGAAATATTTTAGGCCAAAGTTGAAGCTATATACCCGATACTAAATTCTGCTCTATTCTCTGTTCTTCTCATGTGAACCAGGCCGGTCAATTAAAAATCATTTAATTTAAATGGGAAATACTGTATGACTTCGGATGTACTCTCTGCATATTCATCCTTGGCATTTTCTGCTTAGACTAGGTAATAAATTGGAAAATGGCATATGTCCCCATTAAAAGGACATCTTTATAGAAGTCAAGTGATTTGGAACAGGCCATTACTCTGCCTCTCCCACAGATCACTGGAGCAATGGAAATACACAGGCACCATATGACCACCCTGTCACACATATTAATATTGTTGACAACTTTCAAACTTTTGATGGTGTCATAGAGGATGTATCCACTAATCCTGGAGAAAATGTCTTTGTACCATTTGCTTATCCAAGTAAGGATTCAATGTGAAAAACGAAAAATGTCAACATTGTTTTTGTCACCAAGCATGAATGTATTAGCTTACTTTTTGCATTTTAATGCACATGACAACTTAAATCTGTGATAACTTCCCCCGATTTGAAATAAAAATGCCCTTGTCCTGAGAAACCAGCTCAATAACAAAATAATAGAGCTGACCCTTGCTTGAATGTGTACTAATATGGTTTTGTTGTGTTTACATGTCAATTCACCAGCTATAACATAATATAATGTGCTGCTTTCCTGACTGATGTTGTTTACAACAGAGCATCCTCTCATTGCATGTGGATCAAATTCAAAATGAACGCGCGCTACTAACAAGATGGTTTGCTTCTATTCTAATCCAAAACGGGATAAAATAATTCTCTCTGCTTGTTCAGATCTGCTTGGCATGTTTCCTAAAAGGGTTGCATGTTGGCAGCTAGTGTTCTTTCGGTCTTAGTTCCAGACAAGTAAAAAGTGTTCCATAATTCTTTCTCTGTTTATATCGGTCTTGGACTTAAGTAGCTTTCTCTCAATGTTCTACTCTAACCTCCGCCAATACAGACATGAGTTTTGATTTAGAAGACCTTGGATGTGACTCAGCCACCCTTCAAGTGCTCTGGTTTGTATTCAAAACAATTCTGAAAGCATCTCTTATACATTTTTATGATATTTTATGAAATAGTTGGTTTGACAGCACATTTGATGGACCCTGGATGTTTAACCAGGTCAAGTACAATGATAATTCAAAATGACTGAAGAGCTGTTCCAAAGGCAATGTGGATTCATGCATATTAAAATGAAATGCAGATTTGATGGTTTGACGATGTTAATTAAAGCAATACTGATGACAATGGATATGACAAAATGAATACAGACATTAGTGGTTACAAGCAAACAAGTAAACAGCCTACGGGAAATACAACCATTCACAAAATATGATGTTTCAAATACATCTGACAACAACTAAAGTTACTTTGCAAACTTCAAGCGAACAATACATTACTTGAAGCGTTCAGTGGTCAGTACTCTGACTAAACAGCCATTAACATCAACAACCAGCATCAGATAGAGAGAAATGTCAAGTTGATGAATTATACAGCAGTAGAAAAATATGAAAGCACTTTGTGCTAGCACTCCTGCAGAGAATCAGATAGAAAGCAGAACCTCTTTTGCAAGTGCCGTACGCTGAAAATCAATGAGTTCTGGTCAGAGGCTCTTCACCACAGCATCTACGACACTTCCAGAGCTCCGCAGCAGTTAATGATAAGAAGAGTGTGCACGATCAACCGCAAACCATTTCACATCACTGCTTCTGCAAAAGTTGGGTCAGCCATAGTGTCAAGCCAGTTTTCTCACAGACAAACAGAAACGGAGACTACATCATGCCCAAGACCAACCACACTTGATCAAATTAGTATTGACCAAATGCCAAGAACCGAGTGCTATTGTATAGATGCCTTTTTTGACCCCGAGCCCAGTTAGTCCTTACCAGAATTCCTTCTCCATAGTATGAAATAACATTAGGAAATTATACCATATCAAACATGCACTTCTGAGACATACTGCCCACCACTTCTGAAGTTATATATAATATGCTGAATAAATATATGCTCAGCTGGCCAATAACCCTAGTTTATTTTGTGATAATACCTTTACATTATCACGCTTATTTTACAGATTGTTAGTACATAATAAGTAAATGGATGCAAAATATTAATTTGGGTTGTAATTGGTTCATTACTGTATGTTAGATTAGACCATTGACTTCCATAGTAGGAAAAATTACAATGGTAGTCAAAAGTGCCCCAGAACTGATTGCTTTCCTACATTCTTCAAAATATCTTCTTTAGTGTTCAACAGAACAAAGAAATGTACAAAGATGTGTTGTCCTACTATGGCAGTCAATGGTGGCAAAGAACTGTTTGGTTATAAGCATTCTTCAAAATATCTTTATCTGTGTTCATCAGAACATCATTCATCATTTTTAGGTGAACTGATCCTTTAATTCCACAGCATTGTTTTATATTCATAATCTAGTTTCAGAAATTTCTCTTAAAGCCGCTTAGGACAAATAAAATAGAGACAAATGAGATTTGTTTAATGTATAGGTCAAATGTTTTTTACGGGTAATTTGAGTTCATATTTAATCATATTTACTTTTGATTGTAGACCTGGTAAATCACTGTTGTGAGATTGCTTTTTCTCAATATACACATGACTACCACTTCATCTATTTCCAAGTGAAATAACTGAGCTATTACAGAGATTTCATCTGTGATTTTTCTTATGGGTTTGTATACTGTGCTAATTGTTGGCTCCTAAGGCGAAACATAGAATGCTCCCTCATGTGTACTACAGTACTGTAATAGCTCTGAATACAATTGTCATTGAAAACGGTCAATGATACAGTGTTGTGATCGTTATAAAAATATTTTTCCAAGGAAAATGGTTATTGTTCATATTGCTGCAATATGGTTGGCCTTAAATCACGACTGAAATGATAGAGAGGAATGTTTTTGCTTTTTTAAGCTGTTATTTATTTCTTTGTGATTACACAAAGCGCTTGCTCAGAAAATACAAGAAATAACTGCACTGGACCAAAACGATGATGATAATAAACAAGAGAATAAATTGCTGGAATGTTTACAATCTTGCACTGCATAAATATGAATTAGCGATTTGCTTACTTCAGACAACTCAGAACATTAGAAAGTCGGCTGATTTTTTTACTCAGCCATCAAAGACAAACCCAAATCCTAGTGGATTACTATATTCTGATGTATATGGGGCACATTAAACCACATGTATTTTTGCACTTATTTTGTGTCTTTTTTTCAGGGGTCAATGAAAGACTTTTAGCTAACTGGTCTCTTGCACTCGAGGAGCTTGAAAAGTGACCTGAACAAGTTGAACAGAACTGTGCCAGATCTGTCCAAACACATCTGCAAACCAGCGCATCTTTTTACAGTAATTCGTTTTTAATACTTCAATCGGAAAATTGTGAGCTTTAGGAAACAGACGAGAAAGAGAGCCTTTCTGTTTAGAGAGGCAAGGACTGATAGAAAAGTATACTCTAAACTAATTAAACCTGAGAAAACATGTCAAAGGGCAAAGCACAGAAACAATTAACCACCCCGACTTCTCATGCGTACTGCTGTAAACGATGCTGTGTGCAGAACTGAAATGGCACGCGTTGAACTCTCTGCGCATTTACCCACCGCAATGTTCTTTTTCTTCGCTTGGTGTCAGACAGAACCCTACGATCACTCCAGAGGTGAATCTTGATTACAACAGACGATCCCACAGGATTCCATTTGTGATTAAAATCGGAGGCCTCTCGCTTGGAAAGATTGATACGTCGGTATCAACAATTCAGCTAAATTGGCACCTCAAAGTGTTGTTTTGAACTAAACAAGCATGAACAGCATTGGTTCACATGTAATGCCTCAGATCAACTGCTTGAGATGAGAACTTGGGGGACACTGGGGAGAATCAGGCACATGGCACTGCTGTTGCCCGTACTCGCCAATTAAACCAAAGGCACCCGTCTAAACTCATTCAAGGAAATAAATGAGCCAATACATGAAGAGTTGCATTGAATAGAAAAACCAAACTAGTGCAACAAAAGTACTTTGGAGATGTGACAGGACGTCGCATCACTGGACTGCGTTAATGCTGGCAAAGCTTGTGTTTTGCATCTGATGTTTTAGAAGACATAATCATGCCATGAGGGACTATTGAGTACGACCAGGACTTCATGTCTCGCTGTTGCAGGGAAGTTTCAGTACAATTTTTAAAATCATCTCAACCTACAGACCTACATATCTGCCATGATGCAACCTAGTTACATTCATTAGTTGTCAACTACAGATTACACATTTAAACATGAGTAAATAATATTGAGCTTAAAGCTAAGGTTTGTGTTTTTATAATACACCACAGTTTCCATTCATACATGCTCCTTTGGATGAGCTGAAATTAGGTTGCTAGGTATCTACCGAAACCTGATATAAAGAATGCAAGAAAAGGAGACAAAATCCAGTGGAACTTGTTCGATCTAATGAGCGTCTAATGATCTGTTTTGGAAAAGGCAGCGCTCTGAAACCTCAGCGTTCTTTCACAATAAGGAATGCAGTTGGCATCAAGTTAACGTATGTGCCATCCATTTTAGCTCTGGGACTTGGAGCAATATGAGATGTGACAGCAGTTGTGACATCGCACAGGAACTCTGAGGAAAACAATGTAAACAAAGTGCTTCGAGATGCAACACTGAAAGGCTTCATGTAAATAAAAGACTAACCTGTTAAATGACGGAGCTGTTTGGGAGAAAAACAACATTGGGGAAAATGGCACACCACTGATGAGAAATACAACAGAGAAAACATCAGGGAAATGGGAAAAGACTTGAAGCTATTATCAGTCACAAACAGCTCCGCTGTTAAGAAGAAAACATCAGGTTTATATCTAATTCATTTTCAGAACTTTTCATGAATTCATTAATATTTTCCCAAAATGTGCAAATCGTAATATTATTGATTTTATGCTAGGATTGTTGACTGAATGTTCACAAGATACACACAGATCTTGAGAAGTGAAGAAGCAGTTGTTTGGACAGCAAAAGACTAGAGTACGGTATGTGCTTTGAGCACTAAGCCACTTGCCAAAATAATCTAAACTTTTGATTGATATTCTTGAAACTTTTGTAAGAACTTCTTCACAACGAATAAAAAGATGTGACAACAGATCTTTTTTTCTTTAGTTTCAACAGATATATTGAGTTTTTCTCACTTCCTTCACAATCGTAACTGTGTAACAACTTCTCTGTTACTCTGCGAGCCTTAAGTGAGTGATTAAGTGTTTGAAATAAATGACTGTTGAATGAGCTTTAACACTTTTGAGTGTAATTGCTGATTATTGAGTTTACAAGGTGTCATAAAATGTAATTTATTTTATTTATGTAAAATGTGCATAAAATGTTTGAGAGCGGTGAGAATTATTCATTTGAATCTTTCATTTTCCATATAGTTAATTTCCTTTTAACCCCTTAACCAAAGAAACGGGAAGAAAGAGACAGTATGCATAAACCATATAAAATGCTCATTGAGTCCAAAAAATCTGCAAAGGAAAAACTGCTTGGCTGGTTTTGACCTTTATTTTTCATTTTCCACTGTCTCTTGAAGATTCACTTTGTATCTTTTTTACACATATGATCGTCCCTCTTAAATTAAATTAAGTGAAACTGCCTTGTGTAGCAGGTTCATGGATTCATTTATGTCAGCGAGTTTCCGAAGGCAGCCATCTGAATTTCAAATGATAAATGTAAATATAAATCCGACTCTTAGTGTAGCAATTACATTAAATCCCACATTATGGAAATAAAGACAAAACCAACAAAACATAATTTAATTTTCTGCATTTACTTTACAGAAAGAGGAACGGTGCATTTAATTTAGTCATTTCTATGTGCTTAGTCTTCACTGAAAACTTAATTAAGTCAACTATAAGTGAAATATTTATATAGTACCAATCCTCTAAAATGTTTTTATCTCCTAGTTCTTGTATTTGCGTGAAATATCAATGTGCAATTAAATGGTCCTTCTATATACTGTAGACGCAAATAACAGAATGTAGTGGATCTAAATTAATTAATCTTGGTTTGTTATGATAAAACTTTTAAAAGTAAAATTTAGTCAGGAAAAAAGCTAATAAAAACACAATTTTAGGATCATTGCAAAAACCAAAATGAACAACAAAACACTGGGCCATCTGGGGTGTCTCTTCATTGAGTCTGCTTTACACGACATTAAAAGACATATAGATTTTGCCCTACAGGAACGCCAAACCCGTGCAAAAGAATCATTATTCCAATGGACATAGCAAAGGTTATAAATAGGCCCATGAAGTTCTTGGCTGGTCCAATCTTTATCATCAAATTGTCCCTGTTTGTCTTATTGATCAGTATCCGTGCGGTGGAATTAAAATTATTTCAGTGTTTGCTGTTGGGGGTGGCATTGTGGCTCCCTGAAAACAAATCTCAAGCACATACTTCTCAGTTTTTTTATGTATAACATCTCTGTAGTTTATTGTAGTTTATTGATGTATAACATCTCTGTAGTGTACGTTTATATCGCACATCGTAAATGTGCTATTTATTACATTTGTAATAGTCCATATAATACAACAGGGTTATTCAACAAGTTTGTCATATAGAAAAATCTTGAAGACATTGTAGTCTTTCTATAAATACAAAGATGGTGTGAATTAACATTATGTTTACATATCACATTTACTTATATATACCTGTAATTTCTTCTTTTTAAAGACATTTTACCTTGCAAGCTCACATGTGCAACTGCAATTTTCAAAATAACTGGATTGGCTCATGGGCCACCAGTTGAAAAATCCTGGCGTGCAGAAACCAACAGGAAACCTTTTCAGCAGATACTTACGTGACTTCTAATAGTTTTTCCCATTTGGTGAAGTTGCACCCGTACATCTTAATAGACCATTTACAAAGTTCAGTAGTAATGCTCTGTGCAAAAATATGAGTTTGTCCAAAACTGCTACTTCACGCTGTTCCACTGCTTCGTTTTACATTTACTGTACCCAAAATTATTTCCGCATTGTTGGAAGTAAGGGAGCAGAAAGCACAGATGTGCTCCACAGGGCTCTGTTCATCTCAACAGTCAGCGTTTTTCCTCACATACCTCACATATGTGCACCTCCAGCCTGGATCCCATCTATGTTGACGGCTGAGAAAGGGATAGCTGACCATTAATTGTGCACAACATGTGATAGACAGACAGAAAAAGTGACAGTCAACTCACAGTCATCCAGGTGTATATAAAGCAGAATCTAAGAGAGGGGGTGGGGCTTAGGAGGGGGTAAAAAAATGATGCAGGAGGAGAGAGATTCATGCTACAGCTGAGACATTTAGCATGAGCCAGAGAGAATTAGAAACTCACAGAAGCATAAAATTGCCATTGGCAAAATAATTTTTCATCCTGCTGAACTAAGAAGTTCTAACCTCAGATATGTCCCACAACACCACTGCCTTCACTCCATATACATTTATCTCAATCTTGGCTATCCGACAGCTTGTTTCAGAAGATAAGTTTGTTTTGCCTCAGAGTGGAGTAAACCTTATCAAGTGTCATTTGACTCCATGTTGTTGGCATATGCTGTGGATGGGAAGTGCACGCTAATGATTGCCTCTAGTGTGTCAATTAGGCTTGGATATTAACAGCCACTAAGGGACACAACAATCATTGTTATTACATGACAAATTGGAAATATTTTGTCACTTCTCGCTCCACCCCTCCCCCCCCCATTTCAAATGAGAAAAATAGTGGGCGTGGCGTTCGTCTTTCTTTGCGATTTGATATATTAATCTGCCATTACATTTTGAAATGGAACTGGCAGCAGACTGACAGTTGAAGGGGAGGAGTTAACGGATGCTCCGCCCAAACCATCTAACGTTCATTTAGGATGGATAGTCACTATAGGACGGAAGTGCATTTTCATGAGGGGAGGGCACACACATTTTAAAAAGAAAACGACTCACATTTATAAACTATTAACAATAATCGCTCCAGTATTTCATGAGAAATAGGCATTGTAATGTTAAATTTCATTGGGACTTTATATCACAAAATACGATTTTGGAAAATACTATAAGGTAAGATTACAACAGATTACAGCAAGATATAACCATACATACAGTACACTACTGTATATGCACGATATGACTGTGTCGTCTCTTGTGATTTCTCTGCTTTAACAAAGAACATGTAGTCTTTGTAAAAATGTAATTGAAAAAAAGTCAACAGGCAAAGAAAATAAAGAAACGTCTTTGAATTCCATTCCATTGTTGAGAACAGTAAAAAAAAACTGTAACCGAGCCAATTTTTATGGTTTGCAGATATGAATGCTTCATGATCAGTGAGACTGATGAGATTGAAGATTACTGAAGATAAGAATATCCCAGCATCTAATCTCCAGTTTAAATCTTTGAAACAACAGTGGGTGTGGGAAAATTTAATTTGAGAACGTCAATAAAGGATTTCAGACAAATAACTGAGATGTGGTTACAAACCCTGGACAAATTTTAATTAAAATATCCCTTCTGGATTTCATCAGGTTGAATATTGACGTTGCCACTCAAGGGGATACATCATAATTGAATATTTTACACAACAGAGCTGCTGTGCATCATCATGCATACCTCAAGGGTCTAAGTAAACTGAAGAGTAAATCGGGGGGAATCATCCTTTACTGTGCTTATAAGATTCCAATAGTTTATTTCAAGTTGATAGATGCTGTCCTTGAGAAAGTGTAGAAAAGTGTTCACTTGGATGTATTGACAACGTGTCTAGAGACTAACCCAATGCTCTCAATACTAATGACATAGTACTGCAAGACACTTTTTGATGCTTATTTAATTAACCAACATGAATTGGAACATTCCAGTAAATCGATTTGACCGCATCAGAAAAAAACTATTTACAAAGTTAATGATATTTTAAAGAGAGAAAATACCAACTAATAAAATATATGTTAAAACTTCAATAAAAAAATGTGGTCACGGCTGTTGTTTGGAAAATAATTTGAACACTGAATAAATGATTTATTAAAATATTGTATATTCACTTACTGTATGAATCTTACGAATAAGTTGTAAATAAAGTGTTTATATGAAGCATATGGCAATATTTTTACAAACTTACTTTTTGGATGAATTGCTGCGCACTGTGCCTGTTTAAGAGATCAGTTAAACCAAATGCACTCTTTGAAGAATATGTCAAATTCCAATCTGCACAGTCCAAATTAAACCGTGAGTAATTGCAAGAAAGTCATTCAAAGTCATTCAAAGTCCATATGCTGTGGATGGAAAGTGCACACTAATGATTGCATCTACTGTGTGTTAATAAGGCTGTGATATGAACTGCCACTAAAGGACAAAACAGCAAAGTCATTGAAGTTCTTAAAATTGTGACTCAAATCTGCCTCTCAAATGATATAGTGATACAACGTTTTTGTTCCCCCAAAATGAAAATCCTTATGTCAATTACAAACTCTCATGTTGTTTCAAATGAGCATGATTTACATTCTTCAACGGAAAACAAAAGGATGAACATTGACACGGCTTGTGATAGGCGATTTAAGCTGTCAGACTAAATGATGACGAAATTACCTTTAAAACTGATATTCTTATTTCTTATGGAATATTGCTTTGTTTATTATAAATTATTTATACGTGCACATCCTTATTATATTCATGTTTCTAATAATTAATTTTTCATAAACCTTAATCTTTGGTGTGAGGGTGGGACTATACTGACTCTCCAATTGGCCAGGCTTCCAAATTCCAGCGATCCAATCAATTCCTGAAGGACACAATCAAGTCCATCCTACTTTTAGATAATTTCAGAAGCCATTTTGAAGGAATCTCACATAGGAAAGAAAACACCATTTCACAACGGGATTATCTGACCTTTCCTATCCCTCCCTTTATTGAAGCTGTCCTGCAGTCTCTGCATCCGTGGTATTTACATTAACATTTCAATACATCCAGCCCAGCCAAAGATAAAATATTCATTTGACCTTTAAGGAGAAAGACTTACTTAAACACTGTCATGTCATTTAACCTTAAGAATTGTGCAGCGTTGATGGCCTAGAGCAGGAGTGACCCTCATTATTGTTCGTTTTCAGAGCTAAAGGAATGCTTTCAGTGCTGCTTCGAATGGGGTCGTTTTGTAGAATCCGTGCTGCCATCTGTACACGCTCTCTCATCTTTCTGCTCTCTAAATTTGGTAGGTTAGGACGATGAACAAGGCACCACTAATTATGATGCATAAACACGAGAATGCACCTTTCTCCGTCTCTCTCTCGCTCTCTCTCTTGCTCGCAAACTAGCGCACACAAAAACTGAGACCCCACATCTGCTTGAAGCGGAAACAAAATGGATGCATGCCCTTTGGGAGCCCAGGCAAATGAATACTGTTGGCAGAACAATTAGCATTTAAAAGGGAGAGTAACCTTTGCTCAATACATCATTTTTATTGCTGTGGACGTTCCTTTTCACCAGATACAGGGGCCTGTGTCTGTAAGAGTGAGTGAGAAGTACGATTTTTGATGGTCTTTGGCTCAGGTAACAGTCAGGGTCCTAAAATATGGTACAGTAATTTGAGTACTTTCAGAAATAGTGGTTAGAGTAAGTGGAAAAGGCCGTGGATGATACTCTTCTCATTCATTACTGACAGTTGTAAAAACACTATCCCTCCTCTTTTTTAGACATTTTGATTGTTTTAATTGAACGGCAGAACAAATACAACCAGTTTGCCTCACATTTACTGTGCAGAACAGTGTGTTTCATTATTGCAATCAAAAGAATGCAAATAGGAGTTACTATAACAAGATTTGTGGTGTGGAGAACCATGTCTGAACCACATTAAAGATATCTTTTAGAGGTATCAGTCATGAGGTTTCAGATCAGCCTGCTAAGCAAGCCATGAATGTATTTGAAGCTTGCAAAATGAACAAAGCCACAATCTGCACTCAATACACAACACATGCACACAGCAGCACTTTACCATGTAGGAGGAAAATTAGTGATATTTTGATCAACCATGGATTATGAATTATAGTAACCACAGGGTTTTTTTAGGTTTAAAACCAAAGTAAAACCATGGTAACCAAAAATGTACCATTGCCTCATAAATGCCTCATTCATTCATTCATTCTAGTAATCATATTTTAACCATGGTAAACAAATGGCAATACATACAATCGATAATAAATCTGAAAAAGAACATGTTATTACATTTTCATAATAAACCATGGGTTCATTTCTAATGTTTAAGAGAATCAGAGCTTTATTGCCAAGTGTGCTTTACAGACACAAGGGATTTGTCTTAGTGACAGAAGCTTCGACAATACATGTAACAAAAAAGTTAAAAATAAATATGTAAAGACAGTACACTTTGACAAAAGACTATATATGACAAAAGCACTACAGAGTAACAGTGTACATTGTATGTACATATGTACTATATACAAATGATATAAGGGAATTGTAAACAGTATTAAATCAGTAGCCTAAGTATAATAAATAAATAGATATGAGAATAAGGTATTGCACATATTTTATTGCCAAGTGGGGGAGGACATTTAACTGTTCATGAGGTAGATGGCCCGAGGAAAGAAACTTTTCTTATGTCTGGCAGTTTTGGTGCTTAGTGCTCTGTTGCGCTGGCCAGACGGCAACAGTTCAAATAGAAAGTGTGCTGGGTGTGAGGTGTCCAGAGTGATTTTGAGAAGCCTTTTACTCACTCTGGATGAGTACAGTTCTTGGAGAGTGGGGAGGGTAGTACCAGTGATCCGCTCAGCAGTCTGGACTATTCGTTGTAGTCTTCGGAGTTCGGTTTTGGCAGCTGAGCCGAACCAGACAGTTATGGAAGTGCAGAGGACGGATTCAATGACAGCTGATTAGAATTGTATGACCAGATACTGTGGCAGGTTAAACTTCCTCAGCTGGCGAAGCATGTATAGCATCTGCTGGGCCTTTTTGACCATAGAGTCAATGTGAATGTCCCGCTTCAGGTCCAGAGAGATGGTGGTGCCCAGGAACCTCTACTGCAGCCACAGTGCTGTTCATGATGGTGATTGGGGGGGAGTGCTGGGGGGCTTCTCCTGATGTGTGTTCAGCTCCAGGTTGTTATGAATGCACCAGACAGCCAGCTGCTCAACCTCCTGTCCATAAGCAGACTCTTCACCATCCCGGATGAAGCCGATAACAGTAGTGTTGTCTGCAAACTTTAGGAGCTTGACAGAGGAGTCAGTAGAGGTGCAGTCGTTGGTGTACAGGGAGAAGAGCAGTGGGGAGAGCACACATCCCTGAGGGGCACCAGTGCCGATTGAATGGCTGTTGGATGTAATTTGATCAATTCTAACTAGCTGTTGTCTGTCTGTCAGAAAGCTGGTTATCCATGGACAGTTAGAGCTAGGAACAGAGAGCAGTGTTACTTTGGTCTGGATGAGTGTTGGGACAATGGTGTTGAAGGCTGAACTGAAGTCCACGAACAGGATCCTTACATAAGAGGACATACTATTTCAGTAATCTTGCAGAGTTCCACTTTTGTGATGGTTACATACATATTATGGAGAATTATTGCCACCAGAATGAAAGTACAGAGTCATGCATTTTTGATCTGGATGGGTCAATATAATGCTGCCTATATGGGTCTTGACAGTTCCTCATAGTTTTACTTGTCATGGACACTGATGTTGGTTGTCACTCCGAGAAAACTAACCATCCCTGATAAATTATGTTGAGACGACTAGAGATACAGTGAAATCCACAGTCTCTTCCCTTCTTGGTTTTCTTGATGGAATCTTTAGAGGCACATCCCAGGCCTGTCTCCTCTTCTGATTGAACAACTATCTGGCATTCTAGCTAAAAAAACATGGTAAGCATACAGTATATTGCTCAAAACAGAGATACTAAAAACTCATTTTTTTTAGACCAATATTCTATCAGTGTATTTTCCTGTGAATTGTTCAGACAGATTTAGTGTCGCCAGTGTAAATCCTTTCTGACTCTTTTTTCATGACCGGTATTACTCGGTAATATATCAATGTTTGCTGGTTCTGTTTGTGCCTGAAAGATAAGGCGAATGACATAAATAACAAGAATGAGATGGAGATACATTTATTGGAAATGATGCACTGCACTCCAATTATTACTTTGATAACCAGCAGCAAGCAACATGTCCATTACCAAAATAACAAAACTGGAAGCCCACTCAATATCTAAAATAAGATTTTTCAGTATTAAAGTAACACAATGCCTTTTATCCTCAAATCAAGCATGTCATCTTGTTGTTAACCTCAGTTCCCTGTATCTATTGGTAAAGTGTGATTTCTAAGAGTTGCTTTCTGATATTTCTCAAACTGCAAACACTGTTTGTACTATTATTTAATTTATGATCCAGCTCTTTTGAAAAGAAAGCGCATCTCTACCAGAATGGACTGTACTTGACAAAACGCCACAGCCATTGAGGCATGACAAGTCCTTAACGCATTTATACCACTTTCTCCCCTGCTGCCTGAACATACTATAAAATAAGTAAATATGGCCAGGATAAATCCAGCGACTGTAAAGCCGCCCCTTTTTGTGTATTTAATTTCACACATATTTGCACAGGAAAATTACATTTTATTTATCTAATATAGCAGGGAATCCTGGGAAAATATCAGGTATTTGGATTTCCTCTGGATTTGGGGCTGTAAACACAGCCCACAGGTTTGTAGGGATGCAAACAAAAAACTAAAGTGACAAGTGACAAATCAATAGCCACTTACTTTTCACTATACAGATGTGTACATATATTTTTACTGTATGAAATGGCGTTTTATATACACACGATTTTTTACAACTAATATACAACAGTACCTTTCAAGGATGTAGTTTCTATCTGTTGCATCAGCAACAGCATACAGTGGTGGAAGAATCACCTTAATGGATATCCAGCTATCATTTCAGAATTCTGTCAGAACATGGAAATGATATTACATTGAAGATGAAGTTTTGCTTGACAAGATCATTACTCTTATCTGTATCAAGTAGCCAAATTGTCAATTTTTTGTGATGTTTTGTAATGAGTACTTAGTATACATGTCACTTACTATAGTCAAAGGGATTTCTATAGATTTGAATTTGGAAAATTGGAAGTTTGAAGAGGGTGTACATACTGACATCCTAAGAGGCCATACAGTAATTTTTGTTTTCTTGTTGTCAAATCTTAATGTACCTGTCATCTAGAGACAACAAAAGTTGTTTTCAAGAGATCTTGACAACAAAAGTGGTCTCTTTTTTTCTTCTGGTCTGGCGGTAACAAAAGCCATTTTGAGGGTCAGTATATATTTCTCTGTCACCAGTACCTTTGCTGCTGTATGTTTAAATGAGTGAAAGCTGTGAGTGAGGTAAAGAGGAAGCTTCAGGTCGGATGGACAAGAGAAATAGTTGCCAACGTAACTACCACAAATAGGCTTGTAATATACTTTATATTACATTTTGTGAAACATACAAAAAACTTGTATTTAAAACATGTGAAATGTGATATCATAAACCAGATGAATGATTGAAATCAAGCTATTCTTCTTGATCCATCAACACCTCCATCGCCACATAATAAAAGAGAATTAAGTTGATCTAATCCGAAAACTCCACTGGACTAAACTGCTTACAGACTATGACTGCGTACAGTCACATAGTCCATTTGCGTTTTAATCCTTAACAGTGGCAATGAACTGCAGGTTTACAGTGACCTGGTTGCAGTCATGTAGGTAAGAAACAGCAGTGGATTAAATTGGTCACAGGTTTCGGTACCTTGTAATAATGGTTTCAGGCTGGATGTTCTCCCTCGTTGCCAAACATAGTTTAGCCTGCAGTGAGTTTCCCTCTTTAAAGAAGAAAACTTGTTTTTAACTATGAGCAGGTTGTTTTCCCTCCGTCCTTTGTTTTACTAATCATCCCATGGGCACACACTGTTAATAACAAAGGCTGAAACAACAAGCCCTTATCTCGCAAGAAAACAGGAAAATAGATATCCCCATTGTGCATAATTTAGCCCTGCTCTCATTCCTTTCAGCTTTTCTTTTTCACAGAGAATAAAGGTTGCGGAGTGGATAAGAGATGCATATATGGATATAAGTCTCTCTCTCAGACACCCTGGGATTGATGTTGCCCCCATGCCTCTGAAAATGATACGGATAAATATGAACTGAGTGGTGATCTGGCCTTGTGGCACATTATGTTGATAAACACAGAAAATAGAAATTCAACTTGCGTTGAGAGCAGTTTATCCCAATCAGCCACTTAATGTTTTTGTATTTTTTTATTTGAAGCTATTGCATTTTCACTTTCTTCAATTGCACATATTAAACTAAAGCTAAAAAATTATTCCAGATGGCAGGACATAAACCAAAGTAAACTTGCCATAGAGTTTTCTGCAATACCACTGAAATAAATTTCCCCTAAACTCCTGAAACTTCAATTACACATAAAATGAGACAAAAAAATAAATGCACCTTGTGAAGCGGTGAGAAGCCATTTACATGCTTCAAAAATAACACCATCATGTTTGATAAGGAGTAGCATCTGCATAGTTCAAAATAGAATGTATGGCTAAGTCACTCCACTTTAAAGGTTTGCTTACCATCACCAAATGTGAAAAGTGGAGAGGCAGAAGGGATTTCATCCAATTTGTTGGTGAGCGGCTAACTAAAACAAACATATTTCCTATATACAGTATCTTGTTTATCTTGCTTAGAAGGCAAAGCAATGTTGATATTCTATAATCAATTTCAAATATTCTATAACAATAAGTTTAAACCCAAAGTATTAATACATATTTTAAACTTTAGGAATTTAACCAGAAAATCTGTCATTTATGTGAGGCATCAAATCGTCAATTCCTTTGGCAAATATTCAACTGTGATTGTTATTTGTTTCTTGCATATTAAACCATATCCATATAACGACTTGTGCAACTGACAGATAAGATACAAATGACAGCCACATTTTTGAGAAGCCAGTGTGACTTACTGAAAAAATAGAGAAACTTGTTTGTTGTTTTAGAGATACTTCAGAAAAAAATGACATTGTTACATTAGGCATGCTTTCTTGAGCAGCTTCATTTAAACAGGAGAGTTTTGGCGCTGCACCATTCTGGTGAGGGTACAGATAGATGATTTAGTCATTATTTTTTTACTATACAACAGTTCTTTCTGGTTCTCCAATCTGATTGGCTGAGAGCCATGCGATATTCCACTAGTAACACCATATTCCACTAGTATCACTCTGCTACTAAGCTGAATCGGACTAACCCCGTCTCAAACAGCTCCCTTGTTCCCGAGGTCGTGAATCAGTATATCGTGTACACTGGTTCGGGCACTTCTATGGCTTCGCTTCACACTGGGACACTGTTCACTTATTTTCCTGTGACGTGACTGCTTAAGCACACAGCTGGTATGAATAAACAACTCGCAAAACCTACATCTCTGACTTTTTAAAATACTGGTTGAAGTACATAATGAGAAACACTTCCATTATTCTGTTACATATCAGTGTCGATTTTGTCGAAATTTAGTCGATTATTACATTTAACTGTTAAGTAGATTGCGTTGCCTGCCTGTCTAGCATTGTTTGTAAATACATATCATAAAATAAGCGTTTGTCTTTTTAGTTCAAAAGTTCTATTGCGTTTCATTAAGTTTATTGAGTTGGCTCGAGCGATTTCGATTACGTCTTCAAAACGTGTCACTTGATTTCCAATAAGGGAACATAGGGAGCTTCGATGCTCCCTGGGTTTTGCGGTGCATTGTGGGGATTTTTGGGGAACAAACGTTTCAGTGCACTTGAAGGATTTTGCGAATGAGACAGCGCCTAAAATGGCTGACTCCCTGATCAGTGCCCTGACTACTGAACAAGGGAGCTGATTGAGGCACAGGGTAAGTTAACTGCTGTCCTCGGAACTGCATCACTCTGAAGAAGCTAGACAGCTAACTAACAAACAAACAAACACACACACACACAAAGCAGTTTATCCTTGCCAGAATGTTTACTTCTGTGATCCTTTCTCATTTTTTGAAAAACTGAGATACAATATATAATATGTGAAGTCACATACGGCACATTATTTCGTTTGGCATATACATATAAACAAGTGCACTACAATCTGCAAATGGGTGTACAAGTGATAGAACTTTCTTTCATTATCATATTACATATCGATCACAATTTAACTTCCAAAAATCGATATTATTTTAACACGTAAAAATAATGCTTACACATAGTAAATAAACTTAAAGTCAAAACTTTCTCTAAGGCAAAGATTGTTTGCATGCTGAGCTGAAACAGATGCTGCTTGTTGACTGTTGTTATCTAAACCAACACTGAGGTGTGTGCCTTTCCATATCATACTCATTCAATTGAATTTTACACAGGTTAACTCCACTAGAAGTGTAGTAACATCAACAAGCAAAACTGGATTGCTTCTGAGCTAAATTTAAAGTGTCCCTGAAAGGGGTATGAATACTTATGCAATGTAATAATTTCAGATTTTTATTTTTTAGTAAAGTTTTCAAGTTGTCACAAATCTGTTTTTTGTTTTGTCATTATCGTGTATGGAGTGTAGATTCATGTTAAACAAAATAAATTGCAATATATATCGCCGTGTACTTTCACCAACGTATGTGTAGGATTCACTAGATCAGTGGTGGGAATTCTGTCTTGTGACGAAGGATGTCACAAGTGTTACGAGAGTTTCCATGATAAATTAACAAATGGGAGACTCCCGGTAACTTATGGATATGACCCAGCACCCGAAATAATACCAAAACAATTCAAAGGTAATACTACTCCTAACCCTAACAGAATGTATATTTTTGGGTGAACCATCCCTTAAATGGTAAATATATATATTTTTTCAAGCAAAACAATCCAGCTCCCTGACCTGACCCTGTTATATAAATACAAACAGTTTAACTTTACTTTAACATGAGTAGTTTGTACCTTTAACCTGATAACTTTGACTCTTATCTTTTGATATTTGATAAAAACTTGTTGATACTTTCGCATGTCTCGTCGACGTCGTACATTTTTCATCGTTAAGTGGCGCGCAACCTAGTAATTAGTGTAGCTTACAGCCCCCTCTGCTGGTGTAAATAATCACTACTTGGTTGCTCTGGTACTCCGCAGGATATGTTGATCAGGTTTTTTCAATGTATTTTCTGGTTGTTTTGGACGTGCTGTAAAACGGGGACATTTCCAGGGACAGCTCCAGAACACCAAAAACCTTGGACTGTCCACGGAAAACGGGGACGTCTGGTCACCTTATTGTACGGTCATTACCAATTGGTCATGCAATTGGTAATTACATCACCCCCATTTTTTTTAAATGTAAAACACACAGAAACAGAAAGAAAGACGATTGCTGAGTTCAGATATAAAGTTGTTCTGTGCTCTCCGTACTGACCATCCATTCAGAAAGCCCACACTTCCAGGTTCTTTTCCACACTCAAGGTCAGAAGAAGTAGAGATTTAGCCTTAGGTTTAGCCAAGTCTATTCCAGTTCTCCTGCAAGTCCTGTATATTTATTTATTTATTAGATTTGTTTTCCGTCTCTGGAGTTTGAATGTCAGAGGGCTGTTGGCGGTGTGCCCTTCGGGAAAGTAGCCCTGCTGCTTTGTTGCTGAGGATGTGGCTCTGCAACTACATTCAGACTCAAAGGCCCAGAGAGGTCATGCGGAGAGAGGGGCAACTGCCTGTCACCATCCCTCTCGTTCATAAAAGCATCCACTCGGTGTGTCTGAGCACTCTCCTGCTCTCCTCCCTCGGGGGGGCGCAGGTCTGCATTACCCCATCCGTGCACAACGATGAGCAGTGATGGACTATGTATGATGTGTGTTGTCTTAACCCACATCTTACATAGCCCCTGTAGTCAGACACAAAACCTGTTCAAGTTCTCAATCAATGACGACAAATGAAAGAAAAGTCAATGCTCTTCAGTTTACATACAACCTTCAAGGGTTTATTTATACACGTCAATATAATAATATATACAGTATAGTACACACACATGGTATACAGATATAGAACAGACAATCATTTACTATACACAAAATATGTTTTTTTAAGAAATATGTGGTCGCCATGGTGCGATTCTTCGTGGCCCTCAAGGTTGTTGGCACAAACCAATTCCAATCCAGCCTTTGTTTTGAAGGATAAATCTTTCACAGGCTTGCTTTTATTGAGTTTACTGGCATGATTTGTTGGCCTCCAAGGTCTTCTTCCTCTCAGCTCAGATCCCGCTAACACAGGTGTCTAGTCCACCATTGTCATGACTGTCAGCTATGTATGATGAAAGATGCTGGAATATATAAATACACGCACACACGCAAAAAAACAGGTGCTTTGAGCATAACTCCCTCACAGCTAATATCGGCTACACTCATAAAACTCTTCTGGGATTTCCCACCGGAATTACAACGTGCTGTACATTTCTAAGATTCTGGGTTTTTGCATGTTGCATTTTAGTGAAAAAATCCACAAGAAAGATGCTATGTTTCAAGTTATGAGGTGAAATGTATTTCATCGGCACCTGTGTTGTACAGAGACCACTCGCCAATATTTACAGGGTTCAGGTGCACATGTGCGCACCAGCTTCAGGGCTTCTTCTAAAACTATTTCTTACACCATGCTGCTATTTTTGAAGAACACTTGTCAGTAAACCTCGCTAAGAAACGCTACAAAAGGGCTTTGACCTGAGATCCCTATAGTTTTTAGGAAAATACAAAACAAAACAAAAAATTCTGTAGAGATTTACTTTCTTGTCTGTGTGCCATAGTTTGTAAAGGTTACATACTGTGGGCCCTATTTTAACGATCTAAGTGCATGGTCTAAAGCGCAGGGCGCAGGTGCACTCTTTTGGCACGCCCAAACTCATGGTCTAAACGGGTTGTCCCGATTCTCTTAATGAGTAATGTGTGTTTTTGGGACGTAACGTGCAGTAAACCCATCAGAGTCTCATCTCTCATTCCCTTTAAGAGCCAGTTGCGCTCGCGTCATGGCGGATTCGCTTTTTACTCTGCGGACTTTGCAAGAGCAAAGACTGGACGCTTCTCCTGAGAGGAAAGGCATCTACAGGACAAGCCGGATTTGTATCTTTATGTCAACCATAATCATCTTTTACATTGTACTCCATTTATTTTTATATTTGGAATGTTTGTGTGCTGCTGCAAGTGAAAGAGGTTGTGGACCCGCCCAGAGGCGCATTTTCTACTAACGCGCTCTTAAAATAATAAAAAAGATATTGCGCCATTGACTTTACACCAGGTTTGAGTTGGTCTATGGCGCAGTCTATTTTCAGTTCATCAAAATAGCATCGCGCCAACAATTCGCCTGAAAACACCTCATTTTTAACCAAAACACTCATGGGCGCACAAATGAGTGCAAATGCATTAGCTATTTAAACAACGCAGCACAGGACAGGAAATTGAGAACTGCGTCGGGCTGAAACTATAGCAAAAACACTTGCGCTGTTGCGCCGGGTGTATGATGGGGCCCTGTATGTGTAGATGTAAGACTAAATAACTTTTTCCTTTAGCTGTCATGTTAGTTGGATTTGGTTCAGACCAGTCGCGATTTCTTTAAGACTGCAAGGGAAGCTCAGCTTCCCCTATAATTGTCAAAAAATGAATGGTCAAATATATGTACTATTATGTTAACATTTTATTGACAAAAAATGCGTTAAACACGTTCATCTCGAACGAAAACAATTTTGTTCAGAATCAGCTACTTAGGTCGGCTGACTCGATTTCCTTCTCATTCATTCCCGTAGCGTACATGCATTACTCTGTTGAAGCCCAGCGTCCATTGACTTCAATGGGGCTGCTTTAAACAGTTTTTTTTCAGCGCTTAGAAACAAGACGGTCATTGGATAATGCTGCGATTATGTCCCGCCCACGGACGCTCAGCGTCTCTGGGATGAATGGAGGAGTGGGCTGGCCCGGACTCCGAGCGTCTGCGTGATGATTGGAGGGTCTGTCATCTCTTTTTAATCCACTTTTATGTCCTAAAACGCTCGTTTTTTGGGGTCGACAGCTTATAAAAACGTATTTCTTGTTTTTTTTAGCTTGTTTGCTATACACATTGTCACATATCAGCTTTTAGACATTGTTTTTTTTTTTTGTTATAAATCATAAATGACAAGGAGGCGGCAGCTTCTCGCAATGCAAAGAGACGGTTGGTGTGGGCGTGGGCGTGGTCTTCAGATTAAGACGCGTATCACTCTGTGTCTCCATTTCCAACTCAGTCCCATCGCGGATTTTGCATGTGTAGTCGAAAGACAAACTGCTGCAACCTTCATCGTATATTTCACACAATTTCACACCACATTCATTGTTTCAGTTTAACATAATTCCCACATTTCCTCCCGTTGAGTTAAATATATATATATATATTAGATATATTAGAGCATTTTCTTGAAAAGGAACGTAGGGCAGAATTTACATATAAATAAATGGACAATTTTTATGATTTAGGCCGAAAATGAGCTTCCCCTCTTTAAAAGATCAGCAGCCGCCACTGGTTCAGACCCATTTGTTTTTTGTCAGCCTCACTTCAGTGATCATTCAGAGGCTAAAAGTACAATATTGTGCAGAAGTGATGACATCTTTCGCAGAGGACTGCTTCTATAAGGATGGACAGTTTAGGGTAAGGATTTTGCCGTAGGGCTTAAGTGATAAACATGCGGAAAGCTGGAAGGCTGCTGTCTGAACCTGCTCTGAACTCTGTCTCGAATAACACTCAAAGTCAAAGCAAGGCTGCCCTCAGTGATAAACAATGACAAGTTCTTAATAAACAATCCGTCACATTCATTCCGTATTAATGCCAGACTTGCATCTCCTGTCAATCTTCATTCAGAAGTCCAATTATTCAAACTTTACTGAGCCTGAAAGGCGGCTTTCCCTCTTCACGGTGGTAAAATGGAGGTACTGAAACAGACCATCAGCCTTTGACACTGCTTTTTTGTTTTAATTGAAAATTGTGACTAGACAACAGATAATTTTTCAAGAAATCTAAATATGACATAGGCAATGTGGTTATTTTTTCCTCAGCTCTTTATGATAAAAAACATTTCTTGTAATAAATGAATGCAGGACATCAGGAATAAAATTAAACAATTAACATCAGGAAAAAAACATTGTTTTAAAGTTGGAAACCAAACAGCACGGGCACCCGCGCACTTCTATTGCATTGACACAAAACCGATGCAAGTGAATGGGTGCCAGTTAACAATATTCTTCAAACTATCTTTTTTGTGTTTTGTGGAAAGTCATAGAGGTTTGAAATTACATGAGGATGAGTACATTTTGGCAGAATGTAAATTTTTGGGTGAACTATCACTTTATTATCTTTGACCTCAACTTTACAAATAGACTTTCTACATTTATGATAAAGTTAACTAATATTGTGGTAATTTCATCACATTCTTCCGGTCAACTGATTGCATGATCTGTTTGTCATGATTCATCAAATAATTGTATATCCATATGATAGAAAATATGTGAAAAAGAGAAAAGCAGAAGAAAGAGGAGCAAGAAATAGCAACGTATTTTTGCAAAGACCAGCTTTTTTTCAGTGAGAAATACCCAGAGAGTCATGGAACGTCACACAATCCTGGGGACAAAACTGTAGATAATGGAATATTGTATCTCTACAGAGCAACTCTGAAGGTATTAAGGTTTTTGTAAAAAAAAAACTTCATAGCGCTCAGGAACAATTCACAACAGGAGATTTTGTTATATTAAAATGGGGGAAATGGCTTTCTCTCCTTTTGCTACACGGACATGCAGTTTGTGAAGAACCCGGCATGAAATGAAACGCCGTAGACTGTCACACTGACCGTGCAGGAACTGCCAGAGGAAAGGGAACCCCTGTGTGTTTTTGATTAAATTTGAGAAATGGTTTGGAGACCCCTTTAGTCCTGGCTGATGTGTGTGGTCCGAGGCCCTGCATTGAAAGTAAATAAATACGAAAAAATGGTTGCACACTGTGGTGAACGCACAATGCTTTTGGCTGTTTTCTGGCTGCCTGCCTCCGCATTGGAGCAGCCCAGCTGCCACCTGCGATATTCCACATATGACATTTATCCAGGGGAGGGCATTGACAGATGATTCAAAGCAGCTTTGCACCACAGCCAAGAAAGGCCCCTAGTTATATTTGATGAGGCTGGGGACGATTGCTTCACCCTGTTGTGGCATTCTGGTGTTTAAAACGAAGGGCACCAGCTTTAGGATTCTACAACAACAGAGGGTGTGTAAAGAAAATTGAGAACAAATGCACAAGCATATACACTGGTCCTGCGTTCATGTTTTTACTTTGTTCAACAGACTTGTTGTTGCAATCATGAAATGTCAATTCATTGACGTCTGTATCTTATCTTGGCCACAGTAATGGGTCGTCTGCTTCTCACCTTAAAACTTACTAAAGTGCATCTCCTTTTAATAACGTTAAACAAATCAAGGTTTATTTTCCCAGACAAAGTAAAATAGCCCCCGTCCCTCTGTCACCATTACCTAATGTCAGGGCAGTTTGCAAAGGCTAAATTGGACCTTGCTCTACTATACCTATGCAGCCAAGCACAATTTTTCAGGTTTCATTTGCAACACCATACTGAAGTGTTGGATTCATCCTATAGCAAATGAAAATGACAAATGTCTTTAATATCTCAATTTCTCCTAAATTAGCACATCGAGTTTGCTTAAGTGCCCAATTTCTCCAGTCTTTCTCCTGAGAAACAAACCCTGTCGTGTGAATTTTCATTTCGGTGCATCCCTATTTTAGACATACTCAAACGTTTCTCAAAAAAATTCTCACCATACATTACATAGCTTTACATGCTTGCTGTATGTCAACAATTTTCATCTTTCCTAACAAAGTTTCATAGAAATATCTGAGACAAACTTAATGCTCGCAATGAAACATAACTGAGATCTCTATTAAATCTTCCTGACGATTAAGCTTTGAGCGATAAAAATGGCCTCTGGGAGAACATTTCACATTGTGGCTGACGATTTTTCAGGAAACCACGGAAAGTAATTTTCTTCACACTTTAATAAAATTGTCATATTAAACACATTGTAAAATGTTGACTTTATGTCATTAATTTGACTTGTCTCAGAACACCATTTTATTTAAACAGCTTTACTTAATGAGTACAATATAACACGGTCATCGTTTCACATTTTGGAAGTCAATTACAAAGCATAAAGAGGACGTTATGGATGTTCAATTATCAAAGGTGTGAACCATTAATGAGTCAGTAAACTGATTAAAAGCTCAAGTGTTAATTGGCAGACACATTAAACACTCGTCAATGAAGAGGCTCTTAAAGCACAGCAACTTTCTCATCTCCTTTTTTATTCATGCCGTCTGTCATTTGAACTCGATTCCAGTGGCCATCTTTGTTTAACATAGATTTGTTTTAATATTACATTTTCAACCCTTGGGAGGTTGCTTGTAAATGTCAAAAAGAGATTACAGCCCACAATTCATCACAAGCTATGACAGCCATGGCCTCAAAGACACCATGATTCTATCCAACTAACGTAACTAAATAAAAGCAAAACACATGACAATGTCCTAAACATTTCTTATAGATTACGATTAAATGATTCAATAAAAGTCTCAAGTCTCCATATAACTTGAAACATCTACATGAAAACTACACACTACATAGAGTACACACATTTTCTATGTAGAGTGCATTGGCTGAATGTATAGGTCTCTCCCACGCAGAAAGTACTTTCTGTCTTTGGCATGCACACATGTTTGCAGATTGTCATGCAGAATGGGACTCAGCCGATGGGCATTGCTCCGATTCTTATCGCTCTGCACACATCTGATGAAAAAACAGTGTCTGACAAACACAGGTACTTCTACATTCCCCTCGTATCTTTTTTAACGATTCCATCAAAGCTGGGTAAGCCGGGTGGCAATATAGAGACAAATCTCGACCGCATCTACTCGGCGGAATGCCTGATATAAAATGACATTTGATTTACAGGGAAAGGGACAGGAAGGAGTGGACAAAGAAAAACAGACTAGAAATGAGATTGGAGTGGATGAAATTTCAGCGCTAGGAGTTTGACAAACCCACCCTCCTACTTTTCACCATCTGACAGCTGAATCAAGTAAATGTTGTGCTTTTTTATTTTTACATTTATTATGAGATAGGAATACAATAAATCCACACAAGCAAGTCATGCACGAGTCACGGCTGGTGTCTTTTTAAGTAAACAGTTTATGGCCTGGTTTCACAGAGAAGGTTTAAACCTAGTCCCAGACTAAAATGCATGTTTATAATCTTTACTGCACTAACAACTAACATATCTTAAAATAGATCAATGGCATTTTTGTCTCAAAAGGCACATAAGTATGTTTTTTAAAGTATTAAGGTACATTTATAAAAGCTACTTAAATGTCTGAACAGTTCACCTAAACAGAAACATTCTGATCGTCTACCCACCTTTGAGTTGTTCCAAATCTGTATACATTTCTTTCTTTTGATGAACACAGAGAACGATGTTTGGAACAATGCTTGTAACCAAACAATTCTTGGCCACCATTGACTACGACAGTAGGAAAAATTACAATGGTAGGCAAAAGTGCCCCACACCTGTTTGCTTTTCTACATTCTTCAAAATATCTTCTTTTGTGTTCAACAGAACAAAGAAATGAATAAAGCATTTTTTTCTAGCATGGTAGTCAATGGTGGCCAAGATTGGTTTGGTTACAAGCATTCTTCCAATTTTAATTTAACTAAGGTCTAGTCTTGGCTGAAGCTAAACCTTATGAAAATATTAACTTAGAAGTGTTTGGATTTAATCACTCACATCACTTTCTATATATACCTCCAAGAATCATTATTGAAACTATGTATAACTGAATGTTGCAGTTCCTTATAAAGTTACCTGCTAGCTGGTTTTTATGAACATGACACCTTCACCTAGTTAAAATGTTGGGCTGTAGATAAACACACAGCAAGAAACTATGAAATCAGGTAAAAGGTCCACATGGATTAGACTGTGACTTTTTCTACTCGATAACAGATGAGTCTAATTGCATGTGCATAAATACTAAAAATATTATGCACCGGGAATTCAAGGAAATACACCACGTTGTACCTTAGCAGGATATCGTAGTTTTAATCACCTCTATATCATATCCTTTTGTGAATAAATGAAACTTTCAGGTTGCCACTAAGCTGTCTGGGGGTTGCTTTTAAAGGCTGAATGATGGCTGACACTGCCCGGGCTTTGCAGGGAAGGATGTGTGAGTTTTACTGTCTCCTTGCATGATGTGTGTTTACAAAATTGTGTCTTTTCACCATGCCGAACTGTCAGCATTCACAGCGTCTGCCTCTCTCCTTCACATGGCAGCCCCATCCAGACTGACAGGCCATTCCCCACAGAACTCTGGGTAATTGGCATTCAGAATCAAACGAATAATAGGGAAAGGGCCATAATTTCTGGAGACATCCCCTGCCTTCTCATCCCTCTTTTCAACACACACCAAAGTTCTGTTGCCCACAACCAGTCGACAGTGAGGCTGTTTTGCATGCAGCGTGTTGGGCAGCTGGTCCCCGGGGGGCTAGGAGTGGCAGAAAAGGCAGGAAGCAGCTTTCTATGCATGAGGAGAAATCTCCTTCAGGTCTGCGTTTTTCCCCCCTGGTGGATTTCTGTAGGGATTTATGACCTGTCACCTTGGAGCTGGTGGGAAGGTGATCTCTCAGCGTCAATTTTGCCAGCGCTACATGTCAATCTCAGACAAGGTTTTACTCAACAAACCACACTATGGTTGAAATCCACATATTAACGAGGAAAGGCAGAGGTGGCATATTTGCAGCCTCAGCGCTTTGGGATGTGAACGTCAGGGAGCAATGACACTCTTAGGAATGCTGACTTGGCTGTGAAATTGAAGGCATTGTAATTTTTTGATAAATCTGGCAAAGACAGCATTAACAGTCATGATGTATCTGAACAGGCCAAAAAAAAGTATATCACTCTTTAAAACTATTTCAGAATACTATAAGGTCCATAAACATGCAATAAGTAATTTACGCTTCAGACCAAATATGCCAGGTTGGTTGTAAATTGTTTCTTTTCTGCCAAAATAAGGCAAAGCATAAAAGTTTGTGTCACCAAGCCACGCACAGACTGAATGCCGGTCTGGAACTGAATATGCGAGTGAAGTGCAGCGACAGCAATTTCTCCTCCCTTCTCAAAGCATTCTGTAATTGCTCCGCTTTAGCTCCAAACTGGGTTTTCCATCTGCAGCTCCTGATTCACGGAGAAAAACCCGACACGCTTTCAAAACATACGCTTCTCGCTGCAGGCAAAACTCCACAACTCTGAAGTCCGCTCTGCATCCACACCGCACCTTTCACACACTCTGATCTTAAAAGGTGCAAACACATACGAGTTGAATGATACAAATTGTTACATATCTGAGCCCTTTTATGTAATATAAATGAAATCTTGGAACGCCATTTGTGAAATTAGATTATCGTTCTGTTATAAAATTGTATAATAAAATTAATAATAGGAGTATAACATAAGACAAACAGAATCTTATCTGTTTAATTATTTAAGGTCATGCATGGAAGGACTGCATGCTCCCTCTCTAGCATATAAATCACGGCATCACTTTTATTTCTGAAAGAGACGCAGTGTTCAAAGCCTTTGATATAATGGAAGAGAAAATCAAACAAAACCGAAAGGAATGTTTGTTTCCCAGAAAGATACAAATGATGGCTATTTTCACAGCTTTATTTGACATCAAAAAGCAACTGCAGATACTTTTTAGTGAAGTAAAAAGTAGCTGTCCTAAATCAAAGACCCTTAGTTTTAAATCATATATTTGATCATAAGTACGTCTTTTGTTACAAAGGATCAAGACCATTTGTAGTTTATGAATGATGGCGCAACAAGAGTCTGAATCAACGAGTGGATTTTTTATAGATTTACGGTGAGTATTATGAATCCTGAATAAATTATACAATTTTGTTTCAATTCTTTAGGAATTTTAATGTACATTTTAATGTTTATAGAACACTAGTTGATGTGCAATATTGAAATCTCATTTCCTCACAAAGGAGGACATTTTGTCCTTAAAAGCTAAAAGCTTTCAAAAGACGATCTTTTTCACACGTAGAGAGAAAATAAAAAAGAAAGTACATGCTTTGGATCTTTGATGGCTCTAAATATCTTTACATTCAAACGTCAAGTCTCTGAACTAATTAACCCTAGTTCATCCGTTTTCAAAAGAATTGACTCAATTTTAGGACCTTGTGGGTTTTATTTATTAGTTTATTGATTTAATTGTATTGTTGGTGTTCATCTGATTTATATGACCCTGAAGTCATTTGTATGTGATTGAGTTGATTTGATTAGAAAACTATCAGCATGCGTCTTTCAATTGAAATATTTCAGCGGTTGACCCCGGCTGCTCTTTCACCTTAATGATTGCTTTTTGATGTCTACATTTGTTCAGGCGGTGTTGTTAATATCCCACCCTGTTTATCATGTCACATGTGTCAATTGCAATCAAGCAGAATGGAGCGGCATATTCAAATGACCTGCGCCAGACAGATGAAGGAAGTTGCACGTTTCCACTTGACACATGAGTCAGATTGTTTGTCCTCCTCCAATCAGTCAATTTTACTGTGACTCTCTAATGGCACAGTTTAGAATGACCTTCCTGAGGGCATATTCAAGGCAAAATAAACATACGGTTCACTACATGCATCAGCTGTCTTCACAGGCAGTATGGGAATGACAGTATAATCTTAGACCCAATGGCATTGTATATAAGGTCCCTAGAATCAAGCCCATCAATTTTTTTTAAGATGTCTATAGTCCCACAAGATTTTGTGTATATAATTGTTATGGAAAAATCTATTTTCACCATAGGTTTATGCAACACTATTTTATCATTTCTCACCCTGTGGCTCTGTTCACTCTGTGGAAATGAAACCTTCTACCTTGATCACACTCTGAGAGAAATAAAAGTGATATACAAACACATTTTTCGAATGCTCCAAAGCCTGAAATAGATTCCATTCCTAGTCGTACAGAGGAAGAATGCGACTATAAGAACATATTGTGAAGTTGCAGCTCTTTCTGCCTCTCCACATCAAAGGCTTATGCTGACAGAGGCTCATGGTAAGAATGGTTGTTTACTAGGTAGATCATACCACCTGCCTCTCCCTTCCACCTTGATGTCTCTCTGAGGCATCTTTCAGCCTTCATTTAGTTATTTTTATTTCCTCTCTTCCTTTCCTTTCATCCGTTTCCCTCTTAGACACAACGGTGTCATTGTGACTGTCATCTTTTTGGCATGACAAAACTTTGGACACTTTGAAAAGCACAGGAGATGGGAGGAGAGAGGAAGTAGGAGGAGGAAGTGAAGATTATGGGAAATTTGCACCTTTAGAGCACCGCAAAGAAGCATCTGTGATCTCACATCACCGTGTTCCTCCCACTATTCTGAAGACCTGTCAGCTCAATGAAGAACTCATCCTCTGGCTGACTACAGAACGGCATTATCAACCACGATGTTGTACATGCGCATCTAGCGGAATGAAGAATTCGAATTAATGCAAAGTAATCTTTTTTTATGTGATCTAAAAAATCACATCAAACCTGCATGCCTTTATATTTCCTTTATAGAATAAAGATGTTGTATTGGGAGGACATTAAGTGTATATGGCAAAAATAAAAACAATAAATACTGTATTCATGTCAAAAATGTAATATAAAAAAATGTATTAATTGTATAGTATAGTCATTGTACTAATTATGCTAAAGATGCTAAAACATCTACTTCTCTATTAAGCAAATCATCTGAAAAAAATTAGTTTTATAGTGAATGAATGACAGGATAAAATAAATAGCATTTTCTTTAAATATTTGTTTAGTCTACTGAATTATGTCAACATCATGTACATATATATTTTGCTTAAACATAACAATCAACAGTGAAATTATCAAAATATACACTCAGATTGAAAGACAGAAATGAAAAGGTTGGCTAAATTAGGACTGGCTGGCTGTTGAGCAGCTAAATTGATGTGTCGTATCTGTCAGGCTATATCCTAAAAATATGCCCTTCTCTGACCTCAGAGTAGAGCAAGACACCTGGCCTGGCCAGAAATAGCAGCGTGAACGCGCACCGCTGTCCAGCAGAATCAAGCCTGAACCATGACACGGGGTATAGGGGCAGCCGACTGAATGATGACAAGTGAAGAGCCATTTATCTTCATTTACCCTCAATCCCCTTGTTCCACGCAGCCTGTTGCAGCCCCTTTTTTATAACAGGGCACTTGTAAAGCCGGATAATAAGGAGGGGTGTGACAGAACCCTTCCAAAGACACTTGCAGACTGTCAGAGGGAAGAGTTTACAACAGTGCTAAACAGAATCCCAGCGACTCAGAGGGGCCGGTTTGCAAAGCTGAGTATACACGGTGTGTCTTCTTTTACACAGACTAGAACTACTGTAACAACTAGGATGCAATTAAAGAGATATGTTTGTATTAACATGTATGCATGTGTTTGAAGTTTACGCAAAGCGGTTTTTTTTGTGCATTTAACACACTGTTAAAGTGGTGATAAAATATGCTAAAAAACAAGGCCATACTGTTTTGGTAGAGACACAGATTAAACACGACTTTATTTTTCATTTCGGTTACCTTAAAAATAAGATCAGGGCTATAAGTTAAATTGTTAAAGGGATAGTACACCCCAAAATAAAAGTTATTTCATCATTTATTTACTCAGCGTTATGCCAGTCGAACTTGTATGACTTTTTTACTAAATACAAACGAAGGTACTTTTAAGAATGTTGGGAACCAAACCCCATTTGGCTTTCGGCTTCCATAGTATCGACACAAAAACTTGTTTTTTGTCATCAAAAGAGGTTTCCAACAATAAATGATGACATTTGGGGGGGGTGCTTTCCCTTTGACATCACTATCTCTGTTTGATCTGTCTTTCGGAAAAATAATTGAGACTGACAGCTAAGGAGAGCCGTTTAAATTACATATCAAAGGAGACATTATACAAATAATTCAATGTCACATTGATGTGTTCTCTCTTATTCTGAGGATGGCGGTTTTAAAAGCTTCACTGATAGCCAATGGCTTGAATAAATTTGGCACACGGCGCACCATTTGTCGAAGCGCATGAACGCAGGAGGCCAGCCAAGATTCAAAAATGTCAATATCTGATTCATGAAAAAGCTGAGAAATGGAGCTCATTCCACAGAGTGCGGCTATGTTAATCACATCACAGGAGAGCAGATCTAGGCTCCGTCACACTTTGTAAGTCTGAATTAAAGAGTGAAGGGCCTCCCTGTGTTTCATGCTTTGGCTGTAAACAGCACAGTTAAATGTTATGTTCCTCATTATGTTGTAAGTGGGTTAGCATATTCATTTGCCACTGAAGTAGGTTATACCTAGAAGCGCCTTCATCCCTGATTAGCATGTCATCAACAAGCAGTTTGTGCCCACGCTGGCCTCTTGACAATTCACATGTGGCCAAGATAATGAAAATTAAAGCAAAAAATCAGAGGGAGCTTTTGGTCCCCCTCTCTGGAGGCCTAAACACTAATTGTAGTGAAAAATGGACTTAATTTCTACAGTCCCTTAGTAAGTTTCTTACATCCAAGCTGATGGAAAAGAACAAAATAGTATTACTACTAATTAAGGCTAAGCAGAATAAATTATGCAAGTGTAAAATACTCCAGGGTAAAGGCTAAAAAGGAATCGCACGATGGTGTGGTGCTTCTAAAACAAGTAACACAATCCAATACTAATATAGCACATTTCAATGGGCAGGGCAACAATAATCAGCCTCATACACAGATGATGAGAACTTGTGAAATCTGAATGGAATCCACGTTTTGGATACATTTTTACTATATACTGTACTGTAACTAGACTAGTGAAAAGACTAGAAATGGCAGATGATGGCCATTATCTTCACTAGAATCTCACGATAAAAATAATGGTAGAAAGCAGATGTTTTGCAAGAACTTAATACACTGCACTTTTTCTTTAGATGTTCGCATGACGTCAGAATGGCTGCTTTTCGCCAAACCCCGCTGCTTTCATCATCGTATGCATTACGCTACACCATTCAGAACAGCTAAAAAATTCACAGACAGCTGTGCTGGAATTCCTGCATCCTCCACGCCTCATTGACCGCTGTCAGCTCTGTCCAGGGCTTCTGTCTGTGGCTACAGTGCCGGCGCTTGGCCTGTGAAAATCTCGGCCTGCCCCATTGGGTCTAATTCTAGGAGACATATTTAGTGCATGATTTAGCTAGCAGACCTACAGCTGTGTCCCAACACTCACGACAAGGCCACTGGGCATCACACAAGTGTAATTAACCCGTTCATTATGAAAATAAGGCACCATCATGCATAATTCTGTCTCCAGCAGATGCATGGATGTGCTTGGGTGATCCGAGACTGTTCGTTCCACCAAGCATGTGATGACATCATTCTGCCGTAAGTCATCTCAGGGGAGCTGCTGTACCGCTGAGAGAGGCAGTCGAAATGCGGTATTTGTAGACAATTTGGGATCTTTTAAGTCAGATCGACTTCTGCCGTCAGACCATAGACTGTATAAAATATGGACGCAGTGTCCGTGACGTCACCCGTAGGTTTGTGAAGAGTAAAAGTTAAGCCTAAAGTAGGTGGAGCCGGTCGTCGCCATCTTGGCATCGCGCGTCACTCTCGAATAATCGAAAATGGGCAAAGAGGCAGGACGTGGGTGGAGCTGATGTAGCTGGTTGCGGAAACAAAGCACGCCCGCTAAGCTCGACGTATTGGTGGATGACATTTAAACGTTTACAGCGGACTACAGCTTACTCTTGAGGTAAATTACCTGAAACTACACCAAAAATGTGCATGTGACAGCTAAATGGACACCTGTCACTCAAGTGGCCACACCCTTAATTATGCAGAATTTTAAGGCTTAAAATAATCTAAACGGATGAGTAATAAAAACATTCACCCACCTTACAGTTGTCATGAAGGGCAAAATTAACTATATAGACCAAAATAATGTTTTGTACCAGGCTGTAAACATGTTTTCTTGTGCTGTAAAGTTGGCCATTTTAACATGGGGCTCAATGAGATTGTGCTCTGTTTTGGAACCAGCCTCTAGCGGCCAGTCGATGAATTGCAGATTTAGTCACTTCGTGTTGGTTTCACGAGAGAGACCGGAAGATTGCCCCCTGGGTAAGACTTGACTTTGAGCATGCGAAATTCGTTTGGACGGTGGTACGAAAACAGGCTGGAGTGATTCCTCCATTTTCTACGTTTCTGTACCGAGAGGTCACGCTGTGACATTTTGATCTTCTATTGGTCTCGCGAATTCGCAGGTCAAGGTTCACCAAACTTGAACGTTGCTACGCAGCGAAAAATATCTTCGGACGGACTTGTGTTTCTGGTATGACGCATTTGCATGCGTATGAATGGAAGTCAATGGAACGAAAAGCCAAGTGTGACCTCGGCTTATTGCTAACCATTTCTTTGAATGCTTTAAACTTTTCTTGTCTCCTCATGCTCATCCATACAGTAGTACATTTCAGTATGTACATAGTACCAACAGGGTTAAACACTGTTGCTCCTTTGTTTTCTTCACTTCGCAGTAGGCCAATGCTTTTGATAAAATCATCTGTTAAATGGCTAAATTTAACTGTAAATGTAAAAAGATGCCAGAACAGTTACAAGCAATGCCAACCTCATATGTGTTAAACACTGAAGTGAATTATGGTATGTATGCCTAAATAAATATAGTTTGTGCCTCAGTCTATTGTACGGCATGAAAAAAACTCATGGTCAAATAGAATGGCAATGAGGTCTGATGACGCCTAATTAAATGGCTGCACCTTCGTGTGGTGTATGAGTTGAGATTGTTCTTCTCAGTGGTTGTAAGGATAAACAACACTACGCTACATATTCAGAGTGTCTAACGGATTTATTTGGAGCTTGACAGTAAGTGCTACATTATGTAGTAATGACTGAGCTCCCATGTCAGAAAGAAACTCAGGCAAAGTTTGGTGTCTCCCTTGAGGCCCAACAATCCCCTCAAAATCTGCCTCTGTTTTTTTCTCTTTTTTCCATTATCTGGATTGTTGCACAAGTCTTTGCATTTGGCAATAATTACTTTAAATAGTGAAACAAAGCTTGGTGAGATTGCTCAGACAAACTAGAGATTGTTGTAAAGGGGTGTGGCTTGAGTGGGTCTCTCAAAACATAACGACGTCGACATTAGTTTTTGACACAATGTTTTCATATAAAGGGAGCTAAACCCAAAAATGGTTTAGTAATAGTATTCACTACTCGATTAAGAGACACGAATAAATGTTTTTGATTTAGGAAGGGTCGCTGGCCAGACTCATTATTTTCTGAAGACCAAGGCCACTCTTTCTGATCACTGAAATTCTGATTAAATGTGGTTCTTTTTCAAGGAGAATTAGCAATCATGTCACATTTGTTAACTTTAGCACATGCATGTTTATTATGCTAATGCTAAACAAACTTGTAATTACCCATACTGAGCACAGTGCTTGTGATATTTATGAAAGGAAAGACACAGCTGGGATGGTCGCCACTGTGTTCCGTTCCTCCCGTCCCTCTTCACAGTGTGTGTGTGTGTGTGTGTAGACAACCAGGCAGATGGACCTCTTTAAACCAAGTAAAATAACTAAAGACAGCAACAGCCTGTTTAAAAAAAATAATGATTTAAAGGATGATACAAACATATGGCAAAAATATGCATCTTCGTTTCCAGGCCATTATGTCTATGATGACGTGATATGTGATTAGGTGTAATATCCTTTTTATTGAGGATATTTTTATTTATTTATCGTTGATTCAATTTTTCTAATTATATAATACATTTGTGTCTTTATATATTGGTTCTTTTCTTATTTCCCTCCAAATGGATTTTGCTTTAAACTAGGCTTAATATCATGTGGTTTTTGTTTACCATGTGAGATTTGAACTCTGCCTCTGTTGTTTTATAACATGAAAAGCTGTTTCCTGCATTTTGAGAAAATATAATCAAAATTAAAATAAAAGAATGAAAAAAAAGAAAAGCTTGAGGCTTAATGAACACAACGGACCTAATCTTTGCCAAATTAAAGAATGTTTTCCATAATCCGCATGTTTAACCTGACGTCACGTACCAGGTCATACACCGTTTCCGGGTCCAATCGCTCTATCAGAAGCCATAAGAAAATAACAAAAAATGCTAATATACACTCATGACGTGATGCAAAACTGCCGAAAACCCCCAATCCCATCCATTATCTCCATAACGAAATCACAAATGGCCACAGTGCACATTTTATTTTGACAAATTATTAAAACATTGTTGTCGGAGATTCCGTGAGCCTAGAGACTGTAGGGTACAGTGTGAGTTTATAAATGTTTGGATTAAATGTGTGATATGAATGAACAGTGCTCACAAACGGATGTTTTAATAATATCCTCCATTGAATTTAGTGGAGGCTTGGACCCGGAAACAGTATTCCTTACATCTTTCTTCCAAACTATGATTTCTGAAACATAGCGATGATATATAAAAGTGAAAGGAGAAACATAATTTTACATAAAATAGAACAAACATTTTCTTTGCATTTGACCTCTCCCTTTTAAATACAGATAGAGCTGAAAGAGTCTGTCATGTGGAGGCCCCAGATGACTCTGTCTATGGTATATCTCTGTTGAGAATATGACGGCACCTGTTTGAAATGTAACAGCTCAGCATGTGCAGTCTGATACACGAACTCTAAATCTCAAAAGGCAAAGAATCTTAAGGGAGAAAAATACGGCAAGCCTGCTTGATTTCATTAAAAAAATCTTGACATTTAACATAAAGCATAATTGTAAGAATCTTAATCATCAGACAACGGCTTTGAAACACACTAAAAATACCACAGTAAGGGAAAGGTTCAATTTATTCCATTAAAACACATCACTGCATTTAAGGGCCTTTTTTTCTTTACCGCTCAACGGGAAGTCCTACCTGCTGAATATCACATGACCCTGCAATCTTTCAAATGCAACATTCCCTTGTGTCCCATGGGGCATATTGTAGGTGCATTGCACACCACTAATGGAAAGCGGGATGGACGATAATGCTCGTTTCCCAACAGCATTTCCCGTAGATTCTGCCCCCAGGCATCGCACATTGTTCATCAATGCTTGTTCAGTTCATTATAGCACTTAGAGACAGGCTAGGTCATAGCATCCAGGCTCTGGGTGAGTAACACACACACACAGATACACACACACAATAAACCATAATTTAACACACATCTCTGCTGTGTAGCATAGCACAGTGCTGCCGTCTTGCCTTTTTGCCATTCATCAAAGCTAATGTTTTAATATTGGCACTTTAACATCAGAGAGAAGTTCATCTCCAACGCAAATACACATTAATGGAATTTCACATTTGATACGTGAATATTGAATTGAACATTAAAAGAGATGTGCTGGATACAGAGAATTATACTTTTATTCACAAATGACTTTTGAGTTTTAGAGTGTCTGCACCACAAAGTCAACATGATGTATGAATGGTTGGTCATTTAAAAGGGAATAAAGGAAAATGCTGTTTAAATTTTGGCTTAGAAATGTATTAACTAGCTTTGGGAAATACATTCTACTGTAGTGTACAAGAAAATATTTCATAGAAATAAATGAGACATGCACATGAATGTAAAATCAACACGGCCAAGAAATTCCATTACATTGCCCACACGTCGTACACCTTAAACAATAAATAACATTGAAGTGCTTGGTTGAGTTGAATCAATATAGAAGCTCTCATGGAACTAATACACCCTAACTGTGAAAAATCGAGCAATATTATCCTCCATAGCTTTGCACTATAGGAAACTCTATTGATTCTGTGGTCAATATTAAAAAAAGAGCTCCAACACGCAATTTCATTCAACCTCTGTTCCTGAATGTGCTAGGTCAACTTTCTCTGCAAAATATAGTGGATGACATGATTCAACCTGTATAAATGTATAATCTATAATAATCGTTGTATATCTTTATAATTGTGACATGAATAAGTGTGCTGTTTGCCCTGCAGCAAGTAATGAATTCATAGCTAGTAGATGTAGCTGTCCAATTACTGAAGGGTTTAAATAAGCAGTAGACCTAAAATAGAAGCGCATAGCTGTGTTTATTTTCATCAGCCATGCTCAGATCGCTTGCTGGAAAAGAGGAAGTGTAACTGGCATCATGTGAACATACTCGAATCAGTCTTCTCCAATCAGTCATCGGAATATGAAACGTGGCCTCATACGATCCAACTGTTTCAGATGTACAAGCACCATCCATGAAATAATTAATGGCTTGATATTGCTGTCAAAACACATGTGTGTAAAGTATATGATCCGCAGGCACAGCGAGACAGTTTCTCGCACTAGTGGAGGCCAAAATGTCACAGTGGCGTATAAAGGCCTCATTAAATTTCCAATTATACATATTATCTTTAGAGTTACACTGAAAATATAAATCCAAGCCAAAAGGAGAAAGTTGTTTCAAAGGGAGCAGTGTACCTCCTCTTCAGATGCCAGCATGCAGAATAGATAATTGGCAGGGGTTTCTGACAATGAATACCACGCGCAGGCCCGACGTGCGGCGCGGGGAGTCACGCATTAAATTACTATTGCGGCAAAGTCAGTCAATAGGATTTAGCATGCAGGGAGCTCTCCCTTCCATCTTTTTAAACTGAAACCAAATCTCTTGTTGTCATTAGGGAGAGCCGAGACATTTCCCCTTGCTCTGTCACATTATGTTGTAAGCTCCAAAAGTTTGAGGTTTTGTCATATTTAGCTCATGTGTTTGCACAGCGACTCAAGAAAAATAAAACTTGTCAAAAATAAAAACGTGACAAATGTCACTGCATGCTATGCAAACGATTATTTCTGGGGGGATTTCAGATTGCAGAAACAATATCGGTACAGAGATGAAAGACTTTGACACAGCACAATGGTTAAAGAATAATATCTGTCTTTGCATTACAATTTTTACTTGACTAATTTGAGTTCAATTAATTTGTATCCGACTACCTACATTACATTTCCAAGGTGATTAAGATGCAAGCCTACTACTATATAACAAGGACAGAACTCTGATCGTCCTCATGTTAGTAGGCCAGCGGTGATATACTCAGTAGCATCACTAGCCACAACCTCATATTCCCACTGCTGCACATATCACAACAGGGGTTGTGTGATACATGAATCAAATTCTTGTCAGATCTGGTAGGATCTCAGCAAAATTGCTTATGAAAAAAGCATGAAGATCAACCGGCACCTCATGAAGACGTCTGGTTTGAGGCAGAGACTCAGCAGGGGGGTTGTTCTATGCATACCTTCTGTCCTGGCACACCAATAGCTGGGGGATTCATTTACACTTAGAGTGCCTGATTTCATGCCTTTCTGGCCTTTGGAGATGTGCTTTGAGTAAAAATAAGAACATTTTTCATGGTTCACAACCAGTTAAGGTCCGGAGTGTCAGGACTTCTGTAGTTTATAGTATAGATTAAACACACAAAAGAAAACTTCCTAAGTACAAACAGTTTATAAGGGATTTGTGGATGCTGTTCTCTGCAGTCGAAGGTTTTTTTAAGCATAAAGTAACTCCAAAGAAGATCATTTTGAGGAGAAGGAAAGAAGTTATCCTTTATATGCACTTTATCTATATAAGAGGCAAAGAGCACTTTCTACAAGAAACAATACTTTTAGAAGATGACTTTTTCTATTATCTGTCAGTGTTGTCAGACATGAGGAACAACTGCTATATAAATTGCTTCAGAGCTTTGTTCTGTTGAACACAAAATAAGATATTTTGAAGAATGTGCAAACAGTAGTTCTGGGGCACTTTTGACTACCATTATAATTTGTCCTGTGGTTGTCAATGGTGGCCAAGAACTGTTTAGTTGCAATCATTCGTCCAAATACATGTATCTTTATCTGCGTTCGTCAGAATAAAGAAATGTATACTTTAAACAATACTTTTAAAAGATTACTTTTTTCAATTATCAGTCAAAAATAATAGAAACAGACTGACAACAGACTTGTCACTTGTCACTTTAAACAGACTGATAAGCTCTTTGCACTACCTCACATCTGCACTGTTGTATATTTCACTGGTTTGCACCCCATCTGCCATTACCTATCTTCTTTTCTTTTTTTAAATATCCCTGCTTGTAAAGTTGTATTTTACATATATATATATATATATATATATAATCTGTATTTTTTACATATATTTATTCTGCATAGTGTTATTTGTATGCACCATGGGTCTGAGAGTAATGCAATTTTAATCCTCTATATGAATGTACTGTACATGTGGCAGAATTGATAATAAAGCAGACTATACAGATTTGGAACAACTTTAGGGGCAGTAAATGAAATTGAATGAATGAAAATTTTATTTTTGGGGTGAACTGTCCCTTAAACATACACTTAAGCATTTAAATTGTGAAGTACTAATTCATTTTGAAGTACATCATTTTTTATCTCACTGCCCTACCGAGATGAAAAACGTTCTTGCTTTCTCATTTATAAGTTGGATAAAAACGTCTGCTTTATGTATTAATATTAAAAGCGAATGAATGTCTTAGAAAACTGTAGACAAAATACTGCCTTGCCATTTGCATCTAAGCACCAGAATGACTAGAACATCTACAGTAAAGCAGGCAGGCAGTCAGCCCTGTTAACTGTTACTCACAAAATACCACTCCAGTCAGACAAGTCCATAGACAGCGGTTGGCTGCGATGCTTAATTACTATGTGCTTTCCTCACCATTTCTACCTGTCAAACACAAGCACTAAAGCCTACAAAAACAAGCTCACCGTGAATCAATTGAAGTTGAACAGACTCAAACACATGACCCTGCGGACAGTATTCGAGTGTTATCTCGTCTGTTGAGATCAGGAAGCAGCGATGTAAACAGCCTTGTCGATACGTTCAGCCATTTAAAAATCAACCGAAAACGTAACACTTGGTCTCTGGAAACGACTAGTACGGGCTACTTATCTTGATTAATTGCAGACATGCGTAACAACATTAAAAAGTTCAATTTAAATTCATCCCTCGTGTGCGCTCCCTAATTTTTGTAGCGAGCGCAAAGTCAATTCTCTCTTTCTGAAGAATAGAAAATGAACAAAGATTGAAAAGATAATGAACAAAAATAACTCTTCAGTTCAGCGTTGACACACACAGAATTCGCAAGCACACTTCCAGCAAGAAAAGTCTGCTGATAACACACAGAAAGTCTCTGGGTCTCTATGACCTTTGCCCAGCGCAACTTACGCATCCTGACCACTATCAGTGTAAGTCTAATGATCGACAACGTGGCATTCTCTATTGGTAAAATGTCAGATTCAGCTTACAGACAAAACGCTGTAATGGAATTCACTCCATTTTTAACCTTAGCAGTGAACAACACATAGGAACTCCCTGGGGAAATCAACCGCAGCATTTAATATGTTCTGCCCACAGTCTGTGAAGAGGTGTGGACCTTGGTCACACTCGCACGCTACCAGAGATGAATTCATCATGAGGACGTGTCTTTGCTCCCTCAGGAGGAGTCATGACTCGATTACCACCTTCGTACAGATAACGTGAACATAGTGAGTAATGATTAGTTAATTGTGTAAACACCATACGTTCTGCTGATTAAAACACCCACCTGAACTCACGCTGATGCTTAGAAACATAGAGTTTTAGGTGAACACGTTGGTATCAAGATTTCCGCATTTAATGAAAGTGTAATTAGGCACAGCCTTTTAAAGCCATAGGAACCATAGACTCCAGCCAGTGTCAATAATTGCACCCACAAAAGCAGGTCTTCCTCATAGCATAAGATTAATAACACGTAATTACAGGGGGAAGATTGGACTGTCACTGTGTCAAAAGCAAAAATGAAATGCTTCCTGTCGGAGAGAAACAGGGCCGCAGACGTCTGTGTCATTGCCGCTCAACCTCGGTGAGGGATGTTTCTCTGGTCCTCATTCTCTCCCACCGTCTGTATCTGTAGAGAAGAAAATCCCCCATAAGAATGAGCCCTCTGGAGCTCCCGACCAGCTTTTGTCTGATACACGAACTGCGCGGCGCCACGGTCACCTAAGCAGGTGTATCTCATCCTCTGGTAACAGAGTGGCAGATTGGCCCACTTGTTGAGCACCTAGAGCATAAATGTGTTCTCGCAGGAACAGGCGCCTTCACTAACAACTGAGTTTTCAAAGCCAAGGGTTCAGTGAAGAGCTCGGCCTGCACAGATGTGTGATAATGAGGCAGGAAAACATGGAGTATAGTTCTATCCAGGTCCAGCGGCCTGACCTTTAGAAGTGACACAAGTGCATTAAGGAGGGCCTTCAAATTCGTTTTCCATGGGCTAAATGTGCCGACCCCCTATAATCATTAAACTTGCTACAGCCGACATGTGGTTTTGTCTGCGGCGGTGAGGCGCTCCGAGAGGTAATGCCATGGAAGTCAGTGCTTAAAAGCAGCAGCAGGAAAGATTCAAAATGAAGGAAATATTCATAATGAGATGCCCCAGGATAAACTGAAGTTTCTCAAAACTTCAAAGCATAAAGCTACTTATAGAAAGAAAGTGCTTTCTCAAGTGGCAAAATATTTGTCTTTTTATTCAAAGTTTTAGCCAGTTTTTTTCATAAATGATGCAATAAGGTTTATTAAAGTGATAGTTCACCAAAAAAAATCTGTGAGCATTTACGTACCCTCTTGTCATTACATACCTGTACGACTTTCTTTGTCCTGCAGAACAAAAGAAGATATTTTTATGGATTTTTGGTGAACCATCCCTTTAAATGTAAAACCATTTAAAACACTTAAAGTGATAGTTCACCCAAAAATGTGGTTTGGTTCAAACCAAAAATCATTTACTCGCCCTCAAGTTGTTCCAAATCTGTACAAATGACTTTGTTCTGCTGAACACAAACAAAGATTTTGGAAGAATGTTAGCAATTTTCATATCTGGGACACCATTGACTACCATAGTAGGAAAAAATCTAATGGTAAAAGGTGCCCAGAACTGTTTGCTTTATTACATTCTTTAAAATACCAAACTTTGTGTTCAACAGAACAAAATATACAATATTTGTTTTCTACTATGGTAATGAAGTATGTCCCAGAACTGATTGCTTGCATAAATATCTTCCTTGCGTGTTGAAGAGAAAAAAAAAATGTTTACAGGTTGGAACAACTTGTAGACAGAATTTTCATTTTTGGGTGAACTATCCCTTTAAATCTTGACCCGCATTTCATTGGCCTAGTGACAGGACAATTTTACAGGACAATGTCTTAATGCCGTTGTTACCACTGTTTAAAACATATATCGCTGCTGTCCTTGTATCTCCATATTTCGTGATTTTTATTTTTTGCCATAAATCATTATTAGTCACTCTTTATGTTTGTCACTGGGTTTTGCAAATGTCTAACCAATAAAAAATATTTAAAGGTGCTTTTGACAACACAGTATGTAATCATTTAAGTAGAATGTTTTTTCCATTGCTTGAAAAACAGTGAATTTAAACCTACAAGGTTTTAGAAGGACAGCAACGATATTGAATAGTGTAAGTGAAACAAAGTCTATAGTTGCAACGGCGTTAACTCTATCCTTACCCGCAAAGAAATGTCATTGAAAGAAACTATTTTCATTTCCACAGTAAAGCCTGTTGATAATTAACATTGAACAAATATTAACACCTGTCATGCAGATCTTGTGTTTTGCAACACCATAACCACCTGATAATCCTTTCAATTTACGCCTAACACAACTGTCATAATATTGCACCGTTTCAACTTTTACATAACCTCTATATACTGTAGATATATATTTAGCATATCCTTGAGATCCTTTTTCGTCACAACAGTGGTGTTTATACTCTCGATCTCTCTAAGCGAAGGAGAGATAAGTGAACATGTGCGACCCCTCTGATAAATCTCCTCCATTTTCTTCCCGTATGAGTGAGACCTGATGGGGAGGCACTTCATCACTGAGAAAGGCTCTCACTATTCTGCCCTCAGCATTTCTCACCTTAATACGTTGTGGGAATGGTGCTAATAAAGTTTCGAGGTATGTTTGTTTTGGGAAAGAGGTTTCATATATCAGTTTGATGTGAGGTTTGACATCTGGTTGAAGGAAGTTTTATTATAAACATTATCCATGAACCATGTAGCATACACAGAAGCACCACAGTTAATGTTTCTTATTTTAATTAGACTTTATTGTTCATATTGTTAATAAAATTCACTCAATTCTCAATCTGTGTGGCTGGTCATTTTCCAGAAAATGATACATTCCCGGTCGACTCAGTCACACTGTGGTAACAGCTCATACATCACCCTTTTGTTCGAAGTGGCCAGGCTGCTGTGCGATGTAAAATTAGCATATATCAGGTTGAAATGCAAATGAAACCTCGGCAACATGTAACAGTCAATTTTATTACAAGTAACTGAACAAAGTACATTGTACGTATAACGTAAATTGAATGTTACTTCGCAGAACTACAGTAAATTAGTGAAGTTCTTAATCTTCTTTACTAGAAGCCTTTTATGTGTATTTGCGTAGGTGTGTGTGAAGGTGCATGCATGTGCAGAAAGCACGAGGAGCAGTTCTTGTCAGGAATTTTGTTGCTCATTACCCTGAGGCCTGCAACACTGCATGTTTCTCCGGCAGTGAGTCCCCAGGTTCCAGCAGTGTTATCTCTTTATTGCCTCTCTCTCTCTCTCTCTCTCTCTCTCTCTCTCTCTCTCGCTTTGCTAAAATACCCCGTTGGTGTTGATTAAGGTATGCCAAGAACCTGCTTATGTGTTTAAATTATCTGCACCTTGTGCTTGGGGACAAACACTCACAATCGAGCCCAGGGAATGTATTATTCCTGAGTTAGAAATTCTTTGAGGATCTTATTTGGTTGCTAAGCCCGAAGACAAGCCCCAGGGTTTTAGGTTCATAATTGGGCTGATTAATGCCTGATGTCTGATGGTGATAAAGCTTAGGGTGAAATAAAAAATGGAGACCAAAAGGCTCTCCATGTGTTGCTCAGCAGTTTATACTCAAGAGCTGCAAACAGATTAGGTAATCGCTCATGTGTCAGACACAAGAGCAAAGAATAATTGTCTCCCCAAGTACGTCTGTGCTTCAATAAGAGATGATCACCGTACGTAAATGTTCTGTATTAGCACGTTTCTCTAAGAATTGTGAGACATTGGCCACCGTTGAATGCTGTATATGCAGAAATGTAACATATTGAGATTGTCTACAGTATGAACAATAGAGACCAAGTACAAGTGGTGCGCTCAAATCAATGAACAGATGGATCTTAAAGTGATAGTTTACCCAGAAATGAAAATTCTGTCATCATTTACTCATCCTCTTGTCATTTCAAAGCTGTATGACATTTGTTCTTCTAAAGAACACAAAAGAAGATATTTTGAACAATTTTGGTAATTGAACAAATCCCGGTACCCATTCACTTGTACACAAAACCAATGCAAGTCAATATTTTTCTAGTCAATGTCTTTAAAATATCTTCTTTTGTGTTTGCAAAAGAATATCATACAGGTTTGAAATGACAAGGGGGTGAGAAAATTATGACAGAATTTTCATTTTTGGGTGAACTCTCCCTTTAAGATTATAGTGAATTTATTTGTAACTGTCTTTCACTGATTTTAGTTTTGTCAGATTATGTTTATATGACTTTAATTATATCTTGACATTTTTAGTCTTTTACTGTATGTCAGATTACAGAAAATAAATAAAGTTTGACTTTGATCATGATGGGCAGCCTTGACTGGGAAATTATTCTCACCAGTCTAACAACAATTTAAAAAGTTGTTTTTGGAAGTAATAAAGTAAAAAAAATACAGACTAAGTTTATTTATTTTTTGAGGGAAATTTTGACCCAAATAAGTTGTTCATTAGAGGTGGGCAATAATACAAGCAGGAATGTGTCCTGATTTCAGGGCTTAAAATTGATCTCAAAGGCAAGTAGTCAGTAGTTGGTAAACATGCTACACTAAGGGCCCTATTTTAACGATCTGAAACGCAAGTGTCAAAGCGCGAAGCGCAAGTAACTTTGTGGGCGGGTCTCGGCGCTGTTGCGATTTTCCCGGCGGGATAAATGGCTCTTGCGCCCGGCGCAAATCTAAAATGGGATGGTCTGAAGTAGCTTCATTATTCATAGGTGTGGTTTGGGCGTAACGTGAAATAAACCAATCAGAGCGTCATCCAACATTCCCTTTAAAAGCAGGTGCGCAAGTTCCATTATGGATTGCTATTATTATGGCGTATTTACCAGGCGCACGCCAGGAGCGGTTCACAGCCGAGGAGACTGATGTTCTTGTAAGAGCAGTGAAAGACAGAGAAGTTGTGTTGTATGGGGATGGGAGAAACCCACCCAAAATAGCGTCGGTTAAACAGGCGTGGGAGGAAATAGCCACAATTGTTTCATCAGCTGGCATCCCCAGGACGTCGCACCAGTGCCGCAAGCGCTACAATGACATCAGAAGACGGGGAAAGTCCAAGCTTGCCAGCATCAATCGGGCACGCCGTGTAACGGGAGGTGGATCTGCCTCTACTCAGGACCTGACGCCAGCAGAGGACATCGCTGCGTCCACCCTCACTGCTGAAAGCGTTGAAGGATTTGGGGGTTTTGAAATCGGCACCCAATCAGAAACGCAAGCAGTCCAACCCCAAGGTACACAAATTCACATACAAGGTTTCTTATGAAAATATTTTAATCGTTATTTACATGAAAAACATTTAACGCAGCCACACAATAAAGAAAAACAATGTAACAGCTTCGCAGGAAGACCCTGGCCTCGCGAGCCGTGCGCACGGGCCATCTGAGGAGGGAACAGCGCAACCATCAAGGTCCAGACCCACTACACGCCGTGGCAGCATTGCTAGACCGGAGGACCACCCCTTCCTGCAGCTCCAGCAAACCGGATTTGAAATGCTGGAGCGGGAGCTGTCTGGGATGCGGCAAAGTGTGAATGGCCGTCTTGACCGGATGGCGATGTTGCTGCGGCCTCTCGGGCGCATCTCCTCAAGCCTGGAGAGGATTGCTGCAGCCATGGAGCGTGGCCCTTCAAGCGCACCACCACCTCCTGTTGTGCCTCTTCCTCCTTCCCCCACTCCATCTCCATCCACCCGTTCCACCAGGCGCACATCGCGCAATGCCATTCCCGGACCCTCCCTCAGGTGTCCAATCCCGCCGTGGCGCGCGTCGCAAAACTACCAGAGGAGGGAAAAAGAAATAAACTTTTTCTGTTTAAATATTTTTAACCTCATTTTCCATTTGTATTTTTTTTAATCAATTACTGTTTGCTATTGATTTTTCTTTTTTTTTTACAAAATACAAAGAAATTCACAAATAAATACTTTTGAATGTTTTGGACTCGTTCTCTCTGAATCACGAGTATGGTTATATTTTTGCAATGTAGTATAACATTAGACCGAGATAAATTTGCTTACCTCACTATAGACGATGCAGCAGTTCTTCTGTCAAATAAGCTCTCCTCTCCCGTGCTGCTGCTGGGGCATTTGGGTTAAGTGGCATCGGCACAATGATTTCCGTCATCTCATGTGTTAATATTTTTTTAGTGTAACAATTTATGATTTGCAAAAATAACTGTTGCATCTGTGTAGATTACATGAGCAAAGTGTATGCGCGTTGTGCACGCTATACATTATGGTCAAGCATGCGCCCTTAAAATAGCATAATGAACAACGCTCAACGCGCCACTGACTTTAGACTAGGTTTTTTCTGGTCAGTGGCGCAATTGTTTAATGGAACAGCAAAATAGCACCAGCGATTGTTTGCGCCGGAACACGCCTCCTTTTTTGCGCTGAACCGCCCAGGGAGCGCAAGTTCATTCACTAGTTTAGCGACGTGCTTCTGTGGAGGGAAAAGCGCGCTTTGCGCGGGTGCAAAATAGGAATGACACATGCGTCGGTGTACAAAGTCAATTGCGCTGGGTGCAAGATAGGGCCCTATGTCACCCAAGATCTAAGATCTTACTGAATTTTGTCTCAGATGGCAAAATGCTGGCAAATTAAAGCTACTTGAGGCATTTTACAACATTTACTCATTTAGCATAAAACTGTTTTACTCTGTCAGCAAAAAGGGCAATTCATATGAACTGTTAAAGAGTGATAGAATTTAATTTACCAATCCCAGTAATTTATATTTAGAACATAATCTGATTTTCAATAAATTTACAAAAAGGAAACTACCCATTAAAGACAGTATGTTCTTATCTTTGACAATGAGCACAATGTAGAATGACAAGTAAGATAAAAACAGATGTCAGACATGACTTTCATCTCACCAAAGTATAAAACAATACATAATTAGTACATGTCAGATATAACAAGTGTATAAATCTTAGTGGATCAAAATGATATAGCATTCCAACAGAGAACTGCTACGTCTTTCATCAAACAATAATCTTTAATTAAACAGCTTCAGATTTCCATTACCTGACTAATAAATATAAAATAAAAATAACCATAAGATACATATACTTTTCATTTACACAAAAAAGTATATATACTTAAAGGGGTCATATGACACGGCTAAAACGAATATTATCGTTTGTTTTAGATGTGATGCAATGCATATACAGGATTTAAGGTTCAAAAACGCTGTATTTTCCACATACCGTGCATGTTTGTATCTCCTCTTTGCTCCGCCTCTCTGAAACGCACAGATTTTTACAAAGCTCATTGCTCTGAAAAGCGAGGTGTGCTATGATTGGCCAGTTATCCAGTGCGTAGTGATTGGCCGAATACTGAAAGCGTGTGACGGAAATGTAACGCCTCTTACCATATTTGGAACATCAGGTTCCAAAGCAATTGTACTGACAGGTACGCCCACCTTACTTGCGTATACATTTTAGCGGTCTTAGTCAACTCATACCACGAACTGATGTAGATTTGTGGAGGTGTGGTTACACGAGGCGTTTCAGACAGATCTGGGTGAGCATTCGCTTTTAGAAAGAATGTATCATTTGTTCTGACACTTAAATATTTGCAATTTTACGTGTCTAATACATTCATAGGCAACTTATAACACACCAAAGACAAAGAAAAACACGTATTCACGCCATATGACCCCTTTAAGTTTTTACATTCATTCTCAATGTTACCAATTCGTCTTTTTAAATACACATCATCACATCACCAAAGGTACTTACTATCGTAATAGTGTTATCAAGGACATTGCTGAATAAGCGAATAAGTCCTTGAGACCCCTTAAAAAAAGGATAAATATACACTCTCCCCTTTGTTGCCCCACACAGCAATTATTGACATCATTTTCACCCTTTATCTTTGTATGACACAGGGGAAAATGTGAGCAAACTCTTAAGAGCACTGGCCTGGAGTGTAGAGAGTGTTGGCCCTTCTTTCCGGACACACTTGGTATGCAAGGCACTCGACCGGGCAGCCAACGGGTCTCTGCTGCGAATTTGCTCACATTTTGTCCAAATTTACTGGCGCGAGACGGGAATGGCAAGACAAATGCTAAGAAATGGATATATCATAAACAAACGTAAGTGAAAATGTTAATTTGGTGTAATGATGAGACTGAGATGCACGAGAAGAATGATTTTCAGATGCATGAGCATTGTTTGAAATGATACATGGCACCCTCATTGATGGCGAAATCATGACCATTATGCGTAGCCATTTGCAAATGTTCTCTTGATTACAAGTGATTGTAGTCTGATGATAATGATATCATTATTTTCAAGAGGGCAATATAATAATGAAGTAATAATGTGTTAATTGAGTAGATAAACGTATAGAAAGAATGAGAACGCACTCATGAGGAGACGGAAGCTACACTATCACTATTCAACACTACTGTATGTTCATACTCCATAAGCTTGCTTAATAACAAAGACTGAAGTGGGAGTCAAAACACGAAAATATCCATAGATCCTACCAAACCATTGCTGAAATAATACATCTAGCAATTTCCTGTGATCTATGATACAGTATAGTTGCTGTGGGTGGTTCATTTACAGAGATGACAGAGATCTACAGACTACCCATGATGAAGCTGTCAGTGGCTTTTTTGCTTCCTCAAGTTCCAATTTTCAGCCTGTCTTCTCTAGTCTCTCCGGTTTCCACAATGTGTTGGACCAACAGACAACCGGTGAGGCTCCCAAAATAAGCATAAGACAGATTACACAACTAATGTAGGATCCAAGTTGATCATTTTAGAATATCTGTGCTAGACATTTCTGACATTCCATTAGATTAGGGCAATACAATGGCCTTATTTTATTATTTGTCACAGCCTCCTTGCCTTCAGTCACACATTAAGTGGCGAACTGAACAGTTGTGTCAGATTAGCATGCATTATTCTAGAACAAAAAATGTATCCGACCGCAATTCAGCCACAAGCTACGTGTGAATATACAGTATATTGCTGCACAATGCGTTTCGGTAACTAAAAATCATGTTTGTATATATTTGAAGCAATCATCATTGTATTCAGATGCGCAGTACAGTTGTAGTAGTGCGTTTTCTTCCTTTATGAGATACGATTTAGGTGCCTGGATGGCAGTGCAGCAGGTTCGGGTATCAGATTGTGATGTGTCACACCACACAAGCAAGAACTTGTGTTTCTTTTTTCTTGTTGTTGAGCCTGTTTGTGCTCCTACATGATTTGAATATTTCATTTTGTGAATCGTAATGCGAAAACAACATTGTAACCCACTATTCAGTCTTATTGAGTAAGAAACCCAGGTACACTGAACACATCTCTGTGTCTGGTTAACATATAGGGCCCTATTTCAACAAGTGTATGGCGCAGGTGCACTTAGGGTGTGTCCGAATCCACTTTTGCTAGTTTAACGACAGGTAAAATGGTCGGCGTGCCCAATCCGCGGTCTAAAATGGTTGTCCCTGTTTTCTTGATGAGTAATGGGTGTGTTTTGGGCAAAACGTGCAGTAAACCAATCAGAGTCTCATCTCCCATTCCCTTTTAGAGACAGCGGCACAGCTGCCATAGCGGATTCGCTATTTACACGGTGGAATTTTAAAGAGCAAAGATTAAACGCTTCTCCAGAGAGGAAACGCGTCTGCTCGTGCGCGAACAGACCATCTACAGTACATGACAGATTTTTTATTCTATGTACACAATAATAATCGTTTATATTGTAAACCTTTTATGTTTGATATTTGGCATGTTTGTGCGCTGCTGAGTGTCCCTCTGTATGTAAAAAGCAGCGAGTATCTGCGTTGTGCACCCACCTGTAGGCATATATTACGAACGCGATGCGTGCAATGCGCCTGAACACACCTCGTTTTCAGACCAGCACGCCCATGGACGCAAATGCATTTGCTATTTGAACAACATGTGAAAATTATAACTGCGTCGGACTGAAACTAGCAAAAACACTTGCGTATCACCCGGTGTATGATAGGGCACTTAGTGTTAGTTTGTATTGTCCCTTTGATTTATTTAACACAAAATTACTCATGTCTTAAAAACACACGATGTGGTAAAATTCCATAAAAACAAACACATCCTTTTTAAATGTATAAACCAAAGTATTGCATTTATTATGTTAGTGCTAAAACGTTTCACAGAGACACCGTAAGAAGAATGTTAATATTTAGATTTGCAAGTCCATACAAAGAGAATATGGTTATTAACTCTCTCATGTCCCAATTAGTTGTTTAATATGGATTTGGTTGTTTGGGAAAATGTGTCTTCTATCATGCCATATGAAATGTATTCGTCTATTTGGTCGCTTATTTGACAGCTGGTAAGCCATTCAAGTCAATAAAGTACAAGCCAAACAAACACCATGGTTTTCAAATATTTGTTCATGCAAAGTCTTGGCTTGTGCCTTAGCATGTGAACTGACAATAGTATCAGATTGTTTGCACAACAGATTCATTTCCATGTCTCTAATACAATGAGGAACGAATTAAAGCGCACGTAAACGGGAAGGATACAGAAAACCGTTGCCAAGTTCAAATGAAGAAAAGCATATGCATGATCACAACATAGCATTCTTTAAGATAGGTAAATAATGAATCTAATGTCTGGTCCAGATTCACAACCGATGCAGCCACACTATCAGCACCGGGCAGAAGAAGATACAAAAGAGATGGCAAAAGGCTGGATTGATTACAATTGTTAATCAAGATCCAGTTGAATGCACTCCAAGAAAGTGCACTTAGAGGGAGAGGTATGCTCCATCAATTGCTAGAATTCATTCTCTCCATGAGGATTAGTTTGTAAAGTTTAAATAAGTTCCTTTTAACTATTTAATGTTTTTGTAATAAGGGCTAGCATAATGGAGCAGGCACACACCATAAAACAGTGAAGGGCCTAGCGAGTTTTCCCGAGCATCCAAACCCATTCTACCACATTAAGTGAATATTAGCTTTGCACTGCATTATCCAGTGAGACACATTAACCATTTTGTAAGCCTGCTGTTGAACAAAAAGAAATATTTTTGCAAAAGGAATGCGTTTAAGAAGAGGACATTGCGTCTCTCAACACATAAACCTGCCATGACCAAACACATTTTCTTTGAAGATAATTTATTTTGGTGCTTATGCTTCTTGCCAATTACAGCTTTTCAAAGTGCGTGGTGTTACTGTAGTCTAGTTTTCCAATAACCGTTTCATCTGCATGTTGTTATAGATGTTTATATTAGATTTGCAATACTTGTAATTCTTTGTTAAATGTATATAAATATTATTTCAACATTTATTCATCCTGTTTTTTCCTGAATAGGCTTTATATATATATATATATACACATTACATGCATATATATATATATATATATATATTTAAAATGAATGTGCATATTTATTTATTATATATTTGTATTGATATTAATAAAAATATAATAAATAAATATGATCTCTTTTATTAGTGGCACTCCTTGGCCAGCCTTTCTACTTCTCTCCCCTCGACTGTCTCTCTAACTCTCATAGTCCTTATCCTTGCACCCATGCTTTACATTCACAAGCAGAAGGTTTGGACAACTGGAGCAGGTAGAAAATGTCGGCAGTGGCAACATGGCAGAATTATTAATGTCACCCTGTGACTTGCCCATATGCTGTTAGGTGTGGAGTCAGCATGTGCATCTGTTTACTCCTTCCACCCAGACACGGCATAAATATCATGCACCAGAAAAAATCTACTCTACAGCCTGGGATCAAGCCTGATTTTTGTTCTGTCAGAAAAAAAAGCATTGCCAATACATTTTTCCTAAAGTCACGTTTTGAGATCAGGGACTTGATAAATGTTTAATTATTTTGTCCCGTGAGAAAAGGGCAATTTTGAACTCAAATACAAAAGAGTGATTTGACAGGAATGGGCGCAAATCTGCTCAGGATAGTTCATTTTCTTGGTTGATATGGGAGGTCTGTGCTCCACTCTTCTCACTCTTTGGCAGCTTGTGTCAGAGAAGAGGCGGCTGTTTGGCTGAAAATGAAAGAGCCCCTGGTATTTGTGCTGGGAGATGGATTTCTTAGCAGTTGCAGATGATTCTGAATGGGAGCGTATAGAAGCACGGCATTTTCCAATCATCTTGCTGTAACCGTTCGGCATCTGATCAGTAGGTGCTCAGGGCACAGGGTAGAATCAGTCCCCCATACCTGAGAATCACTTGGCCAGCTGGCACACCAACCCTTGTGCACTGCACGCAATGAGGTTTAGATGAAGGACAGTGCCTCCCAGCATGACTACAGTTAGTAATGTAAAAAGTCCCTTACTTCATGTATACCTCCAACATTGTAATTCATCTCTAAATTATTCAATTAAAAGTTTTAAAACTTAAAGTTTAAAATCTCACAATTTGGACATTATTTACAAAAGAAGTGCAGTACAGCAACAATAGTTTTTTTTTTAATGATCAAAACTTTTTTTATATAACAAAAAACACTCACAGACAACAAAAAAAGTTAAATAAAAATAAACAAAAGAAGAAAGGGGAAAAAAACACATCAAAACAGAAAAAGCAGGGCAACAGACCTGCTTCCAAGATTTCGAACTGACTATCAGATCCATAAAAAAACGATTATTTCTTCATATATTCTAGTATATCACACGAAAAACTGTGCCAGGCATCAATAGTAACAGGTTTAACCTTATTAAGACGTGCTGTTGTACATTCATAGTGCAACAAAAGTGTCAAATGAGACTTTTATAAGTAGAGCAATTCATAGACTGATTATGGCAAAATGTAGGTAGACAATATCTAAAAAGCTATGCACATTTTTGAAAAAGAAAAAAATATAGATAGATTTTAATTATCATGTAAAATGTATTGAAGAGATGTCTTCTTATCAGTATTTTCCACTGAATTGTGCACTTTTAAGTGGGTGCTGCAGTGGTAATATGCTTTTGTTGTGTGATAGATTTATTATTTATTTAAAGATCTACAGTGTAAGCTGTCGCAGTACATTGTTTATTAGTTCTGTATTCTGAAATTACTTCTTGTCATAGTCAAAAAACATTTTAAATGACTACAATTATACTGCAAATTTAAATATTAGTCATATATACATAGTAGTTAAAAGCATGAGGGTCTAGCATTTCGATCATAAACTTCTGATCACAATATCCTTTAATGTTGTTTACTTCTACATTAAGAAGTTCTTATTTTTTGGCTCCATGTTGGCCTATTTAGGACTAATATGCACTAATGTTTAGCCAATTCTAGTGCCATACAGAAACTGGTAACAAATTGCACAATATGGGTCTAATTAGGTTTATCTGTTGGCGTGCTGAGGTGGACTTTCATAATTGTTTGATTTACAGCAGAGTTTTGTCTAGTGGTCATAGTCAGATTATTGTATTAGAGAATAACGCTGTAAAAACCAGCACTGTATATTACATTCTGTAGATAGACATAAAACACCATTGTAAAAGCATTACTGTACCTTTGATCGTTTAGATGTTTCATATTTTTAAGAGACCAAGAAAAATATTTTATACATTCATTAAGTAGATGAACATTTCTAACTAAACATTCTTCGAGAGGAATTCATAAGGCTTCATTCTTTTCTTTTTCTAAACGGTTTTGCTGCTGTAATATGAAAGTTGAACTTTTTAATGTTGTTCACTCTGATCTCCTTTCTCATAAGGGATGAGCTAATTTCATTCGTCTAGCTGTTAGCCGAGGTTTGCAAATAATGCTGTAATTTTCAGCTCGGAAGAACACCTGCAACTCTTGGGATTAGGGGAAAAGGTGGATGTTTGTTTAGAAAGCACTGGGTCCCAGCACTGGGTACTCTAGTATAGAAGACAGGCGCTAAAAACAGCTTTGTGTACAAAACTGAAAAATCAAGATGCTGTAAGTTTTTCCAATAGAATATATATATCTTCAAAGAAAAAAAAACTTTTTTTTAATAAAACAGGTGGCAGATGTCTTCATTTAGTGTTCGAAGCAAAAGAGCGTACACTAAAATAAGAGCTCTGTATCCATAGGGGTTACAGGAGATGAATGAATACTCCGATGTCATTATCATTAGTTTAGGTTGATTCATAGTGATCTTGAAAACGGTCACAATGGCCCAGCAGCAGCAGGTGACCATATCCCAGCAGTGCCATATGTTTTTCCTGGCCCCTGTTTTGCCTCCTCCAGAGACACAGAAGGCACATACACAAACAAACCGTATTATGGTCAAGGGCCCTGAGGTGCAGGACCACAGAACACACATGGGTACCCAGCGACATAAATTGCAAGCGCATCCAAAAAAGACACAGGTGATAACTCTCTGTAAACCTACAATGCCTTACTAATAAAAACAAATAAATATGGATTTTCTTTTCTTATGTCTATACATCATTGTATTTTAATGGCTCAGCAAAGTGTCAACTGCTCTCTATATAGGCTATACTGTATATACATACAGTATATGTACATTAAAATCTCTTTAGCACAATAAAACCCTCAGCTGCATCACCGTCTGCATAAGAATTGTCAATATTTTCTATGTAAACACTACATCTTTGGCTTTGTGTATCTGAAGGATTACAGGCGGACAAGAATGCACACATAATGACAGCGTAAGGGCATCAAAAAAATCAAGGCAGTGTGTTTAAGGGCATGTGGAGACATGTGGCATAAAATAGAAGAAGACCATCAATAAACTTGTCCTGAAGTCTTTACTGTTGTTATATTAGTGCAATCTATCAATAATGTAGGGAGAAAATTCATAATGTACAGTGGAATTTCACCCCTGTGTGCTATTCTTTTTATGAAGTGCAATCTCTTCTGCACAGCTCTGTTCTATGGGTCCCATTTTTCAAGCACTACGATGTGGAATGGTGTTGTCAAAAAATATAAAAACTTTGTAACGTCTGCAATTTTTTATGCCATATATCCATCAAGACTGCCTGCCACTCATTTTGAAGTCAAGGCTATGCACTATCACTCGTGCTACAAGTGAATTATTTATTTTTTCTTTGTTTGCTTGCCTTTTAGCGGTCTAAAGGATGTAGGATTGAGGTTGAAGAATTTTGGATTCTTTTTGGACGAGCCACAATTGCTTCGTAATTGTTTTGTTCAAAAATGCATGAAAGTGTTTGAGTGTATAAAACTGTCTGTGGTTAAGAAATGTTCCTGAAACAAAATAGCTGACCTTAAAGGAAGTATATAAATTAAATGCCGTTGACCAAACTGATGGTGAAATATAATTTAAGTGCGGGATTATTGTCTCCAAAATATCCCTTTAGCCTGCTCCACATAATGAAGATGCACTGTCATTGAAGTCTGATGGCAACATATATTTTTATGATATCCATAATAACTGAATCTGTGAATCGTTTCCAACATCTAGTCAGGTACGTCAAATGAAGGAAAGAGTGACAGTATGTTCAGCACTTCTAAATGTTGCTGCGCGCAAACTCAGCACCTTCCCACTTCTCCCATCTCGTCTGCTTCAAAGTTCTTTCAAATGCGCTTCTCATCTTTGGAGAGACGTGCTCCTTTTGAACCCACGGCAAGACAAAAAGAGCTTTCTGAAGGAATAATGGCTGTTTATATGGAGAGCGTTGTGAGGAGCTGTCAGACGGTTCCTTTAAGTTGATTTGCTAGAGTGTCGGAGAAGCGAAGCTTTGGGAGGTGAATCATGAATTGTCAGAAATCAATTCTCAGGGCCACTCTCCTGAGAGACTCGGAGGCATCAGCCGTGAGAAAATAAATAAATCCAATCTTAACAACACATACTTTGCCACATAATGGGGTGCCTGTATGCAATAATATAATTTAGCTGTAAAGGACAATGTTTGGTCAACAGGAAATTCAATCTCCGATGTTCCCTCTTTTATTTATTTTTATTTCCATAAATCCTTTATTATTTCTTCTACTTCTTAGTTTGCTTTTTACTTATTCTGTTCTGGCTGAGAGATAATCGGGTGTTTTGAACTCAGAAATAACTATAGGAACTGCTCACTATAGAGTCTTCAGCAGAACCGCAGGTATCATTCAATAGCGACGGGCCAATTTCCGTTTTCATCTCTTCTGCTTTGCATTTTCACTAAGGCTCATTACTGCTCCGTATTAACATTCACTGGGGCAGGAAAAATTGTTTGTCTCAATGGCAGGTAACATTGTTCCGATGTTTTTCATAGCTCTGGCAAAAATATGTAAAACAACAAGATCATAATGTGTGTGCAACCAGTGCACTTCGAGGATTATTTCATTGCTCTGTTTTCACCCATCATGCAGTGATCATACTCCAAAACTAATTAAGAGTTGCTTTGTGTTGTATGTTTGTTATAAAATGCACAGACGATTTACCATGAATGTATTTTCGTCAAAGCATTTGCCAAAACGAGACTCCTGAAGTCTTTGCTGAGCTTCCCAGGACATTTCCGCTATAAAGTCAGCTGTCACTGAAGATATATATAATATTAATCCCTAAGGACATTCCATCTGATATGCCACCAACAAATTTACTCCCCCCATGAAGGCTGTGAGGTGTGAGCCGGCCCTGATAAAGCCTTATCATCTCAGCTATGATTTTGATGTGTTTACCTCTCATCTCGCTGATTCAAAATTGAGTTATAGTTCATTTTATTTCCAAGAGACGGGCCTTTCTAGATGTAAACAACAGCTCTGTTTCTTAATAGGACAGAGCTGCCCTTTGTTTGCTGCTGTATAGAAGAACCGAATCCCAGCGGTGTTGATTTGTAAGAGAAGTTTCCTTAGTTAAAACCCACTTAACAACTAATCAATATAAAGCCCAAACTACTACTTAGTCAAAGACAAATAACTCTGTCCAACTGCCCTCTGATGCCTCACTGGTGTCAAGGATTGCTGACACAAGCTGATCGTGAGGAGGCCATGGTGCACAGTTCTTTATCATAGCTATCAAATCTCCTGATCCTCTTAACTATCCCTGTATGAGGTAAAGAATGATTCAGTACTTAAGGAAAAGCCCATGGTCTGTTACACAGAGATAGCGGTTTAGATAACAACCATAGATTAGATCTTAGAATACAACACCCTGCAAGAATCCTCGAATTGGCAGACAGAACAAAAGAGTCCCAGGAGGGGTAAGAGAGACATTGTGCATTATTAAAGGGGTGGTGCAAAAGTGTTTCATGCATTCTGACTTGTTTAAAATGTTAAACATGCTTGCGTCTCATGCTCAACATGTTTGGATTTGGATTTGGATTCAATTTATTGTCATTACACATATACGAGTACAGTGTAACGAAATGGATTTAAGAAGAAAAATACAGCATAACATGAGGAATGTGGGGAGAAAAACAAATACACATAATACACCATAGACACGACTTGCAACAGGGGAAGTTAATCCAGCTCCAGCAAGCAGCCATCCGGTCCAGCAGCCATTATAGCGCCGATCACAAACCCACATGTCAGGCTGGTGGTACAAAGCGACGGAGGCTCAAAACCCTGTTGGGTTCGTAAACGTTTTTTTTAAACTTTCTTAGTCCCTTATTGGATAATTCTCCTGGAAAAGCACGGCCTTGCGACAACCATCAAGAGCAAGAAAAAAGGAGCACGCCCACGCGTCAACCAGCGAGACCCCGCCAATCAACACGCTTCGTTCGTTGTACTGAAGATCAGCTGTGTTTGTTAGTTCACTGCATTTCGTGGAGGAATGTTACATGAAAGGTTGATATAACGCTGGCTTTGGACATTGTTTAAAACTGATAGATGGAGTGGTCCCAGCGCTAAAAGATGAAACTGCATCAAATGTCTGTGTTTTGTTGGCAATCGGCACATACGATTATTATGTAAACAACACAAACTTATAGTGAATCAACAGCTATGCAGCAATGATTTATTGTGTGTTCATGCTGTAGTTCCGCCCCCCACACACCTTCAGGGGCTCGCCTGTTTTCGGAAATAGTTGTACAGCAGTATCTGTCTTTTATAAATTGATCAAACTAAATACTCTTCGAAGATACGAAGTATGTGATATAGGGTTGTTTCGATTGACGATACTATCGTGTATCGACGATTGCTGATTCCTTAGACGGTAGTTAGCTGTTTACTAAAATATGTTTTGCGTGAGACTCGGGCTATCCTTGCAGAAATTGCTATGCGCGTGAGGGTTTAAAACCAGAGCACGAGTTGTTCCCGTTTGGCAACCAAGTAATAACAGCGCATGCGGGCATCAATGACGCATTTGGATTAATGATATTGATTTACAGCAATAGTTTACTTTCTCTCCTTTAAAAGGTTGCGGTGGGAAGTAACAATGTTGCCAGCTGCACTGAACTAACTTACACTCTGATAGAATGCAAATTGCAGTCACACATGAGCATTTTCTAGACACGTCAGCTTCTGTTTTTGTCCACAAATCCAGCTCGTCATAGATAAATGCATAAATTGCCCGCCCCTCGATATTATTGTGAATGGATCCACAGGCTGGCGATAGAACGATTTGATTTAAGAGAATATCGCCCAACACTAATGCGTTACTACTCTATAGGTAGAATAAGATTAATATAAGATTGACAGAAACTGCGTGTGTTACCTCCGCTTTAAATACTAATGAGAATCTTGACTTTAAATTTGGACATGTTGGTATTTATTTTGATCTGCTCTGTCTTATGATCATTGTTGATTTATACAATCCTAAAAATAATCTGAATAATAATAAGTGCATAACAACGGCGATGCTTACTACAAGATAGTATTATAATATATTAGATAGGAAGAAAGTTCAAACTTTCCTCTGCACCAGCCCGAGGGGAAGCAAGCTCTCGGTGAAATATAATGAAAATGCCATGCCATAAATGAGGTGCTTTCCAGTTGGAAGAGAGGAAGAGATTAGTTGACTCCCCACCAGGATGCTCTGGCTGTGCTGAAGATTCACACTTTCTTCATGCCATTCCTCCTCTCTCTGGTCCGCCCAGTGGTGTGCCACGCACAGGGAGTCTCTGTGTGCACCACTGAGTTGAAGCCTTGTTGCACAATAGATGTGTACAGCCTATCTGTGTGTCCCAGAGCACAACAACCAGCCACAAATACAACGTTTGCAGGTGGAAAAAAAGAGCTTTTGAATGCCATGTGCAATGAGTAAAAGTGATTGTGAGTGATTGCTTGCGGTTAAGTTTGTTTGTTCTTTCAAATAGAGATGTTGTGTATGGTTATATAAACATGTATATGTAAAACTATAAATAATATATGATGACTTATATTTTTAAATGCATTATTTGTTTGAATACTATTTATTATAAATATGTTTGCAAACATCAATTGGAGAATTTTTGTCTAGTAACTAGTGATACAACATATAGTAGTATACATGATCTGTACTCGACATTTGACAAATGTTATATATTTGTTTTATATACCCTCTTTACCACATGGCACTCTGGAATACTTGCTTATGATTGGCTAGTAGCGACATTGCAAGGTATGTTATTGCCCAATAACAACCACTTTAAAGTAGGGTCAGGGTCATCCAGGTACTGCGAGTCATCTTGACGGTACAGCTGAATATTACACACATTAAATATAAATATAGACAATTAATGACATATACAAGATTATATTTATAAATGCTGAAACAGAATTGCATGTTCATTTTTTCGGTGTTATGCGTTCAAAACAAATGAGCTAATAAAATATTTCAAATCAATATTTAATGTCTAATAATTTATTCTTAAGGTAAGTAGCAGTGAATTACATATTATATGTGAAAAGTATTTCTTTTTTGTAGAATCTTGCTATAGTGTATGTGTACATTATATGCTTTACATGTCTTTCCCTATCAGATTTCTACTGTATGAGATATCTTACAAAATGAGCATAGGGCTACAACTTCACATAAAATACCCAGTAATTTAAGGGTTTTACTATGCCAAGGGTCTCATCCTTAAAATAAATATAGTGACACGTTGATTGCATGTTAAACATTTAGCCGGTGAAATGCATCACTGAATTCCAGCACCTGTAAAATCAGTGATGCATGAAATCAAAGTCTTCCTTTTTTACATCCTAAATTTTTAGTTAGTGTTAAAGGTCTATTGACTATCTCCTGAAAAGAGCTGAGCACTCACATTGATTTAACTCCTCCTAAAACGCAAACTCTGGAAATGAATCTTAGTGGCCATAAGTGGGGTATAAAATTTTACACCGTGTCTTACATCACTGGCTGATCTATAATGATGGTGTGTGTTGGCCATCCACTATTCGACGGGGAACATGGTATGGTGAAATACTTTTCGATCTACATGAAAAGACATGTTTGCTGGGAATTTAAACTAGACATATAGTTTGAGGCAATACACTGCGATCAGTGGCCCTTCATGATTGTTAGAGTAGATATCGATCAAACTGATTTAGACACACATTGATTTTTAACCCTGCAAAGAAGATCGAATGAATATTTAGGAGGCTGACCGGGTTAGGAACAGAAGCAATAATGCGTTTGTCAACACAATCTCTACCTTTCTACAGGAAAATTGATTTAGACAGCTATATAGAATATTGTTAGTGAGATGTAGGTCAACTGGCCTTCTCTTTTACCTACTTTACCAGGCATGTGTGGATATAGACACGTCCATGTACGTGCACTCAGAATGGACTTTTAGCGAATCACGAACTACTATAAAAATATACTCTATAAAGTTTAAGTAGCCTGGGGACTATATTACATATAAGCCAAGACGGTTCCCATGTTCCATAGCCATAAATCTAAATGCATGTGGATAAAGGTCTTTTATTTTATTGTTCCATCATCCACTGTATTTGCTAACTGTGGTTTGGCCACCTCCACAGGCTTTGGCTGGAGCAAGTCGGATTAATGATGAATGACCTCCTTACAAGTAATCAATCAGGTGGGATTTCTCATGTACTAAAGCATCCAGGCAAGCTTCAGCCCACAGTACCACTGCTGTATCTGCTGGTAGCCTTTCTTAAAAACGAAAATCACTAATGTATGGCATTGCGGAACAGGACTGTTCGGGCACTTGCACGTTTATGGTGAGATAAAACATGTTTTGTTGATGTTCCAAATGGTACAGCATAGTGTGTCTAATAGTATGTCTGTGGAAAAAATTTGAGGCTACTCCGCTTTATATTACCCGTCACAGGTATGTGTTTTGGTAAAATTATCATTTATTTTCATTCTGTGAACTGGTGACATAATTTCTCCCAAATTCCTAATGAAAATGTTGTATTTATTTGCATTTATTTACCGAAATTACAAAAAAAAGATGCAATGTTTGCAGATCTTGAATACTGCAAAGAGAACAAGTTAATATCCACGATTAAACAGCACAATACTAATGTTTTTACATTTTAAGATCAGTTAAAAAATATTTTTATGATTTAATAAGCCTGTTTTTTCATGCATTTTGCATGCATTCTGTTCACCTTCATTTCTCCATTCTGTGTTGTCACAAGTAATATCACACTGGTTTAATGGAAACAGGTCCGTGTTGAATCCAGTTTTTATATAGTATTTGCAATGACCAAAGCAAATATACTCAGCCTTTCTTGTGAATATTGTTCCTTTTGTTCAAAGCCCGATCACACTGAGCTGCTGGATAGGTGCGCTTACAGTACTTGTTTAAACCGAGAATAACTGTTTCACTTTGAGAGCACACATTCCCCCCACCTGCTACAGTTGGCCTTAGAGTATCAGTCACGCCTGGAGAACTCCTGCCAAGCTCTCAGCAGAGAGTGCAAACCTCACACATCCATGAGCACAAAACCACTGGAACAAAGCAACTCATGCTGGGTACTGTTATGTATTTTTGTACAAATATGAACTCATACTGAGTCATAGGGACTCCAACTCCTAGTGCAAACTGATATTAGACACACACACAAACACAACATTTTTAGCCCCTTGCAACATATCTACCTGTTCATAGCTCACTCAAACAGAGCACAAATTGAAATCCACTAAATAGTTTTTCTTTTCAAATGTGCATCCTTAGGACAAAATGCAACAAATTAACCAACAACACACCGCAATAAACCAACAACACAACAAGAGGAACTAATAATTATTTAATATTTAAAAAGTCTTAAAAGTTTAAAAGTCTATAGGTTTTTTGAATGGATCTTGGGTAAATCGCCTGAAAAAAGACTTGTTGTTAACAAAACCTCTTAATATTTACACGTTTTAAACATAAAACACACTAGTTATAAATTATAATTATACTCTTGATTTGTAAAGCTTTACTGTGCCTTAAAAACAGCAGTTGCTAACAATTGCTAAAAGCAACTGCTCCGTTTGGCTGCGATGTTAGACATCATCGTGCATATAAATCTAACAAAAAAAGTTAAAATGGGCACAAATCTATAAAAACGTGGATGGGGATTCATTCACGGAGTAATTTCTTACCAGGGAACACGTTGTTTATAAAGTTTGAAAAAGTTGTCGGAGGCTTGATTGTGGTGACGTTAATATCGAGCGACCATATAGTGTATATATATAGTGTCTGTTTATAGCCTGTTATAAAAAATGTTAGCTTTTTACTTCTGGAGATTGTATTTAGACTTCAAAAGTAACAAATGTTGTGTTCTTTTGCAAAGATTATCTTGATAGACAAAACTTGTAAACATCATAAACATTTGTTAATTACAGAGCTTATTATTTCGCATTCTGAAAAAGTATATGAGAAAAATACATAGGCTTTCGGTCGAGGGAACCAGTGCGGCGCTAACTTAGGGGTTGGCCTACAAAAATACATTATCTTTGAGGTCTTTATTTGGTCCATATCACAGCTGTTGTAATTCCCTTAAAAAGCTTTTACAATAGTTTCATTGTAACAAGTGTTGTGGGTAGGAAATAAAAATTCTTGGCCGAAGCCGAATAAAAATTAACCACTTGGCCGAAGGCCGAACACCGAACATGGCTTTTCGTATTTCTTCTATTTTATTTAGCCAGTTTTTCACTACTGCATAAACCGAATGGTCAAAATGTGTATTTAATATTTTGTCTTGCTTTTCAATATAATACAATATAACTTAAAATAAAATTGAGCAAAACATAATTTAGCCCTCTCGCTTCTTGAATAGCCTATATTGGGCCTATAACTGACTGCTAAAAGAATGTGCGGTACTCTGTACCCCTACAACATTTCACTTATTCAGAACAGTAACATCCTTTTTTTGGTATTTTCGGCCGAATATTTTCAATTGCCGAACATTCGGTGCATCCCAAGTTGTGGGTTAATTCTCCTGTGTAACTTCATATGTTGGTTACCTTTGTGTTTGCTTTCTTAATGGTGTTGTGTTGTACACACAAATCTCATTCAAAGACAGATCACACTTCAGCTAACAAACGTCTGAGCATAGCCTATTACACCCACTCCAACTCTCTCTTTCTCTCTGGGTGTATGAATACATTTACACATACTTAAGCAATAAAGCCTTGGACTGCTATCCAGTTCATGCTGTGACTTCTGGCCTGAACTGCTCCAGTAAGCAGTCTCTACTGGTGGGCTGAGGCTCGGGAGGGTGCTGTAGACGCAGAGAGATTAACATGGTGGGCGAGAGATGACCTTCTTGTCTGAGCGCGAGCTTTCTCGCCATTGACTCAAATTACACCTCCCTGCCATCAACTTCAGACAGATGCCCTGTGAACTGCACCTCTGTCCTGTAATCCTCGTGGCCTCCACCACCATCTCGGGCACCCTGGAGAGGAGTTGGACATTTTAGCAATTACCACCATGTCATTCTTTGTCTCAGAAGGTAAACTTGTATTTACATATCGCTCTGAAGTGCCCTACTACTCCCAACCCTGTTTGTGCTCTTACTTCTCTTAGTCTTGAGTTAAATGTTCTCTGCTCTTTAAAAACCCCATGGTGGAAGCTGCTGAACAAAAGCATCTACGCCGCTAATTCATTGGCGCTGTCATGACCGCGCTCGGAAATGAATCGCGGCTTTATTTTTCCGTTCCCGGAAACACTTAATAATGTCAGATTAAGTCATGAAAAATGGCTATTTTTATCTAAATTTGACAGCATAAAAAGCCCACCATTATATTGACGGCGACAACCGAGCGAGATCCGGTTGCCTTGTACGGGGGCTTGTGTGACTAATGTGTAGATGAGGATAGTAAATGTAAACCTCTCTCTTTGTTAATGTAATAGATCCACCGGCAGAAGTGTTATGTTTCCTCCCTTTCTGGTGCCTTACTGGAACAATGAGGGGGAGGAGACACGGCCGGATCCGATGAAGACCTTTAACACAGAGAGTGGAAAGTGAATTGGCCTCCATTTTATTATGGATAGAAGGGCACCTGCTGTTATCTAATGGGAATGTATCTCCGTATTGCAGTTGTGGCAATCAAATCTCAATGCATGCTAATTTGGACACTTACATTTACTGCTGGACGTGATTGGATTGTTGTGTTATGTAAATAACTCTTAAGACTGATTTTTGATTGTTGCCAACTTACTGTTTAGTATTGCTTTATAATTGAATGAAGGCGAGACAAACTTTGGTCGCATGTATTGCACACACATGCACAGACCAATTGCATCCTTAAAAGAAATAACTCACCCCACTCCAAAAAAAACTGTCATCATTTATTCACCCTTGTGTCACTTAAAACCTTTACATGGCAGATATTTTATAATGCAATCGTGTCCATACAATGAAAGGCAATGGGGCAAAATAGTTTGAAGAATCATATGAGTAAATTACATCATTTTCATTCTTGGGTGAAAGACCCGTTTTAAGCACATCACAATGAGAGCCTAGAGTTTGAACAAAGAGACCAGAGAAATTGTGTCATTTTAGATCAATTAAATCTGCTACAAAAACTATATAAAAGGTTTGTGCAATTTATTTTTCGATTTCATCTTATGTTTCTCAACGGTCCCTGTTTTTAGGAAGTAGGGTCAGCACCACCAATCGCTTTTTAATCTTTTGGACACTTCACATGTTGAGTTTTATATTTAAAATACAGCTATACTAAACGGGCAAATGGGCTGCTGTATTGAATGTTAGCACAGACACTAACACAACAATTGCTAATGTGGTATTGCATTTATTTTGACAGTTATTTTGTCCAATCACTGATTGACGCTCAGCATGACAATTGAAAAGCAACTTGTTCAATTTGTTGCAAAAAAAGAACCGATTTTACATAAGTGAATATTATTAAAAACAATACATTGAAACTAAAAGTAAATACATCATGTGACAACATCACCTCCCTCCCATCAAAAATACTAGGTAGTGTCTGTCCTGCCTCTTCAAAAAGCTTTTGGTTCACACTTTATTATAACTAAATTATTATAAACAATAGGGTTGGGACGATATATCCCATATTTTGGAGTTTCTGCGCAAGAGCGCCCTCTGGCTTTCGGACGTGCCGGCATTTAACCATAATTCATCGAGGAACTGAGCATAAGAATTGCACGATATATCGTCCCAGTCTGAACAAACTCTTTTCTGGCATGTTAAGCAGTTATCTCAGTGTGCAAGTCATTCATTGCCCCATGACAACATTTTGAAAACCTAACTCTGAATCTCCTCAAATATGCATTAGCCTCTCTCTCTCTCTCTCTCTCTCTCTCCACTGGTCTGTCTCTCTTGCTTCCTCTTGGAATGCCCTTTAATTACAGGTTTACATCAGTCCACAAGGTCTATGGGAGCCGAACAGCTGCTCTGCTCAATGGTCCATTTCAAAGAGACGTAGCCTCCTGAAGTACCTGTGTGTGTCAGGCAGATGTTCATTAGGTAGCCAGCCTTTCATCTCATCGCAGATAACAATGGGTTGGCACAGTCTCTTGTCCTTTCATGGTGTCTTCTCCAACCCCCCCAACCCACCTCTGCCAGCACAGCCTGAGAATTCAAAGTGTCAAAAACTTTGAGATGCAAGAGTAATTTGACTGTAATAAAGCTCATTGAAAGATGATGGGATAAATATAAAGGTCATAACATAAAGCATTGCCAATGTAGTGTGTGTGTGTATTATGGCACCATGAAGGCAGGCAAAACCATTGGTGAAGCTGATTAATTGTTGATTACAATTTTACAGAAAACAGTTAAAGGTTCCATAGTTTAGGTGAAAACAAGCACCGTGTTGGGTCGTTCACATATGGTTTGGGATTCTGTGTTAGCTTAAAAGCCATTTTTAAAGAACGTCCAATGGACTTCAAAAAATAGGGAAGGGAACACTAAAATATCCAAGCAGGTCAAAACAGTCACGTCTTCACTGGAGTGGCTATTCGAAAAAATACAAGAGAGAATGAGAATGACTTTTCATTTACCCTCCAGTTTTAAAATAAAAGAACAGAAGGGCATTTGCATGGGCAATGGTAAAAGGCTCTACAGGCATATTGATGCACTCTTTAACATTTCAGGAAGTAATATTCAGCATGGTGTTATATAAAGTGCTTAAAATATAATTAAGTGCCGTAAGAGGGCAGTCCAGAATACAAGAGTATTGCCACTTAGCTACAAAAGGCACAGCAGGGATTTCATAAGTTCAAAAAGTACAGCTTGAAACGTAACAGAAAAATAAACATTTGGGTGATTCAGTGTCATCAACAAAACAAAAGAATGAAAAAAGGAGCATGCGTAGGAATGAAAACTGCTGTAGATAAATGAACTGTAATGTAGATCTTTAAAAATGACAGTTTGATGGCTGGAGGAGGTTTCGTAATACATTTCGCTAAATGGTGACTATTTGTATTTGTATAAACTTTAATATCTTCTGTTCAGTTGTTGACATGATTTGAATTGCATTGTGTAAATAATGTCACAGCTAAAACAATAATTTAAGGAGGTGGAGATTTACTGTGGAATAAATGTAATTAATGAGCAGATTGCTATGGAAACAAGCAATGACTATTTGTTATAAATTACAGTGCAATTTGCCAGTTAATGCACTGAAGCAGACTACATAATGGGAACAGAGATATTTAAAAATCACTTAGGTGTGTGTTCATATCTAGATACATCTAGACATCCATTCATATCAAGATGGCAATATTACAGATCTTGTCAGATTTTCGAGGGAAACTACTGACCAAAGATCTTTCATATCGGGAGTGTCCCATCTAACAACAGGAACCCCTGTCCTATTTCAAGTTTACTGTAGTTAAACTCAATGTAGGCTATTTATTTACTGTACTATAGGTATTTCCTCGTTCTGTTAGTTCATGTCATCGAATCATGTTTTTTTCTGCTGACTGTTACTTCATAGTTGTAATCATGAAGCAAAAATAGAGCCGTCACACTCATTTAGTATAGGTGTAACCATTTAAACCCTTTTCATTTAAAGATACAACAACATAATAAATAGTGCAGGAATCAATAAAAAATATAACTTTTATGCACTGCAGTTTTTGCATTGCATATGTTGTACTAAATTCTCTGTGGTTGTGCATAGCGGCAGCCAGCAGCACAAATCTTTATATGAAAATGATTTTCTACATGATAATGTCTGATAATAACACACGCGGTTTCTGCCAATCCCATATTAATCTTGAGTACCTATAGAGTAGTATTGCAAACTTCGTATCGTCGAAGAGTATTTAGTTTGATCATATTTATAAAAGATAGATACAGCTGTACGATTACTTCCGAAATCATATGGCGCGTGCAGGGGGGAGGAGTAGGCTGAACTAAAGCACGTGCGCACCCATTGTCAACAAAACACAGTCATCAGTTTCATGTCCGGTATCTTTTAGCGCTGGGACGGCTCCATATATCAGTTTCAAACTATCTCCAAATCCAGCTTTATATCCACAGTTGATTTAACATTCATCACCCAAATGCAGTGAACAAACAAACCTGAACTTCGCAAACGTATGCTCTCTCTCTCTCTCCTGCACACAAGTGAAAGTGACGTCTGTGCATGCTCCTTCTCCTGCTCTCCTTGCTGCCGCGTGCTATTCCGGGAGAATTGTCCAATAAGGGACTAAGAAAAATTGGTACGAAACAGTTTTATATGTTAGAAAAAAACGTTCCAAAACATGTACGATCGCTGGGGGAGTGTATAGAGCACAGAAATACTACGTAATACGCCCAATTAGTTTTTTGACAAGTTGACCATGTTAAGCATGAGAAGACAGCACGTTTAACATTGTAAAGAAGTCAGAATGCATGACACATCGTTGGAGCACCCCTTTAAAATAAATACAGTTAGCATACTGTACAAAATAAAATCAGACCAAGATTTTAATGGCTGAGGCAATGTACATTTTATTTGCATATCGTTTTTTAAGCAAGGCATTATTTATAGCTTAGAAATACACATTGTTGTACATATAATAGTGATTTATTTTTCATTAAACTGCTTTATGTCATAGAGCTATTACAAATGCACATCATTCCAAATACCACTTCACTATATCTTGTCAATGTCCTTGAAACTTAGAAAAGTATGGTTTGCTTTTGGTGCAATAGCAAAACATAATGTTTTGTGGATGGTCTATCGCTGGCAGGGACACGCAGGGTGTCAAAGAAGGGTGATATGTAGTTCTGATGTGCTACTAGCACTGCCAAGACTGTCAGAGTAAGAAACTCATCACAACTCTTTCTCTCAGTCGAGGGCTGGAGACCCATGGCTACAAATGACTTGTTTATTTCAATCTCCCCCACATGACCACGAGCCTCTTAAGTAGAATTTGATTAAACTGCAGTTTGCAACTGATATATTCGTGTCACAGTCAACATAATAAGTACATGAATGTTGTCTGTCAAAAAAATCCATTAATGCACTTAAGATGGACCAGACAATACATATCCAACATTTGGCTGCTGAATCCTGCATTTTATGATTTTTTTTGTCATCTGGCCTGAAGTCAAGGCTATGACTCTTTAATTTAGCTCTAAAGATGCATTAAACATAAGCGTTCCATTTATATGCGAATTTGGATTTCTTCCAGACTCAAGGGCCTTCCCGTAGCTCGATGCACCATTTTCCTTTAAGAGAAATGTGTTTTCACAGTTCACCAGGGAGAGTATTGAGCTGTTTACACTGAGCAATATGATGCCATCATCAGTCGCCATGATCCATTTTGGCAAGTATTCTAATTGATTTTTCAATGCATCACTGAAATCATTGGAGGCCTCAGAAACCAACAACATTTCTTCCTGTGAAGAGAATCGCTACTGTACTTAACATATTACAAGCATTCACAGTGGCTTTAATGAACAGCATATTCTAAAAATTGAGGGAGTGGATGTATTTATTATATACAGGCTTATACTATGTGTAAGTACAACAATACAATTAGGGTGATTAAAAATCTCTCTCTCTCAACGTCCTTTTACAGTACATGCACACTAAAGGAATCCAGCAATTGAATTGTTTTTATTCCAGAAGTTGAGGACTAGCTTTACTTTATCATCCAGCCTCAAGGCATTACCAAGGACAAGTGAAGTGTGTGAGGTCACATACTATCTACAGCCCCCAGGAGCCATACATCTGTGGAGACTGCAGCCCAAGTAGTTTTGTAATGGAAAGCTCCAATCATTGATCACAGAATTACTCAAAAGGGGGGTGGTATAATTCTAACCCAATGTGAATATAGATGGGTTGTTGACTAATAAACCAAACGTGTCTTATGGTGTGGCAGTAAAAATAAAAAATCTAACAATGAAGACAAATCTTTTTTATGCCATTTTATATATATAATATAAACCACACACTGTAAAAGTAAAAGAGTATCTTATAAGAAACTGTAAAAGTAAAAGAGTATTATATATAAAACTGTAAAAGTAAAAGCATTCAATGTAGTAACCCAGCACTGGCTATGTTTGAATGTGCCGGTTTTGCCAACCTGAATAAATTATTCAATCCGAGTGCATTATGAAAGTACTGTATACATGTCCCCTAAATGCACTACCATTTAAAAAAAATACTTTACATGTACATATACGGAACAGAACGTCTGTGCAAGCACCCAGCAGCTAGGGTTGCCAGATTTGCATTAAAAAAAAATTACCAACTGATTAACAACATTCTTCTACTTTTAAACCTGGGGAAAAAACAACCCCCGACAACCATTTGTAAATAGCCAATTGTCCAAGTAGTTTAAACGTAGCCGGACTTTCGATTAAGGTGTTTGGATTAAAAACACGGCTATTGACATGTAGCTAAAACACAGATATAATTCAAAATCTGCAACATAGGCTTAGTCAAGGCTCCCCCATGGGTTGTTACTAGTATTGTGGCCAATTATTCTGTTGTCATTGTAAATTATGCAAACATAAGCTCCTTCAACACAAACAGTCTGTATGCGACTCTTCTTAATGATGCCTCTAATAATGAAACAAAGGACCAGTTATCTATTTACATTGCAGTATTAATAATTTGAATGAAGCATAATTTGTTCAGTTACTGAATTTAGTCAAGACAGCTGTTTCCTGCTACATTTGTCACATGGGCTGTTGTCATCTGACTCAATCTGCTCTAATTAATTTTCTCATATCAGAAATTTGCTAAACTTAAAGTCTGCCGAACATCTGGTCATGTGACTCATTGTAATTATTAGAGCATTTAGTCAGCAGACAAGAACATCAATACAGCTTGTGTACCTGTAATTAGTTGAACGTTCCTGGACAGTCCTACATATTTAATATTCTTGGAGTGAAAGGGAACGAAAATATGAAGAAAACAAAGTCAAGCTTCATCACAGCATTTCTGAACACAAGCTTCGAAGAATCTGCGTTTGATAGACGTCTTCAATAAAACTTGACGGCTATGCATCTGCTTGTAGATATACAACACACAAAATGTAACTCAGACTCAGACAAAAAAGCTTTCCCTTTGCTGCTACCTCGTATGAAATTGAATATTTATTTTCAAACAGTGTCACACCCTGCATGCTCACAATGGCTCACGTAAGAGGAGGGGCCTATCTTAAGCTTACATGTTGGTGGAAAATGAAAACATAAAGCTGCAAGCCATTCCTTAATGAGATCCATGCCTTGTTGTGACAGATCCAATGTGTTTGTTACACCACAATCAAATAAAGTGATATGCTGTTCACACTAGAGAGGTGGTGTGCATAAAACGTTTGCTTACTGTAAGCTATATTTTCTCAATGACTGGTGTTGTCTCACTTTATATATTTTTTTTCCCTTTTACAAAATCATTCAACAAAAGAAAAAGACAAAGTAAGAAAGAAAGAAAGCAGGATGCTATGCCAAATAGTGTCAAATCAAAAGACTGAGTTTCAGCCAAACATAAATAAATCAATAGTCCTGAGTCAGGCTCCAGTGGCTGATTTTGGGATCATGTGTGATTTATAAGTGGCTCGTGAGTGTATTTGACAAAGAGGCATTAAAATCAAGAAATTAGGACTAGCAGTTATGCATTCTGTTTTTAAACAAAAGTCTAATTTATAGTATATGTTATAGGTTATGGTGTACATTATTATATTCACATTTACTTTACCTTAGCTTTCCTGTGGCTCAGTGGTTAGATCATGGCACTAGCAATGTCAAGGGTTCATACTCCCATGGGATTGCACGTAGTCAGAAACAAATGTATTATATAATGCAATGTAAGTTGCTTTGGATAAAAGCGTCTGCCAAATGCATAAATGTAAATGTAAAATGAAGTTATGTAACCCAAACAACAAATATATACATTTAGAAACACTCTCACCCACAAAGAAATCAAATGGTTTCGGTTCCATTAGAATGTCTGCTTCTGTTATTGCAAACTTATATGACTTCACAACTATTAAGTGTCACTGAAATCAGGAGACATCGGACGAGTACTTTTTCCACTGTCACAGAGCAAGGCTTCAAATCTCTCTGTAACCCAAACAAAAAATTATCAGACATGCCTCTTTAAAGTCATCCATCCCTATCATTAAAATTAATTTAAACCCTCAGCAGAGTGGGTACAGCCCAGAGCAACTTACCAGCTGCCTTTAAAAGTCCCTGACCATATCTGCCTACCCCAGTGGCTAGTTTGGATATTGATGAGAAATTGCCTGCCAGCTTGCCTCATCTCTGGCCACCTGCCAGCAAAAGGAAATAAATAATTACACCAAAGTCCAAACCCTCACATGAACAATTAAAGAGTATCATCATGGTTTACACATTTTAAACTTTCGTTAGTGTTTAACATTAAAGAGTCATTCTCTTTCTAACTTTTTGTAACCTTGAGGTTTCTTCTGGAAGGCTCTGATTATTTTGCCCAGAGCATCAGTGATAAAACTAAGCATGCTCAGTAAACCTTTCTACCTTCACCACCAAACCTGGCATTGTAAGTTTTGGCTGTATAAAACAGCAAGCTGCTCATAATAAGTATCATAAACACTAACTCTTTATTAGTTTGTTTCTTTGTTTTAAAAATCTCAGCCTTCACTACATTAGATGTGTCACAGTTTGGGGACAACCATGCACCTTTTTATTATCTGGCTAAACACTCCCAGAAGTCTCACCTACATTTCACTCAGTCTAGCACATTCAGAGCATTACGACGGATGAAAAATAGATGAGCAGTCAGCTGAAACACATACTATATGTGAGAATTTGGAATAAAAGACAGATTTCAGATTTCAATCAAATAAAAGTATAATTTCTATTTTAATAGTTTAGATGAATATATAGTTACCAAAGCTTTGAGGATAGTATTGTTGCGATCGTTTTCCGCATTAGGTAGTACAAAGTAGTAAAACTAAACCTAAAGGATGTGTCTAAACAAAAACACTCCAACAACTAAAACCTCCGTCACATGTATTCAATAACATCTGAAACTATGCATCTTCTAGTCCAAAATTGTGTATCAAATTATTCTGTTTACATGGGCTAGAACCTTCTGGTTTTCCAAAACAAAAACTACACCGCGTAGATGACACGCAATAAAACAACGAGTGTTTATTTTGCTTTGCCTGAAAACAGATTTAGATGTAATAAGTGTGAACAAAGCAGGCACCAGTCTATTTATTTCATCTTATCATTTTCTTCTCTTTTGCTTCTTTCTGTAGAATTCCTGCTGTTTTTTTTCGGTAGCTGCTCTAAATTTTGAAACATCACCCACAGAGAATTTGGGAAGCTGTAACATATCATACTCACAACTCAAGCCTTGCATCATTTTTCATAGTCGTCCAAGCTACTTCGCCTAAGTCTGCCTCGTCTCCCAGCCTCTCCTAACCTGCCATACGCATCCTCAACCTCCCACAGCGTAATCAAATTCACAACCCAAAAGACTCAGAGCAAGTCAGTGCTGGATAATTGCGCCAAAACTTCCCGAGAAAGAAACGGGTGTTGGTTGAGACCTACCCGTGCTCTGTCAACATTGCAAGAAAATCGGCCTTCTAGAATTTTCTCTATCAAGCATTCTTGTGCAGTCAGTTGACTGAAAAGTGTGAGACAGTATCTTTGAGATCAAGAGCTTGTTCACCGGATTTCTGTCTTTGACCTTCTATCATTTCCCAGCACATCTGACCACAACTTGTCCTGCAAAGTGCCTATGTTTGCCATTACCGGGATGCTATTTTAAATGTTATAAAAACCAGTTTGGGGATAAGGGCAGGCGTAGGGTTACAACTAGGAGCTCCGCGATCAATCTCGAGCCATTTTCCTTTCTCGCTCCGACTCTCCCCCAGGTTGTTGAAACACACATAAAAACCGCATATTGGGTAACATAGACCCATTTAGAAAGCAATTTAAAGCACTCCGCAACCGTTGCTGCTGGTGAAGAAGTCTAGCCTCTTAATTATCCTGTATCAGCGTTACAGAAAATGCTTCCAAATATTACTCTTTGTTTTCCTGCTGTCAGCCTCCGGCTCATGTAGCAGGCTTTTAAGTATCTCCTTCTGTTAGACTAAGGTTTCCAACAAAGAGAAAAAAAGGAGAAGGTCTCATTGTTTGCCCTATGACACAAACAGCACTTTGTGGCATCGGCACGCGCCGGTTAAGCGTGAATGTTGACTTACAGCTTTGTGAGATATGTGAAGAATTCATTAGAAATGTAAAACGTTTTCTTCTTGCTCTTTGGCTGTGTGTATCAGCTATTGTGCTTACAAGCACAGACCAGTGCACTAATGCACTTATCTATTCCGTGCCAATGGTTTCCATTCCGCATGTCATTTCACCTCAAAACGAGCTCAGTTATTTCCTCAAACGCCAAGGAGAATTCCTAAAAGCCAGACATCTAGCAGCTACCTACCAAGGAGGAATGCGTTCAATCTGCTTAACTCCTACCACTGAATTTAATTTTAATTAAACAGTTAATGAGCCATGGGATTAATGCCAATGGCTTTTTAAAGCAAACATCTATAAATCATTAAAGCCCCATTTGGAAGGGGAAAGGGAAAAGTGCCGCTGGCGCAGACTGGGATCCTCTCCCCTCTCTAGTGTGAACCTGAGCCCACACATCCACAGAGCAGACATTATACATGCAAGACTATTGAGTAGCCCATGTTTAGCACACTATACGGCAACCTCTTTCTCTCTGTTTCACTCACACCGAGAGCTATAAAAGAGATGCGGACGAGGTTTAACTACAACAAACCATCCTCCCTGACATTGCCTGACATAGTGAAGGTCAGCAGCGGGGGAACGACATGGCAATGGGGTCCTACTGGGGCAGCGATGGCAGGGTTAGTGTGACCAAATGAGCTTCCTCTGCACGCTGTTGGAGCCCTTTATTGCAGGTCTGGATGCTGTGAAATGGAAAGAAACGGAAAGGGTATATAACAATTTTTCAGCAACTGGTCGGATCGGATGGACTTCTAATACTGTACTGGTACAATAGTTTTACTTTATGTTGCTTCTTGAAAATGATTGGAGCGATATTTTTAAGTAAAAAATTTTTTACACATAAAAGTAAAAAACGCCTTGTTGAAATCAAAATGGTGAAGATAGAATAAATACTTGTAAAATATGTAACATTTAACTCAACCGTTGCTGATAAAATAAATAATGCATGCAATTTTGCCCTGAAAAGATTTGTAACATTTTATGACACTGCACACATAAGAACTGTCAACGTACAAGTGTGTTTGATCACAAACAAATAAACATTTTAGTACTTTTTAAAAGCAACACTTCTAACTTTAAAACTCAAACCATTTTACTAAAATGGATTTTTAATTAAAATCTAGAAAATATTTACTTCATATCTCATACAACTTACAGACTTTTCACTGTAAAGGAACGCAAATAACATCTTAACGCTGTGACCAATAAGTCTCTCATTTGTAACAATTAGTGTTCAGCCACATGCATGCTTCATGGCTTAAATCCAATTTAAAGCATCAATGTCTTAATAAGTCAGCCTCTAATCATAAATGCTGGCACAGCATCTAATCCTGTAATGACCCATAAATTCTGCTTCATGATTCCATTGATCATCACCCTCAGACAAGATAGACTAGTTCATGTTTATCTACTGTAAATGTACTTTCACCTCAAATATTCTTCCAGGACTGTGCTGCACATCAGCAGTTATTCACTGGCATGTGGCTTAAACCTGCAAACCCCCACAGCCACTCAATTAATAATCTTGTGTAGCCCATCATATTATTAATATATATTATATAGTACCAATATTATGATGCACTTTTTTATTAGAGATATTCTTTTTTTGTTTCTCTGATATTGCACATTTACACTCTCCAATTCTTAAAGGTCCAGTGTATAAAATTTTGTGGCATCTAGTGGTGAGGTTGCAAATTTCCACCAGTGGCTCACTCCACCGCTCCCTTTCGAAGCACTAAGGTGGCTGACACAGAGCTAAGATGTCATCACGTTTTCACGTCTTTGCCGAAGGATATATGTATATTATTAGTGATGCACTGAAATTTCTCTGCCGAAAATATTAGCCCAAAAAACATAGCCCGAAATAAAAGCTGAAATATCCAGGGCTCCCGCCTCTCCCTTCGCAGCTTACACTTACTGTAGCTGTTATCAAAGTACGATCATGCAAGCGCACCATAACAAAGGCTGAAACTAATGAATATAACATGAACAACTCAAAACCAGCGGAAAGAAAATGACACGCAGGCTCTGTGAGAAGCGCGACTGCACGTGACCGGCGCGGCTTTAAGCTTATTTATTGTCGTAGGTCAGGCACATTGACTCGTGCGTGTCTTAAAGACGAACTTTAAACACAACAGACTCTTCATATGTGAATAATCAGTGGAACGATCTGTCAGTAACTGGTGATGTAGCTCACGTGGACCGGCAGGTGCTGATATCACTGAAGCTCATTTTGAGCCCATTTACATGAACAGACTCTGTGTTCTGCGTGTTGTTCTCATAAAAACGATTCTGCACCGTGTATACATTTATTGTATGAGCAAGAGCTGCTGAGTTTGACTATAACTTGACTACTGTTATGGATATAATAATTACAGAATAATTATAAAACTACAATGTTTAGACGATTGGCTAAAGAAAGTTATATTTGATGTTTAGATGATTGGTAAAAAAAGTTATCATTTTCTTCTCTTTTGCTTCTTTCTGTAGAATTCCTGAGTTTGACTATAACTTGACTACTGTTATGGATATAATATAATAAAAAAGTTATATTTGATTGTGTCGCAATGAACAAGGAAAAAATATATATTTTGTATGTTCTCCTTAATTTTTGTGGTTTAAGTGTGTGTTATTAATACAATTAAATAAGAAATATTTAAAAGTTTTTTTAAATACATTTTCGGTAACGGCATCGATTTTTGGCTGAGTACATCCTAAATTTTCGGTATCGGTTTCGGTCGACAATTTTAATTTCGGTGCACCACTATATATTATATTGCATTCTGTTAATAGATCATCAAAAAAAATACACACAGCACCTTACTATTCTTTAGATAAGAAAAATAAATGCCATAGACACAAGAGTGGTGTGTAACATATGTTAGAATAGTGATAAATTGTACAGAATTTCAAGCTATTTTTAAATCATCATGCACCATAGGACAATGCAACAAAGACACTTTTGCATCACGTTTGCGAAGTGATGAAAACAGGCTTTTCGACTAGCGTGCTTCCCACAGATTTCTAGTAGCTCAACTATAGCTATCAAAGCCAAGGTCATGGGTTTAATTCCCATGGAATGTATGAATTAGTTGATCTGGGTACAGGTTTATGTAATATTGGATCCATGTTTTTTAATTCAGTGAATTGTCCGGTTTATAACAAATTATAGAATCTGAGCATTTAACCGGTTTTATGATGCCATTTAGACATACTGCAAACACCTGATAACGCATAACATTCGGACAGAGAGACAATATACCACAAACCTCCGATCACCACCACCATCACTAGCCAGAGGCTCCTTGGAGTTTACAAGCAGTTTCATCAGTTATTTTACATTTTCTATTTCTTATTCAAGAAATAGGAGTTTAAATTACAAATAAATCAATTTTCAAACTTTTCAATTTGACAGATTTAATGACTAGACCCCCCACCACCCACCGGTGAGTAATATATTTTGTGGTTTTTACACAGAGCGCTATTGTATTATGAAAGAATTGAATTCCCAGTCTCCAGTGGCCTGTGCTAAATTTACCTTAAACTAAATCACCAAAGCCTACTGGTGCTTGACAGTGAAGGCAGGTGCACAGCCTCCACTCTGCTGCTGCCAGAACAGCCAAACCATTCTCTTTGAAACATACATTTTATGTATATATTTTTGTTTGATCAATTGAACCATTTTGTTTAACCTGTCACCTTTTGAATTGCCAAAAGTCATGACATACCACTAAGAACCATTTTGTCATTTTCACATTCATATACAGTACTGTTTTAAGAGGGATGGAGACACTTCACAAAACAGATGTTACACTCACTTGAATATACCTTTTCTGTAGCGTGGAGCAATAGTAAGACGAAGGTCATGAGTTTGAATGCACATTCTCATAAAATGTGTGAATACACTTAAGGTCACAGTGAATAAACCCATCTGCCAAACACCTTAATATAAATGAATATTTAATCCCACAGAGGACAAAGCTTATTTCCTTTTTATAATGTATTTTTTATCACTTCTTCTCTCTTGTTGACAGTCTATCGCAACTTTTTGCCACTTCAAGTGGTTTTCTGTGGACAAGCTGAATCTTCCAGTTTTCTGTCATGCAATCCGAGTTGACTTTGACTGAAAACAGCATCAATGGCCCCTGCTTTTTCCTGACGAAAGTGGTGTCTAGCGAAGTGTTAACAGCCCTGACACTGCTATGTGTCTTGACATGTCTTCCTGTGAGCCAAACCCCTGACGCATATTTTGCGATAAATAAATAAAGCCAGTGGAGAGGAACAAATACATTCTCCAAATAGAAGCTGACAACTCACAAGCAAGTAGATGGAGCCCTCTCTCTTTTCTGCTGACTACTACAAGCAGATGAGAGCTGTACACAGAGTCTTGAAAGAGTTTTACAGGACCCTCCGTCCCCCTCATACCACCAAGACAGGCCCCAAGAGACAGCCAAACTACTATTAAGCAGCCTTCGACAAGACAACAAACCACTCACGTAGGGATAAGCACTCTTTCTGAGCAAGGTGAATGGTTTAAGAGGAGGGATGGATGTTTAAAATAATAATGATTCACCTTTAGGGTTTAACAGCCCACATTTCTCCCCTCTTCCCTGAGGGAGGGCATTTATGGTTAAGTGTGGTGATTGATAATGTAATTTCACCTCTGCTTTCATTCACATTTGCTCTTGTATGCAATGGGACTAATTGGAAGACTGTCATACAGATCTTGGGCCTAAACTCACCATTTTTACAAACCTGTCAAAAACTGAGTAGCACTGCATTACACGGACGATTAGCCATAATTCCCCTGCTGAAGATGGAGACCTCAGGCGGACTCCATAATCTCCCCCTCTACACTCAACACCCCCCACCAAGCACCCAGCTTTGTCATATGGTGACATTACAATATGCAATTTCTGACTTGAATCAGTCTGGTAATGACCTTGTAAATCACACATAAACTTTTACACTGTCTCGTCTGATAAACAGCCTCCTTCATGATTCTGATGCATGGTGTTCTGTCGAATTGTCCTACCTTGTCAGATTTCCTAAAGTAGGGCAACATTTTATTTAATCTAAACCACATCAACAAAATAAACGGGTAAGATTTTACAACGCAGATTTTACAACGCAACCTTTTCCGAAAAAATCGCGTAACGTTACCAGTTCAGTGTTATTTACTAGTCAGTATCTTTGGTGTATTTTGGTATCTGTATATAACAATGAATGTCTATTACAAATGGGAATATATACAACGAGTTTTACTTTCAAGCATACAAGTTACTTTATACTGTGTTACATCTAGTGAAGAAATGCAATAAAGCATCTTACCTTTAAAAATATTACAAATTGAAAGTGCTTCACAATATCTATTTTGCACATCTGACACGCTCGCTGACTTTAAATGTTGAGAACTGCAAGTTTGGAAACTCTGCCCTGTGATGCTCAGACACCAAAATAAAAGTCCTATGGATTCACGTCATAAGCGTTTTTTCATTTCATTTTTGCACCGCATGACCTCCTGCCACTAGTTCTTGTGCACTTAAATAGACTGAATTTATTTTTTTATTTTTTAATTTAGAACACATAAAAGCCATTTAACTAATTAAATCATTTTAATCCCATCCACTTAAAAACAGTAAAACAGATATATCTAAATCCACAAACAGTATATTAAGCCAAACAATATAATCTGACATCAACTTCAATTTATCATTTGATGACATAAATGTAATGGTAACTAAATGAAACAATGGGTCAAATAGAGGGTTTGCATCGACGGCACTTTCCTAATTTTCACAATTTTTGGCAGTGACTCGACGGTGATTCTCACGATTTACAAAGGAATCAGGTGTTCTTGGACACACACATGTTGCGCATAGTTGTGATTCCTTTTAGCCTACCAAGTGTTTCACCACTCAAGTGGCTGAATATTTCGTTCTTGTATTTGTTTATGTTGATGTTGTCGCTCTTTTAAAAATGTTTTGTTTGTTTTGTTATTGTTGTTTTTTCAACCTATTTACTTGTAATTAATTTTCTAGTGTATTGTAACTGTTCTCTTGATTGAAATGTAAATGTATACTTCTTTGTATTGACCTTGGTAATACAATGTATATATATATATATATAGTATATAACAATGCAAAATACGTTCACTCACAGTTGAGTACATTGATCCATTGTTTTCATATTCTCTCAACAGAGGATAAACAGTTTTTTGATTAAGATGATAATGTGCATGCTGTTTTGTTTATAATTTGACAGCTTTATATTACTGTCAAGCTAAAGTTTATTGTAAACTCCTTAGCCTATTTGTTTTACCCCCCTGGGGACTTTTATACCCTTCAATCAGCACTTTGCTAAATCCTTATTCTTTCCAGAGATACATTACGGGGGTGGCACATCAATTTAGATGAAGTGATTTTTTAAAGTATTTCCACCAGATGGTTGGTATAAAAGGTTTTAGAATGGACTCACAAGAATTGGACGTTTAAAGTATGTAAAAATGAGGAATATGCTGTAAGATCCTGATTCTCAAAAACTTGATCATAAGGTCAAGTTTTAAATTTATTCATGTCTATCTGATCTGTCTCGAAAACATACATTTTTAGAAACATCAGAATGAAGAAAAACTTACAAGCTGTTGGTATTTTGACATCAGCTGGTGGATATGAAATCTAAAAGTCTAGCTCTTTTAAAATATATTCCATGGCTTTTACAGTGAAGTATTATTTATGTTTTAATTTATATAAAAATGTGGCAGTTTTAAAACAATGCACACATTCATATATTGGGTTTTCACAAGCCAATTAGGCTTTAAATTCTGAACACTATTTAAAAAGTACTTGCTGTTTGCCACAATGATACGGTAGATGTTAGTCATGACTGCACACAATACATTTCTTCACAGCCACACGTGGTCTGACTATTTCAGTTTTCCTCCAGACAACATTGAATGAATGTGTCCTCGTCTGTGATGTTGACACGATTAACTTTCAGCCACTGCATGAACTGTGTCACAACACTCTTTAATCATCCCTGTGAGCTCTTCCATGTCTCCTTGTCCTCAACCACACCTCCTCTCCTCCCCTCCAGCACATCAGCACTTCACAGGGCATGCCCTCAAAAATTAGCTACCTTTAGATGAGAAGGACAGAGAAACGGCCAATTACCTAGATTCAGAGCAAAATGCAACACAATTGTCTATTATTTATTTGGCTCCTTATATTGTTAAAGCTTTAACAGATAGAATGAATCAAGTTAATGTCTAAATAACATGCAGGGTTATACTGCTGTTTTATTCATTTACTGCATGAAATCAGACCAAAATGATGCTTGTAGACTAGAGGCTTCATTTTATTTTCTGTCATTTCGGGGGCGTTCAAAAGTGAGGTCAAAGACTTTCACTATTTGCAGTATTATAAATGTTCTTGGTGTAGGTTTCCTGGAGAACAAACTCATGACTTTGGTGTTGCGAATGCCATGCTCTTTCAGTTTCACATACAGGAATAATATCAAGAAGGTTTTCTACCCTGTTCCTCTCTTTCTTCCTCCCTCTTAACCATATGATCCCCATCCTCTCTGACACATCTTCCCCTTTCTCTTTTCTCATTTTTCCTCGTGTGCAAAGGTGTGCTGTGGACCGCTCCACCACCACCCCGCTTATTGTGCTAAAGTAATTACTCCAGAGAAGAAGTTCATGAAGTGAGGAATTTCAAATGATTTTTCCATATTCAGGGAGAGTGAACCATGGAATATAGAAAATGATAAATTAGAAATGTATTCATAGAGAACCTGATGAGAAAGGTTAAAACGATTAGACACGACGGCTTTGCCAGGAAGTCTAAGGCAGACTCCATGTGAGCTCTTTCTCTCTGATTGGTGCCCCCTGCTGAAAATAGTAATAACATAGTTCTCTCTTCACAGTTCTAAGCACCAGCGGGATATTTACTGCACGCTGGCTGAGTAGGTTATTGAAAGGATTTTTGCCACACCAATGTCCTATCTTGCATTGGGAAAAGTTCTCACTCACTACTGGATGATTGGATTATTGCTTCCCTTCAATTAACCCAAACATGTTTTTTCAGTCATAAAGTCTTGTGGAAGACTTATCTGGAACGATCTGCCCGCGGCAACAAGATCTGCAGATTCTGTAGCCATCTTTAAGAATCGTTTGAAAACGCATCTCTTCCGTCAACACCTTACCGATTCTATTTCTTTTCTACTCTTCCAAAAAAAAAAACCTTCTAACTGTGGTAGGCTTTATGAAACCAGTTTTATTGACTGCACTTATGCTTTTTGTTGTACTTATGTTGTCCAAATTGCTTCGATTGTTTACCCCATCTGTAAGTCGCTTTGGATAAAAACGTCTGCTAAATGACTAAATGTAAATGTAAAGTCTTTTAAAAAATACAAATTCCAAACTTTTTTATATATATTAAAAGGTCATGGTAATGAAATGTTTTTGTATATTGAAATAAAAAGACAGAGCTATTTTTAAACAAAAAGAAGATATCACTCTAGCTTTAACTGCTGTTGTCTTGTTATTTCGGTTTTAGACAGAAAGGACATATTAAACGTGCATGCACACACATTGTTTTATTCCACCCCACCCCCATCTTAATTCCAACCTATTTCTATCACCACCATATACAGTATGCATAACCCATTTTCCTCCCAAAAACAGAAAGAAGAAAGTAATGAAATAGCCACAGTGTTTTGTGTGTGGATCTAAAATATATGAAATCTGTCAATCATGTATGAAGGTCCATTAAATGTCTATGGAATATGTGGGCAAAAATGTGATTCTCTGGGCCCTGATCCACAGGCCACTGCTTAAAGAAACTATTATAATTAGTCAGATCTAGACATTTTTTGAACCATTAATAAAAATTGAATTAGTTATTTCAAATGCATCCATTAATCTCTATCAGTGCTCTCTATCTCATTTATCAGATATGCCAGTCAGGATACCCCATGGCTGTGGTTCTACATGTAGACCCGAGTGTCTAGAACACTGAATTTTTAAATGATTTACAGTATAGATCATAAGATTAGTTATACTGTACTACAGAATTAGTCTTTCTGTCTTAATATGTACTTTCAGTGAATGTGCACACATGTCAATGCACTGGCCAAAGTGCTCCGGACCAGTACTTCAATACAGGGTCTTGACAAAAATACTGTTAAAAATATGAGGATACATAATGGCCCCTTAGAAATATTATTTGAATTGTGTTTTTGCCATTTACCTAAATGGATACATCTTCTATTAGGATACTATTAGAATGCTGTTGTAAATGAGTCACAAAGACCAAAGCAAATTTATCTGAAGCGTTTGAATAACATATATTCAACGCAAAAAAAATAAACGTATAATACACAAAAATCCACTACATGTTTTAGCCAATTGGTATTTGTCTGTACCATTACATGACTTTTAAGATGTCATGTTAAGATCTTTTGTGTTAAGTGAGACACCCTTTAGACCTTATCAAATGGTTTGTATAAGTTGCTTCTTTTTAAAACTAATGACACATTGCAGAGTGAAAAAGAGAAAGCCTAGAGTAAAATAACTTGGCACCATGGCTGACTGAAGTCAGGTGAAGGCCACGGCATTATCTTCCCTCTCATTAACTTCACATCTATAGTTTGCTTAATATGTAATTAAATGAGAGATCAATGTGTCGTTAAATTATGCTGGCTCCTGGTTCTGTCTGGGTTGAGACAGTCTAAACGTCTTGTCAGCTTTTTTGAGTATTATATTGCGTGTATTAATTTAACCGTGTCATTTATTGCAAGGGCGCTCCCGTGACTGTGGGAGTCATTTTAAATGCAAACAAATAAGACTGCAATTCCCTCTGCAAGGTTATCTGTAAAATCCCTTAAAGAACTAAAGGGAAAAAAAATCTCCAGCTGCAGAACGATCATTTCAAGATGCACGGCAGAGCCGCAACAACTTTCTGACAGTTTCATCATACGTTACTTCACTATCTCTTGAAATTGACATTGTTGGCTTTGATCAAAGCCAAAAACAGCCACGAATTTCTGAAAGAAGTTTTTCACATGAATTCTGTAACAGACGTATGTCTTCAAAACACTCCGAGCGCTGCAAGGGACATACACTGTGAGTGTGTACATGCGCGTGCATCTGTAACTGAAAATTAGGATGCAGGAGAGAAACGATGGCAGAGTTAGAGTTGTACTGTAAGGAGAGATAGTGGTCACTCTTAGCACACCACATATTTTATCACCAACAGAATGAGAGCTTATTTCACACACACACACACACACACACACATACACACATGATGAATATACAGTATTAGAGTTCAGACATAGAAAATGAATGGCTTACAATATAACTCGACAGAAGTGGTGAGGTCTCCACCCACAGTGCGAGAACTAGAGGCCTCTTGTGTTTGTGCTTTCCATTCATCATGATCAGGGCACAGTTTGAGGCTCTGACTGGGCGCTGACCTGATTGGTGCCACATCTCCCATGTCACTGTGGAGAAAAGACACTTCTTCATCACCCGGGCAATGAGAATATCATAAAGCTTGTTAGGAAGACGTCTCTCCTTTGGTGAAAGAAGAGCTGTCTGGAGAGGACAATTCAAAAGCGCCTTTAATGCAATGTTTTTATTCCGTTGCTCTTATTTTTCTCCATTCCTCGTTTCGCCAGTTAAATGAACTGTGAGCGTAAAGTGTGATACAGAATGAGCTGTTGCCTTTGGAAACAGACAGTGGCTTGTTGTCCAATTAGTGACGATCCTCTTGTTGTCTCCTGTGTCTAAACTGCTCAATTAAACATGTAACCAGCGCAACAACAACACAGCACAAAACTTACAAATGTTTGAAATACACTCTTGGCAGAAGTGTAATGGGTCTTTTGGAAGATGAGATCAATAACCTTAAAGATCATCAAGGGAAACGCATTGTTGCATATCTGAACATCAGAAATGGCCTGTGGGCTCCAGCACCTGTGAAACTGCGGTGTCTGGAACGCACTTCAAGCACAAACACCTTCTCCCAGATGGGCTCTATAAGCGGGGCTTTGGATCTGAGGCTGTAGATTTAGGCATTTAAATGGTGCCGACACCTTATCGTCTGCCTTTGTGCTTTCCTCCGCTTGTACCTGATTTGAATTTTATATCTTTACTTCAATGAGCTCAGCACCCAGTTTGGCCTCTTCCCTCATCAACTGTAGACAGACACACTTTTCTGCCTAGGGACAGAGCCACAGCGAGTAGATCCGTCAGCCTAGCAGAGGGCATAGTTAACTTGGCACTCGAAGCCTAGCGGTACAGAAACTGCCATTTAAAATAAAAGAAACATGAAATGCCTTTTGATGTCGGAGAGGTTCACCTTGCTCTGAACAACAGCACACACGGGAGCAATGCACCACAAGTCGGTTTGTTTGAGGGAAGCTAGAGGCTCGGGCGTTCAAATAGCAAAAATATAAAAGGGTGACCACTTAAAGACAAATCCAAGCACCCAACAAAATTATCAAGGAGAAGCTTTTCCTTGGTTTCAAACAGAAGTTATCTTCTGGGCTTGGGCTTTTCTAATAAAGTTTGCTTTATGGGACAAGACAAGTGTAATCCGAATGGAATGAAGTTGTCTCCATGAACAGTCTCTCTGTCATTACAGAGCTTAAGGGGTTTGGGTCCGTCTGTCATTTCTGTTATTGTGAAGAAATTGATTTTTGTATTGTTTCACTGGAAAATGCCCTGAATTTCAGATCACTTATAGGAAGAACACAAAAACACACACTCAAACACACACTCACATGCACAAATGCACACAGCTTGGCTGTCTGAAAGAATCTTGCCCAGCAATTCTGTGCACTCGCGGTGACGGAAGGAATTGTCAGAATGTTTTCAGAATAAATTATAGTGATTTTCCAAGGATTAAAATTTATCTTAAATCCAGACATTTCGAACCTAATACGACCCACAACACCAGTTACTATAAGTACTATGGAGATGAAAGCTTAATGCACAATGACTTCAAACAGAGCTTAAGTATCTCTTTCGTAACTGAAAATAAAGCAAGCATAAGAGAAATAGAAATAAAGTTGAACATGAAACAGGAGATCTTAAGGCTTGAGATCATTCTATCCTCAAGCATTCACTGGCACAAGCCTGAGATGTTGAGCTCAGTCAGTCATGTGTAATCTCACATAAGATCTCATGGGTGGAAAAATACAATCTGCACATATGAGATTTGTGTGATCATTTTGAAATACATTCTCAAATAAAGTTTTTGGATGTTTTTTTATTTGTCTAATTAATTATCATACATGAAGTTCTTATGATAACTTCACATTAAATACATTTATTAAAACTTTAAATTTGATATTTAGTTCTTCTACCTAAATGAAAAGTAACAAAACCAATAATGCATTTAGGATTTTCTTCTGCATATGAACCAAAAAGAACAAAATCAAACCGGAAAGAATGTTAAAAACAGTAAGTGTGAAGATAGAAGTGTGAGTACAGATAGCTCCTAAAGTAAATAAATATATTTGATTGATTGATTAAACAAATCAGAACAGATTGAACAGATTCTTCTGGCAGGGCAATTCTGTTCCATCATTAGTAGTGATTTTGAGGTGATGCAAGAAGGCGACGTGGTAAAGACATGCTCTCCTCTATGTGGCACAGGAGACACGATTAGAGGCCTTTATCCTTCTCCTGGCTAGAACAAGACCTCAATCTTGCGGTATCTCCACTTTAATCAAATCCCTGCTTTTTTCCCTGCCACAAAACTGTCACTGGCAGAAAATAAGCCCTACCTCATCAAAGAGGGTCTTCAATTGATTTCCAGACTAAGGGAGAATTTTATTCAGAAAGTTGGAGGCAAAGAGGCGATGGGGGAAAAAAAAATCACCTGCATCCCACATCAGCTAAATTACTTCTGACTTTTAATTTATTTCTGCAGGAAATGGAAAGCTACATCCTAACCACAGTCAATAGGGGAGCCGGGGAGAGGGGTGTAATCAGGCCGTGATCCGACTCCTCCACCTCGTCCCTGTCAGTTTTAATAGGCTCTCCAAGAACACAATCTGCTCCCTACGACACACTCCCACGTCCCCTGAAACAGGACCCTCTACTGGCTGAATTCAATGTCCCTCTTAATGACAACTGATCATTCCCAATGTCACTCCGTGTTCCACAAACTTCCAATTTCTCTAGAAAGCATAAAATACAGGTGCCATGAAGCGTGTTGTGTACATCTGAAATGCTATATTTAACTATTTTGTATAGACCACTTCACAAGATGTAAACATTTCCGGCTTCATTTTTTGAAATGGTAGCATACTAATATATTTTTTTTACTTTTATACAGTATGTATATAGTTAAATCTTAAAAAAAAAACGTTAACATTTTGATTCGGTTATAAATGTTCTGTTGTTTGTATTTGGTTTAAAGGGTTGTGTTAAAAAACTGAAACATGTTGTTCCTTTTGGACCAGCATTGTTTACGTTTTCTGAAGTGATCTAAATTAGCAGCATTAGCAGCAAATGGTCTGATGTTTGTTTGCTAATATATAGTATATTCTCATCCATATCTACATGAACTCTTTTCTTTAAAAGCCTCCCGTGGATGAAAACCAAAAACCAAAGCAATAATATCAAGGTCATAAATGATTGGCGGCCGTTACGTATACGCCAGAGTCTCCCAATCTCACGAAGGCGTGTATTTGTATGGATACGCTGTCAGTGTAGTTCAGAAAAAAATTGTCTCATAGATGGAAAATCAAAAAGTTTCCATCATCTGAAAATTCAGAATGATCACTCAAATTGAGAATGAGATGAAGAAGAAGGGGGAGGAGTGTTCCAAAAAATGTATGAGCTGCTCTTTTCATTTCATTTGAGCAAGAAACGGAGCGATGCTTTTGATGGTATAGCCGCTGGGTGCAGAGTTGAATGGAAATGGATTTGTGGAGTGTCCCTGACTCACAGATCAGGTTTTATCTTTGTGCAGTTTGCTATCCTCCAGACTAATGAACCGTCTTTGAGAGGAGATTAAATGGCAGGAAAAAAACAATCACAGCCTCTGGTCACTTCCATTCTGCCTCTGCTTTTGGCATATCACAAACCCTCTTAGTGTCACATCAGACTGCCTGCTGTCTAAATGCTGGCCGTGTTCAGTCTACCAATACTGTGACACAAACGATCAGAAACACTTTCCTGGATTAAAATAGGTTTTGTAGGCTGAATGTTTTACTCTGCGCGTCTTTGAGTCTTTTCTCAGCACTTTACATGCAAATGGATATAGACGGAGGAAGTGAAGCAATCGGATTGTTATCGCCGTCCTTCAGTGTGTTTTTGCCATCCTTGTTCCTGGTTGACATCTTCTTTGTGACGGGTCTGTCTTGAGCGTTTGAGCGGAAATCGGGGGGTTATGTGGGTGGGGGATGTGGTGGAGAGTTTCCGCTTTGGTCTGCGCGTTTGCCCTGACAGATGCGCCCAGGGGAGATCTGCTGATGTCCGGGAGCACTCACCTGTCAGAGAGTTTGCAAGCGGCCTGTTGCCTTGGATACTAAAGTGCCCCGAACATATGTGGTGAATGAAAGGTGAACAGATAAACAAAATGATGGACTTTTTATGCATCTGTCTGGCATTTTCACTTTGGTCATATTTCACATACAGCCGGGGAGAGATCAAGAGACCATCCAAATGTTCATTCAATCAGCATTTCTAGATGTATTGTGGTCATTCCAGTCCAGTGTATGTAAAATTTCAACAAAATCAAACATCATTAGTGATAAAGTCACCCAACAGCAATGTGAAAGACTGACAGAATGACGAGACGCATTCAAACTTTAATAAAAATTGAGGTTATCAGACAAAAAATATTGTTGAGTTTTTCTAAATACATGTACAACTATTACTATTATATTGTTTAAAAGTGAATAGGAACTTGTTTTCTTTGCAGTATCTGAGGTCTGAAAAAACACAAAGCATCCTGTTTCTCATTTTTTGTAAATAAATGCAAATAGAAACAATATTTTTATTTACAATTTGGTAGAAATACTGTAAGTAGTTCACAGAATGACAAAAAAATATTAATTATATGCAAAAACATACCTATAAATAGTCAACTCAGAAAAATTGAAAAAAAGCGGCTGTACTCCTGATGTTTCAGCAAGCAGATGCCCGAGCACAGCTCATGAGCTGCTGATAATAATTGTCTGCTATTAATAGTGAATGAGATGAGGCCAGCCATCAGTCCTGAGGCAATGAGTGTTTTACCACAGCACCGGCATGGCCTAGGCAGCAGAAGTTGAGATCATCTTTGTTTCACTTCAGTAAAAGTTTTAGGAGCACCCTGTATTTTTCCTGTCTATTTAGTTTTTTTATATACCATATGTGTTTTCAACCTGACTAAGAGGATAATAAGTGGAGGTCTTGAGATAGCATGCCAGTGTCAGAGTGCTAGAGGAAAGTCAAAAGATGATTTACCTGGTAAGGCTTGAAATTGATTTTTCATTTATTTACATTTTTTGTTGTTGTCCGCAAATTGGAGCTCAGGAAAGAATGGGCTTCACCAATAAATGTGAGAAATTCAAGTGGCTGACATCAACTATAACTAAACTAAACCAATGAACGAGCTTTCCTGTGGCTCAGTGGTTAGAGCATGGCACTAGCAATGCCAAGGTCATGGGTTTGATCCCAGGGGATTGCATATAGTCAGAAACAAATGTGTAGTACAACGTAATGTAAGTCACTGGATAAAAGCGTCTGCTAAATGTAAATGTAAAACAGGACAAAACATAATGCATTATACACAGAATCAAATGCACCTCTGTTTATTGGTTTACTTTGGGGTACAAACCACTTTAAAGCAAAACTTTGTGGTTTTTCAGCATTAAAATAATGTCTTTAAAATGATTTCAGTGGTAGAACAACTGTTAACCGGACGAATTCTTCTGCCGCTGCAACCTGAGCAGCCTCTTAGAGGCCACAACCACACTCTGTGAGTTCTGTGTTGGGGTCGGTACACACAGCCCCGCCCATCCTCTGCCTGCGTAAGAGTGTGATATGGTTTCCAAACAACATTTCTGCATTCACCGGTTCCATCAGCATAGTAAACAAATTCACGTGTATTGCGCTGCCCACGGGGAAGCTTATACAGCGACATTATTTATAACACTAGTAACGGACAATTGCGCTTATAACCACATGAGAGAGCCTGTGAGCAAAAGTTCTATAGAGCTGCTTTAACTAAGATTCTACTGAAATCTCAAATGACCAGACAGCGATTTATTTTTTATGAACTGTTAAAATATTGGTGTCTGGAATGCTTTGAGACTGTGGGGTACGCCGTGAGTTTATAAAAACTTAGCTTAAATGTGTGATATGAATAAATACAATAGTGCTCATAAATGACCGTTGAGATACAGTAGTCTCACTTGAAACTAGTGGAGGCATTTTCTTGGAAATGACAATCCGTACATTGATTAGAGAAGAATTTTTGAACTTCAATGCCGTGCGGTGAATTGACTTTTGCTCACCCCGAGAGCCCCCCTCCCTTGAAGTTGCTTTTGCTGACATCATCTCCTGGTCATGAAGTCTGCTGCATTAGCTGTTTGGTAATTCTCCCAGCCCCTGAGATCAAGGTTTAAAGTCTGCTGCTGGCACATTGCCAGGTTCAAAGGGCATTTTTGAAGAGGTTTGGCATACTTAAGAGACAAAATGAGATTGGTCTGGGCTTGCTCTAAGGCAGTTGTCAGCCCTGTTAGGCACTTCCTCAGCGGGGGGATTAGAATATTTGACTCTGGAGGTGCCTGTGTCTGTCTCATTAAGGCAGTCTGATCACTGAAGACATGCAAGTCTAGTCACTTTTCATCTCCGTCTGTCTCTAACAATAATGCCTAAATATTTAAGCATATTACCTGGCCTCGCTGTCGGGCTTCGTAGGCCTAATGCGAACACGAGGGAGGTGACATTGAAATTGACTTCCTGTGACACGCGACATACACGAATTTGCGTGAAACGTCACACCTTGATGGAAAATGTACAAAATATGAGTGAGGGAACATGTGTTGTCATTACAGTGTGTCCTTGATTGAGCAAAGATGCTTGAGGAGCTACAAATCAATTCTAGTGATTTCAGACAAAGCCTCTCTGCGCCACTTGTTTATGAGCCAGTGAACCTCCGTTTCACAGCATTTCTGAGTGCTGTTTTCATCATTGCCTTTATTTTATGAGGAAGTGTCCGGGTTAATTCCCGTCTACCCTTCTCTTCTCCGGCCCTGTGAGATCATTTTTTGCAGCATTAGGTGCTGTGAACCCTTGACTTCAATTTCCTCTCAGTGGCAGAGTGAGATCAGGAGACTACTTCAAAGCCGGGTACTGTCCTCCAGCACTAGCTCATACGGTGGCGTTAAAAGCCAGGGCACCTTAGAGGGCCACCGTGGACTCGGTCTGCACCCTCCGCTCTGAAGTCTTTGCAGCTCACACTTTATATGCTGAAGAGCTTTTAACCTTCTTTTTCATGCCAGACGCCTCAGCATTTCAAATGGTTCATTCATTCTGAATGCAATGATCAACTCATTTCACCCTAAAGGCCTTGGTGAGAAATGGCACTCGTTTTGTATTTCAGATTCCCAGGCAGTTGGAACACAGGGGTTTACGTTTTGTCCTGGAAAAAAAGCCTCTTGTTGCACAGGTGCTTTCTCTATCTCCCTCTCTCTTTTTCTCTCTTCTGCACGTGCTTGCATGCACACACACACCAACAGTCAGACACAAACACACTAATTCCATTGACCAGCAGCCATTAGGCACCAACCTGGCACTCTGTGTTCATTGAAGCTGCACTAATACATCAAACACATCTGTAATTTATTGTAATTAACACCATCTCATTTGGATAAGTAATGACACAGCGACTTTTGATGAATGGCGATTACCCATTTGGTGAATCATTTCAAAAGAACAGGTGTTGATTATTTATATATTTAGTAAAGAGTCGGTCATCAAAATTCAGAAATCATCTGCCAGTGCCTCGGCGAGTGAAGATTGTTAATTGCTATCTGGTTTCATTATCTGAAATGCACCCGAGGAGTCAAACATGTTTTGGAATGTATTTAGATGTTTTGAAAGTTTACCTACAAGATTAATTTGGCATTCCGTTAAAATGTTCAGAAACGGGCAAAAGTTTAGGTTTAGTATATTAAAATGTTTTCAATTATTTAAAAACTGTTTAATCTGAAGGTGTGAGATATAATATTTAATTGATTTAGGCAAAACTTTAGCTGTGCCAACATTTTTTATTCCTTTATTACAAAACTAAACTACAATTGAACTGAAGAATAAGGAAAAGCAGCCAATAAGAGCCTAGCATAAATCCTGCAACATAATTTTAAAAAGTGATAACTCAAGAACGCTACTTAAAGGATGCTAAGTTTGGATTTATTTTATATTTTGTTTGTCACAGCATAATTATCATAGTTTCGTTTGTATTTCATATCTATAGTTTTGTGCTATTTTAGAGTCTTGATGAGTATTGCTATTCTGTAATGTAAAAAAAGAAAACTTAGACCTTAAAAGTCATAAGTAGCACGGGTATACTTGTAGCAATGCCCAACAATACATTGTATGGGTCAAAATGATAGATTTTTCTTTTATACGAGAAACATTACGACATTAGGAAAGATCATGTTCAATGATCATAGCATTGAAAATCATAATAAATGTTGTTTCCATTTTTAGATTCACTCTGGACTCAGTGTTAGGAAACGATATCATAATAATCATAAAAATCATGAGACATACTGCACAATGCACTACACCAAGATTGTACATATCAAAAATACATTTTGTTTTCTTATTACCTTTGCTTACATCTTCTTTCTCTTCAGTTTTTCCTATGGTGCACCTGTGCCTGTCTATACAGTGTCTCTCCTTAGAATGATGCAAGGCTGTTTAGAGATCTGTGGAGGTCTTTCTGGATTTTGGAGTTGTGTAAGCACTCAGCTTTTCCTCTCACCTTCTCATAAATAGAGAGAGGCAACAATCGACTTGCAGGTATCCACCATGAAGAGGAGGCAGATGGCAAGCCCAGCTGTTCCCAGGTTTTGGAGTCAGGCAGGATCCTGACTCATTCTCCCCAGGGACCCGCCAGCTTCTGTGGGGAATTTATAGAGAAGCTGTGTGTATTGGCGGCCTCTCCTGCTTTACTGGTCTGGGGGCAAACAACTCTCTCGCTCTCTCTAGTGTATGTGTGTTTGTAGTAGTATTTACAGTATGCACTTGGACTGTTCACCCAAAAATGTAAATTCTTTCATCATTTACTATTCCAAACCTGCATTCATTTGTTTGCTCTGCTGGACACAAATAAAGATATTTGGAAGAGTGTGAGTAACCAAACAGATCTTATAAAAAAAAACTATTGGAGGCAATGGGGGATGCGATCTGTTTGGTAACTGACATTCTTCCAAATATCTTCCTTTGTGTTTAGCAAAACAAAAACATATTTTAATTTATGGGGAAACTATCCCTTTAAATATAAATGTTTTTTTTTTCAGTCTCTCCTTTGATTCTAAAAGGTCAAAAAGAGCTCAAATATATATTTTGCTTAATCATAAGGCAACAAAGATGCTAAAGCTCAGTCTAACCTGTAACTCAACTGTTGTATAGCATACTGTATGATACTAGCAATGCCATGGGTTTTATTTCCAGGAAATAGGGAAGCAAACAAATGTATTAGGTTAGAAAATGTTAAATATCAGGGTACATATTAAACATAATAGTTCATAAGTTAAGAAGAATCATAATAAAACACATTAATATATTATATATATCTATAATATATATGCATTGTAAGTCACTTTAAATAAATGCTACTGCCAAATGAATAAATGAAAAATGTAAATGACTGGCTTTCTGAAGGTCTGCAATAGTGTATGTGTACCTGCCAGGACAGAATTTCAGCAATGCTGCATAAAACAACACAACTTTCAGCACAAAGTAAAGTTTTCTTTGTAATTGCTTTGCCAATGGTTTATTGACCTGAACTGAAGAGACTACTCAAAACCCAAGCACATCTTTAGTTTACTTACTATAATGGAGTGACTTATGAATATCATAAACTCATCTGATAGCTGCACCTCAGTTCTGCTGTTTGTAATCACAGTAAAAGGTCTCTGGCTCGGCCGCGTCTAGACTCAAACGTCAAAGCAAAACGCAGTTCTACTTTTCTCAGTTTAAGCTCTCTCTCCTGTCAGTCTGTGTCAGTCAGAATGATCCTATGCGTTCACCAATCGATACAGAGCAACACTGATTCTTTGAGGGAAATTCATTTGGTCATGTTTAAGATGCTATTAAGTTATATTAAAGCTGAGAGTTCTGATGTTTAAAAGAAAACATTTATCAAACCGCTTAGCTTAACATGGAAAAATCTCCCCGGGTCCCAGAGGTAAACAGAGAGAAGAGATAACTCTTTATAAGACCACAGATCAATCACAGTTTATGAATTAAAAGTCAATAGCCTCCCACCACATAAAAACAAAAGGAGGAGGTAAATCTAGATGTGACATTATGGCGGAATCTGAAGTTAGCAAGTGTGACAAGGGATTATGTCATGTCATGTGTTTCCTACAATTTCCAGGAGCTGTGTGATATAACCTTAAAGTAATTAAAGACAGTAGGATGCATTCACAACTTAACCCAATGGCACATCATAACACCTCTTGTGGTACAGTATGGGGTTGCCATTCTGGAGTTTGTGCATGATTACATGACAAAAGGAACGATTTTGCAGATTAATGTTCTTGCTTTAGAACATAATGCGAAACATTTACCTGTCACTAAAGATGGCCAAGTGTCAAGAGGTAAGAAAGATGGCAGCGCCATGCCTAAATCATGTGATTTAGTACTTCAGGGAAATAAAACTTCTTAGGGTTTCCCGCAATTTATTTCCCCTTGGGACGCACAATTCAGAAGACTATGGTTGGGTGACAACACGGGCCTAAATTTTGCATCCTTTATATGGGCCTGTCTGTTTCCTGATGAATCTCTCAACACAACTAGCTCGGATTGCCTCATCTATCAAAGCCTTCACATATAGCAATGTAGATCCACACAAAAGGTGAGTCACATTCTGTGAAGTGTCTGTAATACAGAAAATCTGTGAATAGATTTAGTGAGCATTTTACTTTACACTTATCCTGATAACAAATAACCTGTGTACTGGTATAATTAAATGGACTCACATTAGGTAATAGCGCAGTGACAGTGAATGAGGAAACAAGCAAATGAGAGTGAATATGGGGGGGGCCTTGGTTTATTCAAACAGTCATATATATTATGTGTACAGGAAAGTCAGATAATTAAACAGCTAAACACATATATTCAAAGCAGGCTGTGCCGTTACTTTCATGAAATATTAACCCAAATGAGGAAAAAATTGCAGAGGAGCTATGGTTGGAAGTCCCCCAGAGGAACGTCTTTGGAGGATTTATGCACAAAGCAACGGCTTTAAAGCAACACTGGTCACAGAACAGAGAAGCAGGGTCGCCTGGCACAGGTTTAATCATTACGAAATCAGAGTACCTCCTCCGAACAGATTAAAGTCAAACTATCCACTTTACACCGCTGTCAAACTAAAGGGAAAAAAGAGAGATGCCATTTTACAGACCCAGTTTGAAGTCTTAATGGGCGAAGCTCCTGATGAAATCAATGTCAGATGAGTAGTTTACTATTAAGATAATCTTAAAAACTCCTTTAATGGAGTTTAATCAGCCCTTCACGCTGTCAGTATAACTGCTTCTCTAAGCAGAAATTACTACAGAGCCTCGGGCATGCCATTATATGAAACGCTATGATTAAATTTACTTTACAGAATTTCTACATTGCAGCAGTACATGTTGATCTTGTTCGCATTGATGTATTCCCACCCAATAACTTTCGCAGGGTTCTTTTCCTCAACTTATTGCGTGTGAATGTGCATTATAGCTAAAGGCAGTTAGATAACTTAAAGAGGTATTTCCAGGACTTGTTTTTTGTATTTGACAGCATCCTTGTTTACATTTTGGCACATTTTTAAATATGCAACAGTTTCTGTTCACATTTCGGATGTTTGCCTTATCATATTCAATAACAGAAATGTGTTCTAGGGGCTGTTAGTGTTCTAGAACAATGCATCACACTGGCTCATTATCAAACTCTGCAACAGGCAGCTGAAGTCTGGTTGGATTTAACATGCTCAACTTAAATTCAATAAAAATTAGCTAAATCACTTACAAGTGACAATGATTAAATTCTTTAATCTTTTCCAAACTGATCTATGACAGCATCTTTCCACTCTAAGCATGACCCTTAATGCTTACACCAGAGGGAGATCAGCCATCCCCAGCACACCAATGGTGACCCTTATGGTTCCGAAACAAGGACACATGTCATTGGCACCTTGGTACAGGTTATTTGATTGTTAACTTCATTCCAAAAAAACGTGATGTTTGTGAGGTAATCACAATCAAATGTTAATCCATTGTTTCTTCCAAACCTCTTTTAAGGTTCATCACCTCTCCATAAGATCTTCAGAAAACATGCACTTAGATTTTTCTTCAAAGACGTGTAGAGTCCTTCTACATATACTGTATGGTACCGTCTGTCCCTTCATTTGAAGAGCTGTGTTAGACCTCATACCTTCAAAACGCTTTCACTAAAACCAATTTAATACATCTATTTGTTTCTCATATTTATGTTAATCTTTTCTGTCTTTCACTCCTTTTCTATAACACACATAAGCACCTGCCAATAGTGAGGCCTTCAAAAGCAAGGTTTTTCGAGATTTCTCCTTGAGAACAGGTCACATGAAGTGCTCCACTTTGAATGAAAATGAATCTTTGCCACCAGAGAAAAGATTAAAGTGGCACTAGAGGAAAGACATCCCTCCACTGGGCATCATAATAAACCTCCTCATACAAAACAACAGTAAGGAGAAGAGCATGTGGCCAATTCAGACCTCATCTAAATCTTTACTCAACTCAAAAGGCTTTAAACTTCATGCCAGAACAAAACATAGCAGGTACATTTGTTAAATACTATAGGTTACATCCAAGACGTGCCTGTCTAAGCACTTGTAAAAGGAAAGCAACATGGATGGGAAAATATTTTAAAGACAGGTTATATTTTTCTTTTGGACATGCATGTAAGCATGTTAAAATCTTTAGGGCCCTATTTTAACGATCTAAGCGCAGAGTCTCATCTCCCATTCACTTTAAGAGCAATTGCGTTCGCGCAATGGCGGATTCGCTATTTACACGGCTGAATTTGCAAGAGCAAAGACTGAACGCTTCTCCAGGGAGGAAACGCATCTGGTCGTACGCGAGATTGAAGTGGGCGAGAAGACCATCTGCAGGACAAGCCGTATTTATATCTTTATGTACACAATATTAATATTTTACATTGTAACCCATTTGTTTTTAATATTTGCGTGCTGCGGCCCGTCCCTCTGTGTGTAACAAGCAGAATGTTTGCACACTTTGACAGCCTATAGGCGCTATTACTATTATGTGCTCTTTAAATAACCAAAAACAGATTGCGCCATTGACTTTAGACAAGGTTTCAGTTGGTCAGAGGCGCAGTCTATTTTAGTTAAATAGCAACGCGCCAACAATGCGCCTAAACACATCGTTTTCAGACCAGCACGCCCATGGGCGCACAAAGGGGCGCAAATGTATTTGCCATTTAAACAACATGGCGCATGTGAAAACGAAAACTGCTTCGGGCTAAAACTAGCAAAAAATACTTGAGTTGCGACTGGCGGCGCATTGCCGTGTATAAGATAGAGGCCTTAGACTTTGGTTAAATAAGTAAAACTGACCGAGAAAAGATGCTAGTCAGACAACAGCATTCTGTACAATAAATGCGAGATCAAGATGTACTTGGTATTGCAGACAATGGAAACAAAAACATAAAAAAATAGGATGTGCTACTCATTTAACAGTTACAATCTTTAAAACTGGAAATCATGTCTTCTCACGGGAATTTGTGACATTTTCACGAAATGTAATCTATTGATTCGTGTTCATAGACACTTCCCCTTTCTTTAATGTCACTCGGGATGACTTCTATTTGTGTAACCTACCACGACTTTCAATCTAACGTATTTTAATACGCATTATCTTTCAAATGTATAACTATATATATATCAACATAATCTGATGGGAATACCTATTTCACGACGTGGCTCATTCGTGTTAATTCCTACGATCTCATTCGTACATTTGATCTGACTTTGCCCCTGTGACTATGCCACGGACAGCCGTAAAACAGGGGTGGTCTTCTAAGGCCTCTCGTTTATGTTGCCAGTGCTGTCGTTGCTTTCACGATGTGCAGGAAATTATCCCTCACCTCAACCGAGCTGTTAATCATTACCGCTACACAAATGCACGCATATTCACGCGAGCAGATGTAATCTGTGCCATCTCTCAGTGCTGCTTTTAACACCGAAGACAGATTTCACGCAGGAAATGATGGAAGGGTTTTGGTCGGGTGCCGTGGATGAGGGCCCGAGCAGGGATTCTGAAATGGTTGTGAAGGTCAGGTCTCCTGACAATCTCCACGTTGGCCTTTAGCCACACCTCCGACACAAATCTCCATTCATCAGTTTAACCTGTTCCCCGGCCGCACGCCAGCTCTGTGTAGATCAATCAGCTCGCATTGTAATTTCATCAGGCTTCCCTCCACCCCGCCTCCACCATATGCAAGTCCACCCATTCATCATCAAGGGTATTAAGTGTGGGTATTTAAAAACACTTTCGAAAACGCATCGACTGCTCTCCACAAGGGGGTGTGCAATGGAGCAGTCAGAGGATTTATAATGACAGTGAGTAATCATTCGTCACTAAAGTTTGATTGCATGCTCAGCAATCTCCTCTCCCCTGCTCACTTTTTCATGATTTTCACAAATGTCTCCTCGCAGGATTTTTTTTGCGAATGTAAAGTACAGCAATTATCTACAACAGGCGCAGTGTTTTCAAACGCAGCATTTTAAATGCGTTCGAGGAGAGGTGGAAGCCCTGGGTTCTAAAATGCTCCTCTTTATCTTTTGAGCAAAACCATTTTTTTCTGGGAACAGTGTCACATTCCATGTCAACGTCCCAGTATTCATCATCCTGCCACTGACAGTCTTTGCGAGGATAATTGCATTATTTTACCCCCCTACGTGAAGAATGTGTTTTCATTTTGAGAGGAATTATGCTGATTTTGTTGTCCCTTTGTTTTGCTCGCTTCAGGTCCCCTTCCCCCGTCGCGTGAAGCATGGCTTGTCGGCATGCTTACCAATGACAAATGGGGGACGGTGCCGGGGTCTTTGGGGAGAGGAAGAGGAATCAGGTGCACAGCGGCTGGGATGAGGCTCCAGTTCTGCTAAACCCAGGGGCCACCGGCAGAGGATGAGAGAAGTAGTCCGGGCTACAAATTAATACGTTCACGTGGGAGACAAAAATGGTTGCGCCATTTTTCCTGCCTGCCGTTGCATCGCGTCTAATAAACCCCACTGCACCCTTCCTGCTGTATATGTTGCTGTGGAGGATAATTCCAAAAGCAGAAAGCAGAATATCTTATACAATCTTATATTCCAATGTGATGGAAAGATTGTAAGCACATTTTCAAATTCCTCTTCTCAAATCCAAAGGATTCAGAAGTGGATATGACAGGTAAAGATGCATGCAAGCAAAAATTGGACAGAATTAATGTTGGACTACCAATATCAGAGTAAGAAAATAAATCAATTAAGGTTCTGTATCTATCCAAATTAAACCAAAGCTCAAGAACACTGCATTTCCTAAGCTAACCATGACACATGGCAAAAGCTGAAGAGTTAAACTAGGCCTATATCATGACAAAAAATACAGATGGAATGCTATGATTTGCATATCATTGCATGAGCATTTCATAATAAACATAAATCACAATTGCTTACAGCTTGTTAAAAGAATAACTTGCAACAGAAACAAATTACAGCTGTTACACAAAATGAAGAGCAACACAAAGAAAATTGCATCTCTTTCCTTAATAAATGCAAAAATTACTTGTTCGTTTCCACACGGAGTGGCCATTTATTTGCAGCTATAATGAACTTATAAATTCTCACCTAGGAGTATGATATGCTATCATTGGGGAAAACGTATCTGAAATAGGTGCAAGATTAACGTTGTTGTTTTGGGCCAGGGATGTAAAATTGCTTTTCATTGAGCAGCAGGATTTTGTATTGACACACATTATTTTCCCCTCCGCCTCCTTACCCTTGTAAAATTGCACTGAATTTGTCCTCAACGGTGCGGCATTGAATTATTTAATAAAAATGTTACTTTCAATGAGTATTTATTTTGGGTCATTTTAAATTAAATTTTTGAATCGACTGACACAGCAAGATCGTAGTGCACAGCCCTCCCTAGAGGTTTTCAATTTGTGAGGATAAAGTCTGATATAGTTTAAGCTGTTTATATGTCTAAAAGTGTCTGGAAAGTGAGTTACAACAGCACAGATTGGCAGTGAATCAGTCGATTACTGTTTGTCCTCGGTGGTTGAATTCATCAAGCAAATTTGCATCTGATATATGCGTTCGAGCTGATGTATTTTAACCCATACTCTAAAGCAAAAATAACACAGCAAGCTTCTCTCCAGATTCCTCACATCGAGATGATTCACCATGTAAATACACATCTCCAATCCCAACTGATCTAGCCACACTGAACTTCAAAAGGAAAAAGAGACTGGGAATAAGGTCCCTGAAGCAAGACTTTGAAAATGCCCTTTTAGAAAATAAGAGCTACAGGGAGGGAAAGTCACTTGGTCTATGTGGCCACTCGTGGCCCTTAAATTGTTAGCCACTAGCAAAAACTCATCTGGGAACTCCACTATGAAAACTCCATTCAAACTCACACAGGATTGAAATAAGAAAAACAGGGCTTTACAAATTTTATAATCTTATAGACTCCAAAGAAATCTCTCAATAAATCGGCAACATTACTTTCATACTATTTCATTACTATCAAATCTTAAAAGTAATGTATAGCATTTCACAAACAAACGTTCTTATTTTTCAACAGCAGTAAGCGTTCCATTAACAGGGGCTCTCTAAATATGAGAGCTGTAGAATTCTTATTTTGAAAATTAAAAAATAATAAACACAAAATATATTCACATGCATTTTGAACGTCATAAACTAATTAGTTCATGCACCGCACCTGTCTCCTCTTGATTTGCTCCCCTTTAAATAGTCCTGATGTCTATTGTCCTGTGCTTGGTCATTGTATCCATGTGCGTATCCATGTGCGTATCCATGTGCGTATCCATGTGCGTATCCATGTGCGTATCCATGTGCGTATCCATGTGCGTATCCATGTGCGTATCCATGTGCGTATCCATGTGCGTATCCATGTGCTTACCTTGTTGCTTGTTGCTTGTATGTTTGCGTAGAGGGACATAAATAAATATGCGGGGATCAAGGTGTCTAAGATTGTTTGCGTTCCTGGTGAGTTGCTGATGATGTGCATTAACGTTATACATTTTCTGTAAATAAGCGGGAATTTCATGCTAACTTTAGCACCAGAGCATGCAAAACAGTGTTACTGCGGCAGAATATTATTTCGTTAGCAAACGTGTAACTACAATAAAGTTCTTTCCACCGATCGATTTCTTGTGATCAGTCTGCACAAGATCAACAAGCTTGTTTACTTTGCGGCCCCTTTAAAGCCACAATATGGAATATTTGGACCACTATAGCCTATGGTGCACTTTCGACTTTTCGAACGAGATCGCCCATCATGTTCACGGACGAGGTAATGAATAAATTTTATGTTATGTCATTGTAATGAATAAGCTTAAACACTTCCGCATAAATTGACAGAACACCGGAAACTGAGGGTAGTGCGGAGCAGCGGATATTAAGTCACGGATATGCGGACAAATACAAGGGAGACAAGGGACGGGCCATTATTTGAAATAGGAATTTCTCTGGATTTGCACATTCTTGGGAACATTTGGGATAATGCAAGTGATTTTTGGATATTCCATAACACAATTCTTCCATATTGGGGCTTTAAATACAAGATAAGATTTCGATCTACATCAGCCCACCCAAGACTCTTTCTACAGCGTTGTTGGCAGGGCGGCCAGAGCGATTTTTGTTTTTTGATTTCTAAAGAGCTGATATACAGTCTAGGAGAGTTTTTTGTTTTGTTTGTTAAATACACATGTAATGCATTATTTGACTTGAATGAAACAAACAGACACAGATTTGAGAGGTTCTGGTACATTTTATGTTTTATGGCAGTATGCAACACCCAATACTTTCTATGTATACTTTCAACTTGTTTCACTTCTGCAAATGAAAGAGACGATTAGTTTACATAAATCCATAGAGTATGGAGTAAGTTAAAGGTACGATTTGTAAGAATTTTGCAGTAAAATATCCAAAAACCATAGGCCACTGCTATATATATTTTTAAGCTGAGTACTTACAATATCTCAAAAGTTTCCAACTGCTTTTAAATCCTGAGAAAATCGGCATTCTAAACAGTGGACCAGGGCCGTTTAGTCGCCTGTCAATGGCGTCATATCCGCGTTACCCTTTGTTACCGCATTAACTGACGTAGCAACAGCGTGACACTGTTGTAGACAGATGCGGAAGTAGTTTGTTCCGTCGGTCCGTCTAGCAGTAATGATGTGGGTACGTTCAAAATAACTTTTACTATGATTGATTTGAACACTTAAAACTGCGCAGTGCTATCACACCATCGAATTGGACAATTACTGTAACATCTATGACTAACAAATTTAGTTTTAAACCTTACATTACTCGGGTCTATTCATTATAATGAAATAAAATGATTTCATCAAACGCGACATTTATAAAACTTTATTACTTTTTTTACTATTTACTCTTCCGCTAACATGACTTTTCGTTCCCGTCTGATTGATGTATCAGCGGTACCATCAGCGGTGGAGTTGAAGACAACATATCCTATCATTCCTCACTTCTACACAGCGTCATCAAGCTACGCGATTGTTGTTGTTAAGATCGTGTGCCCACTAGCGTTGATTTCTACAAACTGTACCTTTAACACTAAAAGCTATTTATAAATTAAACATTTACAATTGGTAACGTTAAGGCTAATTTAACTTACCAATGCAAACTACTAGTTGTGGAATTCATGTTTTAATCTCCATATTAGTCTATATTATATGTAGAACAACATTAACTCATCTACAAATCAAAACAATTAGCAGTTGCTAACGTTAGTTTGCTAATCGCAGTTCAACACTGTGGAGAAATTGTATTACAGATATCATGTGATGTAAACATGGAACTCACCTAACATGACTGTTGTGTTGTTGAACAAATGTGCAACAGTGCAGTTGCACATTTGTTTCACTTGTTACATGCACTTTCAGCTATGTTACATGCAATTTGAGAGATTTACTGTGAAATTACACAAAAATATTCAATTTTTTATACCGCTGTAGCGTATGTGGTTATGGGGTCTGTTTAAAATTGGGATTGCCAAATGCAGGCGGAAATCCAAAAAATGGCCCAGAGTTAAAGCTTGATGCTACTGTAATACATTTTTACCAAATTCATATTCCAAACATTTTTTAAATGATTTAGTTTATCATAATTTCAAATAGAGGGCACAGTGACTGAAATGGCCGGGCTATGCACCAACATTGCCAATATTAGGTTATGTGTTCTGAGAATGTCACACCATAAAAACATTTGGAATCAGAATCAGAAAGAGCTTTATAGCCAAGTCTACCTGGACACACAAGGAATTTGTCTAAGTGACAGAAGCTTCCAGTGCACATACAGGTTAAAAAAGTGACAAGGCCCAGGTTACAAAACATACAAATAAATGTGTGTAGAGATGTGCTATATACAAATTATACTGTGTTATATACAAGTTATGCAGGGGAATGTGGATAGCTGAATATTATATCAATAACATATGTATAATAAATATGAGTAGTTGTGTATTGCACATGTTTTTTATTGCACAGTAGAACATTTAACTGTTCATGAGGTAGATGGCCTGAGGGAAGACGCTTTTCCTCTGTCAGGCTGTTTTGGTGCTAAGTTCTCTGTAGCGCCGACCAGACGGCAGCAGTACAAAGAGACAGAGAATGAAACCACGCCTAACTTTGCCTGAGTGTAAATAAACTAGACGTACTATAAATACTAAAATATATTTAATATTCACAATTAGCTTAACATAACACCTACAGAAGTTTGTTTTCCACATATGTCCTCACACCGTGTGTTGTTTTTGGGTAGATTAAGTGTATTCTGCATTTACTGTTTCAAATGCGTAATGTTCTACACTGCATGAGGAATTTAACGCATAATTCAGCATAAATGCTTAAGAGAGGATTGGCACTTACAGAGTCTAATGGCTTTTAAGTATTCACACAGTCAAGGATCTTTCTGCGCCTGTTCAGACAGTCACATCTCGCTGAAGTCGTAATCTATTCTGGACACCTCTCCGTTCCATCATACAGGTCCAGTGCGAAATCGTGCTTTGTGCTATACTCCAATCATTTATAAAAGCATCCTGGAGATCTAAATATAGATGTGAATTCTCTCTTGCTCCTAGCTGTTGAAAATCATGATAGCACAAACACTACCAAAGGAAACACAGAAAGGCTTTGACATTTTGATGTGTAGGTTTTTTTTTCTACTCTGATTTAAGATAGCAGCATACCTCCCTGAGCAATGCAGATAAGACGTACAGACAGGAAACATTGGAAAGTGCCTTGATATGGTTGTAGTATGTCCATGCTGCAAGTATCTTCAGCGATGATTACTACAAATCTTCTCGGCAAGAGGGAACAGAAGGCTTACACGTACTTCACTCTGAGTCGGGAAAAAAGCAACATGCAGTTAGTAAAATGGTCTCTGGGAAATGAGTTTTTCTATTTTTTTCTGAGATAGACACATCACATTATAATAGAGCCCACAGGAGTAAAAGATTCCTAAGCACACAGCACTTTTCTTTCGTTTGTCACGACCGTTTGAGGATCAGTAGCTTTGCTGAGGTAAAAAGCCTCCCGTCTTGATCCCAAAGGGAAGTTACTGAAGTTCTTTATTTGACTTGAAACGCTATTCCCTGTGCAAACGCGAAGGGACCACACTCAGACAACACAGCTTGGGCACAATGTCACCCAGATTACACAAACCTCAAACTTGAATGAATCCAAGCATGCAGCTCAACTGCTGAGGTAATAAAGACTCAATTATGATTGTTTTCTTTCAAGGCCATCTGCCTTCTGATTCCCCCTCCTGCTGCATTCATGGAAAACGCTGGGATGATCTTGTTTAGAGATGACACGAGCACCTCGGCGGACCATAGCGGAAATTAATAGGTTGCATATAAACACACTGCTTCTTTGAATAAAAAGCCCATTTCCTTGAGAAACTCGGTCCCGTTCACTCAAGACGAGACAATATGAAGGAACAGCTCACCTGGTGTCATGCCGTCAAAGCAATAACAATAGAAATATTGTACTCAGTATGAGATGGTCTTTTCCAAAGTCATTTCAATCTCCCCGCAACATGGTGCTATTGAATAAAATCAGCGTGACGCAACCCTCCACGCCTAAAGTTGAAATTCTTGTAATGCAGTAAGAAAAGAGAGGAAAAACAAGAGTGAAACTACAATCAAATTGTTAATCATATGGCTTAGGATGACCTTACAGGCATCAAAAGCATGATAGGTATGCTGAATCTTAGCACTCTGCATTTGAAATGCTCAACCTTTCGCTTACGAACATTAGTCAAGGTCAAATTCTAATGGCTTGATTTTTCAAGGAGTTAAGAGGAGCACGACTCTATTATATGATGAACCCCAGTTAACATTCATTAGACCAATAGTGCAATCATTTAATTTGCAATTCATTCTTTGCAACAAAAAAAAATCCAAAATCAACTCAATGTCTGGACCTAACTAGTGCACTACAATGGAATTTACATATTTATATCTTTGCTCTTGAAAGTTTTTGGCAATACGCTCATGAGTTATCATTCAATTCATTATTATGGATCTAATAGAAGTCTCCAGAGTTTCTGTTCTGGTTGGGGAAAAATGATTACAGAAGGATTCGTTAGCTTTTGATGAATAGCACATTTTGTAATCTTTGATTAATCTTATGATATTCTTCCCTACGGCTTTTCCATTGTGATTTAAACAGGAAATTACTTGCGTTCGGACAGTAAGCAGACCCAGGTGGCAAGTGAATGCCCCATTTTATTTTACTTGTACAAGGTGAGGACATTGCGGTTGTGTGCTGTTCCTCATGTCGCATTGTTGAGCCCGACACCTTTAGCGTGCTTCAAAAGCTGATAAGAACTGACTTGACTACATATTTTGTTCACAAGAGTATGCAATACAGCCATACGCTAATCATGGTGATTTTGACAGCTCAATTATACAGAAAAAGTTTGAAATATAATTTGACCTCTTTTAAAAAAGCATTATGCCACTGCTTCTTCCAAGGTCACGCGTCAAGGCAGTGTGAGTATTTATTACAATGGCATATCATGATAACCACATTGACCTAATGTCCTTATTAAAGCAAACCACCCTAAAATTGACGTAACTAAATGACACTTGGGTAAACAGAAATGGATTTTTTCCCCCCAACAGCCTCCCAGAGTGACACAAACAGAATGACTTACAAACTGTCAGCACTCCATTTAATCCAAACTGCCATGAGTCATATAATGTCTACAATGAGGAAATGATATGCTGATGCATCTCTAAGGATGTAGTAATTTTTCAGCCCTTGCTTCCTCATGATTTGGCCTGTGTTCGCAAGATTTCTCTTCTCCCCCTTCCCCCTCATTGTGTCTCAGTGGAGACAATTAAAGTGTGACAGCTCTTCATTTAACAAGTGCTGTTTTAGCTTGTAGGGATGAATACATGGCATTCTAATTATCGCCGAACGGCCCACAGACTCGTCACTGTTTTAGAGCCTCTCTGAAGTGGCCCAATGTACCTGACAGCCAAGGAACGCTGGCCCTGAAACTACCGCGATTAATGCTGCAAAAGCTGAAAACTCCAAATAGGCCTCTGAAGATCGGAGGGCTTCAAACAGGTGCACTCATTTCCCATTCAGTTCTGTTTCTTTCTTATGCTCTCTCATATATTACAAGAGCATGTAATGAAGAAACTGTTTACAGAGCAAATGTCTTAGGAATCAAAAAACAAAGCAAACCCCCGCACTGTTCTTTTTTCTTGACTATTGATACTAACTTTTCAATACACACATTCCACATATAAAGAATCCAGAGAGTCACTGCTTAAAATCAATCCCTTTTTCTTCTGCAGTGTCATGGAAGGGCTGGAGCCTATCCCAGCATCTCTGGCCACAGGCTGGATGCACCCTGGCCAGATGGCCAGTCAACTGCAGATCAGTTAAAATGTATCACACTTTCCTTAAAAAAACCTTATAGAGTTTATTTCTGGGTTGTAAAACATGTTGGAAAAAACTGGATCAAAGAAGTCAAAAGCACAGCAAAGGTGTGAAGTGACTTGTAAGAGACCGGCCTTTGATTCTATTGGGTAACCTCATTTTGATTTTGGGTGTCTGCCATTTGAATTTGCTCTTGCCTAAGATTTTCCTGTTATTGCACCAGATTAGATACACCCAAGCCTTTATCTCTCATAAAATGTACTGTTGACATTTGCTGATGTCCTGTGTCTGAAATGACTTCATAAAAGATTATGGACATTTCAGATCAGGGAGCTACAGAGTGACCGCCATTGAGTTTCCGAAGCCTCTAGCCAATCAATAGATATAGAAGCTAAAGCACTGAGATAAAGTGAAATGTTGAGCCTTCCCTCAAACACATAAACAGGAACATAATAAATGCACGCCAGCGCTCTGAGCATGATCTTGCCATGATCATTTAACAGGTGCAAGATGATTTTCCATAGGATTTTATGGATTTTACTAACATGTAACATATACAATAATCCCAAAATCATATTCTTCATCAAACATGGTCCTATTGCAGTTAAGTGTTTTTTTAAGAGTGTGTTTTTGGATAATGTACATCCAGATGGTTCATTTAAAATGTATGTGTTTAAAACAAAACAATCTGTCTTTAACTGAGCACAGCTCTGTGTCTTGTCTCATACTTTATACTGAACTTGGTCTTGTCCCGTTTATTTATTTAACAAAATTGACAAAATGTTAACGTATTTAATAAAATGACACATAACATTCTCGAACACACAAACATTTTATTGTTATTAATTGTTATTGATTGTGTTGTTTTTGTTAAATAAACCCTATATATTACCCTATTACTCCCTGAGGGAGTTCATTTTGTGAAAACAACTGTATGGAGGAACATTATCCTGCTTATTAAGTGGCTGTTTACCACAGTAAAGTAAATAACTGTACACAAAATATTGATTTGAAATATTATTTTACTTTATCTGTATATATGTATATTTTACTATTTGCAAAAAATGGAAACCTGGTATGAGAAAAGAGCCAGCACAGTGATGCACTAAATATAAGAGTAGTACCGGTCCAAATAACTCTGAGCAGGTGTTATCTCTTTTATTGGGATAACGTATCTCGAAATGTTGTTAATGACCAGTCAAAATTAATTGACTGATTCCAGAGAAACTTGTAATAAATACAAACAAATACAAATGGAAAATGTCTAAACTATTCCAATTACCACAAAGCTAGCAATTTCCACCAATGTGGTTTAAATAAAGCATATGGCTTTCTTTCTTCCACAGAACAGAAAAGTAGACATTTTGAAGAAAGTTGGCACCGGCACCCATTCACTTCTATTGTATGGACACAAAACCAATGCGAGTGAATGGGTGCCAGTTAACAACATGCTTCAAAATATATTATTTTGTGTTCTGCGGAAGAAAGTCAAATAGGTTTGAAGTGACATGAGGGTGAGTAGATGATTTTTGTTTTTGGGTGAACTTGCTTTGGAAAACTATCTCTATTAATTCCATCAAACCAAATGCTAAAGTTCTTTGTACAAGCAAAACACGGTTAGATAAGCAATTTATGCACTGAAAATGATGAAAAGCATTTTATGGCTTAAACAGCTACTTTCCACCAGGGCAGACATTATGTGTCATTATGTGTGTTGTTTATGACCAGTGCACCAGTGTAGGGCAGGTAAGTGCATACTCTGCTGATGACTGCACAGAATCATAGAACATGCATAGAGAACACATAAAAGTTAGAGCACAGCTCACTGTGTTCTTGTACATCAATATTTACCCATTATGCAATAGAACCCAAGTGATCATAGCTCCTTTTCTTTTCTCAGCTGTGCCCAAGGTATCTCTCCTCATCTCGTTTTATTATCTGCTGCTTGATTGATCTGTTACTCCAGCACTCAACCCACTTAATAGATGTGTAATTTTTAAAAGCCATCACGGAGATAGACTGAAAAGGTGGTGAGAGGTAGATTACCTTTTATGTTTTGGGTCTACAAGGCCTCTGACTCATTTGCAGTCATCTGAAGTTAACAATAATCTTAAGACATTAAGTACTGATTGCTTTTATTGACCTCAATGAGGATTTGGGAATATAATAATTTAGAATTTTGTTAGAATAATTCTGATCCAATTTATGGCATGTGCAGGATTTTGCTATATTAATTTTAACCTTTGACAACAAGCCCCCTTGAAATAAAACTTTGAGTCTCTGGATAATTTTTTTTGGAGAAATTTCTATGAGGCAAATGATATTTCATTAAGTTTAATATCAATATGTGGTGGTCAATAAAGTTAACTGTGTGGGAAACGGAACACCCGATCTAATTTAAATAAAATAAATATTGACCATTGATACTGATATTTATTCCCAAATTGTGAACCCAAAGCTTCTGTAAAAGATACTCTCTACCAGAACTGTGGATACGAGTAAAGTTCCTTAATGCTACAGAGAGCAGAGCATAAATCTCAGTCTTTTGACAGTTCTATCTGTCAGACTTTGTGATTCAGAGATGTTTCACTGAGAAAATACCCTGTGGATGTGAACAAATCAGCGTATTACTGCACGATTAATGTAGCTGAAAATCTGTCCAGCTGTTGACTGTTAAGTGAGAAACTTGCCATTTGAGAATCAAATATCAGGTAATATAATGGTGTGTACAAGATATATTAGCAACTTACTTTATATAATATGCCTATATATAACATAAATAAAAACAGATATAAATAAATAAAAATAAATAAAAATAACAGCTTCACATTTCATGCCAACTCAAATCAAGCAAGTAGTACGAACAGATTAATGACAGACGTTCATAAAAGCTTATTGGCCTCAGAATACTGCATATTTCAATTCACTGAATGCATCTTTTCTCAAATCGCTCAGAACTACATTACACCCATGAAATGAGTGAATTCTCATTTGTTGCCTACGAGGCTCTTAAGAATGAAGCATTCGCGTTTAATATTATAATTAAAGCCGCTCTCACTTTTGTTTGAACCCGAGATACTTTCATGGTTCTATTTAATTTAGAGGAAAAGACTGCTCTGCTGACGAAATATGCATTTCATGACTTTAGTTACCATGATATGATTTAAATTGATAGGAAGATCATTTATTAGACATGCTGAAGTGATGAAGAGAGACTAGCGTGATGCAAGAGGAATCTTTTCTATGTGAATATGCTTTAAAATTCATAGAATCTGCTGTCAAAACGTATAATAGGTGAGCAAGGAAACATCAAAAGTCCTTCCACAGAATGTGACAGTGGGGTATTCAGAAATCTCTTATCACCTGGCTTGTCCATTTCAACAAAGTGGATATATTAAGCCAATCCAACACTGTCAATGAGCCCTACCTCCTCCTTAATGAAAACGATTTCAGAAGCAGCTCAATGCAGCCCGCTTTTTTAGATGAAAGAATATGCATGCACTCCGCTTTAACACTCTTGGCTTACATCTCTCATACCATAACTCGTACACCTAGCGTCAATACAAAAATGTTGTGCTGAAATATATATTTTTTTATATTATTTATTTATTTGACCTTTTTGACCTTGACCACACAACAGCCACTGTAGACCTGATAGTCTTGTCAGTTTTTGTTGGTCGTCTCCACTCGTTCATTGTGTGGGAAAAGGGCATCTGTGATGTAGAAACCGGAGGCAGGCTAGTCTTCACACCTCTCACCAACTATCCAGCCATGGGTAATTTCACCTTTGAGCTGGTGGCGGAGTCACACGAGCGGACAGAACACAATCTTCTCTTCCCTGAATCCCAGGAGGCCTTGCTCTCGTCCACACCAAGAGTGTTATACTCTCAAAAAACCGTAGCAACAGAAAACTACCATTTTTCTTTCTCTCCGACGGTGAAATACCAGACGCTTCCCAGCAAGCTCGGCCCCGCTTGTCATATACGGTTTTGGAGAATGAACAGGGCTTAGCGCTCCAAGGCAGCTTCAGGCAAATGTCACTTTAAGTTACGTGCACCGCGAGAATCGGCGAGCCAGACGAACGGTCACTGATCTATGAGAAATCAGGTCAAGCGCTGAGTGTCCTCCCCTCTGCTCATAACTGTCAAGAGAAAGAGAAAGCCAAATGATCGAGGGGTTGGCTGCAGATATTTCCATAATGGGTGCAAATGCACACAAATGCAAACATGCACACACACACACCCTTTTCCATCACTAGAATGGTGACAGTGGGATAATACTTCCTTCCACAGAACACCCGAGGTCAAAGGATAATGTCGACATGGGTCAGCAATTATGGCAGTACATCAACACGTCAATTTTTTTAATTATGTAGTCAAACAAAAATTATTCTGATATTATTCTGATATATGAATCGCTTGTTCTATTCCTCAAACTGTTCAAATGATGCCAAAATGATTCAATGTAAATGTATACATACCACTGACCAAGATGAAAACACTGGTCCAAAGTAGTGGTGTGAATTGTCACTGGTCTCACGATTCAATTCGATTACGATTATTATGTCAACTATTCCATTCAATATCTTGATGCATCGCGATGCGTTGCATCATCAATTTTAAATACTACTGCACAAGTAAGTCTGTCTGTCTCACACTTTAACACTCTATTAAAGACAATTTATGTATATAATAGGTTCTACAGTCTTTTAGACAGAGTGTTAAAGTGTGACGGAGACAAAAGCAACGTTTTCATATAAGACATAGTAACACTTCTATACAATAAAATAGTAACCACTGGCACATGTGATGGTTAATTACATTTTTTTTTAATATGCGATTTTAATTGTTTTTGTGCACAGTAAAATCAATTATTTTTGACAGCCCTAGTCCAAAAACACATATATTCATTTTAAATATTTTTTAAAATATTTAATTGGTTTGGATTTTGTCATTTTAATGTTTGTGTTAAAAAATGAAACAAGAAGTTCTTATAGACCGGTGTTGAACCAGTGTTGTTTATGTCAAGTGGCAGTACAATAAAAAATTGAGGGGTCATACAAATTGCTTTTTGTTTAGTTTATTTAGGCCAGACACAATTATAACCAATAATTTTTACCACATTTTTTTTACCAAAGCTGACAAACATTAACTGACAAGAAAATCTATTTTTTTGTACAGATTTTAACTCAACACAGTCATGTGAAGCGGTCATTTAAAATGATGTTCACACAGGTCTACTTTTCTGTACATTTTGATGACCATGAAATACATGCTACAACCTACAGAACTGTATTGTCTCAACACTTTCGTTCTTACAGAATATCTGAAACAGCTGTACCTGAGTCCTTCAGCTACACCTAGTGGCAAAGCTTTTGTCTCCGACAGGCAGCTGACTGAGATCCCAGACAGCCTCTGTGAAGAAATGCATCGGGAACAGAAGTACAGCACATCATTGTAAACAAAGCAGTCGAATGATATTACATTACAGTCTGTTTCTCTTCAAACACGGACACAAGAAAGAAGGACTGCACCTCAGATCATATGCAAAGGCAATAAAACTGACCAATCACCACTATGTAGTGGTTGGGCTCACGCGGCGTAAACTCAGATGAAACGCTAAGGTTATGCACAGACTGCAAGCAGCACTAGATGCACTAAATAATTCAACTCTCTCTGTGTGTCATTTCGCAGATACAGTGTGTTTCCAGCGATCCGCATTTCTTATTCAGAGTCATAGGGTTGTTTTAAGCAGAGAGGCAGCATAATTCAGCTCTTTTATCTTTCCGACAGGTTTTACGAACGGTTCTGATGAATTTCACAGTGAGCTGGCCTGTGTGAGAGAGAGAGACAAAGTTTGTTGACTGCACTTGTAGACATCAAGCCAGACAAAAGGCCTCTGTTCTTGTAATGACACCCCATACTGAACAAGGTGTGCTTTAAAGCTCGCGTTTTTTAACTGAGGAGCCACAGCATTGTGGCCAAAGGTCTCCACGCTCACAACTCCTGAGAGCATGTCAATCAAAAGACAAGGATTGGGGTGTAAAAGCCACAATCAATGAATACAGAGAAAGAGAGAGAAAGAGAGAGAGAGAGAGAGAAATCTGGGAAAATGGTTCTCAGCTTACACAACATTATGGGCGTTGTTTAGAATAACACACCAAAGGACGAACGCGATTGCATTCGATTGTTTACCGTGGATTAACAAAGAACATCTGCAACAGAATTTAGTTTAACAAATGGGCATGATTTCCTTTCCGTAATAGAGCGTAAGTGTCTTTTGTGCAAAAATTGCTCGGCTATCACATCAGTGGTTTGTCCGTTTGAACCCAGACTGCAGCCATTAAATCACGGAAATCATCGTGATAAGTGTGTTGTATTTTCATGGCCAAGATTTCCTCCACAAGGGTAAGCAGTGTATTGAGTTCTCACAAGGACAGAACAAAAGCCTTTGTCAAAGAAGTGACCAGGGGAGGCTGGCAATGCACAAGCTGTGCCAGTGCATATCCAGCAGGATGGAAATATTTCTGTAGACTTTTAATTTTAACATTGTGTCATCACATATCAATAATTAATTTCAACATACACTATAGGTATTGAGAGACCCCTTCTAATAAATAATTCCAATCAAAACAAAGATTAAAGGAACAGTTCACTTTTAAATTAAAAATCTGTCATTTATTATATGCCCTATTGTCATTTTACAGCTGTATGACTTTTTCTGTAGAACACACAAAAATATATTTTGCAAAATGTTGGTATACCGTTGGTCCCCATTGACTTGCACTGGTTTTGTGTTCATACAACAGAAGTCAATGGGCACCAACAGTTTTTTTATATTTTAGGTTAAAATCACAACATAGGGTGAATAAATGATGACAGAATTTTCATTCTGAATGTGAACTATTCCTTTAATGATATAGCCTACCATTTAATACCATTACATTCAAAATGTTTGAATGTCCATTTTTGTTGCAATAGATCTGGAAGGGTCCTTTCTGAAAAACTGTAGCCTTGTGTACATGCGTTCGGGTGATGAGTGTTTGGCTCAAAGGTGTTCAGCTGGGTTCACGTCTGGACTTCAGGTCTGGTTCATCTACACTAGACTGAATCAATCATTTCTTTTTGAATCTCGCTTTGTGCACAGGGGCATTGTCATGCTGAAATAGAAAAGGTCTCTGCACCAACTTTTGCCTTAAAATTAGATGCAGACACGTCTCTAGAAAATCATTATATTATATTTCTCACCGAAATTCCTAAAGTAGTCAAAACTGGTTATAAGAAGGGGTCGTCCCAAAACTTTTGTCCATATAGTGTTTATCTTTACATAACTATGGAGTTATAAGTGCTTTTAACGATGTTTATCTACACATTGTCGTCAAGTGTGGCAAAACATCACGCTTGAATATATTCTCACTCTGAATGTAATTCTACTTGTATTAGTCTTATCCTTGAGCTTTTTAACTGATCTTGTCACAAATAGTAAATTATCATACGACAGCTTTCATTCCAAAGCATCCCTTCCTGATCGTAGTCTAAATGCTACGTGAGGTGGAGGTGAGTTCATTAATAAATGTTGTTTTAATTAAATCAGTCAGGGTTCTTACTATCCACAGATAACTGTTTCCTATAATTAAATCATTAGGCCTGCCATTTTTGGAATGTTTAGTGAGGATGTTTTCTGCAGAGTTTCGGCATAAACAGAAACCCCTTTGCATTTGGCAGAGGCAAAGCAGTAACTGGACCCTTTCCTGCACAGCGGTCGATTGATTAAAGTAAATTTGTTTGTGCCTTTTTCTTTTACTCTGAAAAAGCTCTGTTTGTGTGAGAGATGAATGCACTAAGAAACTTTGCTCAGTGCTGTATTTAGGTAAATGTGAGCGGTGTACTTTCCCTTTTGTGCATACTGGTGAACACTAGACCAATTGCTAAACTTTTAGAGAGCCCATAAAAATGTATGAAGAAAATGTCTTTAATAAGGACTGGTTCAGTCAATCTTTTTGTTTGCCTTTGTTCATCGGTAGAAATGAATTGCCAATTTATGTTCATAACACAGAACACAATTGATCCATAATCATCCACGAACATAAGCTGTCTTAAAAAAAGAGAATAAAATCATTATGATTCATAGTTTCCACAAAGGGGCTATAGTGTGCAATCTTATAGATGTATCAGGTTCCACGTAGCACAAGACACCTCATTTTATAAGAGCGCATTAGCAAGTAAAGGATGTGGTCTACATTCATTGTCATATCGTTCAGCACGTCCTTCAGTTTTAAAGTGGTTCTACTATCCAAATGCAACAGTGCCCCATTAGGGAAAACATGATGAGGGCTTTAAAAGTAGGCATTTGTTGTAACACTTCTTGTTTTTCCAGGAAGTTCTTGAACTCTATTTTTAGAAGTCTAATTTATGCAAAGCCGTTCTCCAGCCCTCCGAGGGCGCGGTGACATAATGCCATAAGTCACTCTTGACACTGACACTGGCTATTGGGGACTGGCCATTTTTGAAGATTGTTGAATCATTTAGAAAAAGTGTCACTTGTTCTTATTAATTGCCCTGCTGTTTGTAGCCAGGGGCAGTGCCTTGCCAAGACAAATAACCCGTTCATGTTGTACTTTGAATCCATGCCAGGTTAAACAACTAAGCACAACAAGCTTAACATAATGCATTAAAACTGCTTCGTCTTCTTATTTCTAGATGTCTTATGGTTAAAACTACAGAACATCAAAAGGCTTAAATATGAATCCAACTGTGTTGGTTGTCTCGCTTCTGGGAGACAGACGGTTTTGTATAAGGTCGTTGAACCTGTCTGAAGATGCGCTGTTGGCGCAAACCTTGTTAGATGTTCTGGACTTGACATTTTAAAAGCACAAACAGATAATAATGCAGAGCATTTTATGTAATTATTTACCAACCATTTTCATTTTATGTTGATCTGGGCCACCACACACAATTATGCATCTTTTAGCATACACTTAAAACCTTCCAAAGTGTAGAATTATCCATCAGAAAAAGTATGTGACATGGTGTTGAGAAAAGGAGGTCAATTCAAATCACAACGCAGGTATATGCCTGTGGACCAGTCCTGTTGGTTATTGGGTTGCCCTTTAGCCAAATGTTATCTTGCAGGGAGATGAATCCAATAACTTGGTGTCCTTAATAATGGGAGAGGAGCCCACAAATGGCTGGAAGAGAAATCAAAACAGCTCTCCGCTGCATTTATATTGGTCAGCCAATAACTCCTGTACATCGCTGACTCAAAAACCAATAAACAGACGTACTCGGCGGGCCTTCTGCAACCTTTAAGAATGCCAGGAGACTGCCTAAATCCAACAATCTAACGTGATGTGAACCATCCACTTCACGCTGAAACATGAGGGTTGAGGAGAGAGCGCAGGGAAAAATAAATGGGCGGTGCTGATATGTGACCTAATTGATCAGCTTTGGTAGGGATGAATGGAGGATGATTATGCAGAATGACAGATGTGCAGAGGGGTCAAGTGTTTTCAATGAGAACACGCTCGTTCTTTGGAAGCACACTAATGTGTCTGACCTCGTGCCCTGGCTCATGGAAGGCAGATTAGGCAATGATTAGCCCACTGACTGATGGGATAAGGGCATGAGATGACAGAATACTCAGTGACAGCTGCTCATTTATTACATCATCTATAATAAATAAGGTTAAAAGGGATAAGGGATACATATCTCCAAGTGCAATTTATTACACACAGTGGCTTTTCAAAAACTGATGCAGCATATTCAAACAAATGTGATGTCTTGGAATATCAATTTGATATTGTCTTACAGTTGTCAAAGGTGGCGTTTGTTTACTGCGTACAGCTATATTGAATAAAATCTCAAATAAAAATAAAAAACAGTGGAAAAAATAAAAAACTTGACTTTGGGTTGAATTTTCATTGTGTTAATTAAAGTGCCTGTGTTTCTTGAAACTGCCAAAATAATCTAAGACATACAGTACATCTCTGCCCATCACATCTTTTAATAATTATTCTAAAGAGATGCACTAATATATCAGCCAACAATCTCAACTGGTCGATAAAAAAACTGTCAAATGCAATAAATGTGTGCTCTGTATATTGACAATGTAAAGAAACATCACCAGTTTGATGTTAAATAGTAGTAGTCATTATATGAATTATTACATTCAGCAGATATCACTCTGAATAAATGTCTATCAGTATTGATGGAGAAATTTAGTATCAGTGCATCAACTAATTGATATGTAATATTTTTTAAACAATACATTGAACAAATCTTGATTTTCGATTTTTTTTATATTTCTGATAGAAAACAACACAAATTTGCTTAATAAGCATTTTTTTTTTGCAGTGTAGATGCAGAACATGCATGTTCAGGGATAAAAGATGGAAATCCTCTACATTTTGAGGTGGAACTTTGTCCCCTCTTAATAGTTATTATTATTCACTATCACTTACATTGGGGTTGTATCCCAGATAATAAGTAAATAAAGTCATGACATTTTGTAACAACTGTCACAAGAATTCCTGTGTACAGTGTGACATTTTGAGGCCATGACAGATGATTGCTGATAAAGAACAGGAGGGATAAGGTCATCCTCATTCTAGACCAAATGCATATTTTATTGTAGTCTAGACTAGTCTAGTTGGTGCTCACTTGAATATAACACACCCACCCTCTTCTCTTGGTACACGTTTTATAAATCATACTGTTAGTAGTTTAATGAAATTTCATAAGCTGGCATGAAAAATGCATATGCTTTTTATGTATAAACATCACTTAACTCTATTGATCTATGGAGCGAACCATGGATAAGATCTGATGTATTGTTTACCCATGTGATATAAACCGATGAAAGCTTTAAATTGCAGTTTTGTCCCCATTGCAGCTCTGTACTCAACTTTAGTGGTAACAGCACGTCCCTGCATCGACCATTCATAGGAACTGACACTCTCACCTATACCCCAACAAGTTATTCACCGTCCTCAGTTGCCTCATTTATATTTTAAGCGCCATCAGAATATTGATACAGTTCACAGTGTTCTACTTCAAAAAAATATATCTGCATAATTTGCATTGGTTATATCACCTATGCCTGTCTTCTTTTAAAATGCAAGCCGCAAAGAGAGTGCAGATATTCCTGACACACTGGGGGGAAACCCTTCAGTAAATAGACTGATGGTAATTAGAGCTGGAGACATTTTTCTTGATGAGAGAACAGTGTGTGCTGAAGAATGATGCTGTTTCACACCCTGCTCATATACCCAGGGCTTTATAGGAGCTGTATGAAGAAGACCAATCAAACGCGTTAAAGCGAAGGGGCACTGCACTCAACTGGAATTGCATGGGGCAAATCACAGTGTCACTCTAATAATGATTTATTGCACAGAGATTTTTTATTCCCATTATATTTTCTTTCTCTTCCTCATCAGCTATTTATGTCTCCAAACCAATTAAACTCTTACTCTGGACCACAGAACAAGGGAGCAGTTTTAAAAATACAGACAGTGACAGCAGGATTTAAGACTTACACATTGGAATCTTAGTTTGCGTGATAAAAAATAGAGCAAGTGCAAGTCATTCTTTGTTTGAACTTTTAAGGTCCAGTGTATGAAATTTAGTGGCAACTAGTGGTGAGGTTGCGAATTGCAACCAACGGCTCACTCCAAGGCTCTATGGTGGAAGGGCCATAGAGCCTTGTTTCTGCCGGCGTACTCAAAGTTTTTTGAAAACGCCAGCAGCTGGTGTTCTTTTCCGCAGGCTCAGAGCCGGCACTCAGCTTTTTTTTCACGCTCAGTGTATTATAGTAGCCAATGCGTTTTCAGCCACGTAAAAGCACCTCTGCGGACATAGAGCCTAAGATGTCGTCACGTTTTTGCTTCTTTGCTGAAGGAGATAACGTATTCGTGAAATATGCCCTAGAGCAGTTTGTCTGTTTAGGGCTACTGTAAAAACAACATGGAGAAATGCATGCAAGGGGACCTGCGGTGTATGAAGATAGAAATAGCTCCTTCTAAGGTAATAAAAACATAACGCTTCATTATGTAAGGTCTTTATACACCTCTGAAGACAGTTATGCATATAATGTTTCATTTCTGTCAATAGATCCTTTTCTTAACATACTGTACAAAAACACACAAACTACTTGAGAAACTTGATCATGTGCAAGTCATGTGCAATTAAAAAAACAATTCTACATAATATGGACTCATATTTTGTGAAATCTGCCTGTTGTGATGATAATAACAAAGCCTACTACATTTTAAAAACATAAAAAGAAAAAACAACACAAAAAACAATGGAAGGTCCACCCAATATTAAAGACAAAATATGTAAATAACAAAATTGTCAAAATTCTGACTTTTAAATTAGTTTGAAACAAATTGTAATAACGTTGTGAAACTAAGAGGGTGATCTACAGCATGATGCTGTCAATCAACTGCTTTCATCTGACTAATGTATTGAAATATAATTAGCAGTTAGTGACAGTGAGAGCATGGAGAATCAAACAATAATTTAGAAATATTTTACAATATGATATCTTTCCTGAGGTTTTGAGGATGTTTGTTGATGTCTATTAAGAAAGATGATTTTTGTTCCAATGACAACACAACCGCATGAAGACACAAATGTCAACACATCTCCTGAACAACCTCTGTCTTTTATTTCTAGAACTTGCTGACTGTTTGAAAAATGAGTGATGATGTTATGACTATATTTAATTCCCAGCCCAACGCCTTTGACTTGTTGACCCCTCAAACCCCTCAAAGAAAATCCTTTAAAATGTGGGCCAACAACTGACTAAATATTCTCCTATTTCTGTTTTAACAGGTTCTGATATCTGAAAATGAAATCCAAAACAATTGGTAAAAACAATCTTTACATGTAAATACATAGAGGTCATGTTAACACGGTGAGCCCAATTAGAACAAGATTGGAAGACACGGCAGGAAAAGGTCAACAAGAAGAGCTAAGAGAAGCAGTCCAGCCAAGGTTCACAAGTTCAGTTTAGTTGCTCTATAAACTTTCCTAGCCAATCCAATTACTGTCCTTAAAAATTTGTAGGATCATAAGAATGCTGGCCTTGTTATATTTGAAATATGCCTGCATCATGCACAAAGCATGTTTCTGCAGGCCCTTGTGTCATACTGCCATTATAAAGGAAATAAATAATCAGACATAAAAGTCATGTGTAAAATCACTTTAAAAATGACTAAAAGAAGAAATAAAGGAAAGAGAGAAACAAATTAAGTGTTTGGGAAACATGGATGCTGGGGCACATATGAGGTCTTCTGGAAGCTGGTTCCTGCTGCAAGTGATGTAATAAACTTAGCTTTCTCAATGTTTGGAATGAAATCTATGTATTTTAGCTGATGCCTAATACTCTAATGCCCGGTTTCACAGACTAGTCCCCTTGAAAGTTTGAGCTGTCTTAACAGGGGCGGTTCTAGGGGGGACCAGAGGGACGTGTCAGCAGACTTGGCCACCCCCTGGCCCCCCAAAATCTGGAATGATATTTCACCAAAACAGAGCAAATTTGAGCTGAACTTGTTTTCATATGAAAAATGACTGAAAAATAATCATGACAACAAACGTTAGTGTGCCCCCTAAAAGCATAAGTGACCCCTGCCTGGCCCCCCCAGTTACAGTAGTCTAGAACCGCCACTGTGTCTTAACTGAAAATAAATTGCCCTGACATGTCTTTAAATATGCCAGTGCCATTGTTTTGTCTCAAGATGCACACCAGTAATGTTTTTATATAAGGCATTTTAATAAAATCGACTTAAATGTCCTAATTTAACTAAGGCATAGTCCTGGCTTAAGCTAAACCTTGTCTGTGAAACCGGGCCTAAGAGATAAAATCACAACTTTGATCAGAATCCAGTGTAAAGCTAGAGGTCACTGTGGACAGTTCTTGTTTCTGCTCAAATTTTCCAATGATCTGCAGCATAACAAGAAGTGCAAGTATTGAGCTCTGGGGAACTCTAGATGTCTTACAGGTCCAGTCAGATTTATTGATGTTCACATAGTAACCCTTGCCTTCTAATTATCATATAAACCAGTGCTCAGATGACTTAGACTACTACTCAATTTTTCTGTCTGTTTAAGAGTATACAGCGGTCAACAGTGTCAAAGCTGCCTTAAATTCTACCGTCAACACTGACATTTTGCCTGGGTCTTTATGTGAACATCAAGTATCTTTATAAGCTTTGTCTCAGTGATGTGCTCAGACACTAAGCAAAAAAGCTGGCTGAGAGAATTGTTTAGCTGTTTCCTCGGAACCAAGTGATTAATATATTATGTTGTTGCGGTGGGGGTTGTTTGACCTCAGTGCTACACAAAGCTTTGCTGATCACGTTCTATTGAAAATCAGACATAAGCTCACATTTGTGGGCAGGGAGCAGTTCACAGAAAAACCCAATTTGGAGGTAGTCAACAGCAGCAAATAAAGACGTTAGTGTTTCTAATGTCTGAGAAAAAGATTTGTCTGGCTCTTTTAAACATTGTAAACATGAATATGGTCTAGATGTTATACAGCAATACATTCCACATTCTACCACTGTTGTGTTTCTTCATGGTGCTTTACACTAGCCAGTAATTTCTCTGACCTTTATCGGTGCATTGACATCAATAGCATTTTTCATTTTTGAGTTATGAAGGAGGACATCAAGTCTGCAGATATGCTTGGTGTGATAGATACAGTCTTCATAAATAGCGAGCCAGTATTCTCATATGTACCTTTTTTTGACAGTGACATATATTTTCAGAGGGAGGACAGATTGTCATATCAAAGAAAATACTGAAGTGGTCAGATAGGGCTGCAGTAGCTTGCAGCGCCAAAGGTCATGGGTTTGACTCTCAAGGAATACATGGACTAACTTATACCTACATGCACTTTACGTCACTTTGAATAAAAGTGTATGCCAATGCATAAATGTCAACACTCATGAATAAATTGGCCACATTGATTTTAAAATTACTTCTATAGAAAATGTGTGAAATTTAAGTAAAATAATCAGTTTGCAAAATGTTCAAAAGCTACAGGCACTTTGAGATCTACACTATTCTCTGAACATTTGTAAATGTCTTTACAGTTGTACTGCAGACACGACACATATCACTAAGAACTTATCAGCAGGACTCATAGGACATGTTTTTGTTCACCTAAGGTACATGAATAAAGGGTGCAGGATTTGGAGTCCTGGCAGCGACCAGAGAGCTCTGCTAGAGGGAGGGTGAGAGTGTGTGTATGCGAGATGCTCTGAGGTGACGCATTTGTCTCTCTTGAAGCTAGTGCTGCATTCGGCAAAAGATATCAGTGCCATAAAAACTGATGGAAAAGACTTGAGGGAAAGAAACGAAAAAGTTATCGCAGTAAACTTGGATATCTGACTTGTTGAAAATTCATCTTCCACACTGGGTTTATCTCATACGTGTTTAGACAGCGCACTGCAGAGATCGTGGGATACAGAGCTCATCCATACATGCATATTGACATATGTTCCTCTCCACGATCCAATTTTACACACCAGGGCTTCGCTGGATTATTTTTAGAGGTTTTATAAAGACATACCGTGTTTTATTTACCCGTAAATACGGCGAGCTGGTGTGCGTCACGTACCGCTTAGCATACTGATCCATCAAATAAATTTGCAGATATTGTGTAGCTCCTCAGATCAGTGGTCACTATTAATGCTAAAAGTAAATCTAGCTTACAACATTATAGAGAAGAACTGTATTTTTTGGAGGTTGTTGCTACAGACCTGCTCTACAGTGATTGAATATTTAATTACTGACTTGGTTACGGTTGTCTGTCAGAGCTGAAGGTGAACTACTGTAGTTCACAGACACATCTTGCAGACCTCACCAACACAAAGTAGGCAACCATTCCCAGGAACTCAGAAATGAAAGGAAAAGGATGGACACTCAAGGGCGTAAAAGGGAAGCACAAGACCGAGCGGAACACTTTATAATGACTGATCAAGTCTTAAGCAGCTCAAAAATCCGCTGATGGTCTCTGAGGATCTAAGTGCAGCCATTAATGACCATGCCAGTTTCTTTCTCCTGAGGTATGTTAGCACCATCCTCAACCCTACTTTAGTAGAGATGGTAATAGGTTTTTTCTCACTCTTTTGGTGCTCTTTTCTGCCTGAGAATGTGTGTGCGCGCGTGTGTGTGTGCGTTATAACAGGTCATCATCATTCTTACACTGCTTCATAAGCTCCTAGAAGAACAGGGAGCTGTCTCAAGAACCAATACAGGGGTTATGAGAGTCCGTGGAGGATAAGAGTGTTACAGTTATTAGAATGTCTGAAATACGAAATCATCTTTGTATAAAGTAGAGTTATCGATTGTAATATTACAAAGCGACAACTGTATTTCATTGTTTATTTGTTCCTAATAGTGACATGATTGAAAAGAACTGAACGACTTTGTCGAAACTCTGAGCAAATCAATAAAGGACATTTCAAAGTAAGGCTTTATCTAAAAGCTTTCTGTGATATTTTATTCTCAAAAGATTTGTTTCATTAGAACACTCCTGTGTAAAACAGGCAAAGCTTTGAAGTTATAACTAAAACAACTTCTTAATAAAATAACATGCATAGTGTTGGAAACAATGGGAGCAATAAAACTAAGGGAGAGCAGAGCAAAATGAACTGAAATATTCATAATCTCACTTTTATACGCACGCGGTAGATATCTGTAATTCATTAGAGGCTGCATTTCAACCCTCCTAATTGCCCATTCACAGGTGGATATAAAAGAAATGCCTTCATTGTAGTTCTTTTCTAAAGAAAAAGGAGTGGAAAAGGGGGACAAATGAAACTCTAGGGAAAAGATGCTGTGCGATAATGCGTACTGACTACATGCGACTCATTTTCCACCAACGACTTATGGCACATATACACAGGATTTTCTCATTTTGATCTATAACAGCCTAAAAAATTAAATCTAGAATGTTTTCTGACTTGATCTGTTAGAGGTCATGCACTGCTAATTCTTCTATTACAGCTACAAAGAATAAGATCAAAAGGTCTACATTAAAAGCGCTTATGATTAATGAAATTTAGACAAATGTGTTTAGTATGGAAAACTGTGGAAAAGACGCATCTCATATGCATCTGATAGGCTGATTAATTATTTCACAGAGTGAGCCAACAAATCCCAGGCAGATGGTCTGGCATAGTTAGTCTTACTGTGCTAGTGAATATGTAGGTAGGATGTTCGATACAGCTACATGGCAGGCATGTTTACGCTTGGCTTTGCTTCTCGAGCCAGGGGCTGAAGAAATAGTCCAATTGAAAATGTTTCACTTCTTTCGATTTTAATTTTCAATCGGGCACATGCTGTGCTTGAAAACACTGAAGTTCTCATTTTGGCACCTGTAGACAGATAGCAGTGAATGATATGGTGGGATTATGCAAGCTTCACACCACAAATTACTGAAGGATTTGAGTTACGCCCTAAATCCTGCTCAGTGGATGTATCTCAAAGATGTTTTTTAAAGCGAGATGAGACAACTTGCATTTAATTGTGCTTTCTAAATGCACACAGAGTGGATGTATTCGCCTCTTTGGCACATTTTTTTTATTTTAAGAAACACAAAACTGCATTTTGTCTTAAAACGAACTGTTAATTATCTTTCTTAATCGTAATGCTCATTTCCAAAATAAGCATGGATTTTGACAAAAGCTATATGACTATTTATCAAATATTCTCATTATGTTTCATGATTGCTTTGAAACAACACAAGGGTGAATAAATAACAGAATGTTTATGACGGAACTATTCCTTTAAGATGGTTATCATTCACATCCCACCCTCATGAAATGCTCCTCTCCGGTCTTAAGCATATGCTAATAACAGTATCAGTATTCACTATGGTGCAGAGCAATCTTTAAAAGTACCTCTTATTTGTTGTGTCTTTGATCTACCCAGGGCATTACAGATAAACACTTCCAATAAAGCGTTCGGTGAGAGAGGCCAATCTTTGACCCTAGACGGCAAATATCCCTATAGCCATGGTTTGCCAGTGTTGTCTTGCAGGATGCAGAGCTTCTTTTCGGTTCCAACTGTGTGCTTGAGGGATATACTGGAGCAGTGAGCGGCCCTGGAAAGTGCCGCATCCAATAATGGCCACAGCTCCAAGACGATGGTCTGCATAAACAACAACCTAGTGCAATCAGCAAGATGGTGCACTTCTTTTCTAGGGGGATGGTGATTGGGGACAATGTGTTTTTTTATGTCTTCGCTAAGCCACTTCACTGAGGTTTAAACTGGGCAATCTGTATGAACTTTCTCTAATCTCTCTTTCTCTCTCTTCTTCTGCCCACTTTTTAGAATGTCAAAAATGCATGTTTTATTACATTTATTACAAATATATGCATATAATATATATATATATATATATAACTAAAAAAAATTGCCACTCATGTAAACATTTTTGCTAATTTTGACTAACTATTGAAATTACTGATATTGAAATAAAAATCTAAACAAGCACAAGTTTGTCACAAATATACGTGACTCAGCCTGGAAAACCTAGCTAAAATCATGTTTTTGTGATTGACTATTTTCTACATAAAATCATGCTACATAATGTAAAGAACATTCTGTGAAAACATTGTGGCCTTATGGTTAGAGAGTCGGACTCGTGACCAGAAGGTTGCCGATTCGATACTGAGGTGCCCTTGAGCAAGGCACCTTACCACCAATTGCTCCCCGGGCGCTGCAGTGATAGCTGCCCACTGCTCCGGGTGTGCGTGTGTTCACTACTCTCTGGATGGGTTAAAAGCAGAGGTCACATTTCGGGTATGGGTCACCATATCTGACTAATAGGTCACTTTCACTTGTTTTTCACTTTAACTAAGATTAAAATGATGCTTGTTATCTCATAATTAGGTTTTAACACTGTATCCTGGGTTTCACAGAATGGGCCACATATAACCATACCGGTATTGACAGTAACTGTAATATTAATAACCATGATTATTTATAGTGTGTTAACACTAAACATAATAATATTGTAAATAATTTAGCACCAGTTTCTGGTTGACACTTCAACACAGTAAGTGGTTTTGCACCGGTTTAACGTTTTTCTTTAAGAGCACAATGGTTACAATCCGTCTCTCTGCCTCCCTACACTTGTGTTTTAAGTGCGAAAATTGGTCAAATAATAGATACACAAAATAAACCAAACAGAAGATGAATTTAACTAATAGCTATATTTACTTATTTATTTTGAAAAGATATCACAATATTGTTATTGTGCATTCTTTAAGCCACTGTAGACATTAACTGAAAATCTAAAATTGTGACTGTCTTAGCATGCATTGGTCATTAGAGATCATAAACCCTCATCAAACATTTTAAATGACGTAAGTATTCTAAATGGTTTTCAGATAAATGAGCTCTGCGTTTTAAAGTGTTCCCATTCCGCTACTGTAAGAACAATGCCAGAAGCTGTGCTGGTTAAAGTAAAGAAAGATGAGCTCTCTTTCTCTCTGACGAGAGCCATCTGGCTGGGAGCGAGGCCAACGGATGAGTCTTGGGAACAGGCCTCTAAGAATTCCTGACCCTTGATAGGGTGACTGAAAAAAGGTATTAAATGCCACTGGGGCTTTGAGCTGGGAGGGAGTTTGGACCCAAAGAGGGTGTGTGTCTGAAGAGAACTGAGAGTGAAGAATTACAAGAAAACATCCACATCCAAAGTAGAAATAAATAACTAAATCTTGCCCAAATGCAATTAGCGCCATGTTCTGGACATGGGGAAATTGATTTTACATCCTCTGACCTAATTATGGAGTTTGTTTACAGTGTGTATGCATTTCCCAAGACATGTTCTAATGAAGCACGATCATTGCCGTTCCACACAGATCTACATCAGCAGATTGATGCTTATTTTATCCAATAATCTTTAATCCGGTAAAAACAAAAGAGGTTGTTAATTTAATGTTGGCTTGAATTTGCTAAAACGACATCTTACCCACGGGCCCCTGCTTCAAACGTAGGTTCGGCCATACTTCATGAAAGCACTCAGGACTCCAAAGCCTGTCTCTTGAAGACATGCTGTGTGGCTGAACCAGGGCCAGGCTGCCCATTACACAGAGGCAGCTTGAAATCAAAAGCAGCAGGAAATGAAACCATCAGATTCCCACCCACATCCATCCACACAGCGGCAAGCCCGGCCAAGTCTCACATGCCACAAAATCTATTTCCAACTGTATTAGGTTATATCTCTAATCCACTCTTTTTTTTGTGAACAAAGTGTTTAATTTAATATGAGTTACAATACGCTACCTAATGAGAATCTAGATGCGGTAGAGCACTAAAATGGGAATGAGATTCGCTATTACCATAATATAAGTTCGTATGCATATATATGTTGGCATATCAGCAGCCTGTCTGCTGTCACAACGCAAGATAGATAGGTAAACAGTTACACAGCCTCAAGCTCGCTGACTTTCTTATCATTTAACACAAACATTTGTCACCTTCTGTCGTCTCAGCGCTCGAAAGGCAAAAGTCAATGCAAAACATTTACCCGCTACCATCAGGGAGCCGAACGCGCACGTGACGCACCGCCGCTTTCATGAGGAGAGCGGGGCCAGATTCACATGCATGAGGCACATAAAGTCAGCCATTTTCAAACAATGACCAGGGAGACGCGGGCGCTTCAAACAGCGAACACAAATGGAGCAGCTGTTTAGGGTCATATGCCCCACCGCTTTCATTCCATCACACCCCCATCGTTCTGAACTCACCTCTACCTGCCACCTCTCCCCGCTCAGACCATCCACACACAGTTTCTCCTCTCCCTCTCATCCCGCTCTGCTCTCGGCAGGCCACAACAGTCAGACAGAAAACAGACTCAGCAGTGGATCTACAGAATTCCCGCAAAATAAAAGGGCAGAAAGCCTTTGTGAATTTTTTTCAACCGGAACGAACCAACACTGCTCCCCTGCCTGATGTCCTCTATCCCCGCACCCCCTCTGGCCCTTGACACTCTTGACTTCAACCTCCCTTTCAAGCTTCTTCTGCAATAGTAAGTCAAGGTTAGCCAGTACAGACAAAAAGACATGGACATACACAAGACCGTTTTCTTCATGCAATTGTGTTAATTTCCAATGCGCACCATTTGTCACTATTTCGTAGGTTTGCATGTAGTAATGTTATTTATTTTTTAATTAATAATATCGACGCATAACATGTGTAACACTGTGATTGTTGAAAAATCATGTTGCGTGGCAATGCAATATATCAGAGATCTACCAACAGATTAGATAGCAAGCTGTCTAAATCCTTAGCTAATGCTGCCAACACAGTCTAATTACTTTGAGGTGGAAATCTACGTGTAGCATTAAGAATGTTAAGGTACATAAATAATTGGACTAGTACAGCAAGCGCTAACATAACTTATCATCTGCTTTTTTTCCTTATCCGTTTATTTCCTTATCCGTTTTAAAATAAGGTCTGATCATCTGTGCAGGTACTGTGTACTTACACCACATGCCATGCATATGATTATGCAAATCATACTGAAGGTAATAAATCCCTGTTCTAGCTGAAGGTTGCTGTAACGCCCATCTTTCCTTTTTTACTTCGAACAAATTATGTATGGAACACTTGCATTGAATACGGGAGCCATCCTAGTCGTGACGGAGAAAAAACTAATAATGAAAAAATCCAGAATCGAAGGGGTAGCTTTTAAATGTGTCCTCTAAACTGCAATTTTGTGCGTGTGCTACATATGTTTCAGCTTTTGGTGAATATTCAGCAGAAAAACTGACAGCTATTTATGTCTAGCCTGTAAAGGGGGAAGTAATTTTTCATTACATTTAAAGTAACATTATAGAACTTTTGCTCGCAGTTCCCCAATGTGGTTGTTCAGCGCAATTGTCAGTTATTCCAGAGTGAGGTTGTAGTCGCTATGAGGCTGCTCAGGTTGCAGCGGCAGTAGAATTTGTCCGGTTAACAGTTGTTCTACCACTGAAATCATTTTAGAGACATTATTTTAAAGTTGAAAAACTACGAAGTGCTGCTTTAAATCTACAGAACCGAGAAGCTAATTAGACTTAGTCTTTCCCTAAACATGATTCTGTTTAAATAAAAAAGCATCAATAAACATTTGCATACATTTTGTAGATGGCAAAAACCCTAGGCACGTAATCTGTCTCACGTAAATATCCAAAGCCTATTCTCCTTTATACGATTATGAGCCATAAACCAGTCGAACGCGTGTACCAAAAATCACTGCAATAGAATCCAACACAGACGATAAAGTGCAACAAGCCAGAATGAGTCCCAGTGAAACTAGCTGAAAATATCCCAGCCTCCATCTCCTGAGCCCACTGACCCACTGAGTACCGTATATCTGTGATGCACATCTCCAGTCAGTGAGCCCAGACAATGTGCTTCGCTCATGTTTCTGACAAGACCGCTGCAACAGCTAAAATAGATGAGTTTAAAAAATGACATGAATAATGCATTCGGGGAAAAAACAGGTCACAGTTATCACATTTATTTTCTCTGTGTGCGATATTGCAGGACAAATGTGCTCTAATAAACGTGATGCAGGTCTTTTCAAGAGGACATCAGGCCCATATTTTCAGGGCACTGAAGATGTGGAGGGTGAATGAGATAATTATCAGACTCAATGCTTGTGCTGCATTAGCTCTAGCGAGGAGTGATTATGGGAAACAGCTGAATCGCAGGAATAGCTTTTGAACCGTGACAATGGAGGTTATCACCGCATGATGCTAATAAAGGATTGAACGCTGGCGTAATACGAGCGGTAAGAAGAGGTTTTGATGCGACAAGATGATGCGGGGCTTAACGCAGCAACGCTTTGGATCAGCTCGGACCGTGATTTGCAATGCAAGGGATATTCAAGGAGATGTATTTCTAAGCGATTAAAATTATCTTTAAGGTGGGTTAAGTGTTTCTACCCAGTAGCAACTAATGCCCTGGTTGATCCATTTGGTGGTAAATGATTAATAGCCTTTAATTAGTGTCCCTCTATGCCCTTCTATTTAAAATAATGGTTGTTTATACACTGCTCAGAGCTATTGTTTACTCTTGGTGGCAAATTAAACGTACCTGGAATATTTTTTCGTTTGCCCTTAATGTCTCCTATTTCCAGATATGGTGCAACTTAATTTAATGCAAACCAAGATTGATCACAATATCTTGGCTCAAAGTTAGCCCATGGCTGTATCGCAAAAGTAAATTACCTGTACCTGTATACAGTACAATATTTTGTGCAACCATTCGACCATTGTGTACGGAATCAAATGGCAAAGGACAAAGAAACTCCTGCAAGAGAAATAAAATGTTAAAAGTCCAAAGGCCCTCAAGGACATTGTCTCTTTGGTCCATTTGTTTCCCATGTCACAGCTCTCAATGGTCTCCAGAGGAATTTCAAGCTTTTGCAATGATGCATGTTCCAAAAAGCCTCAAGGTGGCTACAGGCAAGTGTCGCTAGCCATTGGATATTCCTGGTAAGTACTTTTTATGCTTCAAAGCAAAGGTCAGTTATTTGGTACTATATCCTTTGGGACATGCTTCAGATGCACAATTGTACATATAGCACAATGAAATACAATACAAAAGGATTCTTTTTAATTACATTAGTTTTTTAAATGGATTAAAAATGTAATTCTTTTAATTTAGAGGGTTTTAAGTATATCACAGTTTTTCAAGATTTTCACCATCAATGCATTTAGTAGTTATTTCTAAATCCTATAGTAAATAAAATAACAAAATTAAAATTACGGAAATACATTTTTTTGATTATGATTGAAATTATTTTGGACGTTTGGATGAAAACTAAGTAAATGCATTGATATAACACAGGATGGCATAATTTTGATAGATAGGATAAAAGCTTTTGGTTTTAACCGCAGATTTTTCCTCATGGGTCTCTTCCAAGAATTCTTCTTCTCACCAATTCTTTTTGGCAGTGCACATTTCAAACTTGCATGGTGCAGATCATGGTTCTGTTCTCCGTTTGCCCACAAAGCCTCTGGGAAGTTCAGAGGGAAAACGAGTTAGCGGTATGCCAAGAATCCAGTCTCAGACGGGTTGTAGAATGATTCTTTTGACTAGTGAAATATAGCTCATATATAACTCTCTGTACTGTGATTCATCTACAGAGGTGTTTGGGTCTTCCCAGAAGTGAATGGGACACTGTCAGGCATTACAGCAGCTGGATTTTCTGCAGATGTGAAACAGCTTCATTGATCAATATAGTTCAGCTGGGGAAAGTCTTTCTGCCTATATAACAACCTCATGTTAGCTGGTTCATCACAACCTATACAAGGAAATGCGTACACTTCAAATAAATTGGAAACGTAACAGTATCAAAAAATCTTTTTTTTATATATATATATATTATCAAGGCTTGGTGTGCCATTCAGAATAATGGCCATGATATCTAGGGAATGTTTTTATTATTTGTATGTTAAAGCAATTCAGTGAATACCGAATATCAGCCAGGACTGAATGCAACTCAAAATATACATGCAGTTTCCAACTTTTGACAGTTTGACAAATAAACAAATAATGGCAAGTTATCCAACCATGCTGCTATAAAAATCTGCCTTTATTAAAATAAAAGGACTGAGTATTTTCTCAGTATAACCCATTACATCAGGGTCAAAAGAAAGGATTAATTCACCCTTAATGTAAAGCGATATCAATCATAATGTTATTGTTGAACTCCGCAGTATTGCCAACACAGTCCAAGCATTGAGTTCAAGATGGAGCTTGCGGAAGGAAAGGAGCAATTTCCTTAGCCTAAATGGAAAGTTCTGTCAAGCAGTTTGGAGTGATCCACCATCAATCACAGATAAATTCTCCTGAGCTGGGTAGCGAGGAGAAAAAAAAGAAGGAAGGAAAAAAATTGGGAGCACTCCATTACCTGGGTGTCTTTCAAAGTGACTAATGGCATGTGACAAAAGGCATTCAAGAGTCACACAATGTGTTGCCTTCATAAAAATAAACCGGCTGCCACCCGGTTACACAGCTCACATCATCAACTCCCATTGTCTGAACAAAGAGACAGGCTTCATTTCAACAGTGGCGAGGGCTAGTTGTAAATTAAGTTTCTGGAATGACCACCTACACTCTTAAAAAAGGTGCTTAAAAGGTTCTTCACAGCGAAGCCATAGAAGAACCTTTTTTGGTTCCACAAAGAACCATTTAGTCAACGGTTCTTTAAAGAACCATCTCTTTCTTACCATTTTATAATCCGAAGAACTTTTTTTCGCCAAAAAATAACCTTTTGGGAAACAGAAAGGTTCTTCTGACGTTAAAGGTTCTTTATGGAACCATTTAGGCAAAAAAGGTTCTTATATGACATAGATGAGTGTAGAATAATCAGATTATGAATTATCAAGATCATCTGCTTGTTTTTTTTGTTGCTTTTTTGCTCATTTGCTCTCACTCTCTCTTCCTCTCTCACTTTGTCAATTCCATGACAGCATGATTTTGTTGACACAAAATAAGCAGATCAGTCTTTTCGAGGTCTCTCATATCATCTGTGAATAAATCACTGCTAGGGATTGACATGGAGCACAAGATGATTGCACATGTCATTCTCAATTACTATGGCTGTCTTGCCAGGCGTGTCTAAACCCCGCTAAAAATGCTTCTACAACACTGAAAATGTTGCAGTAATGAAATCACACACCTGAAATAAACCTGCTTAATCTCAGTTTAAGCAAAACAGCAAGTGTGGTTTATGCTAACAATTTACTGTTTACTTGTTTAAAATACTAAAGGTCTCTTGCCATCTGTGTTAAGGTATTTTGAGAATGCCCCGCAGAATGCTAGGGGCCGTCACAAAAAAAATTGGAAGGGGGTATTCCTCATTATTATCTGACTGCAAGGATCTCAAAACTCTGAGAGAGATCTCTGGACTCTTTCATACGCTCATCCCTCCTAGTCCAAGTGCTAATGGTCTCTTTTTCGCTCAAAAGTACTCTGCAGACCAGGAGTCTTGTGAGAGATTCTTTCAAATGTAATTTAAAGGTAAGGACAGCCTAGCTCTGGTCTGGATCTTCTTGTTCTCAGTTCTGTTAAATCCAGTTAATAGCTGTCTTCATCTACCTCACCTTCTCTAACAGGTTCTTGATAAATCAAATGTTGCTTTAGCCAGGCAGCTTACAAACAAAATAACTGGCTACTCTTTTTTTACGAGACTAGTTGAGCTCTTGTATGTAGGGCAACTGGTAAAGCATAGTTGCCAAAACAAGGTCATGAGGTTAATTCTTAAAGGGACAGTTCACCCAAAAATGAACTCAACTTTCAGTTGTTCCAAAACCGTTATAAATGTATTTGCTTGGTTAAAGAAAGATATTTGGAAGAATGTTAGCAACTGATATTTCTGGGGCAAAGATGTTTTAAAGAATTTAGGAGAGCAAATAGTTCTAGGGTATCTTTGAAAACCATTTTTTCTACTCTGGCAGTCAATGGTGGCCTTGAAATCTCAGTTGCTAAAATGTCTCAAAATACCTTTCTTTGTGTTCAGCAGAACAAAAAAAAATGTATGCAGGTTTTAAACAACTTGAGGGTGAGTAAACGATGACAGAATTTTCATTTTGCCCTGAACTGTAACCATATAAATATATTATTTGCATCTATTTGCTGAAAATATAAACGGGACAAACTGGTCAAAATAACAAAAAAAATTTAACAGAAAAACAAAGTTTGCATATCTTGAGTACTGCAAAGAAAAGTTAATATTCATATTTTAAAATGTACAGTTTTTTAGCAAATCTGTTTGTATTTCATTTCCGAGGTTTGTTTCGTTAAACTTCAACAGACACTTCAATTGCCACATTATATGCAGAAATACTTTTTAAAGGCAAAACTGGTCTGGTCTCTTATTTTTTTCCTCATAAATGCACAAGTTGCTGTGAATAAAGCACTTGTCAAACGTAAATACATCTGATGTCAATATGATTGCATGTTGCTCTAAAAACATTAAGTTAGGGCTGAATTGAATTACAGACTGCAGTATATAACACATTCCTGAAATACTCTTTCCTTCACAGCTCACTTCACAAACCAATAATTCTGCTTTTATACTTTTCTCCCGTTTTTATACACATCAGAATAACCAGAATGTAATAATACCGCTGAATATTCAGTGAGGTGGCAAAAATTAAGCACCAAAAATACTAACAAAGGATCTAAAAAAACCTGATAATATAAAAGCAAGAAAATAAGAGTCTGTACGTCAGGCAAGAAAAACGTATGATATAGGTCACACCAAACTTTCTTTTTTATTATTTTTTACCTGTCTTTCTCTCTGTTTCTCCAACCCCTCCCCCATAAACCTGTCTTCGTGGATGTACCTTCTCACTCTGACATAGTTGGAAAACTACAAAGCCGTCATTCGTGATAATAATGGCAGTTTTTCCCCTCTCACCGCCTCTTTTGTTATTGAGCCTCCTTTTGTTCAAAGACTGCCAGGTCTACCACCTGTCCCACCGGTTAAAGTGAGTTTCTTACTTAAACGACTGCAAGAACCGAGAGGGAAAGAATTCTTTATTGAATGTAATTGGACTGGGATATCAATGAATGATAATTACCCCATTAAGAGTCCATCATTAGGACCTGCACATCTGCAGAATGCATTAGGAACTCAACAGTGACACATATTACAACTGCAAAGAAGTTTTAGAATGTCGTAAAAAGCAGAGGGATGATAATCATCTGGTCAATATTACCTTACGTTACCGTAGTACTACAGTATCTGTTACTGAAAGAACTAGATGTCCGCGGCAATGGGTTCAAGATATCAGCCATTTACTCTTCCCATAAATTACTGCCAAGAACTTTTCATTTTAAACAATGTGTCACATTTAATAGCGGGTATGATGGGAAACTCAAGAAATGCCGTAATTAGTTAAAGGCATATATCAAATGACGACTCATACATTGACAATGATGGGCATCAACAGGAGAGTTGAACAAGCTTGACACAGATCATCTCTCTCACCGAGACGCTCTTCTTAATGAAAGGTAAACCTTAATTATATCGTGTAATTTCTAGATTTTCTGCAATCTGTCTCAGTCTTTGGGGAACAAAACATCTCCCAAGAATTTGGAGCTAATGATAGCCTGTCAGAGGTGCAGCTGTCTAGAATAAATTGTCAGGTTCCGTTATAAACAAGAATTCCCTAAACATCCAAGATGCTTCCAAACAAAAACTTATTTACCACTTCAAATCAGTATAACAAAGAAATGAAAACCCAGCCACTCAAGCAAATGCGGCGTGTGGAAAGTAAAGCGGGTGTCCAAACAAACTCATAAAGACAAATTACTTGGTTGTCATCTTACACCAGATGCTTGAGAACAAAATGAATTTAGCTTCAAATTCATAGGCATCAAGGCAGCCCTTAATGTCAATTTTAACAGTCCTAAGCATATAGATCTCCCATATTGTTTTATGTGAATTTCATCTCCCCGCGGCATTGAGACTATTTGTGTCGTACTGTTGTTGTCTTTTTAAAAACACGGTGTGCTGTTTCATGTCCTCGGAGCCCTTAATTTAATCATTCATTTAATCAAGCAGTGGAGGATTTGAGGTGTTATCTTTTCTGCTGGATCAATAGGATATAAATAATGCTCCACATCCCAGCTTAGCGGTCAGCGTGAGATCTCTTATTATCGCCACCATCAGCCTATGGCATAAGATAAATACATCTGATCAATCCATTCAGATCTGTCACCAAAAATCTATTTGTGGCAAATCCTACCGCATGGAAAATATGCACTACAGAATCTGTGATGAGTTACTGCGATTCTTCCGCTCTTACGACGTCTCAGACACAGAATAAAGAAATGAATTTGTAACAATTTCAAGGGATGTCAGACAATGACAGCGTTTCTGGCATAGCACGAGAATGTGCTAATTTGAGTTTATTTGTAGTTTCATTAATTCAAAATGCTAAATGAGTTTCTCTCTTCTCTGCGGACTCCTGATATGTTATACGGAGATCAAGAGACTGTGTAGTCTATGAAATTCATCTTGCTGGTATATGTAGGCTACATTGATCACTTTTTGGAACACACAGCCAATGACTGTGGCAGGTGAGAAGAAATAGGCTGCCTTCTGATAAATGCTTCTTACAGAGATGTAATGTTGTCCAAGGGACCTCCGCTGCAAGCCTTTGTGAGTCATTTCTCTTCTCTTCTGTTACTGCCCATACGTGCTGTGAAAACGAGAGCTATCGCAACCTGGGGAAATCTCAAACAACACGGCTCTGAGTTAATGAATAAAAAAAGAACAGATTTTTTGCTTTGTGGTTTCTTATTGTACAGGTGTAACATAACCTTGCAATCATAATTCATTTATAAACTATAATTCTCATAATATATCTTGGATTTGAAAAACTTCAGTAAAGTATTAGAATGTCAACATGTCAAATTTCTAAAACACGGAAGACTCCACTGGCCTTTTTTAATCATGCTGCAAACCACCAGCACACAATATATTATAAAAATGACGACAGAATCATACATTTATAGTCCAGTCGACTACATTCTTTTCAGGGCATGTGGTGACAAGAATTAGAAAGAACTACAAAATAAGCTATTAGTGTGTAGTGTTGTATAATAGCGGCCAATGGCCACCTAAAGGCAAATGCCAGTAATACGTCAGGCTTATTACTTGCATTTCCATAATTCTGTCAAATAGCATATTTCCCTTCACTACACTGAAGGAAACTGTGTCGCACTTCAGTAATTGCAGTAAACTAAGTCCAAGGACACAGGATTAAACCATATTGTCTGAATTGCATGTAAAGTATATAATAAAATCTAAATTACAAAAATGTCGCTCTCATTGTCTTGACTCAATTCAATTTAATGATTTACCGGTAGTCACATTCTTTGTCATGTATATAATATATAACTTGGAGTAAACTATGGACAGTTCAATGAGTATTTTTTGGATAGTATGATGTAACTGCTCGGAGACAGTAGTTTATTTTATACAATACTCTAAACACCATCAGAATTAGTTTGATTCCGTTTTAGTCATTAAATATTATTTCAAGGCACAGCAACACAGCATTAAAGTATTAACACACTGGAAGCTATCAAAGACACTGAAATAGCAAAAAAAAATTATTTTTTTAAGCTGATGATTTGATGACAGTTTATTTTATGTGCCGTATTTGAAAAACATTGATGTTGGCCTGTGGAATAACATTTGTTGCTTAATGCCCGAGCGTTCTGAAGGGAACATTGGAGGTCTGTTTTTATTACAGCCATTTCCTGTTTATTCGGGGGCCTCATCCATCTCCTTGAAAGCTTCGTTGTCTGCTTATTAGTCCTTAATTTCAAAAATCTGAAATTTCTAATAAGCAGTGATGGATTATAATGTTGCATTGTCAGATTCAATTTGGGTGGTCATATTTACTCAATATAACGCCGACTAGCTTACTTTGAAAATGATGTGCCCGAAAAGTGAGCCTGCATGCTATTGTTTGCTAATCAGATGTCAACTATGGTTAGCTATTAGAGTGGCCCGGGGATAAAATATCAAAAGAAAACAGACTCGGTTTGATCCTGGGTTGATGGCTTGTAAATTATTGTTATTTTACTCCCCTCAACTTATCTGAATAATGCATTTATCCATTAACTTCCAAAGGCATGGGAAATATGCTAAGGGATCGAGCTTCATCAAACGATAGGAGAGTCAAGGATTTTCAGGAGATATAATTCTCTAATATCAATAATTTTCTACACCATTACATCGATGAGAATGTGTCCTCAAGGGGAAATGACAAAAGGATGGATTGGTTGAAAAGAAAAACAGGCGGCTAGATAGACTGAATTGTTTTTTATCATGAACAATATTAGCAAGACATGTGAAGGACAATGCCCTGAGCTGCTGGGCTTAATCCACTTAACAATGTACCTGCAAAAGCCTCCCCTAAGAGGGATGTTTTCTTATTAGTCGCAGTCGGTTTGCTTATCTCGGTCTGTTTTCCTTTTTTAAGGTCAGAGAGATTTTAGATTACGTGCAAACATGGCATCACACGCAGAGATGCAGCAAGCACGATGCTTTTAAATACCTGTGGCAGTTTGCGTTTGGGTGGCATTTTTTGGACCAGAGGGGAAGGGTTTGTAAGGCCTGATATGAAATAAGTGTCAGAGGTTAAGCCTGTGGCAGACTTACAGAAACTAATTTTCTCTTATCTTTTTCTGGTCATGAACCGTGAGCAATGGCATTATCAAAGGCCTGTTGTTACAACAGAGAGCATCGCAGACACAGAGAGATCCTAGGAATTGCGTTTTAGGAATGACTCCAATCGCCTGGCTAATCTCGCTATTGTATGTTCCCGTTATCAGCCCCCACCGCTGTGAGAAGAACAAAGAATAATATCTCCCAATCCATAAATCATAATTTCAACCTTTGTGTTAGGTCACCATTTAAACTGTCTCTGAGGTCAAGAGTTTATCCAAGCTTGCTCAAGCAATACTTTTTTAAATCCCTCTTTCTAAACATTTCTATTGTTAATTGAATTCCTAGGTGCAGTCATACCAAGAAAGGCAGAGAGAGCAACAAAGAGAGAGGGAAAAATAGAAGCCGCTACATTTCAAAATGTTAATCTGCTTTTGCATAATCCTTATAATTTGTATTTGGATGGTTAAATATCCGTCATTATCCATGGACCGTGCATTCATCATTGTTCTATGTACTTCGTAGACATTTTTATATGTGCAGGCCAACAAAACAAAATCTTGATGTCTAAAAGATGGAGATACATATTCAAACTGTAATGTGGATCATGCAAATTAACATGATGTGTGACAGTTATTGTGGATCCAAGCATTTATCATTCTTACCCAAAATTTTGAGTTTTAACAGCCATATTTTTGTATTCCGTATCCCCTCTCTCTCTGTTCTTGTCAATTTTTTGCAAGTAATAAGCTAATTATATAAGATTCACAATAAAAAAAAAACGTACTAGTTTGTACTTTACCTGAACTATGCTGTGTGTTCACGTTGGTTAAGGGCACTGCTCATAAATTAGGTCTTGTCAGAGAAAATAATGACCCTGTTTTTTTGCTGTGTTAAAGCGCATTGTTTAGGCCTTTGGTTTGCCATTTTTAGCAAGTTTGTGGTTAATAATGAATTAGTTTCACACATGGAGTAGCATGGTAACATTTTGGACATATTTGTTTTTCTCAGCATTCTTAGCGAATTAAATGTTTTGGTCTGGTAGGATGTTTTTTCTCTTCCTTTGCTGTAGCTGGGCTTGTGAATGGTTGTAGTTACTTAATTTGTTCTAATGTAGTCTTTGTCGGTTTGCCATTGTTGTTGCCGTTTTGCTTGAATGCTCTCTTGGCTGCAGTGTTTACTTGTTTTTGTTTAAACACTGTCTAAAACTAATCCTTATTCTGAATTTCTCTTATCTGATTCTTCTTAATGAATTTGAGAATCTGATTCCTTTTACAAATCTAGTTATTTCATCAGTTATAGTATTAATCTTATTCATTTGACTTATTTTACTGTGTAAAAAGGATATTATTGAGAAATTAGCTATTCATCAGCAATACCATAACCTGTAAGCCAGCGTTTCTCATTTCTCATGCAAACGCATTAGTCAATCGTAACAAATCGCATTTAGATAAAGGTCTTCAAAGTAAACTAAAAATACAGCCTGTTTAATTTAAAAGTATGTTTAATAAGTTAAATTATGACTGTTTTTGTGCACGAAACCTTGGCTAACATTACAAATGGATCACAGGGGAAAAAATGATAATATATAAAAGATTTGTTCTAAACTATAACTGGCTGGTTCCAGTTTTAATGCACAGACCTTTGAGTTAATGGGAAGGGGTTGAGTCCCGGGATTTATTTCTGCATTTTAACTTTGCAGGCAGCTCATCAACATATCAATTATCCACTTTCTTGTTTTCCAGTGTGACTGCACAGGTGTGAGGGTGAGTAATTGCACACCTCCCTCCTTCTGGCTGGCCCTTGTGTTTACTAGGAGCCTTAATAAATAACAAAGAGCTGAGGTTTAATTCCTTATGTTTGTTATGCCTTTTATTTTATATTACATCTAAGGATGGAGACAAAATAAATTATTTCCTTGGGTGCAATTCCAAAGGTAAATTTTGGCTACAGATCTAGCTTTAGATCACAAAGGGTAGGTTCATATTTCTAGTTCGGTTCCTTTGGTTATTTTGTTCGGACCAAAACAATGAGCTCGCTTAGCGTTCAGACTGGCATTTTCAGGACTGGAATTCCTCCGTTTCATGCGCAAGTACAGATCTAATAAACTTTTATATTTGATTTTCGGGTCATATATCGTTTTCACTTCCTGTGTGACGGGGAGTGCAGGAGAAGGAGCATGCGCACACGTCATCCAGCTGGAGCAAGAGAGAGAGAGCACTGCGTTCGCAAAGTTCAGCTGTGTTTGTTTGTTCACTGCATTTCAGGGAGGAATGTTTTATAAATGGTGGATATAACGCTGGATTTGACGATCGTTTGAAAGCGATAGATGGCGTGGTCCAAGCTCTAAAAGATGCCGGTCATGAACTGCATGCGGTAAGTGAAACTGTGTCATATGTCGGTGTTTTGTTGGCAATCGGCATGTACGTGCATGAGTTACACAACAAAGTTATAGTGAATCAACAGTTATGCAGGGATCATGCGATGATGTATTGTATGCTCCTGTAGTCCCGCACCACCAAACCCCCCCGACGAAGGGGAACATGGCACGCCTGTTTTCAGAAATACTGTAATTGTACACCTGTATCTATCTTTTATAAATGTGATCAAACTAAAGACTTTTCGAAGAGATACAAAGTATGCAATACTACTCTACAGGAACTCAAGATTAATATAAGATTGGCAGAAACTGCATGTGTTACGGCCGCTTTAAAATATGTAAATAAAAAACGCATCACTTCTTAGCAAAGGCTGCATAACATTGTAACTGAATTCAGACTGAACTGATCAGGGGCCTAAAAAACTGTAACGCTGAAACCGTCTGAAGATTGTTCAGATGGGTAGGTGTTAAACACACAGACACAGAACATACTTTTTAGGACTTCTTAAAAGCCACATTTATGTACAGATGTGAAAGGTTTTTGACAGTTTTATGTTATTGTCATATGCTGTAATCTATTAGAAAATATATTAGAAAAATCATACTTTTTTGCATCTTAATATAAATCATTTCAGCAGAGCCATTTCAGATCATTTAGGGGTTGGTTAAACTGGATTGTGGATGGTACATAAAACAAATGGATTGTAAAAGATTTCTGATCATATGAACCCTTCAGGGGCGTAGATTGCACAGGTAAAATTCGTAAATTCGCCCCCCACACTTTTTCATTTGACAGTTGTGTTCTCGACATGTTGAGGTTTTAATGGAGCAATATATATAAATGCAGAATGATTTAAAATTCAAAAAGACAAGATAGTTTATAAATGACGTTTACGTTTCTATGTTTGTCACGTCACGACACGCCCAGGCTCGCACCCGCGGTCCCGCACTGTATCCATCATTCATAGAGGTCGAGATGAGTTCAAAGCGGCAAAAAACTCTTCACTCCTTTTTTAAGAAAAAGTCAAGAAGCGTAAGTTGGCATGTGGTGCACAATGTTGAGTGACTCTGCCTATTGCTCTTGTTGAATAATCAGCAAGTTTTGATGTTCTTTATATGGAGAAAAAAAAGCTGCCTTGACAAACATGCACTTATTTTCAGTGTACTTTTCCGTAACGTCTTTTATTTTAACACGTAAGATTGTTATCAGAACCCTTCAAATAAGAATTAAAATAATGTTGAACTGAGATTTTACAGCGTTTTGCAGCATTGTGACATGTTTACTCAGCCAATTCTACATAAAGTATTTCAATCAAGTATGCAAATATTGACGATCTGATATAGGAACAATCTTAAATTTGGGCTGCTTTCCTGTAGCTCAGTGGTAAGAGCATTACGTTAACAACGCAAGGTTGTGGGTTTAATCCCAGGGGTTTGCACTTATGTATAAATGTATAGGATAATCCAATGTAAATCGCTTTGGATAAAAGCGTCTGCCAAATGCATAAATGTAAATGTCATTATTGCACTAATTTTACGTTTTTATGTGTTGTCAAGAATGAACAAGAAACAGGTTTGTTAGGGCAGAAAATAAAACCTGTCAATTAGACAAGGGTTAACTGAAAAAAAACAGGTATAACACTAGACATTCCGCCCCCCCCCCACTTTTGAAATGATGGCTATGCCCCTGGAACCCTTAGATCAGTGGTTATCAACCAGGGGGGACGCAGAGGTTCAGAATGTGGGGCGCGACGGTTCCCTGAAACCCCAACCTTTGGAACTCAATCGCGAATGCACATAGGAACGCGATTGTAAATTGACGGAGGGCAATGTTCCATCTGAATCTGAAACTCATTGTAGGTCCTGCGCAGTGCAGTTTTAGGCAATAGGCAAACGTCCTCTCAGGAAGCAGTAGCATTACCTCTACATCATCTTAAGAAACAGGTAGATCATATAAGTATGTTTGTCTTTCAGACTGTAATTTCAGAATAAGCGCAAGTCTCTCTCTCTCCCGATGAGTTCAGAGTGCTTGTGAAGGTAGTGGCTTGTAAATAAAGTGCCTTTTCATATATTTCTGAACTTGGACAGCTTTTTAAAAAGCTACTTTCAACAGGCAAATGACACCACACCACGTCTGTATTATAAACTGAGAAATAAACTATCCCTCGTGTTAAAATCAATGAAACGCGCACCGTTCTCGTGATCTGACAGATTAATCCTTTTGGAATAATGCCCAAAACACTACAACTTTGTAATGGTTTTAATGCAAAAAGCTAATGGTTCACCATTTTAATTGAAACCATTAATTTCTGTGATGGTTACTTTTGGGATCTTTTGTTTTTATGAGCAGGGTTGTTATATTAATAATCTGATCTCTCATAATCTGATCAATTTGTCATATACAGGTATTTTTTGCTTCTTTATATATAGTATATATACTATATCTAACATATTTTACACATTATCTTTTCTATCCTCAATGTACAGTATGGGGGGGCTGGGCAGTTCTTTAAATGGGTTTACGGGGGGCGCGGCCATGAATAGGTTGAGAACCACTGCCTTAGATAAAGGACCTGTAATTTTTGTATCACAAACAACTACAACAACACTGACATAGCAACTTCAGTAAATCACTTTATGAATCGTATCTGCTGGTGTCACAAACACATATATGCATGCACACGTTAATACATAAGTTTGCATTCTGGTCAGGTGTGTGCTATAAAGAGAGCAGTTTCACAATTCTCATTCTACCCAATTTTCCTTTGAGAGGATCCTTTACCTCTTTCTCAAAGCTCAGTTTGAAAAAGGAGCTTTGGTGTAAGCTCACAGGCCACTAGGGAGCGATTCCCTGCTGACGCTCCAAAAAAAGAAGCTTCAAGGGCCCACGATGCCGCGGTGCAACGTGTAAAGGAAAAATACAGTGATTAAAAGTGAAATGTTTGTTTGAAGTTTATGTTATTTTTGAAAAAACCTTTCTTAAGAGGATTTCGAAAAGAAACTAATGGAGAGGCGAGTGAGAAAAAGAGCAGAATAACTTCCCACCAGTCGCGATTTCTTTAAGACTGCAAGGGAAGCTCAGCTTCCCCTATAATTGTCAAAAAATGAATGGTCAAATATATGTACTATTATGTTAACATTTTATTGACTAAAAATGCATTAAACACGTTCATCTCGAACGAAAACAATTTCGTTCAGAATCAGCTACTTAGGTCGGCTGACTCGATTTCCTTCTCATTCATTCCCGTAGCGTACATGCATTACTCTGTTGAAGCCCAGCGTCCATTGACTTCAATGGGGCTGCTTTAAACAGTTTTTTTCAGTGCTTAGAAACAAGACGGTCATTGGATAATGCTGCGATTATGTCCCGCCCACGGACGCTCAGCGTCTCTGGGATGAATGGAGGAGTGGGCTGGCCCGGACTCCGAGCGTCTGCGTGATGATTGGAGGGTCTGTCATCTCTTTTTAATCCACTTTTATGTCCTAAAACGCTCGTTTTTTGGGGTCGACAGCTTATAAAAACGTATTTCTTGTTTTTTTTTTAGCTTGTTTGCTATACACATTGTCACATATCAGCTTTTAGACATTGTTTTTTTTTTTGTTATAAATCATAAATGACAAGGAGGCGGCAGCTTCTCGCAATGCAAAGAGACGGTTGGTGTGGGCGTGGTCTTCAGATTATGACGCGTATCACTCTGTGTCTCCATTTCCAACTCAGTCCCATCGCGGATTTTGCATGTGTAGTCGAAAGACAAACTGCTGCAACCTTCATCGTATATTTCACACAATTTCACACCACATTCATTGTTTCAGTTTAACATAATTCCCACATTTCCTCCCGTTGAGTTAAATATATATATATATATTAGATATATTAGAGCATTTTCTTGAAAAGGAACGTAGGGCAGAATTTACATATAAAGAAATGGACAATTTTTATGATTTAGGCCGAAAATGAGCTTCCCCTCTTTAAAAGATCAGCAGCCGCCACTGCTTCCCACATATTAGGTAGAGTGTTTCCGTAAGCAACCGTCCCGCAGGTGTCGGGCCTTAAAGGTCTCAGGATGTGTTCAAACCTTCTAAACCCCTAATTAACCTAGATATAATGCTGTGCCAAGAACAATAAACAAAGTAAATCATACCGTAGATGCGCAAATGAGATGCATGAATATTGAATACAGCAGCATTTTAAATATTCATATCGCAACTAAAAATCACATCAATATAGCATCTCTGCTGGGTCACGTAGCACAATGTACATTATTTACAAAAGTGTTTACGTCTAATCTCACCACACACTACACCCTCACTGGTAATAGTGTTACTTTGATTTTCCGTCTTGCAGAATGAAGAGAATCTTTTTGATGATCAGACTATGCTAAATGAAAAGTCTCCAGAGAGGAAGCATTCTAACAGATGTACATTAGTATGCACCCTCCAGACCAGGCTGCTGGGCTGGCCGAGCCTGGTCAGAGCTACATCTGGACCAGGTCACTACCGTCTCAGTCCCAAAGCTCATTATGGGGAATTATCAAGACAGTACCAACAGCAAAAGTATGAAGAGGTCAGTCTAGACGACACTGTCAAAAGATTAGGAGGATATATTCACACACAAAACTGTCACATTTACCTACGCTATGACTTAGACATGAGTACCCTAGAGTCTAGCCGAAAGAAGATTCACCTTACATGAGAGAACTTTGTAACAAGGAAGGAATGGGAACCATATAAATGAGCTGCTGCCAACATATGTATCTTAGCATTAAACTAATCAAAGGGATTTCAAATAGCTCTATTCCTGCAGAGAATGACAAATGGGCCAAAAACACGACCAATTCATTATCTGGAACTTTTGGCAGATAGCTGCAAAAGAACGAAAGAACTGGTTGTCTCTCCTCTCATAAGTCATGGATAATGAGAGATTTAGAGGCAAAGAACATGGATCATATTTTGAACATGATAGCTGCAGAGGATCTGAGACACCTTCCTAATCGCTCTCATCGGACGGAGAGCCCTTACACCAGTCCACTTGTTATTCTTCAGCAATTACGAATTCCTCTGATGGCATGACTTTGCATAAATAACAGCTAATTGAATATAAATAGGATGTGATGGTATTTGATTATCTGTTTTTCATTTTCTCCAAAGATTATGCAAATGGCCTCATCTGCATATCTCCATACATGAAAAATAAGATGAAATGTCGGACTAGATTATTCTCTGCCATCATTACAGGCAAACTTCTTTAATCTCATGAATTCGGGATTAGTTTCACATTTTGGTGTGATGCTCCAATTTGGCAAGACGAAGAAGGTCATTGAGACGGCGGGAGCTTTTGTTTGCTTCAGTAGGTGAAGACAATAGACCTAATGGAGTTTAAAGTGGCTTTGTTATTTTTCTTTAAGCTCGACTGAGTCGTGGAATTCTTCAGACCTGCTCATTGTTGGTGGGCAGATACGGTGTGCGCAGATGATGAAGAGCTTTGCTGTGGCACAGTCTGTTTGGAGTAAACAGGAAAAAAATGAAAAGCCTATTACAGGAGTAGATGGTGAATTACAGTTGTGTCTGGGACTTCAACCCCACTGTGAGAAATTGACTGTTGCAATTTGACCATATGTGTCAGGGTTCCTGTCTAGTGTGTCTTTGTTTTCACTCGTGTCAATGTTTTGTCCCTTGTTGAGCACATTGTATGGGTTACAGCCTGCCATGTGCTTTGCTGTAAGTATTGTGTAACTCCGCCCCCTCGTTACCCTGTTGTCTCCTCGTTATCGTTTCAGTCTTCTCACCTGTGCTAATCAGTGTTTCATCTCTTTTCTCTCCTGTCTCGTCTTCAGTTTGACTGTCACCTGGTTTACTCGTTGTCTTTTCTCTCATCCCTCCTGTTTCTAGTTTGGGTTTTGATTTCCTTCCCTTCATATTCCCTTCTGGTCTACAGTCCGTTGTCAGATTGTTGCACGTTACATGTATATATTATGCTATAGTTTGTCTCAGCCATGACTGCGCGCAAGCGTCGCGTCTAGTCGCGTCTAGTCGCGTCTAGTCGCGTCTAGTCGCGTCTAGTCGCGTCTAGTCGCGTCTAGTCGCGTCTAGTCGCGTCTAGTCGCGTCTAGTCAAGGTCTTGATTTTGTTTGCTTTATATTTTTGTCATTGCCAATTCTTGGTTACCCTGGGTACATCTAGTTTGTTTTGTGGTTTCTCAATCCCTCGTCTCTCACAGAACCCGTTCACTATAATACCTCGCACTGCCTACAGCCGAGGGCAAGACCTCCGAGTTCACAGTTCTCCCTCTCCTCGGGAGAGTTGTTTGGGTCGAGTGATCTCCCCGCTTCTCTACTTCCTTCGTGGTCTTCTCTCCAGGAAAGTTCCTGTGAGTCTCGTCTCAGCGCTGATCATCTCTCCGACGGGTAGAGCTTCTCCCCGCCGGTAGTTGTGCTGCCGGTGGTACCTGGCTGGGGACTTATTGACACTATATTTTCTTCTTTGATCACCAATAAACTGTTTACCCTGCAATTGAGTCTACCTGCCTGGTATATCATGAAAATGTGGCTGACCATTTATATTTTGTGATTAATTCACTTCAACGGATAAAATAAGATGCCTTTAAAATGCCTTCATGGATAAAGGGCAAAAAACTGTTAAAGGCAGTAATAATAAAAACATTAAGCACATTAATTGTCTAATAAGCAATTTTTTTGGAGGATATATTGACAGAAATGCAATATAATCTACAGAACTGTCTTCAGAGGTGTACAAGCACCTTATAAAATGAAGCGTTATGTTTTCATTACCTTAGAATGAGCTATTTCTATCTACATACATCTGCGTGGAATTTGCCATGTTTCTACAGTAGCCCTAAACGGACAAACTGCTGAACAGAGTGTAAATTGTAAATACGTTATCTCCTTTGGTGTCAGTCACCATAGTGCTTCGAAAGGGAGCGGTGGAGTGAGCCGTTGGTTGCAATTCGTAATCTCACCACTAGATGACTGATAGATAATGACATACACTGGACCTTTGCTAAGTTTCTGATAAAAACACACATATATTTTTTGCTCTTCAGGATACAGTTTATTCAAACTTAAGCAAATTTAAAAGATAAAGGCTATTTTTGAGAAATACACAAGGTGTTGTTACGAACACTGCAAACTCATTTTAGATCAATCTGGAAGGATTATGTACAAAGCTACTTCAGAGACTGCTTTTTGATTGGATTCTGCCCAAAAGTCCTTCTTTCGATTTTTATTAAGATCGGTTTTGTCAGGCATAACACTGATCACCCAAAATAAGAGGCTAAGCTGATGCAGAGATTGCCAAGTAATAGTGAATTAGAAAGTTTAGAGGGGGAGGGAAAACATACAAAAGTATTTAATAAAGACGACCTGCTGCGGTTTTGGCCTCTGTATAAATCTTCAGTGTCAAAAGAGAAGAAAAAAATTAAGAGAAAACAAAGATGGACAGTTTAAATCAAAATGTGGGGTCACAATTGCTATAGCAAGGAGTCTAGAGAGTTAACTTTGTAAATACTTTGCGTATATATTACATCTAAATAGTGTCACATTCCGGCTTTAACCATTCAGGGTTCAGTTGGGTCAAATTAGATTCCAGAAGCTTCAGCTTGGTTGGACGATCAAAGGCAACCAAGTTATTTAATCCATATTGTTGCTGGAAGACAAATTAGCCGGCAGTGCAGAGGGGACAGACGCCTTTGAAACGCCTGAGATTGCATGCATAACCAAAGATCTGTGGCATTTGACATCTACAGAATGGGAAATGAAAGAGTGAGGCATCAGCTGGAGTTGTAGGCCCAAAGGTGGTGGGAGGGAATGTGCGTCTCTTGAAAACACGATTGATTTGCTTCTTAGTGTCAGCCAAGTTGCAGATATGATTACGGATTGCTGAGGAGATTCACTTGAACGCTCATAGACATGGTCCGGGTGCAACCTACATGGAAATAAGTGCTGGAGGCTTGTTGACGGATGTGTGGCCCTCCCTTTGCTCTTGTTCATCATTATAATTGGGCACAGTTCAGCCTGAGGAGATCCCTGCGTCCTTAGCCATTCATTTTGAATTTTAAAGAGCTGTCACTCAAACTTCGGATTTGTTTTTTTTAGGCCAAGTTAATATTCGAGTCTAGTCAAAGAAACGCACATTTTCTTCCGCTCCTTTTTAATCCGATTGATTTGCAAATCTAGGGAAGGACAGCATGACAAAATTTCACTTTAAATTTCACAGTTTTTAATCATATGGAAGAAATTGAGTCTGTTGAGCTATTTGTCTCTATCATGATGCCCTTAGCTATTTGGTTTGGATTCAAAGCTTTCAAGAAACACAGTTATGTATGGAATACTTGATTCTCATTGGCCGCAATTTCAGCTGTAAACTATTATTATATAAAAATGTAACTTTCCTGTTTTACTTTGTTTTGTTTTTTACAAACTTCTATATTGCAATGGACAATTTTTATTTACAACTAAAAGTTATATTTTACACCCACATGTTTATTTATTTGGTAATGGTATGTAGTATTGTAATTAGCAGGACAATGCGCAGTCAGCCGGTCATTATCACAAAACACACCTGTTCAAGTGTGAAACACGATTACCCTGGGCTTTAATGTGTGATAGTGATCAGACTGTACAGTACACAATCTCTTATATAGTGACATCGTGATTTAATGTGCCACTACACAATGCAATTACAACTCACTTTAATGATAACAGCATTCTATACTTTACATATGGTGTTTCGTTGGCTTGCTAAAAGTAGTTAACAAATCTGAAGTGAACCACTACAATTCTGCACAGAAACAATATGAGCAAACGCTGCCTGTGAGCTGGCATATTTATTGCAAAAGCAAATGGGATTTTCTTCTCTCATGTGGAGATGGAATACGGTCTATTTGCCATTATAATTCACCCCAGACAATCATGTTAAACCAACTCTTCCTCACTGCCCCGGGTGAATTTAATCCCACATTTATTATATTAATATGCATATTATTTGAAATTAAGGACAGTTAAGACAGCATCTGACAGACAGGCATAACAGTGATGTATCTGAAGAAGTATAGGTTTTCAAAGGAGCCACTAGTGCAGCAGTCACAAATCATATATTCAGAAATCAGGTATTTACTGTAACACATTGGGCCTAGTCAAGATTGTTCTTGCACATTATCATAAACGTAAATATGAAATAAGACACAGTGATAGAGTATGCTAAAATAACATTAACGTCTTTATTAGTTATATGATAACTACGTTTAAGAAGCCAACTGTAACATTAAAAAACATATATTACATATCATTACACAATCTTACAAAAACCCAAGGTGTTTCTAAACACACAGGCTAGGGCCAATTCATCTAGATAAAGAAAACACTAAATTCACTTGATTTTAAAATTGTATCTGCATTAATGTGTACACCACATTATTAATGTTTAAATAATTCCAATAGATTTGATTACTTTTGTTTTTATAAATTGGCATGTCAAACATCTTTACATGTTTTTATACAAAATACGTTTTTATAAAAATATATCCGTAGTTTAGCAGACAATACTTTAACATGAAACATTAAATGTGAAGTAAGTGATTTATGAGAAACACTGTTGAACATTAAAATAAACACTGACATTTTGTGAATATTTGCTATATATAATGTATGTTCTCTGTGTGTGTTGAACAAAAAGCTTGCTATTACGCTTATGAAGAAAGAAAACAAGCAAGCGTTTAATATTTTGATGGCAAAGAAATGAAGGCAGGATTGTGTTTCTTTTGAGGAGGGTTATATTTGTTTGAGTTTCTCAGAAATTAGTTACTGCACTTTTACAACTACTGTGAATTTTATTATATTTAATACATTTCCCTTTCCGAGTATAACATGCAAAGATAAGCAAGCCATCCATGGAGTGAGTGTCTATAAGCATCAAAGTGTCTCTCCGAGCACCTTGGCAATGCAACAATGGCTAAACCATTTGCAAGAGTTTGGGGAGGGGCTACAGTATCTGTCTGATCAAACATTGTAAAACATGAGCAGCAATCGAGAAAAATCATTTCCGCACCTCACCATCAGTGGTAGAAATAAATCCCACAGCAGTTCTAAAAATGTTTGTTTTTCAAATGATTAAATACTGTTATTGACCAAAGTCAGGTAGTTACCCCTTCCTGTTTGCCTAGTCCTTTCATCATCCATGGACATCTAGTGCTTTGATATGCATTATGAAGCCTAATATATTTTTGTCTCTGTGTGTCTCTCTTTCTTTCTCTCAAGATGATGAAAGCATGAATGCCCAGCTGAGCCTGTTTAAATGACCACTGCAGAGAGCCTTTATTCTCTCCCAGACAGCTTTCTCTATGGCACACAGAGCTTTTGATGCACACACAGTCCATCCTCCTCAGTAACAGTTCAGACAGCTGTGCAAAGCCTTACCAAAACACAAGGCCCCTCTATCTCCCCCTCTTTATCTCACCCCCACAGGAAATAATAAAAACCTACCGGACAGCTAACCTTTCCAGTGCCAGCTGTCACCGGCTTGGACTGAAGATGAGATATTTGTGAAGGCTATTGTCCTTTTGAAACAGTCGGGGTTGGAAATGGGTGACAACGCAGGCTCCCAGAAATTAATTGAATATTTAATCAGGATGAGAATCTAAAGGAATTTGTCAAGCTTCTTCGCTGTTGACTTTTCCCCCCTCACTCAGACAAATGAGACACTGTCTAAACAGCACTGGCGGATGACACACTCTGCAGCCCGTCACGGCATCTCTGACGCATGCAGAAAGAACTTTGCAAAGAGAATCAGCTAAATTGATTCTTATTAGGCAAATCCGTAGAAACGTGGCGCTTCGCTGGACTTAAGCCGTCATATGCAACTTGAAACTTTGCCAAAAAGAGTATTTCGTTTATATTTCCATCTGCTTGGTTCGCAGGTGTTCAGAATAAATTTATTGGGATGAATGTATCATTAACTATCCGAATATTTTACAGCCCACACTCAACAGTGAGGTTTATCACACCTAAGATAGGGGGTCATTGAGGGTGGCTTAACGAAAGCTAAATTTGAAAAAGTTACGTTGCTTGAAAACTAAAATATATTATCTATTATTATTATATATAGAGAAGACTATATATATAGCAACATATTCAGTATCTATATAAACTGTTACCAATCCAAACTGCACATAGGAGATAACCATAATGTAGGCAGAAGAATAAGTCATTCACAACACTAAGAAACTGATTATTACAACTTCAAATATTACAAATGAAGGTGCTCTTGAAAGTGAAGGTGCTAAAATAAAACCTACTAAACAACCTTTCAGCTATAGGTGCTTAAAATATTTTTACTTATGTGAAGGTTTCATGTTTGTTACTGGCATTTCATGGAATCATACACCCTGAAAGAGACCTTCATTTTTTAAAGTACACTATGTTCTTAATGCTTAAACATAAATGCAAATGAACCACACGCCATTTAATATGGAGATAAAGACATTTAGAAGTCTGAATTCTAACTCTAGCTGATTTTAGTGGTAGATTCATTAAAGTAACAATAGCAAAGAAGTAATGGCACAATCAAACCTGCTTCCTCTCTTTCAAACCATAACCTTGTTCATATGTAATTGTGTTTCTTATTCCTGGTCAAGCTGATATTGCTTCAACTGGGTTTTGATTACCGCACCATGCTCGCTCAGCTAATTAAATGGGACCAAGAAAGAGTTGTATGTTCCTGTCATTAAAAGAGCACAATGGCCTCTGAAATTAGGTAATTATTGCAGAAAAATCACACTAAAAAGGTCAGCCTAGGAACGGTAGTTCTTAAATCATCTACAGAAATACCAAAAGAAAAAGTGTAAATTTAAAGCACAATTTACCTGTGCATTTCTGTCACGGAATTAAAGAGCACACATGTTCCTGAAAAGTTCAATTCCTAAAATGTTAAATTTGAAAAAAAACAGCTCAATCAGTTTAATACTTCAATCTGATAGTTAACTGGTTTCACAGAAGGCATAGCTTAAGCAGGGACTATGCCTTAGTGTTATTAAGATATTTAGACGTTACTGTTGTAAAATTGCCTTGGAATTGTTTTTACTGGTGTGCCTTTTGAGACAAAACATTGGCACTGGTATATTTTAAGATATGTCAGAGAAAGTTATTTTCAGTTAAGACAGCTCAAACATTCATTTTAGTGTGGGACTAGCCTTTAGCCTTGTCTGTGAATTCGGGCAGTGATGTTTAGATATGAATTATGTCATGGGCCCTTGACGTCCAACACACTCACAATTTATAACTATTTTACAATTTGGCCAAAAGTAGACTTATTCATATTAATTTGTATTCAAACATCTCCTTCATATGGTTTTCTACAATCCCCTTATTAGTTCTAAGGGTGAAACATTGTGGTTTAATTTAATCTACAAATCGATCAGTTGATTACATCCTGATAACTAAAATCATCCATCATATCAGCACATATCTAGATACATCCCATCAAATGTACTACGCCGTTTTGATCGAGCTTGTAATGCATTGTGGCAACGCTATGAACTGCATGAGTTTCTCCGAGCTGAGCTCATCGAGGGCAGACAGATTCTCAAGTCTCTAAATACTGGCCATCTGTCTGTAGTGTGGCCCAGATGAGCATGATTTCTTCCCCTCCTGTTTGTCAAGCCTGTGTTTCAAGGTATTTGTTTGTAGACTGGGTGACGGGGAAGGGAGCATCTGGCAATAATAACACCCTGGAAATGAGAAATAGACCAGCCATTCCGGTGGATATTATGACTGAATCATCTGAAGGGGATATTCTGCGTCTCTTCCCGATGATTAATCAGTATACTGACCAACAGGGATTTCCAAGAAGGCCTTCAACAGGCGTTATGGGATGTTTTTAGTTCTGCATTCTAGAATGTCTTTTTCTTTAAAGGTGGAGTGGTTGATTTGGAAAGGTACTAATTTTAGCCTGCTAGCACGGAAATTCTAATCCCACCCTCTATTTGATTGGCCGTCCAAAGCCACGCCTCCTCCAAATACATTAATTTATTTAGTAAATACATGTAACGAATTACAAACTAAATCCATTAAATTCTTCCAAAAGCATGTACAGTACATACCTGTCCAAAAGAAAGAGAGCAACCATGGTATGGTCTTTCTGCCGGAGCCGTCTCCATCATGTAAAGCTGAACTGATGTTAATTCGAGTTTTTCTTCTTTCATGATCCAGACGTTTTTTCGTCAGTGCTTTTTCAAAACTGACTTTCATGTTGTAGATTTACTTGTTGTCGGTTCAGCGGGAAAGTTGCTGGTTGTTGCTGATCGTCCGCCATTCTCCCTGCATTGACACAGCGGATGCAAGCGCGCTGATGACATATTATGTCTACGTGAACAGGGTGCGCAGTGGTATGCAAAATACGTTGGCTGAAAATGTACACATGACCAGTCACAGCGTTCGGCCAGAACGTTTTGATAGGGCGAACGTTTTTTGGTCCTACCCCTTTCACAGACGATATATAATAATGAAAGTATTATTTGAACACTATACTTAAAGAGATTTCCAACCAGCATGACAAAAAAAAATCCTGTACAGAATTACCTATTCTACCTTTAAACCTCAATGAAAGCACGGTGGCTCTGTAGTGCTTAACTGCTATGGGGTTATACATAGCTCATTCGTTGGATGTAAAAACTGCATTCAAATTTGGATTTAACTAGAGCAAATGCAGAGCTGTTTGATCGGGAAACATTGTCGGACAGTGGCAAGATGATAACATAAAGCTGGTTATCTGCTGCCTACAGTGTCATGGATTTGTCATGTTGTTGTTGCGAAACACGCCAGAAAGGCGATTATTACAGGCAGGAGATGGGAAAAGTTAGAGGAGCATGCGAGAGAAGTTCAGAAGGGTATTAGATGACAACAGCAGGTGTCTCAGGGGATTCTTCCTCTGATCTTACCTCACAGCAAGAATGTAATTAAACAAATTTCACAAAAGTGCTATAAGAGGCAGAGAGGAACATGTACAAAATTCTGTTGTAATTTCTTCAAGCTGAAGAGCTTCATATGTTTGTGAACGTATATTTATTAAAAAGAGGCAACGTGGAGTGACATCCTGTTTGTCTTAAGCAGCATGGGTGCTTCATTCATGTCAGGGTTTGGGTATAATCAGTGCTGACAAATAATGCCACTATCAAGTCATGCAGGGCTGCAGCCAGTCTCCAGCATGAGGAATCTGGTTTGTTTTCAGCACCACACTGCAGTGGACAGCACCCTCCATAGAACCGCCTGCTGCTGGGTTGCTGTCGCTCATATCTGCCATTGTTTTTCCCTCCTACACTCTGTTTCACGCTATCAATTATAGGCTCATCCTTAATGATCGTGGCCTCTGAACAGTAAGTTACTTATGTACTTTGGTTGTTAACTCAAGACTTCAAAACTGCATGTTTAGCAAAGCATGTAATTGCGAGTCTAGTTTGAGATGTTGCTCAATCCCCCCCTGCTGCTCGATTTCCTCACAATGTTAAAAAAATCGCCTTGTCATTTCCGGCTGAAGCTTCTGTCTTTGCAAATTGTTTTAACAAGAGTTTTTTGCAATGGCCTTGAATAGGGGTATGAGTACGGCCATGAGTGTTTAGTGTTTTCAGACATTCGTCTTTCAAATTTGGGCCACTTTACTTCAAAGAGTAATTATGTAGAGTAATAATAAAAACAGACTCATAAAAAAGTACAAATGAAGCAGCTCATTAACTTTATTCTTTAGGGGTACCAGCTGTGATCAGCTTGTTCGTTACTTTGAGGCAAATACAGTTAGATGAATGATTATATCCACTTTGTGAAAGCAGGGAAATGTACAGTATTGTTCCTATTGAAAGCTGGATATTGCAACGAATCAACTGAATACATTTATATGAAATAAATGAATTGACGAGCCTATCAATTTTCTCATTGAAATACACCATGCAGAAGGTGTCACCAATCTCATTCGTAAAAAGCGTTGCAAACAGATGACAGCAATTAGGAGGAATAAATTAGAACGGTCTCACAACAACACAAAATTATGGTGAGCGATTGAAATAAGGAAAAGATTTTAAAGCTCCTTTAATCAATAATGAGGAAACGCATTTAGGAGAGCAGAACATTTTCGACAGGCGTTTATTTTAACAAATTAAAAATGCATGTTTGGGGCTATTAATAAATGATTTGGGCGTAATTGCAATGGAAATACAGCAGAGTAAGGTGAAGTACAAAAATCTTTGAAATAAAAATAGTGCCCTTGACAGGCTATTACTGGGAAAAGCAGGGGAAAATATCAAATAGCAGCACAGAATATATATGGCGTACATTGTAAAAGAGGTTTATATCTTCATTTATCATACAAGGGTTTTCAACCCTTCTGGTCCATGTCTTATCACTCAGGCCAACAATACACACTTAACTTTGATGTCTCACCAGCATCCACGACTTTCAGTCAACACAGTTGTCACTTAAGGATAAAGTGAGTAACATCTGCCTAACATTGTTGGCTAACTATCATGTAAATAGACCCCCCTTCACACACCCCTTCATGTTAAAACCATAACATAGGACCTATGAGACCTGATGCTAGAGAGTGCAGAGACAAATGTCTGGGATCATAAATACTAAATGATAGGTAATTAGATACACGTGGGAAAAACTACTTCCCTTTCTGTCGGTCTCTCGACGTTGTGTCGAGAACGACAGATGGGGTTCGCCCTTGAGAACCAATCAACTCTGACTACTATAGAAAAGGCCAATGAAATTTGGCGAATGAAATTTGCATGCCGGGCTCCGCCCCCGGATATCCGGTATAAAAGGAAGCCGGCGTGCAGCATTCATTTACCTTTTGTTCTTCAGAGCCTTCGCTCATGACTACGAACAGAACGAATTCTATGGATTCTTCTTCTTCTTCTACATTGCTGGATCTACGACGTGTAGCAGCGGATCGTCCCTACCTGCAGCGACCTTCCCCTGGGCGTCTCGGCAGTTCCGGAGGTGATAGAGATTTTTTCTAAAAGGTCCTTTTCAGGACTGACTGAGCATTCTCCAGCGCGGCATGTCCCGCTGTTCTCTTGGGTGCGGCACCCTCATCGAGGAGGGGGATGGACACGATCGCTGCATTAGGTGTCTGGGCGTCCAGCACACTGAAGCAGCGTTCGTTGACACATCTGCCCGCATCTGTGGCTACGGCCCCGATGACCACCCACGTTAGCAGCGTTAGTGATATGGGGAACTCTGCGAACGTAAACCCGCCAGCCAAGTGCTCACGGGCCGATCGCACCCCGATTCGCTCTTCTGAACGTTCCCCAACCGGCGGTGGCATACCGTCCGGATTCTCACGCACACACTCGGAAACGATGTGTGACGTAGATGAGATGTCGCTCGCAGCATCGGAGGGAGATTGGCATCCGACTCTGACGAATCCGAGCTCCACCCCCAGCGGTCGAGTTCAGGAGGAAGCAGAAGTGATGTCATCCGTGCTAACCCGGGGATATGTGGTTCCTGAGGTCGGAGCGCGGTGCAAACCGCGCCCACCCCGGGTGCCATGTTTTTCCCGGGGGGTGCATGAGGAGCTGTGTAAAACTTGGAGCGCTCCACTCACGGACCGTTCCGGTGAAACCAGCTCCGGCTCCCTTACTTCCCTCGATGGTGGGGCAGCCAAGGCTACGTCGAGATCCCCCCCCGGGTGGAACGTCCGCCTGCGGTGCACCTGTGCCGCGGACGGCTACCACCTGGGGGGGAATCGGCGACGCCTACCGTCCAAAGCGCGTAAGACTTCGGCACCACTGGTGTCGAAAGCTTGCGATGCCGCGGGCCAGGCTGCCTCCTCTCTCTATGCCATGGCCATCCTGCAGGTCCGCCAGGCCAAGGCGTTGAGAGAGCTCCACGAGGGTAAGGCCGACCCGGGTATAATGCAGGATCTCCGTACCGCCGCTGACAGCGCTCTATGGGCGACCAAGGCGGCGACACGGACCCTGGGTCGGACGATGTCCACGGTAGTGGTCCAGGAGAGTCACCCCCGGCTTTACCTTGCGCAGAAGAGTGACACCAAGGAAGTCCGCTTTCTTGATGCACCCATCTCGCAGGGTGGGTTGTTGGTAACACCGTCGAGGACTGCGCTCAGCAGTTTTTGACGGTGAAGCAGACAGTGGCAATTAGCCACATTTACTCCACGCCGCGACTCGGCCGCCTAGGCCTCCGAGATCCCGCGTGACGTCTGCTTCCCGGCAACCCAGGACCCCTTCGACATCGGCTCCGGTTTCTGTGCCCCCACAGGCGGCACCCCGGAAGCGGAGGTCGAGGGGGAAACCTCCACCCCGTCAGCAACCTTCTCCCGAGAGGGGACACTGACGGGAAGACCCCAAGGAGAACAACATCGGGCCCGACCTTCACAGCCACGGCTCTGATCGGTCGGTACGGGACGGCTCCTGCCTCGTCACCAAAGCCGGGCCCTTTTCAGGGCCTGGCGCCCACTTACTCGCAGAGTTTTTCCGTTCTCCCCGGGTGTACTTACAGCCGATCGCACACTCCACTGGACTGTGCCCGGCGACCCGACCTTACGCCCTGGCGAGGCGTTGGGTCGTACACACACGACAGCTCCTGGCATGGCGTCCTCCGCGGGGGTAATACCCCTCGGATTGATGCACATGAGACCGCTCCAACACTGGCTACAGAGTCAAGTTCCGAGGACAGCGTGGCACACCGGCAGCAGGCGCATGGTGATGACGCCCTGCTGCCGACGCACCCTAACCCCTTGGTCTTCCATGACCTTCCTCCGAGCGGGGACTCCCCTCGGGCAGGTTACGAGGCACGTCGTGGTGACGACGGATGCCTCGCTGCAGGGGTGGGGCGCAGTGTGCAACGGGCACGCAGTAGCGGGGCGCTGGACGGGCCCTGTCTGCGCTGGCATATCAATTGCCTAGAGTTGTGGGCTGTGCTGCTTGCGCTGAGAAGGCTACGGCCTCTAGTGCGGGGCCAGCACGTGCTGGTCCACCTGGACAGCACGACAGCCGTAGCGTACACGCCAGGGTGGCGTACGCTCACGGCAGCTAACACGACTTGCCCGACGCCTCCTCCTGTGGAGTTAGCAGGTGATCCGCTCCCTGCAGGCCACACACATCCCAGGTGAACTGAACCAAACAGCCGACGCGCTCTCTCGTCAGTATACGCCTTGCGGAGAGTGGCGACTCCACCCCCGGTCCAGCTCATTTGGGTGCTGTTCGGACAGGCACAGATAGACCTCTTTGCCTCCCACGACACCACCCATTGTCTGCTTTGGTACTCCCTGACCGAGGCCCCCCTCGGCACGGATGCCCTGGCGCACAGCTAACCACGGGACGGGCGGAAGCACACCTTCCACCCCCAGGAGCCTCCTTGCACAGACACTGTGCAAGATCAGGGAAGAGGAGCACCAAGTGTTATTGGTTACACCGCACTGGTCTAACCACACTTGGCTTCAGAGCTGATGCTCTGGACAGCGACTCCCCCTGACCCATTCCTCTGACAGAGGACCTGCTCTCTCAGGGGAAGGACACGTTCTGGCATCCCAGATCAGACCTCTGGAAAACCCATGTCTGGTCTCTAGACGGGACGAGAAGATCCTGAGATGGCTACTCCCCCTATACGGCTGAGACCATCACCCAGGCTAGGGCCCCATCTACCAGGCGGTTACACGCCTCTAGACGGTGCCTCTTCTCGTCCTGGTGTCTTTCTCAACGAGAAAGACCCACTGAGGTGCTTGATCAGGACTGTGTTCCCTTTCTCACGAGACTGGAGACTAACATCTCCCCTCCACACTGAAAGTGTATGTAGTCGCTATTGCCACTCATCACAAATCAGTTGATGGAAAGTTTCTAGGGCAACACGACCTGGTCACCAGGTTCCTAACGAGCGCGAGAGGGCGGAAGCCGCCTCATCTCCGCTCCATACCCTCTTGAGACCCTAACGTGGGTCCAAGAGCCCCCAGAGGCTCCGATCTTCCTCACCTGAGTAAGACGGCCCCCCTGTGGCGCTCGCTTCCTTCAAGAGGGTAGGGGACCTCCAAGCATTCTCTGTGTCCCCGGATTGCCTTGAATTCGGCCCTGGTAACTCTCACGTTATCCTGAGACCCGGGCCCGGATACGTGCCCAAAGTTCCCACTACTCCCCTTCGGGACCAAGTGGTGAACTTGCAGGCGCTCCCCATCGGGGAGGAAGACCCAACCCCATCCGTGTTGTGTCCTGGACCGCACGCAGGGCTTCAGTAGCTCTGACCAGCTCCTTGTCTGTATTGGAGGACAGCAGAAGGGGAAGGCTGTCTCCAAGCAGAGGTTTGGCGCACTGGGTCGTGGATGCCGTTACGACGGCATTCCAATCTCAGAATCTCCCATGCCCACTGAGGGCTTACTCCACACGGGGTATAGCCACCTCCTGGGCACTGGCCAGAAGTGCCTCTCTAGCAGACATCTGTAGAGCTGCGGGTTGGGCTACGCCCAAACACCTTCGCAAGGGTTAACATCCTTCGCGTAAACCCGGTGTCAGCCCACGTCCTGCGTGGCGACATGTAGGACTGGCATCCGGGGGGGCGTATGCCTGCGAAAGCATCTTCCCACCCTCCAAGAGGTTGGGTCAGTGTGCTATCTACCTTTCTTCTTACCCAAACACATGGCTAAGAAACTGGTACCTCACCAACCTTCCTTCTTACCCAGACCTGGTTAAGAACAGGCATTCCATCCATCACTAAGCAAGCACCCCCTGGGGCTTGGCTGGGCAGAGCAGCCTTCCCCCTTAGGCCGGGATACCATATGACCTATCACAGATAGTTCTAACCGACCTGGTGCTATCAGACGCAGTATCACCCCCCGCCGTGGGCTGTTCCGTCTGCTATACCCTCATGACAATGGTTCCCACACATGGTAACCCATGAGCTTCCCCAGGTGGACCTCCACCTCGCGGTGAACTACCCAGTCCGCACGTTCCATGCATTCTCCTCCAAGGACGAGACCATATATAGATCTCCACCATATTCCTCCCCACGGGTAGGAGGTGGCCTCTGCAGCGCTTCTCTGATTAAGAGTTGCGCTTTTCCCGGTGTAAACCCGAGCCGGACGGCCTCTCGCCTATAGAGAGCTAAGGCCCCGTCCGTGAAAGGTTACCGGTCAGGGCTGTACCCATCTTTCTCCAAGAAAGCTCTGGAACCCCCCGACCACCACACTGGAAGGTTACAAGTTTCACGAAAGGTTCGAGCTGACACGCCCAGGCTTGTTACCGTCGCTTCGCTGAGATTGTGACGCGATACAGCGTTGTGGCGTTTTTTCCATAGGCAACCCCATCTGTCGTTCTCGACACAACGTCGAGAGACCGACAGAAAGGGAACGTCTTGGTTACGTATGTAACCTCAGTTCCCTGATGGAGGGAACGAGACGTTGTGTCCCTTATGCCACTAACACGTATCGTATTCTGCTGCAGTCGTGAGAGGCTCTCAGGCTCTTCAGAACAAGAGGTAAATGAATGCTGCACGCCGGCTTCCTTTTATACCGGATATCCGGGGGCGGAGCCCGGCATGCAAATTTCATTCGCCAAATTTCATTGGCCTTTTCTATAGTAGTCAGAGTTGATTGGTTCTCAAGGGCGAACCCCATCTGTCGTTCTCGACACAACGTCTCGTTCCCTCCATCAGGGAACTGAGGTTACATACGTAACCAAGACGATCTCACCCACACACCTGGAGGATAGAAGACAGTATCCATCCATTAAGGCAGAGAAGAGCAGGACACGGGAAGATGCTGAGACAAAAAGATATTGAGGCAGAGAATGAATGGGCTTGAGCTAAGTGCTGAAGCAGAGAGACAGGTGGGATGGGACGTAATGTGGGCCATGCTGTTTCTCCGTTTGGAAACTATGGGAAACTCAATCATGTCCAACTGGGACATTCTTGTGTCCTTAGGGTAACAGGGTGTCAGGTATTTCATTATTGAACTGTAAAGGTCCCTGTGGTCACCATGCAGTGGCCACTGAAGACTTTCACGTGTATCCACAAAGCATTCATTCATCACAACATACATTCCACATTAAAATCTAATAAAGAGGTCGATTAATACGTTTGTGCTTTTTGGGGTTAGCCATATTTTAATCTGAAGTCCCAGGAAAAGGACTACGAGGCAGTTATTCCTCATGTATCTCATTATGGAATAATGGGTTTTTTAATTGTCTTTTCTTTAACATTCATGTCTAAAGTATAACCTTTAATTAAGTTCTTAACAATTACTTTTTTCTTCTATTAGATAAGAGCAATTTCTGTCAACTAGAGTACTTATATAATTATTCTTATTTGGCTCTGTCAAATATACTCACTTTGGCCATCAAGGTGGCCGAGTTTATTCCTAATGCATTAAAAAAAAATCTATTTTAGCATTAAATTCAAGGAAAACTTTATATATGTTAAAACATGTGCTGGATAGTAGAATTTCAATGTTCAATAAGTGTAATAATGGTTATAATAAACACACTATCGTCATTTCAGGTATATACACACACACACACACACACAAAGACATTTTCAGGTCATAATTTTATTGAACGTACATTCATTTAAATATCTCAAATACAATTTTTAAGTTAAAAGTTTAGTTAAAAAATATATCATATCTTTTTACAAAACTTATATATATATATTACATAATAAATATATTATGTTAATATATATATTCCGATTCGATCAAAATCAAAATAAAAACTTTTTTTATCAACGTCTTTACTTGTTTACTGTGTTTCATATTTTCTAATTAAAGCCTGTCACTATTAAAGTCTGTCATTTTACAATATATAACAGTAGTATGTCTATGTAAAATGTATAGGCTAAATGATCTCATCTGTCAATTGGTTAAAATTATACACCCTTAGCAGTATCCAAGTTTTATTGCATCAGACTTAAGTTATTAATTGAACTATCACAAGTAATGACTTAAATGTACAAATGTCTTCCCCATGTCTAAGTTAAGGCAAACTTTTACTACTGACATCAATTTACACTTAATTGCCTAGACAGATTGTTCCATTAGTGAATGGATAGTACAGCCATAATTTAGGTCCACGATGGACCATTTTTTCGGCAAAGCTGCCTTTTGTACAGCTAAAACGGATGTATAATCTCACCCGGTGTAAACCAGGTCCTACAGTAGAATGTCCTATTCATACCCTGACATCCAGCTTACTTACATCTGTTTGTTGCCTTGCAGCTCAACGCAGGAGGCTGATTCCCTCTGAATTTTAAATATAAAGAAATAATGTGATTGAAGTCAGCGTATTAAGCAAAATCTTCTGTCTGGCTGCTGGATTGCTGAGCCCCGTTATCTCTCCCGCAGCGCGAACAGCTCCAACCGCAAGCTTTTTCCACGACGGGGAAGGCATCATTTGTCTCTCTATACATGCTGCCCTGCACAATCATGGAAAGAAAGAAGAGACATAGGGAGCTAAACATGGAGAAAAGAAAACTTGCGCTTTAAGACCAGAATTGACATTCATGGTGCGATATCGAACGACAGTTGGCCATTCTCCTATAAAATTGGCAATGCATATTTGTGTTATTCTCTCTCTCTCGCTCTCTCTCTCTCTCTGTGTTTTATTTCATTCTCTCTCGTTTCTCCCCTCCGCCGCCTGCCACGCTCGTGAGGAATCTCAATTATGGCAAGGTCACCTTTCATTCAACTGATCTCTCTGTTGTTTTATTCGAACTGGCAGTACTTCCACAGTATTATGCTATACTTATTGACAGCCTGAATCCTCTCCAAACAAGCTCGACAAAAATGTGGGAACATTACTGGCTCTCCTCTAATTTTGGGTGACAGAATCGGCGGCTTCCCTTCATAGCTTAGGTAATGGACTTATCATTACCGGCCCGTATGCTTGGGTGATTTTTGGGTGAGATTTTTGTGCAATGTTTTATTCACAAACTTACATGCACTAGCTGTATTGTGCTATTTATATTTGCAAATTTAAAGATTCTCAAAACGTTATTTCTTTGGAAATATGGAAAACTTGATTCCTGAGTATTTTAAGTCAAGCGTTTAACCCTCTAGAATGAGGGCTGGTGGGAGTTTCATTAGTGTGTAATTAATTATTTTCCACACTACGCCACACATTGTACACACATTTACCCAAAGGTCTGTTTTAAATGGCAGATACGTTGGCACTCTGGGCTACCAGTTAACGCAAATGTTCCAAAACACTCAGCTGTGATGTTCCTACAGCTGATGCAAGCTTAAGTCTGGTTCACATCACAGCCTTGTACCGTTTCTCCTCAATTTAATGCGCCTCAGATATGTTGCTTTTGTGGGCTAGTAGAGAGTGCAACTGCTTTGACACGGTGAGCTGTGGATGATGCAAGATCGAGTCTGGCTTGCGTCTTTTTAATGTACCTTTTCCCCGTCTTCTGCCAATCGTTTTGTGCACTACAGACCACTTCGCAAGATCTAAACACTGCTCCAGAAGCACTTCTGGTTTCAGTGTTTTCTATTTTTTAAAGGGGTCATTTGACGCGGCTTAAACAATGATTATTGTTTGCTTTAGATGTGTGTATACACGATTTAAGGTTCAAAAACACTGTATTTTCCACATACCTTGCACGTTTGTATCTCCTCTTTGCTCCGCCTCTCTGTAATGCGCTGTTATTTTTCAAAGTTCATCGCTCTGAAATCGAGGTGTGTTATGATTGCCCAGTTCACTAGTGCAAAGTGATTGGTCGAATACTGCACGGAAATGTAACGCCTCTTACCATATTCGGAACATCAGGTTCCAAAACTACTGACATTTGATAAAATGGCATCGATACTTCCTTATCAATTAGAGCCCCGGAAAATTAAGATCGAGCCGATACAACTTTGCCAGTGCGACTCGAGCAGGATGTAAAGGATTGGTAAGGTTTTATTAAAAAAATATGATGTTAATAACTATAGCTAACCGTTTTACTTTTTATATACAACGTTATAAAGACTATAAACAAACAACCATATACATCATACAGAGTTTGTATGAGATAGAAACAAGCTCGCATTACAACACGGAAATGTATAAATAATAAATAACGTGAGCGCTTTGAGCCTTCTTGATCAACCAGTCTTACGCCACGTCTCATCGCGACTCAACAAAGACAATAAACCCCATTATAAACACGACATTTGTTGCCTCTAGTTGGACATTATAACTGATTATTAGGACTTATGTTGTCTTATTTCATGTTGCGCGCATGTCTGCATTTGCAGATCAGAAAAACACGACAAACTCAACTCGCATTAGTCCATAGCAAAGTCTTTTACCATTAAAATAGACTTACAGGCTGTGAATCTGAAGCTCCAGCGCAGTTTTAATGGTTGGAATGGCCCCACTTTTTAACCAAAGCTTTCCTGCATAAGCGGCCTTAATCTCTCTCCCAGGTTCATGAAGCAATTGTCGGTGAAATGCGCTGCACAAACCTGAACATTTGGATTGTACTTCTCTGGAACAGTGTTGAAAATAAAAAGTAACCATTCGTTTTTGTTGTATCGTCTTTTGGCAGGGCAAACAAAGAGTCTTTCTTTTCACAAGGAAACACACATTGTCTCCGCGACATGGCTGCGCCGGCGATGGTACAATGAGATTTACAAGACCGCCCACCTTACTTGCGTTTAGATTTGGGCAGTCTTAGTCAAATCGGTTTATGAACTGACGTAGATTCGCCGGGGTGTGGTTACACAAGGTGTTTCAGGCAGGTCTGGATGAGCGATCGCTTCTAGATAAAATACATATTTTGTTCCGATACGTACATTTTTGCAATTTTACGTGTCTAATACATGCATGGGCAACTTATAACACCAAAGACAAAGAAAAACACGTATTTCTGCCGAATCACCCCTTTAATCTCTCATAGTTAAATCTTAAAGGTCCAGTGTATGAAATTTAGCAACATTCAGCAGTGAGGTTAACCACTTTCCCGTCCGTTTCGAAACACTACGGTGGCTGACGTTTTTGCTTCTTTGCCGAAGGAGATAATGTATTTAGGAAACGCAGTTTGACTATTTAGGGCTACTGTAGAAACAACATGGTGAATTCTATGTTAGGAGAACCATGATATATGTAGGTAGAAATAGCTCATTCTAAGGTATTTAAAACATAACGGTCTTTATACATTATACAGGGTCTTTATACACATCTGAAGACATAGTTATTTTTTATTATATTGTATTTCTATCAGATGATACTCCCTAATCTTCTTCTTAATTTTGTTCAAACGTTTGTGTGGTGCGAAAATATAAACAAGAAGTTCTGGACCAGTGCTGTTTACATCTTCTGATGTGGTCTATAACTACTCCAGTTGTCAATAAATAGAACTATGCCTAAAACCACCCCCAAAACTCATATACAAGACCTGCAATACATCTTAGCTTGTGTGCCTTTCATTTTATTAATTTAACCTTTCAGCTTCAGCTATTGATAATATAAAAAAATGTTAGCCGTCATAAATGTATTTCTTTATAAAAACCAATAACTCATTTTTATTTTAAATCCCAACATGAGAAAGTTGTCAATGATATATACGATGGTCATGGCCACACAGCCCTTACGGAGGAAAATATTGGATCCAGCTGCAGTAATTATATGAAGAAAGTCAGAAAGGCATGATGTGTCTATCATTGTGATCTCAGCAGAATGTTGTCATTGCCCCATTCACATTTCATGGGGATACTGATGTGTTTAATTGTCTCTACGGTGCAACATCTGCCACCAGAGAGCAGGAGGAAAGGGCGAGAGATAGAACGAGAGAAAGTGGGCAACACGGAGAGAGAAAGAAAAGACTGCCTGCTTCTCAATCGACGGTGACATGTGGTTAAGCGTGAGCATCTTAGGAAAACAGGCGTCATGATGTCTTTCTAATATGGCTGGTTTACCATGCACTGAGTCATTAGCCTCATGGAGGATTTTTTGTGTTTCATTTTCCTGTTGGCTGCCACTCAGTGGAACTAGAGAAAAGAGGCTGTGCTGAGCCTGTTAGGTCTCTCTTTGGGGTATTGATCGACACTGGGATTGTTTGACCCTGTTTACAGTCGAAGGTACACATGGTACATCTTGGAGACCCGCAGACAGCGGAAAATGTCAGCCGACCATACCAGCCTCAGCTCCTGGGGCGAAGGCATATTATTGAGTTAATCCTGCGGAGAGGAAAATTGTGACCAACAAAGAGCACCTGGGTCTCTGAAAGCCATTGAAATATTATAATACAGCCGGCATAGAGGATCAATAGCTTTAAATATCCAATGGCATTGAGTGTGAAGGACTGAGACTGATCTGCAAGCTTTTTTCCCACTGCAGGTTAGAAAATAACACATAGAAGGAAAAATAATAACAGTGATTCATTTTAAAAGAGTAAATATTATTAAAGGGATAGTTCACCCAAAAATGAAAATTATGTCATCATATACTGTACTCACTTTCCAGTTGCTTCGAAACTGTATACATTTCTTTGTTTTTTTGAACACAGAGGAAGATATTTGGAGAAATGCCTGTAACCAAACAGTTGTTGGCCATCATGACTACCACCGTTTTGAAAAATTTAAATGTTAGTCAAAAGTGCCCCAGAACTGTTTGCTTTCCTACATTCTTCTAAATATCTTTATTTGTGTTTTACAAAACAAAAAAATATATATAAAGTATTTTTTTTCTGTGGTAGTCAATGGGGTCCAAGAACTGTTTGGTTTGGTAAGCATTCTTCCACATATCTTTCTCTTTGTTCATCAGAAAAAAGACATTTAAACAAAATTGGAACAACTCGAAGGTGAGTAAATGATGACAGAATTTTTTGGTGGGTGAACTAAAAAAATCTCTTTAAGACTGATTTAAATTCATAGATATGAGCACATATCTCACACTCTTAAATAAAGGCTCTACAAAAGGTTCTTTGCAGACAGAATAACCAAAGAACCATTCCCACAAAAGATTATAATAAAACAAATAAAGTATATTTTTTTCAATACAAAGAACATTTTGTCTATGAACAATACAGTTTTTATGAAACCATACAGTATAGCCAAAAATATGTTTTCTATGGTATGGTAGCACATTTATTTTTAAGAGCGTAGGGCAAGATTTTGAATCTCTTATGTCACATATTTATTCAAATTAGTCAAGTCCCATCAAGTCCCAAGTTGGTTTAAACAACATAAAATGATTTAGCTTTAAGGATCAGTCTATTTTGTATTCATTAAACCGGAACGACCCCAGATCAACAGGTCAGAATCAAGATTTAAGTGCTTTAAAAGTTTTCACTGACCTCTCAGAGGTTAAGTATCATAATTGCCATTAAACAAAAAATGTTCCAATCAACTTGATTTCCATTCTGTGTCATTTTCTCCAAGTGTTGAACTGCCACCCTTAACAGCAACATGACAACCTCTCATCATTCTTTATCCACAGCTCCCTTCATCTCTGACATTATCTCCCACACAGGTTCTTGAGCTCTCCATTTGCATCCTTCTACACAGGTGGAGCTGATAGGAGAGGAACTCACTGCTTAGATACATTTCCCTGTCTGACCCAGGAGCCGCATCAATGTTTAATACCGCTCAGGCTCAGCACCACTTTACCCAGCATTGTTCAATGTTTTATTTATTGAAGTCGCAGGTTCAAGTTTCACCGGGCTGTCGCCTCTTTAATCCCCCGGCGGAAATATCAGGGTGGTGATCCGCTGGCTTCCCGCGGAGGATCAGAGGAAGCGCCATTCAGGTAGAAATGATGTCTCACTTCCAAAGCTTCTTACTCCCTGCTCTGAGGTCGTTTGCATGTGCCACATGCCCACTTCCTGAATCGCAAAGCGATGGCTTAGTGGCACATATGCCTGTACAGCAAATGTCCACGGAAAGCGAACAAGGACTGGGCAAAGTTTTATTCTCTGTTGTGTCTGCAGGCGTCAATATTTTTATCTAACCTGAGCCAAATGACACTTCATTTCATTTCAATCTTGGCGTCTCAAGTTCAGAATTAATGAATCTAATGTGCAGAAAGGACTCTTTTCACTGGCACCGAGTGACAGGGAGTTTGTTAAATAGAGGAGGGCATAATGCTTTAGTATAAGCAGACAGTTGGAGCTGAGGGCATTGTGGGGATCTTGCTTGATGCACTCGGACAAGTGAATAAATCAGCCCACAATTAGGACCCCTGATTTCATTTATGCAACCTAGAAGCGCTCCTGAGGCCCATCCTGGCAGATGTCATTTCTAGGCAATTGATTTTGTGACCGTCCTGGGCCGCCAGCACCAGCAGCCTCTATGCCAGATAAAGATGGAATTTAAACATGAGCCAAATGACTGTCCAGGCAATTTAAACATGAGAGATATCGCCTCGCCCACTCATCCATTCGTTTTCCATCCACCTTGTTTGAATCAATAAACATTCAGAAAACACACATACTGTACATACATGCACCCAAATACAGAAAGTGCCTGACATGCACTGAAAAACTGTACACATGCAATATATATGAAAAGCGGGTAACTTGCATATGCGTGCCATCGTACTGCAGGCACAGCTTTAGATCACTGTTCGAGAAAAAGTGAGAAGGGAAAGGTTTGAAGCCTTTTGCTCTCTGAGACTATGCATAACCACACACGAAAACTGTCTGTTTTGCTATAAAAAGTACTTTTGCTTCTCAAGTCATTATTAATGAATAGACTAGAGAATCTAACAACAGCTGAGACGTGTTCACCCTGGGGTTGTAGCTGTTGAGCAATGCCATTTTTGCACTAAACTACACACAATTACATAGCCAATTTCTCACAGTCTACAGGAAAACAGGGCCTGTGGCTATACAGAATATCTACTATGAAGTACATTTCTCAGGTCATCAGAAATCAATACTTGAGCATCAATGCAAAGAAAAACTTAATACACAGTGCCACATACAGCACACACCACTATAATGTGATGCTTAAACTTGTGGCTTCGGACATTTTTTAGCGCAACAAAGGGAAAAGAGAGCAACTGCATTTCATGTACTTCATTAAAACTCAAATTAAATATACAAGATGTCCAACAGCGGGCCCCAGATTTTGCATTAGGTATTATTCCTTGGAGGGTGAATGTTTGGACTATTTTACTTACTAATTAGACATAGATCTGGAATTTATTAATAAGTGAAAGTCATGCATGGCAGATCTTCAGCCACTCACACACAGAATGAATACAACTTTCTACAGAACTCAATATATTTCTCTCTCTTTCACCCTGTTTGTTTGTTAATCATTTTTATTTCATATCACAGTTCTTATCATTAATTATCACTTGTAAAACTAACAGAGAATCAAAGTCATAACAACAAAGGCTGTTTTCAGCGTAGGTCATGTTTTTGTTTACAAATGCTACTCGATTAATTACATTTTGATTTGATCTCACTTTTATTGTTGGATAAGTGTTGTTTTATTCTTATAAGTCTTTATACTCATAGCTTTATTTGTATTGGCCTTGACATAATACAAGAACAAACGATATGAAGTTATCTCACTTTCAGAGGGATTTAACCGCACCTCTATATATCAATCAAGAAATAAAAACAAAAAAACACTAAAAGAGTCTATGAATAATTAAAAGTATACATAAAATGTTTCTGTTTACTTCAGACAAATCTTTGGTGTGGAACTTTGAATAGTGCAAACTGATATGTTTATAATAAACAGTCATACTGTATATTTTCAGAATCTGGGGTGTTAAAAGGACCTCATGGGGTTAGCTAAACAATATATTTCAGCAGAGTATAGTACTACTTTGTTTTGTGCAGTTTACTCGTGTGTAGTAGGCTCAATATGTTGTCTGGTACCTTCAGATTAGTGGTGTTTTTGGGACCAAACTGCTATTTCTTATATTTTTGTATATGAAATTTGAACAAGGCAGAGGTGTGAATATCCTCTGACATAAGCATTAAAAATAAAGTGTCTGGCTACACAGACTTCTGTGGACTCAGAAGTGGGTTTATTCATGGGGTATTATAGATAATATTCCACATTCACTATACAAAAACAAGTTTTGTTCTGTAAGGAAAGTGAAGCTCAAATGAAAAGTCAGGTGGGCTACATACTAAAATTAATGGATATATTAAAGGCATACTAGTATGGGAAATAAGACAATGGGATGCTAGTGTATTAATTTTCAAGTGAGAAGACAAGTACAGAACTGTATAGGCAGATACAAATAAACTATTTTAGACAACATGACTAATGCTGCCCTCCCGAGCACAAATTTCATGTTTTTCTGTCAGCTAACCTACAGTATAAAGAAAATCCTCTGTTGAGGCATTGAGAAGGGCATGGTTAGAAATAACCTTCTGGCCAGCAAAAGACGAAATATTTTGTATTTTGTGTGTTTGTGTGCGTATGCGTGCTTTGTTGAAAGTGTGGATTTGGTCACGTATGTGTGCAAAGTAAAGGGATAGTTCATCCTAAAATAAAAATTATTTCATCATTTACACACACTTATGTTATTTCATACCTGTATAAAATACTTTGTTCCGATGAACACAGAGAAAGATATTTGGAAGAATGTTAGTAATTTTCAGTTACGGGACATCATTGACTAACATAGTAGGAATAATTAAATGGTAGTCAAAGGTGCCCGATATCTCTTTGTTTTCCTTGATTCTTCAAAATATCTCATTGAGTGTTCAACAGAACAAAAAATACTATATTTTTTTCCTACTATGGTTGTGGACGATGTCCCAGAACTGAAAATTGCTAACAATCTCTGTGTTCATTGGAACAAATAAATGTATAAAGGTTTGAAATAAACTGCGGGTGAGTAAATGATGACAGACTTTTTCATTTTTGGAAGAACCATCCCTTTAAGCCTAAGCGAGAGAGCAATGCATAAGAAAACTGAGGTTGGGGCAGTTCCAGATTCGCTCTGCTTAACTTAAATGGAGCTTTGTGCTGATCCACTGCCCTAAAAGGTTTTTTGTATATATGCTGTTTGCTCACCCTCAGTATTGTGTTTAATAACGCAGTTGCATATTAAGTATATTGATCTTTCTTTCATTAAGATTCTCTGTGTGCGTTTTCCTGTTTTCCTCCTCAAATTTAGCTCTGCACATGAGGAAAATGAAAACAGATTCTTCTAATTTTAAGATAAGGAAAAATCTGCCTATTAAAATCTCCATAATTGGTTGTGTTTCTTGCAAGAAGCCCAACTTTGTTCCCCAAACTTTTCGTGGTCTCAGCTTGTGTGGCATGAGCTTGTTTGAAACTGTTCACAGATTTATATGAGCTGTACCTCAGCAGATGTCATGTAGGGGAGCGTTGGCTCTTCCACGGGGAGCCGTAATTCATTGAGAGACTACCGGTACCCTGTTATCAGTCCGCTACATGACCTTACACCAAACATAGCGATACTCGAGTGTATGAAAGCACACGTTCTGTCAACATGAGCAATGGATGTAACAAAAGCAAATTACACAGCTCTGGTCGGCCATACCAATTTTATGTGTCTGTCCCACTGAACGCTGTGACACGGTCTGAAATAGCAGGCTTCAGAGGTGACAATACAAAGGCCACAGCAGGGGATACAATCACCTTAATTCACATTATTGAAAGTCTAGTCAGGTTTGGAGGAGAAAAAAAGGGACATTGATGTTTTTTTTAACTTTTTGGAGTATCTATTGACAGAAATGCAATATACATTATATTAACATTTAGTCATTCAGCAGACGCTTTTATCCAAAGCGACTTACAGAGAGTTCAGGGAGCAAAAAGCGATATATCATACAGGAGAAATAATACAATAGGTGCTGATACAAAGTTACTAGTTTCAACAAAAGCTAGACCACTACCTGTTGAGAGAAAGGGTTAGTGGGTTTTTTTTCTTCTTCATTTTGCTGTAAAGTATTCGCAGAAGAGATGGGTTTAAGTAGTTTTTTTAATGTTGTGAGAGATGTGGTTGACCGGACTGAGTTAGGAAGAATGTTCCACCAGGAAGGAGTTTTGAAGGAGAATGAGCGGGAATGCGATTTATGAGAGGGCTATACAAGACGCCGCTGGTTTGCTGAACGCAGGGTTCTTGATGGGGTGTAGGAGTGTAGGAGGGTGTGAAAGTATGCCAGTGCAGATACAGTGATAGTCCTGTAGGCAAGCATTAGTGACTTGAATCTGAAACGGGCTTCGACCGGTAGCCAGTGGAGGGAGATTAAAAGGGGTGTCACATGAGCCCTTTTAGGCTGTTATAAGACGAGGCGTGCTGCTGCGTTTTAGACCTAGAATGTGAATGTCAGTAGACCTAGAATGTAAATGTCAGACTGGCTGGCAAGAACATGGATGAAGTGAGTCTTGTTCACAGCTGATTATTTCACAGCCTATGTGCATTCGGTTAATGTGAAAGAAGGAAAGAAAGAAAGAAAGAAAGAAAGAGGTGGACGCCAGCCATGGGGGGCTAGGGGCGGTCCTCTGACAAGAACAACACGGTAAGCTGCCTCCCATAGCGTATGGTAGCCGAGGTCTTAGGCCCACTGAGCGCAATACACCTAACTACAGTTCTAGTTTCCTGCACTTAAGTGGGCCATGACTGAGAAGTTCCAGAATAAGTGTGTTGACACCGATAATAACCCTTTTAGCTACCTGACCTCAGCCAAGTTAGGAGCCATGGAACAGCACTGGGCTGCCCATTTGCCAGCATTTGTATATATAGATCAGGTAAGAGCAACCGCGATGTTGATGCCTTGTCACGCCAGAATCTCACTGTGGTGTAAGAAGTTTAAGATTTGTGCCCTGGTGCAGCTGTTCCAATTGCGTTGTGTCAAGCTGCCCAAGGTGGATTGGTGACTCAGGTAATCCAGGTTGTATAATTTTCTTATTATTCCACCAGTGATATGTGTGCTCAGCAGCAGGCAGATTCAGTTATCGGAGAGCTGTTGGATTTTGGAGAGTGTAGGAAACACTTCAGGTTTGCTGTGATTTTGTTTCAGCAGTGGGATCGCCTGGTGGAGAACAAGGGGGTACATTATCGTCAGGTGTTTCGCCCTGATGGTGGAGAGGAGGTTCTCCAAGTGCTATTGCCTGCGGCCATGAAGTCGGAGGTGTTGACGCAACTGAACCAATAGCATGGGCACCAGGGGTTGGAGCGTACCACCCAGCTGTGCGGCAGCGATGTTATTGGCCGGGGATGTCCTCGGACATTGCCTGGTGGTGCCATGAGTGTGAGAGGTGCCAGTGTGCCAAGGGTGTCCAGATCGCCCCGGTTAGCTTCTGTTGGCTGAAAGGCCAAATGAGATTCTGGCAAAATACATCCTGGCTGTATACCCACTAGAATCCAACGAGCTGATACTGTGGCACAGGTTCTGGTGGTTGAATGGTTCTCTAAATTTGGGGTGCCTGGTCGTATCCATTCGGACCAAGGCGGAAACTTCGAGTCCCCCTCATTCAGCATCTGTGTTGCTTGTACGGCTTTGAAAAGTTGCATATTACCCCATATCACCCTGCTAGAAACAGCCAGTGCAAACGTTTCAATTAAGCGTTGAACAATCTTTTGTACACTTTGCCTGTGTTGAAGAAGAGGGATTGGTCATCTTGTCTTCCCCAGGCATTGTTTGCCTACAACACTTCTCCTCACCAAGCTACGGGGAATGTCCTTATATTTTTATGTCAGGAGCCTAGACTTCCAGTCAACTTCCTGCTTGGTAGAGTTGAGGAGCCGCTGGCAGGTAGTGTTAATCGGTGGGTCCTGGAGCATCAGGATTGGTTGCAGGTGGCTTTTGATGGTGCTCGTGAGCGGTTGGGGACCGTGGCTGATCGCCGGATCACCACTGAAGGAGGGTCAGTTGGTATATTACCGCGACTATAGCATGAGAGGTCAACATAAGATCCACATTTTGTTCAGTTCACCATCGGGGCGACGATGTAGAAGCTGGGGTTGGATTGTGACCGTATGAATGAGGTAATTGGTGATGATTGACAATCGGGATCACCAATCAGCTATGAGTGCTTACTGTTTTAGAGCTGGTTGGTAGCAGCCTGTGGTGCATCACGTCCGGACCCTTCCCTTTGGTGTTAGTTGACGGTTGTTTCAGGTATGTGCTGTTAGCACATAGCAGTTTGTTAACCTTTTATATTCAAATTATATACAAAAACGATTTGTTTGTTGCGTACCAGCCTGTCTTTTTATCTGTGAATGCCTCCTTCGGGTGCTTTAGTAGTGGACTTAATGACTGCCCTCCCTTCAGGTATGTAAAAGCTGTTTTATTGCAAACAGATTGGCGGGTGGTTTGCGAAATGGCATGTGTGTTCACTAGTGGGGAATTCTAATGGGTGATATATAACTATTAGTAACACTGTTGTGTGTTTTGTCATTCGTATTTGTCGCAGGATTCTCCCTCTTGTTCTGGGCGATTACTGTCGCAGCTCTGTTGCTTTTCGGCTTAGCGCTGCACGAACACTGTTACATTAAAACTTCTTGAGGGGACTGCTGCTGTTGTTTGGATTCTTTGATTTCTAGTTAACTTTATTATTTTACCTCGGGGGTGGAGGATCGTCCAGTTTACCGGAGCTGGCGTACAGATTACCCGGTCTGTCCTGTCTTCCTCGTAGTTTGCCCGGAGCTCTTTCTTTGTTTTCTTTTGAATATTTGTATATTGTTGATTGTGGTGCTTTTTACCCATCGTCGCTTGTGATGGAACCGTGACTTTATTTGACTGATTTTCATTTACTTTCATTTATATGCTTTATTTATTTTGTTTTTGATTTTCCTTCAGGAGCTGGGGTCCTACGGGTGAAGGATATTTTGTGGTGGTGGTCCTGCTTTAACGTTTGCCGTGTGACACTCTTGAAGTGCATGAGTCTGTGATCTGAGTTCACCGTGGTGTGTGTGGAAGTGTGCTTTTGGATAGTTAGTGCTAGTGATCACTCTCGTGGGTAACCTCAGCCCTGTCAGTTGGTGAATTTAGTTTTTATAGGTTTTGTTGAACGTGTTTTCCTTTGGTTGTGTTTTCCGTTTTGTTAACTATTTGAATCAGTTGTCAATCACTGTGTTTCTAATAGTGAGGATATTATTTTCTTTACGTAATTTGTTTTGTGTATTTTTGTTAAGCCTTGAGCTGTCACTTGAGGGAGTTGCCAGGAGTGGCACCGTATGATTGAGGCTATTTTAAGTGATTTTGCTATCTTGAATTAAATTTGTGAATACATTTTGTACTTTTATATGATACCCGTGTGACCTAATAACAAACTATAGGGATTTTACTACAAGTAGATGAATTTTGGGCTTGTGTGTTAATCTGTGCTGTCCCCCTCGCCACACTTGCACTGTACAGATGGCACGCCTGACTTGATAACTGCTCGTGCTGTATAAAGAAGACGCGCATGAGTTTATATCTGAGAAGCTTACACTGTAGAAATGACACACGCCTGACTTGATAACTGCCCTGCTCGGGCTGTATAAAGAAGACGTGTCTCTACGCAGCTCGAGCCTTGACGCCTCTCACTTCATAATGTCGTGGTGTATTTAAAGAAGACAACGATGTCATCGTCCATCGCGAGGTTTCACTGTAGAATGTAGACATTGTCCGATGCCAATTTGGTAGAAATTGCCTAACCCAATTTCCATGCAGAACTTCTGATGATTCGACTGTAAAAGTTCGGCTGGCCTAGGACATGAGCGGGTATATGCAACGTTGGGGAGTGCATCCCGACTGTAACGTTACAGTAGGTGTTATGTTGGGATTGGCCTCTTTTTTAGTGGTCTTTTGCATGCACAAGATTTATACAAGGAGGCAACAATAGTGTTTAAGGCTCACGATATGTCGTTCCATGTACAGACCTCTTATTATTCATCTATGCCTAGGTAAATACAGTTCCCATTCTATGGCACTTGTAAGGCATCGATTGTAATTCTAAAGTAAAGAATCTTGCATGAGTGGGAAAAACAACAGAAACAACCATGAACGAATGAAAAAGTAGGTCAAAGGAATATTATCCGCAACAACCATTTTAGCCGTATTTCTGACAGACATCTTGTTTATTCACACTAACGTGCAGCTATTTAAAATTATGCTAAACAAAATTCATACTGACTGGTTATGAATATTCAGTGTAGCACTTTTATTATGCATTCCCAACGCTGTAACCCATGAATAGCAAAGCAGCCCTTTGCAAAAAAGTGCAACACAACCAGCCCTGCACTAATAGGACAATTTTTAGGTCATAACCAGTTTACTTTGCTCTCTTTAGTTCAGGTAGCACATTAGGATACACCTTCCATTCCTCAACAAAGGGCTAAATAATTTCACCTGCATATCCCATTCCCACTTATTCCGCATAACGTTCCTCTAATTATGTTTGCTCATTTATAGAGCTTAATTATAGAGGGAGCCAGTAATTACGGGGTAGGGAAAGGTGGATGAGTTTGCTGAGAGGTATCCGTGCTGGTCTAATAGCCCATAGTATCATGTCTGAGTCTCAATGCTAAAACATAGTGTGACTGAAAGCAGTCAAAGACTGGTGGGAGGGAGGAGGTGGGGTTAGAAAGGTATAGCACGGGAGAAATGTTGCTCCCTCAGTCCAGTAGCGAGGAGACTGCCGTTTGCTCGAGCGTGATAACCAGAGAAATGAGATTCTTTGACTGGAATTGCTTTTAAATCGTCACATAGCCGGCGTATGCACAGAGCCGCTCTTGGGTGAATTCTGATTCTCCTTGTGGCTTGAGACTGCCAGCTGCAGCCGGATAATACCTCCTCTCCCGGCTCCTCTGAGATCAGCCGCCACAAAAGACAGTCATTCAACACTGAATGTTTTTGCTGGCGACTTCAACCCGCTCCAGTCCAATACGATTCAGTGCCGTGCCGAGATTTTCCCATTGTTGCAGGCGCGTGTGACGACGAGTGCGTGCCGCAGTGCAGGCCTTTATGCCCAGAATAAGGGTAATGTGTACAGAAAGAGTGAAACCACAGGGACGCTCTCCTGGCATGGACACGCTACATTTCACCATAGAGAGGGAAATATTCTCTAGCGGTAGTGCTCGCCAGGAAATCATAATAATGTGTATGCACAACACTCCTGGGGAAGGCCATAGAGAAGCTTCATAATGTGCAGGAGAATGCTCTTCTGCATTCAGCCATTTGTTTGAACCTTTTGTTGAATATCAATTATTTCCACAGAGGCTGGTGTAATATCATGAAAGGTATGATTGAAGGTCATAAAGAGATGCATAAAACATGTACTACTTGTTCACGTATACATATGCCAGATACTTTTATCCACAAGAATGAAGAAACAAAATCTTAATTGTTTCTCCAAGACATAAATGAGATTGGTCTCTTACACAGATATTTTTTCTAAAATGGATCTAGAAATTTTAATTTCACTATAGGCTATTTTAGAAGACATCTCAACAAGCATTGAAGATTAAGGGCCAGGTTTACTAAACAGGGTAAAATAGTGTGAGAGCGCAATTAAAAAATATCGCAGATGGGAGTGGAATTTTCTGGGGGTGATTAATTTACAAGGCGCACATTAAAAAACCCAGGCGCAATATCTCAATACCATAATGACCAACGCAATCTACATTCATTTAAATACTCCTCCCATAGAGTTTGCCTCTGTAAAAAAAACTACGAATGCATATTCAATAAGGTCACTTGCAAAAAGTGCTGTGTCCAAGCCTTGTCAGCGCAACTTTTGTTTTTTTTTACGCCAAAAGAGGCGTTTGCGCTTTCGCAAGCTGTTAGTAAATCCGGCCCTAAAAATTTAACACAAACATTTCTCATCATATTTATTAAACTAGAATATTTTAGCTACACATTCTACATTTGTTTCATAGCTCACTACTCTTAATGCATTACAATAACTGTCTCTCTAAAAGTACTTAAATAAAACAAAGCATTCCATCAAATCCCCTGAGCTAAGAAAGTTACCTCTTTGCTACAAAATGTTCCCCCAGGCTTCTAAAAAACCTGCATTTGTATTTACTATTAAAGGGATATTTTATTATATTTTGATCATATTTTGATCATATATATTTTGATCATTAACTCACCCTCATTTCACACAAAATGTGAGACTTATTTTCTTCAGTAGAACCCAAAAGAACATTTATTTAAGTACACTGGTAACCAGACAACATTGTCAACCATTGATTTTCATTGTATGGGCTATGTGACATTTCTCAAAATATCTTGTGTTGTGTTATTTTCATGTACAGGTTTTGAACAATTTGTATGAGAATAAATGCTGAATGATAAATTATATATTTTTTTATTTTGGGGTGAAGTCTCTCTTTAAAGTGAAAGTGAAGTGAAAGTGACCTATTAGTCAGATATGGTGACCCACACCCGAAATGTGACCTCTGCATTTATCCCATCCAGTGAGTAGTGAACACACGCACAGCAAGTCGTGAACACACGTACACCCGGAGCAGTGGGCAGCTATCACTGCAGCGCCTGTGGACCAAGTGGGGTAAGGTGCTGTGCTCAAGGGCACCTCAGTTGTTACCAGCCGGCCCTGAGAATCGAACCGGCAATCTTATGGTCACAAGTCCGACTCTCTAACCATTAGGCCACGACTGCCCCAAAGGCTGACATCCTCTGATTTCTTTCTCAACAGACAGGCAAAAATAGCCTTATCAAGATATGTGCTTACCTACACAGTTACACCAATACAGTCTAGAAAGATAATTCTGATCAGGCTCTCTTCTACCCTTTTGTGTACAGCCATCCATCCCGACGCACTCATGCACTCACCCATGTGAAACGCATCTGCGGTGATGTCCCCAAACTGCATCTTTGTTGACATGTTAACTTTAAGTCTGCGCGTCTTTGATCGCAGGAATGGGCTCTCAGAGGGGAGTGTGATTAAAAATGACATTTTCAATGCCCAAGGACCAGGCAGCTGGGGGATTTTCCACACAGTGTGGAGTCGTAAGCTTATATACGAAATACACCAACGATTCCAGCAAAGAGCCCTAACTGGGGAATAGGATCTAGCACGGTGGAAAGCGCTCAACCTCCCTCCAGTCCTTTCTGCTAATAGTTGTGAGCTTCACACTGCATGACTTTCAAAGCGACTTGTTCCACCCTTTCACATTAATGGTAGTTGGAATGCAAATGTTCAGGTTCTATTCAGAGCCTCTAGTTTTACGGGTCCTGCATTAGAAATGACAGTTCTGGGATATTGACAGCCACGGTTAGAGCAATCCAGCCTAAAGTTTAGGATTAGACATCATTGTGCCAGAAATAGGAAGTCCACTGTGGAAACCATAATCCATGGTGAATAATTTATCCCAAATGCTTCCATTTTTCCCCCTTCATGGATTACAGAACTGCTGTACATTAAAATATTTTTCTCTTTAAAGGCCGTAGAAATGACAGTTCAGGGATAATGCCAAGATTCCAGACGTTACAAATTAAACACTGTGTTCACATTTCTTTGGTTAAAATGATTGTCAGCTTAATTTTTATTACAGTAAGACTTTGTGTTTCAAGAACAATGTCATGGTGGATATGGCCCCATACAGTAACAACCTACTCATGAACATACAAGCCTAACATTCTTATATGTAAATACAAGACAGCCATAAGTTTGAGAGTGGGTTTGTATGATATAAAGGTCATAACGGTCTTGAACAAGGACAGCCATAAGTTTGAGAGTGGGTTTGTATGAGATAAAGGTCATAACGGTCTTGAAGGTTAGACTGAAGAAAGTCCTGCTCTCACCGCCTGACTTCTGACTTTAAGCCTTTAGCAGAAAGGTGAGTGCATGGAGAAGTCAACTGTAAATAAACATGTTGCTGGAAGTTATCTTTTTAGTTTGTTTTTAATACATCCCAGCGATTTGTTCTTTTTTGCTTTGTTATAGACAGTTTCATCAGACGCACAGACCTGGCCAAAAGGTAACTTCCATTCTGTGTCGACTAGTGGCTGGTAATACAACAATTTATATTATATCTTGTATATTTTAATATTAATTTATATAGATATTTTATTGTATATTAATTGTATTAAATTAAATTAAAACTACACATCAGTTATTGATTCTTAGGTCTACCGGGAGTTAAGTTTGAGTCACATAACGTTTGTTTACATTATGTTGTCAATATTATTTAAGAGAACAGAATAGAAAATACATGGCAATGTCTTCAGAGGTGTACAAACCAACTTACATAACAACACCTTATGAAATAATACCTTAGAATGAGCTATTTCTATCTACACCGCTGGTCCCCTTGCATGGAATTCGGTATGTTGTTTCTACAGTAGCCCTAAACGGACAAACTGCTCTACAGAGAAAGGAAAATGTGAAAACGTGACGAATCGACGTGAATCCGTCGACACCGCTCCAACATTCAGTTGCAAACGACTTAAATCCAGAGTAAAACTGGGACTTGTTTGAGAAACAATCGTCATCGACGTTCACAAACAGAAATATTTTCGCAACTCCGTTGCTGTCCAGGAAAAACAAACTGCATCCACTGTTGTCAAAAACACACTTCCTTTGTGCCATTGCAGATTCTTGGTATATTACAAATTGAAAAATCCTTCACGGCAGCCCTTGCCACAACTCCTACACGAGTGAAACACAGTTATGGTTCGCTCGTGGGCGTTCTCCTCGCTTTCGCTGGGTAATGACGTATGGTCACGCTTTTTCTCTTGCTGGGTTACGCGAAGGCGTTCCTTTGCCAGGAGAATTATCCAATAAGGGACTAAAAAAGTTGTTGCGCAACGATTTTTTTAAACTTTCCGAAACCTGTATACGAACACTGGTGGACTGTATCGAGCACAGAAATACTACGTAATACTTCCAACTCATTTTTTGACAAGTTGACCATGTTAAGCATGATAAGACAGCACGTTTAACATTGTAAAGAAGTCAGACTGCATGACACACCGTTGCACCACCCATTTAAGATTATCAGGGCACGCAAATCTTAAAAAGAGAAGAGAATGGCCCACATTGATAAACTATTTACAATAAACGCTGCAATATTTCATGATTTTTTTTATTTCACTGGGACTTTAACATTGTGTATTTTGTAATATAAAAAGCTTCCAACAATGTCTTGTTACTGTATGTACTCGCTCAGTTACTAATTTGTGTTACTTTTTTTACAGCACTTACAAATAAACAATAATATCAGTGGGTGAAATTCATTCCTAGCAGATTGCCCCCGAATGTCTCATCTATAAAAGCTCATATTTCTTTCAAGCTAACTGTACTCTGAATATCATTAATAACTTCTGTCATAATACCTCCATAAACATAACCCACTTCTATATCATTGGAGTGTGTTCGCTCTTTCTCACAGGTTAGATGGGGATAAGAATCTTCTCCCTCTCTTTGGATTAAGTAGGTTGATTCCATGTGAACTTCTCTCCAAGTCAGTTCCCAAAGGTAACGAAACCTCCCCAACCAGCTGCTCTTCTTTTGCTGTTCTAATTCCCTTACAACTCTCTCAGTCTCTTTCTATCTCCTGCATTTTTTCCAAACTATAAAACACCAGCTCACTCCTCAATACACAGAGTACAAGGCAAGTATTCATACGGTATTAAACTTATAAGTCACTTATTTACCTCAGAGAGAGAAGTCATTTTTCAAAAAACTGGGATTAAGAGGTTTACTCTGGGGTGATCGGTGGATTATTTTTTAACCCTGACATTTTTTTTAGTGGAACAGGCAGGAGACCAAAAGGCATGTGTGTACCATATGCAATGAATGGCGTGATACGCGAAGGGGCGCCAAAATAAAAAATTAGTCTGGGATCCTCCCTGAAAAAAATATATATATTCTGTATAATCTCATATACAAATAAATTCCATACTGCCACACAGACACCCTTTAATAAACCCTTGTTTATAAACAAACACTATAAACTAGGCAAACAGAGGGCTGTTCCATAAAATAAGATTATGGAATAAACCAGGTTTATTTTGGTAAATCAGAGTTTTTGTCAGTCGATTCGGTTTCATAAAGCAAACTAAAAATAGTTAAAACTCAGTTACTATGGCAATTTATGATGGGAAATTAGCCTGGTCCGGGCAGGCTAACTGTCAGGCTAAGCCTTGGTTGTTGCTTAACCAAAGGTCAATGTAATGTGATGATATTACCACTGATTCTCTGTCATGATGCAATATTACATCACTTAAATGAACACGATAAATAAAAATGTAAAGAAATCAATTAAATTAATTATAGAACACAATAATACATTAATATATTGTCTGTTGTCACATTCTGTGTTAGATTATATCAATTTGATATACTGTAAATGTTAATAAAGTTTGATTTAAACATTCCCTAATACATTTATAATAGCTATAACAATTTCAAACAATTATATTGGCCAAAAATATTTAAATCCAAACAATTTATAGTGACTTAGAGTTTAAAAAAATGTCAGGGTAAAATGGGATGGCTTGTGTGTGTTGTATATTGTCTGCCTGACGAGAGAGAGGCTGCCAATGATGGTTGTAGAGAAAGACTGATGGAACAAAAAGCTGATTTTTGATGACAATTAAAGAGACAGAGTTATCATTTTTTGTAGCCTTACAATTTTTACTTTTCCTTCAGTTTAATACAAATATTTTATTGTAGGCTATAGCTGTTTGCTGCAGAGAAAGCATACTATTAAATAGTGTTGAAACAACAGGTCCTGTGTCACTGTCTTACTGCGTTTTTTCTTGCATCTTTTTCCAGTTGTTGGTTTTTCAGGTTTAACTTTCAACTTCATTAACTTTTCAGCTATATTCCTTTTTGTGCGGAGGTAGAGCTTGTACATAGTCTTTATCTTCTTTGCATTATTTTGTAGGAACACAAAATATGATTTGATGGGGAACCAATCACAGCTCTCTTTGCCTTAGCGGATCGATTTGATCAAAGCTTGACTCAAATTAGTCAGATCACATGATCTTCAATTTACCATTATGGAACCGAATTAAGCGTGACTGATGAGTTTGGTTTAATAACTGCTTTTCTTAGCGGCCCTTTATGGAATAGCCCTCTGGAGGTGATGCCTATGAATGTCACATGCACCGATAAGAGATATTACACTAATTAAATCATTTCTTAATTTATATTGTCTTACTTTCCAATAAAAATATCTAAACATCCAGAAAACAGAATTTTGAAATGTACCTGACAACAAATGTATAGGAAAGAGACAAATTAAAACTTTCTTTCATTTTTTATTAAAAGGATCCATGGAAAGAAATTGACCCAGGATCATGGAAAGAAAAACCCATGCTGGGTTTTTTTTTTACCCAAAACACAGTGCTGGGTTAACTTTAAACCAATAATGGGTTGAAAATTACGCCATGGTCCTTTAAACAGAAAATAACAATTTACATTTTAAAAAATATTTTTATTTTATTATTGTATTTTAAAGCACATTGTGTGTGCTTGGGTCTTTTTTATTTCAAGAAATTGTTTTTAAACTGCCTGTTCAGCATGCTTTAAGCTGCTCTCACATGATATTGGCTGTTACACACCGACTAAACTATCAAAATTATGAAAGAACGTGTTCCTTATCCAAGGCAAATTCACATTTGAACACTCTTTCGTTGTTTTTCCCACACACTTCTGTTATGAGCACCGCTAACGTGGAGGCGGAGTGATATCAACAATCAGGGAAGCTTATAAACATGTTTTTCATGACGTGCATGCTCTTTTTAACGTCCACATGCACAACCCAGCGCTGTTGAGTTACAGTTCCCAACCCAAATATGGGTTGAATCGACGAGTTTGCTTACCCAGCGGTCTCAACCCAGCGTATGGGTTAAAAAATACGTTTTTAGAGTTTATGTCTTCAGGGGTGTATAAAGACCTTAAATCATGAAGCGTTATGTTTGTATTACCTTAGAATAAGCTATTTCTATCTACATACAATGCTTGCCCCCTTGCATGGAATGTTGTTGACATGTCGCCATGTTGTTTCTACAGTAGCCCTAAACAGACGAACTGTTCTACAGATCACGTTCAGTAAATACGTTATCCCATTCGGGAAATTAGTGAAAACATAACGACATCTTAATCCTCTCTCGGCCACCGTACTTTGAGAGGGAGGGGGATGGGTGGAGTGAGCTTTGCAATTCGCAACCTCGCTGCTAGATGCCACTAAATAGTTACACACAGCACCTTTAAAATGGAGTAATACCCCAGACAGTTTTCACTGTGTTCATGGTTGGTGCTAAGTTGGACAGTGCAATTTCACCAAATGAACGTGTGGGGCTTTACTGCATTACTATGTCATTGGACCTATTTAGACATCTGAAAAGGCATGTTTCCACAGGTCATTAGACTGCTGAATATTTCCCTCCACATTTATCATTGTATCATCTTTTCAGGCCATCTCACAACGGTTAGAGTCAAATGCACGTCGCAAAATAATCTTTTCAAACCCAGAAGAACACCATTACAGCAATTTAGAACACAAAAGACGACGGCCCACAGGGATTTAAATTATTATGAGCCGTAAAAAATCATTGCCATTATTAATAATTCCTGCCTCCATAGACTGCCACAGGAAAGTCGTTCAAAAGCATGGCATCTATTACCAATTTCACATTCTTGACAATAGTTTTTTAATGCTTGTTCAATTACATGAAGATAATATAAAAACTAATATAAAGTTATTGGGCCATGACAATGATTATGTCTGATTTGTGTACAAGTTCTTTTTGTTACACATTTTACACTTTTTAAATGTGCAAAAATAAAAGCTGTACAAACTTGTAGACACCCATTTTCTGAATACAAAATGTTTAATGCATTACTCTATAGCATAAAAGTGAACTGTCTGATTTAATTAGGTCTCACTTGGTAATAATTAGCACATGACAAACTGACAACACCTGAGGGCTGTTCCATAAAACACGATTACGAAATAAGTCAGGCTTATTTTGGTAAATCAGACTTATTGTTGGTCAATCCGTTTTTATAACGCAAACTTAGAATAGTTTGAACGCAGCTACTAAGGCAACTCATCCTGGGAAACTAACCTAGGGGTGCGTTTCCCGAACAACGACATAACTCGCTAGTTGACCACGATAGTACGATGGATCATTGGGGAAATTAACGATGTAGCCTGTTTCCTGAAACCGTAGTAACTCTGTCGGAGATCAATCATTTGAACCAAGTTGATTCTGCAATCTATTTGATGACGCCACACAGGTGGAGGAGTAATGATGTCTACTAATAAATACGTTCAGATCGAATTCATGTCCAATTCTTGCTGTAAATAACATACGTTGAATTTAACGGCAACTTTAGTTATCCTATTTTGTTATCTATGGTTTTATTTCAATATATTTAATTCTTTAATAAGTTTCCTCCTAATAAGTCACTTCGCCCAGGGATTCCCCGGGGTCCTAGTGCACGTACGTTCATGCGCATGCGCACTTTAAAAAAACAGCGCATGTATTTTCTTAACAAACTGAAAGATTTCAAATTAAATTTGTTTGTATTTCGAATTACGGATATAGAATGCACTGCATGTTGCTTGCTTAGTTTGTTCAAAGGCATGTAGTGTTGGCTCGATACCAAAATTTTGGCTTCGGTACGGACCAGAATCTAATACTGGTAATATCGGTACCACATCAGTACCAAAGGTAATCAATAACCAGCCCCAAAATAAATAATTTGAAAAAATATTAAGAAGACTGCATGAAACTGCTTTTATGCATGTTTTATATATTATTTTATATAGCAAATATATATATATATATATGCACCATTTCATTTTTACACTTTTACAATGTATTACTGAAAAATGCTTTGGTTGTATAGACTTATCATCATAATCCCACAAATATGAACAATACAATTTTGAACAAAAATTGTATGTTTCAAGTAGGTCTATTTAACAGTAGCATTCAAGATGAAAACTGATTGATCAACACAAATAAAACTTCATGACTCTAAATAAAGCTACAAAAGTTTAATTTTCTCTTTAATATGTGGTACAGATGTATGTTACTGTCACTTTAATGCAAATGATTTTTTTGATGCGGATATACATTTAAAACACAAAGGACTGTGCTTATGTGAACCTTTTGTGTTTTTGAAATAACAGCGTGTGTATTTGACAGTATAAGAACATATACAAGAAGCGAAAGAGAACTTCATGATGATTAGTAGGCTAACTGAGATGTCTGGAACAGAGATAACGTTATATATGCTATGCATGCCATTGAATGGGGATGTACAGACGCATCGCTGCATGTAGAATAAACATTATACTGCAAAAAAATCTAAAGATTTCCCTGCAAAAGTAGAAAGAGCCGAATTTGAAATAAATCACGCACAGTGTCTCAGTTTAAATGGTCGCAAAATTGCTTGTAGAGCGATTCATCTTGTTCTTCTATGCTGGCGGTTCTGCGTCAGTTCTGTGGCATACTGCCGCATAGCGGTGAACTTTGGAACAGCAGCCTTTCAAGTACCGAAACAAGCACAATTCTGGCATTGAACCAATTGAAATCTAACATGTACCGGTAAATTACCAGAACCGGTTTACCGCGCAACCCTAAAGGCATGATGCATGTAAGTCTACATGTCGTAATAAAAAGGAACTATGCTTCTAACCACAGTTGTAGACCTGTAATTCCAACCACGCAACTTTGCGATGCTGTTTGGGATGGATCGTTTGAACTATGGTTTCGGGAAAAACTTAAATCGTTGAACTATGCTGGAACGACGAAACTTGCGACCAATGCTTTTGAGAAACGCACCCCTGGCAGGCTAACTGTCAGGCTGAACTTTACTTGTTGCTTATCCAGAGGTCAGTTAACACTGACCCACCGGTAATGTGATGATTACCACTGATTCTTATGATGCAATTTTATATCACTTTATTGAACATTCTAAATAAAAATGTAAGAGTTTAATCAATTAAATAAATTATAGACTACAATTATAAATGAATATATACTGTCTGTTGTCATACATCTGTATAAGATTATATCGATTTGATATCAAATGATTAAACTAATGTCAAAAAAGTTTTAATTGAAACATTCCCCAATAAATTGTTAATAGCTGGAAACAGAAATGTCAAACAATTGTACTGGCCAAAATTTCCTTGTATCTAAATCCAAATAATTTATAGTGACAGTTTCCAAAAATGGCAAGGTAAAATAGGATGCCTTGTGTATATGTGTATATTGTCTGCCTGAGGAGAGAGAGGCTGCCAGGGATGGTTGTAGACTGATGGAACAAAAAGCTGGTTTTTGATGACAATTAAACAGGCAGTTATAACTTTTTGAGGCTTTAATTTTTCGAATTTCCTTCAGTTTAATAAGTTATTTTATTTTAGGTTGAAGCTGCTTGCTGGGAGAGAAAGCATACTATTAAATAGTGTTGAAACAACAGGTCCTGTGTATCTGTCTTATGGCGTTTTTCCAGTTTTTAACTATTTTTTCTTCATTTTTTTATATTGCATGTCAGAGCATCCCTTCTGTGAGGAGGTACAGCTTGTACACAGTCTTTGTCTTCTTGGCATTATTCTGTAGGAACAGAAAGAATTATTTGATGGGATGCTCCTGGCAGTTTGATGTAATGACTTAATATTCCCTTTGTCACATGTGATCCCAGAGGGGCTAGTCAGTGTCCTGCAGACAATAATATTTGAAAAAATAGACAATGTGAGCACCCTAACTACACAAGTGGGCCTTCAATCTAATATGCAAACAGTGATTACTGTACCTTAGAACTCTGTGAACATATATAAAGACAGAGATAAAGCAGATTGGTTACCTAAAACCCAAATCTCTGTTTATTGACAATAAATCAATCAGTGCTTTAAACTCTTATACCCACAGGGCTTCTGGTTGTTTTTGGAGGCAAGTTATATGCACATTATACCATTGCTGAAATCTAATGGTAACCCAAGACATTTACCGCCACTGTATTGTAATACATTCTATGAACAATAAAAAAAAATGTCCAAGGTATTTGAATAACCCTTTTCCTTGCTTACTGTTTGTAGCAACGATGATATTATTTAATTTGTTTGCATTAAACTAGGCTATATGAATACATTTGAACACTTTATACTTACTGCATGCATTGCGTTATAATTTTCAACGGTATTACCTTTGATATTTTCGTACCTTTGACGTTTAAATTCTTCAAACATTTCGCAGAAGGTGGCGGTAATGCACAAATACGCTGGATGTCAACCGCAGTTAAACACATAAGAAAGAGAGCGGCGATTGGTGCTTAGCCGATCGATTTGATCAACGCTTGACTTGTTGGGTTGCTGAATAATTGCGTTCGCGTGCTATTATCTTGACTTACTGAGCCACATTTGAATTAGTAGGATCGCGTGAACTAAAGCTAAGCTTATTGAAACCCATTTAAGCCTGACTTATTAGTTCAGTTCATTCAAGTCTGGTTTCGGACCTTAATTCTTGCTTTTCTAAGCGACTTTTATGAAACAGCCCTCAGGTGTGTTTATACTATATACTATATCACCTTACAGCATTGTCGCTCGTGTTCTTTTATCTATTTAATCTACATAATGTAATCTAATAATTAGTACAATAAATTAAAGTATAATGAAAATAGATGTTATAATAAACATTAGATGTTACCTAATCTTCCCCAAAAAAAACATGCATTTCTTCAACAAAAGAGAGCTTGCAGACTATTTGTTCTTCTTAACATTCATGACCACAAACTATCTTAAAGTACCATGCTTACTAATTCATGCATTCACATCATTCATGCACACAAGCAAAGAGAAAGGAGACACCATACGGATAAAGCAAGGGTACCAGGTACGTAAATGAAAACAATGGTCATTAATCTTTGTCTATCCGCTCTGGGGCTCTTTATGCATATGTCAATTAAGAGCACCTGTTATTCAGTCAAAAGACCAATTAGCCCGTTCATCAGTCAAGTTAAAAATAGGTTAAGAAAACCCAAGCAAATTTCCACGCTTTAACCTTAGTGGCAGGGCGATTAAACTGGCAGCTGTTTAAAGGGATATATTATCCCAAATTAGGCTAAGACGTTTACCATATGGCAACTCTTTTATAGTCTATAGATATTACCTAACACATACAACACAAAAACTGTCACTTATGTCGGTTTGATATCTTTGCCTAACTTATTGAAATGAGACTATTTCAAATTAGGTAAGAAAATGTGTTTAACGTGCCCTCGCAGGCTTAATGCCCATTGTGTGCCTGAACCTTGGCAGACAGACATGAATATAAATCAAGGCAAACAGCATGGGCATGTGTAGGTGAACTATTTCATACCTTCTTTTTCTCTTCCAATTGCCTGCCGGGTAATGAAGTGCTGAGAGGGAGTGAGTGCATTGAAGACTCAGTATGAGGGCTTTCCTTTCCCTGTTTGGCGACACTAGCGGTTCTGCATTATCCGTGTCCAGCACGAAGGAGTCTTCCAGCTTTTAGGTCTTTTAATACTCATTATTTTTCCTGCATGAGATTCTAACAATGAGTCTGTTGTGTGATCTCCACTCGAATGATCTCATTAGCTCACTTTCATTTCGCTTGTGCTGGTTCGAGAAAGCAGAGAAGGAGACAGAGCAACCGTTTATCTAAGGGGAGAGGAGATGAGAGTCTACATGCATCAAGGCTAAGATCAGCAGACAGTTAAAGTGAGGGCACGTGTTTCATACTAAATATGACTTTGACAGTTATCTCCCTTTCTGCACCATGACCACTCTGCCATCTTGACAGAATTTCCCACTCTAGAGATTTTTGCGTGATTTCTTTCTTTAAAGGTTTTGTACACGCGTTTTACGTCTAGCAGAGAATCAAGGACACTGTTGGTAGGATTTGTCGGCCCCATAAATGCACAGGGTAGAGGTCTACACCTCTGACACACTTCAACCCTACTGACCACCTGCTGTACCAAAATAAGCAAAAGAAATGGCCCTATTTTGATGGGGAAGACAGAACTTGTCAAACTGAGGCAATGATTATAGCAATTGGACTGTCACTACTATCAAAAAGAGTATAAAAGATGCTACATTCACCTTGAAACACAGGTTAACACTTGCAACAGTTCCTCAACATCTCAACACCGTCTCAATTATGTCTGGACCAGAGCCCTTTAGTACCAGAGTTGTGACAACGGAAGTTCAAAATGAACAATATTTATTTACAAGTAATAGCATGTTCATGTTCGTAATAAATCTGCTCATTTACTAAAAAATATTCCACTAAAATGCTTTGATATTATTAGATATACTAATAATATACAGTTATGATTGTCTCATTTTTTAGTATTGTGAAGTAAATCCAAGTGAAACGGCTTCTGAAATTTGAAAAAAAGTAGGGCGGGACTTCATGTCACCCTCCCCTAATTGATTGGATCCTTGTAAATTGGCCTAATACACCACCGGTACTCATTGGACAGTCAGTATAGTTCTACCTCTTTTTCAGGCATTACATCATGAAGAGAAGAGTTGTTGTTTAGAGGGGGGAGGAGCTTAATGTTTTTGATAAAAGATTACAAAAGCAAATGAATTTGACAAAAATAATGATGTGAATGGATAATAATAATACATTTTTAAAAATGTGTAAAACTTAGTAGCTCCACCACATGGTAAGGAGGGAAACATTTTATTTGATTATTATGACAATTTAAAGCAAAAGGACTTTTTTGCTTATTTACAATAACAAAAATATCGTACAAGTGACTTTAGATTTAGGGATGCACCGTTACCATTTTTTAAAGATTGATCATTAGTACGGATATGTTTTTCTGATGCTCGCCGATAGCGATGCCTGTACCTTTTCACAACACAGTGAGACTAATGAAAATAGTATAGCTTCATAATTACAAACAACTCCACCTTAATCACATAATAAAAAAAATGACGTGCTTGTCACAAACTTTCAAAGCAAATTTCACACAAATTGTATTTGGTATTGGTTCATTTTTATCTGTACGAGTACATGAGCTTAGTATTGCGCCCGATACCGATACTGGTATCGGAGCATGCCTACTTTTAATAGCTTCTATTTGTCATAAATTACTTGAATGAATGGGGATGAGATGCCTGCACTATTGCAGCAATAGACGGTTTTATTAATTGGTCAAGGTTACAGTGATTCTTCCACCATATTTGTTTTCGAGATTCATTTCACTTTACCAACAAGCTGTTTTCCTGATGCTGCAACAATGGCCTTATATCTAACCGTTCATCCTTTTCAACGTCAGTAATTTATTTTTCAGAATGGCATTATCTCAGTTCTAACACTAATAGAAGAACCATTAGGAAAAGAAACCGAATTGTTCTTACAGCCCTCCAAAAAGAATACAAACATAACAAAAAGCATACACGCAACCAGAGTTAATATCATAGAGTATCTAAACATTGAAGGTTCCCCGATCACCATGTCCCTGTTATCCAGTGATTTAAAAGTTCCAGACAGTCATGACTTGAAATGATGGGGATGTTCGAGGAGGCTACCCTGAAGTGTCAGCCATCAACCTCCCCCAGAGCTGCTCGTATTTGCTGGCACTACTTTGTAAAGCCTTTGTGGTTCACAGAGTAAATAATAGAGCGACTGGTCCTCAAAGTAGCAAACAACTTATCCCTTATTTATTGCGTCTCATCAGAGAGCATCTACTGTACGTAGCCTCCAAAAACAACAATACATCACATGCTCATTTGTTTCCCAATCTCTGAATGTAAGTGCATGTAAAACTGATCTGACAACATATTTTCTCCCGGTCTCTGACATGTGTAAGAGTGAGATGGAGTTTTGTTTACTGAAATGCCTTTTGATTAAACTCTCAGCTAGATGTTTGGGGTGAGGGATGGAGCCATGAGTCATTTGGAAATAGCTTCCTGCGTGTTGAGAATGACACATTATGAAAGGGCCTGAATAATGGAGGCGTGTGTATAAGTAAATCTCACACAAGAAGTGATTTGGCTCACTGATGTACTCTCAGAGGACCACAAGTGAGCACTGATCCAAACAGGCATATTTTCAAATATATAAAAGAACTGTATCAGGACACACACACAAGCACGTGCACACACTTGATTTTCCACTATAAACATGTTCAAATATTAATGGAGAGGTTCAGGCCGTCCGGGAAGCCACACACTGGATTTCGCCACTGTAAAAATGTATCATTTATTCATCTCTCTGCATGACTATTTTGCACAACCACTAGACAGTAATTGCAGAGACATCAGTACAAATGCCTGTGCTTAATTGGCCACGTTTGCTCTAAAACCACACTTTCTTTTGAAGAGTAATTTGGAGGACATCAACACCCACCACATACCAACAGCAAAACAGAACATCTCAGAGAAGAGTAGCAAATCTGAACTTCTGCGGCACGTAATGCCCCAGTTAACATCACTTCACGGTTAATTTTTAAGAACTACTTTAAAGAGATCATCTGCACTTCATTGCAAGGGCCGATATGACTCGGTCCTCAATTTTCTGCCTGACTGAAGCTTGCTCTGATGTTCAGCCTCAGGGCTCAGATGCAGCAGGTAGCCCTGCGGGGCCCCCACAGACGCTCCGCCACTGCGGTTACCGAAAACCGACGGACTATTCGTCGATCTGCAGAGAACGATGCCGAAATATTCTCCCAGGACATGAAATAAACAGCAGCGCCACCTGAGGACGGAAAGACACCTAATAGCCGTGAGGGATAACCTGCAATTTTGGTAGACCTGAAGTTGGAAGAACTTGAAATGAAAGGAATGTGATCTTAGAGACAGCCACAGTAGACTAATTTACGGAGGGTTCAGAACATGACCCGGAGGGACAGCTCCACAGAGAGATTATCCCATTTTGTGAATAATATTCCCTTATCACAGCCCACATCCCTTATTCTACCTCTCTCCTTAACAGGCTGCCACTTCAAAACCCTGGAGTTTTGGATGGGTTTATCAATGAAAGCCTTCGTCCATTGTCCCTGCCACGCCTCCTCCTTTGCTTTAATTGAACACAGTGTGTCACACAACTAAATTTTTCTCATTGCAAATGGATTCCACTCATAACATAACACCATGGGTCTGACAGGCCGGGATTAGAATAACAGTGTTAATATTTGAACAATAGGAAATAGTTGTAAGGCACAATGTAGCCAAGAGATTGCAGGTTAGCCTCAATTTCTCGACACTATAAACTAAAAATGTGCTCTATGCTAATGCGCCATCCGTGTCGTTTTATTGATGGCTAAAGAGTTAAGCAATAAGCGACCCACTTTATCGGAGCCTCTGGCTGCAGGCTTGTTGAGCGTGTGATGGGGTTGAGACACTGACATTGGGGGGGTTGTGCGGGTCTGGAACAGAAAATGACAAAGGGCTGAATTTTGATTGGCAATTATATCTGAGCTCTGGCACAATGAAGCAGTGGACGTTCCATCTCTCCATTCTCTTTTAATCACATTGCACGCTCTTTGACAATGAATTAATGTACCGCTTTTCTCTCGCAACTCCTTTTTTATCTCCTTTCCTCTTTTTTCCACAGGTGGCTTTAATAAAGGCCGCTAATAAAATTTAAAGCCTGGATCCTGAATTTCAAATAAGGGACGGCTGGTAGAATGAAAGACTTGAACCGTATGCTGAAAGTTGGCAGAGATCGCTGTCATTGAGAGAGGAGAGAGCAAGGATATGATAAGCGTATGCTATCAGATGTCAGCGGGGGTCCTGAGGTGGATTTCCGAGAACACGGTTTATTAGCTGCCCTTCCTTTCCTTTGTGGTTAGGACTGATCGTGATCGAAAGCACCTGATGAATCCATGAATCACACACACGGGCACAGAAAGGAAAACTATTCTTGTAAGTTTGAACATTTGAGAGCCTTACCAGTCAGTTTAAAGCAGACAGCAGATAATATTTCATCAAACATAAAAATTGTGTTTACTTGTACACACAAGCAAACTTTTAGGTCAGAGTGAAAGCTCAGCCATGACTTTCCTCATAAAGAGGAAGACAGAAGACAAAATGGAGGTATTTTTGTTAGTATAGAATAAAAAGGTTACTCAACCATGATATAAGGTATTAAGGAATATTAAGTTTATTACTTATATCTCATCAAAAATAGCTTATATAATTATAATCTTTTAGATTCTTAATAAACGGTCAAAACAAAAGCACTGCCATAAGCGTTGCTATCTCTCTTATTCTTCTTACTGGAGTTCTACGACTCATCTTCTTGTGTGCGACTTCCCCTGGGCGTTTCGGTAGGTGTCTATTTAAGAGCAAATTTCTAAAAGAGCTGAAATTTCCTACAGCGTGCACGTGTCGCCAGGCATGTCTCGTAGCTGTAATATTGGATGTGGCCCCCTCGTCTTCTAACCTGACGGGTAAGATACCTGCTTCACATGCTTGGGCCGCCAGCATGCTGAAGTACAATTGTTGATACGCATGCCCGCAATGCGAGCATATGTCGATCAAGGTATTGCAGTCACGGTTGGCTGTTTTCTTTCTGGACACAGCCATGACATCATCTGCATCCTGTTCCGCGGCAGCAACCTAGCAGATCACTCCCCTAGTCCCTCTGTTGCGATGCCTGGGGGCGTGGTAACAGCTCCTCAGCCGGTCACGTTGGCTAGTGAGGATGATCCGTCTCGGCTACGCGATCCAGTTCGCCAGATGCCCGCCCAAGTTTAGGGTAATTTTGTTTATCTTGGTTCGAGGCTTGAATGCTCCCGTGCTTCTGGTGAAAGGTGCGATCGAGCACGTCCCTCCAGCTGAGATGTCTTCGGGGTTCTACAGCCCCTACTTCATCGCCAGAATGTTGATGCATAAGCGCATCCTGACGTCCGTCCGACATCAGGATTGGTTTGTGGCTATCGACCTGAAGGACACGTACTTTAAGGTCTCGATTCTCCCTCGTCACAGACCGTTCCTTAGCATAGCATACCAGTACAAAGTTCTGCCTTTTTCAGAGGCTCCTGGGGCATATGGCATGCTTGGCAGCAGTCGTATCGCTCGGGTTGATGCATATGAGACTGTTTCAGCATTGGCTTCAGAGTCGCGTTTCCTGGAGAGTGTGGCACACTGGCATCAGGCGAATTTCTATAAGGCCTCACTGCCGTCACACCCTTGTCCCTTAGACAGACGTGTCCTTTGTCCGGGTTGGAGTTCCGCTCGGGCAGGTCCCGAGGTGCATTGTGGTGACGACAGACGCCTCCCTGCTCGGCTTGGGTGCTATGTACAACGGGCATGCAGTGTCGGGTCGTTGGACGGGCCCCCGCCTGCAGTGAACCTCCACGTCTGGGGCCTCATTTATCAAAATTATGTAGAAAAGGTTCAATATTTTGTCTTACGAATTAAATTTAGAATGTAAAAATCCTTATTTATCAAACGTGCACACGCACTTCTTACACAAAAGAGTAAGCAATCATTGTTGATAAATCCCACAGGTGCGCAAGTACCATGCTCATTTACGCTCATTAGCATTCGGAAACGCCTACAATTTACCATATATGGTGACAACACCTCCCTTTAAAAATCACGTGAATGTATTCTGTGCTGACATTAAACAGATCACCGCAGTCTTTTGTCTTGTTCGACTTAGCAATAAGATGTAAAAAAAAATATTTATATAATTTTAAAATAATGATTAATGGGCAAACCTCTTTTTAATATTTTTCAATTAGTTTGAATGTTTTGAATTAGTTTCTTTCTTCATGTTTTTAATATATTGTTCTGTTGAATGTGACTTTACAATGTGCTTTCAATAAAATTCATTGAAATCCATCCACCAGGCGCCTTTATGCCTACAAGTGGCGCCTCTTCTCATCCTAGAGAGTTGTGCAATCGTGCTGTTCCTCCTCCAAGAAAGGTTGGAGAGCAACCTTTCCCCTTTCACCCTCAAGGTGTATGTTGCCGCCATCGTTGCACATTACACACTTGTTGCCGGTAAGTATCTCGGCTCAAGTTAAAACCCCATTCTGTCTCGACACAACGTCCCGTTCATTCCATCAGGGAACCGAGGTTACAGTCGTAACTGAGACGTTTTCAATAGAAAATTCAGTATTCATTTATTTCCATTACAGTTATGTCCAGCTTCTTATAGTACATCCATGTTCAAGTATCTCTGAATCATTAGTCCACCTCAAATATAAACAATGACATATTATTATTGCTATTATACATTAGCATGCCTTACACTATCTTATCTTTCCAGAATCCTGGATACAAAAATATTTTGGCAATAATAGAGTTAACTCCAGGTATCAAAGTTATTCAATAACTTTCTTCCTGTACATCACTTTTATTTGTTTAGTGGAGATGCCCGTTGTCATTATGAGTTTCTGTGAAATAATTCCATAATGTCAGCCACCCCGTTTCTTCAAAGCCAGGATGGAATGATGTGTGCTTTGAAGATGGAGGCAGTGGACAGGGACTCCTCTAGGCATGAGCTTGTCTTGGTTCCAACAATCACGAGAGTTTGGCTTTTTTGTATAGCCTATTGATTTAGTGCAATTTTGTAAAAAATATAATTAATTTGCAGTTTGATATCCAAATCTTGCACAAATGGTAATCACTCAAGTTTTTATTGAATTAAATCCCAACTCAGGTGATTTACATGACACTGTATCTGCTACAGTGGGGAAAGACTCTTGCTCATTGTTCCAAGCCTGCGATGGTAGATGCCAGCCTGCCCAACACCACCACACACACACATACTTCTGTCTTTTATAAGTTGGGGTCACAACAAGCCACCTCTAATCTCCTGTAGAGTTGTGTGTGTGTTTCTGTGTGTAGGACCATGTGCATGTCTGCTTATAAAAAAATGGATTGCCACTCAGGGGACCCGTTCTCAGCAAGAAGTGGCTGTGAGACAATAATTGCGGGCAGACGGGTAGGTGAGAGGGAATATGACAATCTGAGATGGCAAATTGATTTTTGCCCTGCATGGAGCCCAGACTCCCACAAACAGCGAGGAAAAAAAATTAGTAGGATTGGTATGGAATTTAATGTTGCAGAGGATGGCATCACACCAGGTCCTATTCACAGAAAAATGTTTAAATGTTATATACATACCTTTATTCTTCAGCTTTTCCATTTCAACACTAAACAAGTTGCTAACAGCATTGTAAAAACAAGGCAAAATATATGTAAGGGGTGGAAAGTATTTCCATGTATGAAGGTAGGTAACAGTAAAACCAAACATGCCTTTGCAGGAGGTAGCGAACTGTAAAAATGATTTAGCAATGTTAAAGAGGTTCTTGATCAGCAAAAAAAACATGAGCCAGACATTAGACATCTAAACATAGCCATGTTTTCAAAACCTCTCCTACGCATCCGTTAAAGTCAGCCTATCTACTTAGAGAGCACTGTTCCTTTTCTGCAAGCTGATGTTGAATTGCTAAATAGAGTATTTTCTTGACTTAATAGGACAAGAGCTGGCTTTTTAACATGGTGTGTAACAGGACTATTTTGAACAGACGCCTCTGAGTAAAATCAAAATCTCTCATTTGATGTTGGGGAGGCTTTCAAAGAGAGGTAATGAGTCATCATTCGATGACATAATTGCTTCTTTTGATTCAAATACGGAGCTGCACATAATATCAGCTTAATGTACACTGCTTTCAACTCGCCCTTATAAATAATTTCTTTCTTTTAGTCCCATTATAATAAAGGTAATTATAAGATTAGATGTTAATTATTGGAGGTCATTAATTGCATTTTTCTCAGCTCAGATTAAGTCCTCTTTCTTATGTATATTTCCAACAGGTTGCGTCAGAAAATGGATGAATATTCAAGCCAAGAGCAGACCAGACAGAGCCACGATGGTATTGGGACTGAAATTATCATGTTTCTTATTTGATGATCTGACCATGAATATGCTCTTTGTAGTCTGTCCCAGCTGGCTGATGGTTCCTGACATACAGTATAGGAAGTAGTTAATGATAAATGTCATGGGGATCTGTTACTTCAACCCAAAATGCTAGGGTGTTTAAACCATTGTTAACAATAAACATTTTCTGGTTTAATTTAACCAGTTTACCCAACAATGGGTTAAAAATTCCCAGTGTATTAAATAACCCCAAAAATTAAAACAGCTATTTGCAAAAATGTAATTGCGGTTTATTATGCATAATTTTCCCCATGCATGCATTATTATTCAGCCAACAATTTCAATGTACAATTAAATTACAAAATATTTCTGTGATAAGAAATGTTGGCACAATAAAATGTTTACAAAGCTAATTGCATATGGCTTTAAAATAAAATGTTAAGATCATGACAAATATTTCAAGTGACCCTAAACGTTTGATCTATGGTGTGTTACAACATTAAGAAGCTTCACTCACTTCAATGGTCACCACATACGCTATTCATTCCACTCAGTACAAACTGTGATGGGTCTGACACCTGATAATCAGAACATGAATATTTATAGCATGATTACAAATTCCCAATTAACATTCTAAACAGAACATTTCATCCTCACTTTCATGCTTGACTTACAGTATAACACTACATTAATTTCTTTTGATTTTATTCATTCTTTTATTTACTATTCTGCTTCACAGACCTCAGAATCGCTGGAGCTGCTTACATACCTGTGAAACTACAGCGCCTGCTCTTTATGAAAGCCAGAACCATGAAGAAAGCTAAATGTGACCTTTTCTTTGCTTACATAACTGGAGGTTTTTTTATTTTATTCATTTAAGGTCAGATTTTAATGACACCTGAAGGCCAGTATAAGACACTTAAAGCCATTATTTTGCAAGTATGTTCTTATTAAATGCTATTTCTATTATTTCCCTAGTGTGCACTTTAAAAGGGGTGCATAAATAGTGGTTACTCTCATGATTGTGGTCAGACATGTACCAAGACAAATTAAGTGGTTTCATTAAAAACACAGCATTCAGCTCCAGCGTTAAAGAATATGAATGCAAAGAACCACCCAAAGCTAATTTCAGGTCATTCCATTGAATTCCCATTCCCAAATGTCATTCCTACCTCAAGTTATCACTTGTCTCTCTAGTATCTCTAATATTCTCAGCCAAAATTCTGAGATTGAAGTTGATCTGAGCACATAATAACCAATGTCAAGCTGTGATGATATTATCCTCACTACAGGCTATGCTGACAACTGCCTGATACCTTGTGGCTTTCCATTTAGTTCATCAAAATTGTAATAGGAATAAAATGTAAAGTGCAAAACAAAAGAGAAGCAATAACATTGCCTGTTCCGTAATTGTGAGAATTGGGGATAACACCAGAAATATAAGCCACCTGGAGTGTAGGTTTAGGCGGGAGAGAATCAGAAACACCGTTGAAATATGCAGATATCTGGGTTTGTTGGCTACAGCTAACCTTTAAAATCTTGCCCAAAAAATGCTGTTGAATGTTTTTATAATCTCAAAGTGTGGATATATACACTGTATATACACTGTGAGAGTTAATTTTACCTTTTTTAACACTGGTGGTTTTGCTGTGCAATGTGATTCTCATTCCTTGTTCAAGGCACATGTATTGTTTCATGTCAGTGAAAGTTAAGAGCACTATAACACCTCTGGATCTTCACAGTATATGAAACTCGCTCTGGCTGAATAGCCATGCTACTTCAATTTACAGCATGTCTCAGCACACAATATATAAAAGCAGAAGTGCTGCGGTGCCCAAACCGTTTCATTTTCGCATTAAACTAGAGCCATCGATCAAACATCTCTTGCCTCATTATACTCCTCTCGTAGCAGGAGTTTTCAGACCTGAAGGCAATCAGTTTGAAAAAAGACAGCATTAACATTCCGCTTAATCCTTTAGCGATTTAGCATTTCTGAATGCATGTAGGCTAATGAGTCATAGAACGCATGTGCAATTGCTCATAAATCTCTCATAAATCTCGTAATATCGCAAAAAAAATATATTTTGATACCCAAGTAACAAGCTTCAGACGCAGCATTAACAATAAGAGTAAAGATTATGTTTTACCCTTTGAGGTATGCTTTATGCAAATTAAGATAGAATAAAAATATATATGTCGTGTGTGCAGGTGTTTTCATTTATGCTTACCACCAGAAAAAGTCATGAGCTGAATATTTGTTGTTTGGTTACTTTTGTATTTGTTTTCGACTTAAACGCTACCTGGTCGACAACTCACCAGTGGGAGCTTACCAGGTGTGCTAGGCAACAACAGACCTACTTAAAACAAACCAAGAGTAATGAAGAAAGCACCACAGAGCCACAGTGTTTACGGGGGAACTCAACCAATGAACATCTCTGCACATTACGCTGAGACAGAAAAACATTATTTGCCATTTAAAAAAGTTTCATCTCGAAACATTGATGCAGTGGCTGTGTGACATTTATTTTCACAATGTATTTCCCTAAAAACAATCTTGTTGCATGTTATTAATATATTGAGCCTTCGAAAATTTACCATTTCTGTGCTATGGGCCCTCTCCATTTTTGGTTCTCCAAATAACATTTCAGTCAAAGGTTCTTACAGGGATGGTTCACCCCAAAATACAAATTCTGTCATCATTAACTCCCCTTCGAGTTCCAAATCTGTAACATTTCTTTGTGATGAAGGATATTTGGAAGAATGCTTGTAACCAAACCGTTCTTGGCCACCATTGACTTCCATAGTGGGAAATATTACTTTATAATTGGTTTTAATTTATATAATGTTCTGTTGAACACAAAAGAAGATATTTTAAAGAATGATGGCCAGCAAGAAGATCTGGAGCACTTTTTACCATTGTCGTTTTTCCTGCTAAAGTAGTCAATGACAAACAATAACTGTTGGTTACGCATTTGTCCAACTATCTTTCTCTGTGTTCAACCAAACAAAGAAATTAATACAGATTAGGAACAACTAGAGAGTAAATCATGACGGAATAAAATTTTTTGGGTGAACTATCCATTTAAAAAAGCCATTTATATACCGTAGATTAGAACCATGTCAAAGAACCTTTCAGAACCTGAACTCAAGGGCGTGTTAATCAGTGTGTTAATCTAAAAAGAACCACTTCCTCAATCTTTTCCTTCAGGTGGAATTCAAATATATCTGCTATTTAATGTATGTGATGTGACCCTCACCCTCTGAGCAAACTGCAAGATTAATTAAGACTCTTCCTCTCATCACACCGCCTGCCCTCCCCCACTTATCCTTTTATAATTTCACCTTTACCTCAGAGAATACCAACCAGGATTCATTACTATGAAAATTATATCAGTATGCACTGCGGGCGAGACCTAAAGTATTTTTCTTTCTTTTTTCCTCACCCTTCAAACAGCATGTTTTTTTATAATTGAGAAGAATCCCCGCAGCTGTTGTTGACCTGCCCTGTCACGCTGAGAAAGAGCTTTGGAGAAAATCAAAGAGAAGAGTTTCCATCAAAGATATTACACACAGCCTCGGTCCGAACCCGCTTCCACACCTAATAGGAAAAGCGCACGGGGTTACGCTCGTGTGTTTTTTTACATCTCTAATCAAATGCATAATTATCAACTAGCTGTATAGCATAAGAAAGGTGGACATAACTTTCTAGAAAACCCTGGACTTCAGCAGAATGTACAAGAAACGTTTAGTTTGGTTAGTTCGTTTTTTGCTCAAGTGAGTCAACACTAAACAAATATGCTAGTATGAAAGGTCAGGTTCATTTCATTCTCCTTATCCTCAAGTCCTGGATCGACACAGCAGTCTTGTAAACTTCCACTTAATTTCATACTAGCACCCTGCAGGGTCCAGTATCACAGATAAAGACCACCATGCATGAACGCAGCGAGAAGCAAAGCTTGTTACAGCTACGAGTAAACATAATTTCAGTCAATGAGCTTTGCTGAGATTTCCTCACTAACAAAACATTACAGGGAGGCAAGCACAGGCTGATGGATCAAATGTGAAAGGTAATCAATGGAGGGGCAAAATTGAATGCATGAAAAAATCTTTAAATTTCACCGCTGCACAACTGTAATTAATCTGACATCATTTTATCACGGCAAAAAAATGAACTTCTTAGTATTTTCGTCGGTACAAAAATCTAAGAATTAAATAAAGATACACTTACTTGACAGGTGACTTAAGTTATTAAATCTTGTTTTCGGCAAGAAAATCTAAAAATAATAAGCTTATGATTAAAACAAGCAAAAATATCTGCTGTGGGGGAGAAAAATTTAATTGAATTAGATCTTAACAAAAAGACAAAACTGGCAGATTTTAAGCGTTAACTTATTTTATGTTATCCTTCAGAAAACAAGATTTAATATCTTAGGTCAATATCCTTGTCAAAAAATTATATTTGCACTGCAAAACAAGCCAAAAATACCAAGTTAATTCACTTTTTTAACGACAGAAAATATGGAAATGCAGGACGGAGAGTAACAAACATATAAAAAACCATGTTTACCATGAATTAACCGTAAATACGGACACACACAGCCAACAAAACCCACAGGAGTGAGTGAGTAACACGTTAGCCTTGAAGCTCCTGCTGGAACACACAGCAGACAGAGTGAACATCTGGCCCTCATCAGGAGCCATCGACAGGGAGCCACACGCCCAGCCTGCAGATGGTGAAGAGGTTCGTACACAATGAGAACCAACTCACGCACACTCTGTCTATCTGTTTCTTTCTCTCGCTCGCGTACGCGGGCGATGCGGCACGCTAACAAAGCCCCCTTATAACCTATGCGCATCTGCATTTACTGACTCCAGAAATGAAGAGTCTGACACAGTCGTACATCAATAAAAGCTCATCCACAGCAGACGACAGTTGGAATGGAAATATGCCTCAGCTGAGAGGACAGAACTCGGCTTCCAGGAATATTAATGCAGTTTTTCACTATTAATGTACGAAACAAATGAGGAGAGAAACGCACACATCTGGGTGCAGGGGTTTAAAACCGTTCATGAGATCTAAACGGTGCGATTTAAAAAGGGGTTTGTGATGGAGAATGTACACAACTCTGGCGCAGTGAGGGATATTCAAGCGTTTAAAGTGCTTTCCCTTGCACTATAAAAGAAAATATCCCACGCAGCAATCAAACATTGACATCTTTGCTTCATTTCAGCAAAATGAAGATATAAAACTAGACGTTCAAATACGCACACCTGAGTCTGAAATATAACGCACCCCTATCTCGTTCTCATTCGCACGGTCGTTATTTGAAGGGCTATTTAACCTACAAAATGAGCCATAGCTTTCTAGCTGCCAGTATCTCTTATTGTCACATGTCAGAGGCTCCTGCTTCAATAAGTATTGGAAGGGCCGAAAGCAATTGGTTTGGGCACGTAATCTGCGAGGTATCCGAGGGATCCAGCAGGGAAATGAAAGCAGGGGAGACCGCAGACGTCCTGTGCCTCCAACCAGCTGCTTTCTGTATTCTAGAGCAGAGCCAGAGCAATTAACAGCCCTATTGCCTTGCCTCTGTACGGCCCTGTGTTTGCTGGGTGCCATTAGGCATTGGGTAGCACCTGTCAATGCACGGCCGCTCTCCCAGGCCCCCAGCACCACCGCCGTGATTGATGACAGGTCACCCACAGACAGTCCCTTTGAATTTTCAATACCTCCGTGGGGAAATTGCTCATTTCTTAGAAGTACATTTTCATTTTTGCAACAAGACAGCCTCTTAACTTTATACATTACTCTGGGCCCGGGTGTGGAATTGTGATGTATCATGGCATACTTGGACAAGAAAAATGTTAATTTGAACTGAATTTATTTGCTATTTTCTCCACATTCATCGACGTGCCAAGTTACCACGGGACGCAGATTTAAGCAGGCGTGACATTCTTATTCAGATAAGCATGGCGCACGCCCTTTCCACTCATGGCAGCGGAGTTAAGATTGTCACTTTGACATTGTGTGGCGCGTTTTTCAAGCGCGGGGCATTTTTGTAATACAAAACTTGTCTCCTATTCGACGCGGCGTTGACTTCAAAGGAGGTTATTTGTCATCGCACAGATTTACGCTGTCACTCAAAAACATTTATATCACTTTAAGCTCCGAGGACGGCAGAGGACTCGTGACGCCGTGTGCTGGCAGCAGCACGGCAGCCTGTAAGCTCAGAACCGCCGCGATTACGGCTGCGTTAAACACCTAATAAAATTCTCGTATTTGAACTACGCTCACACAAAAGAGCATCTGCTTCTGAGGGGCGGTTAAGGCTGAGTGTATTAAGACTTCACAGATTCACTGAGCTTGGGTCCAACCCAAGGGGCTAAAACCTGCAACACGAGCACTCGGCGTGTAAATATTTGGAATGCCTATAAAGTGTTTCCTTTTTGGACAGATGATTAGCCAGAACATCTGGAGGAGAATCAAGCCCACATCTTTAAATAGGAACTCCATATGCCAAAAAGAGTGAGTTCTGCAAGTAGCGTCGGAAAATGAAAAGAAGAGGAATGGGAAGAGGGTTTTAATAACAGCAATTATGATTTTAATTAACCCCCGTGGTCTGCTGGCTTTCTCGAACATAAATCGAAAAGTCAGGGTCTGGACTGTTCAGCACAGCAGCTGCTTTCCCTCTACACTAGATCTTTCGAAGAATAGAAATATTGTCTTCCCCTAAGAAAATAACAGAGGCAATATGTAAAATACAAAAATTCGAATGGCCTGAAAAGCTAACCACTGCAAGACATCAAGCAGTTGCTGACTGGGTTGTTTTACAAAATGGCGCTGACAGGCAGGATTGGAAAAGCAGCGCAGTCTGGATGTGTCCCTAAACTCGTAGCCATCTCCTTATTCTGCCTTAATTAGACAGATTTAATGTGAAGTGAAGTGTGACTGATACTGTGATATTTGTGTCCCTGATGGAGGCAAATGTGAGGCTAACACCTCTGCCAGCAGTGGCCCATCAGCGGGCATCTGGAGAAAGCACAGTGGATGCAAAAACCTCACAGCTTCCACCACCTAATGAAGCCATGCTTGATTTCCAGACTCCAAACAAACAGCCAAACCAACAAAGCAAATTATATAGTCCGAATGTAATGGTAAGTGTTTACACATTTTAGAGCATGTCTTTCACCAGAAAATTGCATGCTTCTCTAGTGGGCCTGTGGTTCCAGAGAAACTCAGGGTGGGGTGTGACATATAAATATTATTAGGGGGAAATTTCTCCATAGGAGAGGTCCAATGTTACAAATGAGGCAACAAAACTTCACAGAACTCTACCACACTCTTTTAAACCTGTTTGGGTGCTAATATGCGAGGAGGAAGACGGTAAATCATATCATATGTGTGTTTTGTTTATACTGTTTGGCTTTTATAGTTTTATGGATACCTATGGATACGATATTGGTTTGCTCTACTGAACCAAACATGTCTGAAGTACATTTCTTTCAAATTCACTTTACTGTCATGATTGGTTATAAATACATGTTTGCTGAAGCATCAATACTCACAACACAAGGACAAGGGAAAGCATTCATGTACAATGTGGATTGTCACAAAATTTTGGAAATTTGGAACAAATTATTCAGAAAGCAGCACAACAGCTAATACAATTCAGATTGTGATACTGTATGGACTAACATTTGTAATGCTAGTTTTCAGCATCTGCATCTCAATGTATGAAAATGTGAAAACGTGAATTTCATCCTCGGAGCTGCTGCTTTCAGAGTTTATTTACCAAGCATTTCAAGGTTTAATTTGAGAAACTCAAAGGTCAATGACCTGCCAAAATAAAAGTCTGGTTAAAAATACAGTCGTTGCAGCATACTCTAGTATAGCAAACTGTGGTCACTCCTAGTATACTAGTATATGGTAAAGAGTAGTACTATAGTATTCTGTTGAATTAACTTCTAAATTGATCAATTGTAGTAAATTATTAACTAATTTACTGCAATAAGGTTCAAAAACACTTATTTTAGTAAACACCCTGTAAATAGTACAGTATTGTTTCTTGTGGACAAATATATAACAATTGTTTTGTAAAACAATCTAGAAAAAAAACCCAAAAAGAAATGGGATTTCAGAAGAAAAATCACACAGATTTCATAGATCCGCACACAGACACACACACTCAGGAGTCATTACAGAGGCTGAGAGAGCACCACTCCCCCGCCCCCATGTGCCCTTGCGAGACATTCTGTCAGGATTCCTTACTGTTCTCTGGCCTGAGAAGGCCACCCAGCTTTGTCACCTGAAGAAATAAAAGTCAGCCCTGATTTACCTGATGAGGGGCCTTTGTCTGGTCTCTCCTTGACCGCAAACTCTACTTTGTCTTCTATGCCAAAGCCCACTTTTTAATTCAAAGGCGGCCTGCTTGGCAACAACTCAGCCCAGCAGAATTCAATCTAATTAAATGCCACTGCTCATTTTCAGGAAAGACATTTTTTCCTCTCCACCTTAGCTACAGTCAAGATAACATTTTTCCAGGTTGTCTACCTTCCTTTGCCACAAAGACAATGGGATATCATTGCCATTAACCCAAATGTATAATTAAAAGCACATCACATATTAAATCCCATCCAGGTAAGTCAAGGTCACATCACTATAATTATAATTCCAACATTTGTTTGCCCATCATATTTCCAGTGGTCTGTCTGCAGGTGCTTGGGCTCACGCCTGTAAATTTGGTTGTGTGATTGAGTCACTCAATATCATAAAACATTACCACAGAAACAAAGCTTGACTGGAATTGACTGTAGCAGCGAAAACTTGATCAAATGTAATTTCAAAGACAATTGACTAAATGGTTTCTGTTTGGATTGTGATTAAGTGAAGGTAATACAGTAGTTTTTAGTCAAATCTAATTACTGTCAAAGTTAATTTCTGTCCACTACACATTAATCTGAGCCCCTCACCATTCCATCACCCTCTAATCACTAAGGTACAACCATCTCATATTGCTTGTTGTTATAGTGTTTAATCAATCTGCCTTCTTTGGACACTTGGATATTGCTCAGTGGACTAAGATATATTTCAATAGAAAATCATTCACTGTACAGCTGCCTCTGGTTGTTCATCTTGACTTGTATAAATTAGCCCCCTCTGCTAGTATTACAGGTCTCACAAACTGTCATTGTGTTTAAATGATAAACAGTCGTACATGTCAGCAAAAAGACCATAACATCAACATTACAACATTACATCATTAAATATATACGTATATATGTGACCCTGAATTACAAAAGCAGTCATAAGTACGTGTACATTTTTGGCTACTGTCCCACAAATATACCCGTGCTTATGACTGCTTTTTGAACATTTTCCAAACAGCATTTATGCACCCTTGAAGGGCCCTTCGCGAAGGGGCGTTCCAAGGCCCTTTATAGGGGCGTTCCAAACTAAAGTCAACACCTAAATCCCTTTGCAACGGGCCCTTTCAGAAGGGTTCCATTCCTTTCGGGTACATGCCATGGTCACTTCAAGGAAGTGAGTTCTGTTTGTGATCATGTGATTTTGGATTATGAGTTCTCGCGACACATTTTAAAGCAAATATGGAGCGGGGTTTTGACGTTACCTACAAATGCAAGTACAATCATTTAGTTTGTATGTGTTTTATACTATTTTTGTCAGTGATAAATTTGATTTAAGATTATTAAAATATATATAAGATAATTTAGTTTAGTTGAAAGTATGTTTAATATGTTTAATAATAGCAAAATTTGTATATGTTTCCTTTATCATATACTTCCTTTTAAAATACCAAGCGGAGTGAAAAATCAAGGTGAAAGAAGAGATAATTATATTTTCAACAAGAAATATATTAAATATATTGAAATATATTATAATAGAGTGCTGGATTGCATGCACGGCATTGGTCAAGGTAACATTTAGCCAAACTTAGTGTAGGGGGTTCCAAACGCATACACGAGAGACAGTAATGCCCTACACACTTCAAACAGTTCACTTCAAGGGCTCAGCCCTTCGAAGGGAGTAGGGCATAGGAATGCTCAATTACGTTTGGAAAATGCTCAATGTATGGGTCAAAATTTTTGCGAACAAAAATGCCCGGAAACACGGCAACAAACTTATCTCGTTGCTGCCTGCTCTTTGGGAATTACCCACTTAAGTTTGGTATCTATGTTAAGCTTAGAATTTCCGCTTTCGTGTACATCTACTCTGCAACCACGCCATTACAGTGGTAAGCCAATAAAGAGCGTTAAAGCTGATGTTACACATGCAGTTTTTGACTAACAAACAAACACAGCTGAACTTTGCGAACGCAGTGCTCTCTCTCTCTTGCTCCAGGTGGTTGACATATGCGCATGCTCCTTCTCCTGCACTTCCTGGTTGACGTGTGGGCGTGCTCTTTCATCTCGCTTTTGCTGATTGACGCGTTGGCATGCTTTTTCAGAGAATTGTCCAATAAGGGACTAAGAAAAGGGAATTTCCTGTTAGAAAAAACTTTCCAAAACCTATACGAATGCTGGGGGAGAGTATCGAACACAGAAATACTACGTCATACATCCAACTCGTATTTGACAAGTTGACCATGTCAAGCATGAGAAGCCAGCACGTTTAACATTGTAAAGAAGTCAGAATGCATAAACCTTTCAAACACACCGGTTTCTTATCAACGGCCTGCTCCAGTGCCTCTGATGGTCAACTTTAAAGAAGATTTTCTCAGTATTTTGATTTTTTTGCACTCTCTGATTTCTTTATAATTGTATCTCGACCAAATATTGTCCTATACTCATGTATATTATTTGGTAACAATAAGATGTATTTGTTAACATGCATTATTAATGCATTGGCTAACATAAAATACTTCTACAGCATTTATTCATCTTAGTTTTTGTTCATTTCAGGATTTACTAATATATTTAACAAAAAACGCTGTAACTCTTAACATTAGTTAATTCACTATGAACTAACATAAACAAATGTATTTACAAAAACTCACATTAACAAGATTAAAAATGCTAATAAACTATAATGTTCCTTGTTAGTTAATGTTAGCTAAGGCATGTACTAATGCATGTACTGTAACCTTATTTTAAAGTGTTATCAATAATTTAAATATGTATTTAAAAATATATTATATAATACATATAGTTTTTGTATATATACCATAGACATATAGACCGTAAAATTACTGACATATGTACAAGCACTGAATAAATATTTGGTCTTGAAATAATTTGTTTAGAAATGCGAAGGTTAATACTGAAATTTCCAACATTTATTTGTTGACTTTGAAGCAAATCTCAACACGGTCTGAGAGGTTTTAAAAAGTATGAGCCTTTAAGTCACCATAAAATTAAAACGGACAATCCTTATTCCTTATGGAATATTGCAGTGTTTGTTATAAAGGATTTATCTGTGCAAGTATTTTTCTCAATTAATACACCATCATAATATTTCATGAAAAACATTAACTTCTAATGACATCTCTGCATAACATCTCGTCCTGGGAGTGGACTGATTGTCCAATGGCCAGACTTTTAATTTGCAACAATCCAATCAATTGCTGAGGACTGCCCTACATTTTTCCTCATTTCAGAAGCAGTTTCACTGAATTTGGAAGAAAACACCACCACGTCTGTTTGAATTTAAGCAAACAGAAGCTTTTCTGACTTAATGCAAAACTCTCAATTCGCTCGTCATCTAACCTCATCATTGGCAAAAGTGAGAAGTGAGATGTTGCTGAGATCTCATTAGTGATTTTTCTTTCCTAAGTAAGAGTAACCTCAGCATGAAGAAGTTCGAGTCTTTTTGAAGTTGCCTGATCATTAAAGTGCAATTCAAACATGAGACAATGTAATTGCAAACCAACCTAACATCTCCCATGCCGTATTGAATATGAATTAAAAAGTAATTTAATATCACGTCTCATTTTTCCTCTCTCCCGCTCTGTCTTTCATGCTGCCGATAGGTTCGCGGTTGATTCATCCACTGTGAAAACGTGGTCTTTTGGAGCAAAGAGTCTGGCCTCCACAAGGTTTGGAATTCTTTTGAACCAGCATCTGCTTTCATTCCCTCGGCCTGAACACATCAGAGAGCCACATCTTAAAAGTAGCCACTCGTCGCTAAAAGGAAGCCAGAAAATAGCGCGAGGTCAGTTTAGGAAACAGATGTGTGCGAGTTTGTGTGGCTATATCGCCGTGTGCTCTTTCTCAAGCAAATGCTAAAACATTGTGAAGTGACAGCCATGACACGCAGGCCATTAATAATAAATGGAAGTCCCAGTGTTCACTGCGCTATCAACTGTCATCCAGTCAACATCAACAAAAACTTCAGAGAAACTCCCACAACCTAGTAACTCACACAGGCACAAACCTAAATTCCCCGTCACTGGAAGAGCACTTATCTTGCACCATTTTTTTAGCACGCTACCCCACCTCACGGCCTACATTCTCAAACTGCACATAATCGGCATCATTAAGAGGTGAATTTGCTAAAAACTGAATTGCACCCGCTGATATAAGGGTTTATTTGCATGTGCTGTCTGCGTTGTTTTAGCACCCTCAATTAAAACCTGAAGAAATTATGCAAATCAGGTAATGGCGCAAACACAGCCAAAAATTTTGTGCTGAATGCAATTTGCATGCCACAATTCCCAATCTCATGTGGCAGCTCTGAGTGGCAGCTGATGGAGAATGCAATTTAATTTTGCCTTTTTACTGCCTGCCTTCCATAGTTTTAAAAAAAGCATAATCTATATCAAGCCTAATTGAACTGAAATGTTGACAGTGTCATGAACTGGATTATGGGGTGCTTTGCCACCAGCAATAATATGGCACAATGGTTAAGTGAATTACCCCCTCAATCTCCATATTGGCCCTCATGTCTCTTTTTAAGTGTAATAGAAATTTAAATACTGCTACCATGGCATGTTTTTCTCTAGCATGTTCTCATCGTGCCCCTCTCACTTCCAGAGAAAAAGTGGGAAATGTTATATATTCTCACCAGTAAATGAGATTGTCCCGTAGAGGGCCCCAGGGTCTCTGGGTGAAAAATGGTGCGGCAGCATAAATTAACACCTGAGCCCTGAGAATTTCGCAAACAGTGGGAAGGAGAGGATTCAGATGGCACCTGTCCACTCTGCCCCGCTTCCTATTATCACACAGACGAGGCATCAATTACACATGGTGCCACAGAGATGCCATCAGCTTGATGCCATCAGCTTGCTATGCATGTGCACATGTACTGTAGTGGCCTCTCAGTTGTACGGTCCACCTTGCTATCCAAAGTGTTTCCAAGGCAACGAATCAGATTCATTAGCTTTATCAAACTGAACTCCATATGTTACTGTCTTTCAGTTGAGGGGAGTAAAGTGTCCTCAAACGTATTCATTTCTCACCAATCAGGCAGCTTATATTGATGTGTGTATTGAAGGGAAGTCGCAAAAATAATGAAAAAAGAGAGGCTGGTGTGATTTACCTGACCGGAGGGGTCATAAAACACTGATTCATCTCATATCATTATCCGAAGTGTTACACTGGGGTGTCCTCATACTGGCACAGACATATTAGAGAGAAGAACACGGGTAATGGAAAGACGTTTTTTATTTTTTGCTAACAGAGCATGCTGCGTTTCCTCTTGTTGTTATTGAGTAGTTCATATTGGTAAGTGCTGTCGGACCTAATAGAGTTGGAGTTGCTATTGGTCCCGTAGGGGAAGTAGAGGCCATAATCGGAAAGTGAACAGGGAACTGCTGCATCTAAGCCTATGGAGTGCTGAGCAAAGGAATTCATGAGTAATTAGAGGCTGCATTTAGTGAAACCTCGCCCCCCTTTGCAGCTGTTATCAGAACGAGTCCCTATTCTGCATTCAGAAAAACAATCTGACAACACTGGCGCTTGAAAATAACATTTCAAAGTATTGTATGAATTCATACAGTACATGCTTTGGCTGCACATCTAAAACATTTGTAATCTCGCTTCAGGGGTAAAAGGAAGGTTTATTATTTTAATTGCAACATACAACCTAGAACTGAGCATCACTTCCTAGAAGTGTCGCCGGAATGCGTATCATGGGATAAAACAGCTTTGCTCCGAGGACAGAATATCATATCGAAGTGATAAAATGAACAGCGGGATCTGAATCCATCATGCCCGACACATTAAAGGCATGAAATAGAGCGAAAATACAGCGTCAATGGCCGTTCCTATTTACATGAAATGATTGAAAGTGTTGTCCTTTAAGGAGAATGTCAAGCCGTCGGACAGCCCCTATTGAATTTTCCCGACTCGGCCCTGCCAACTACACTTGGTGATGTCTAAATGCTGGCTTGATGGATTGGAGTCAGAGAGTTTGTGACGGAGAGCATTCAGGAGCATGCAAGTAAACACTTGTAGGGCTGCGTTTACACATGAAGGACGGAGGTGATCGGTGGTGGGGCTTGTCAGCTCCTTGCCTTCGCCCTCGAGTGGGGTGATAGAGGAGCAGGCTGAAGAGTGAATACAAAGAAATACTGAGAATCACATATCTGGAGAACTGTATGTTTTTTTTCATATGGGTATTGTTAAACTAATCGCACGTGCGATTTTAAAAACTTAATGATGTTTTGATCGAAACAACTGCCGAGAGAAAGAAAAATAGTGCCGAAAGAAGAATAGTTTTAATATTTTTTCATAGGATGATTTAGCGCTCTTGGAAGTGCAAGTCAAGTTCTTGTCTAGCGGGCACAAGGCTTTGTGATTAATGAAATTTTGCTGCGATCACAGTTATAGAACGCGCGCGCTGGTGAACGTGTAGAGAACAAGTTGATTTGTCTCTTTCTTCTGGCTGGAGGCATCAGCAGGAATCCTGCTGTCTATATTAGCAGTTGAACGACTGCAGAAAAAGCCCTCAAAATAAAGTATGACCCTCAGGACACATGTTTACGAATTGTTACACAAGAAGTGTTTATTGTTCCCTGTCAGGGATGTTGTTTTACTGTCTGGGGACCGGGTTGCCGAATTGACAGTGAAGCAGTGCCTTGTTCCTCTCCAATTACCAGCCTCGACAGCATTTTTTTCTTTCACTCCCTCCTGTTTTAGTTTGACATTTGCAAGACGGCTTTCCTGAGTAAAACAAACAAGTGTTCCTCAAAGGTGTAAAGGAGTGACAAAAACATTAGCCATACCTCAAACATGCAATCCTGTTGTTTTGATGTGCAGTGTATAACCTTGCTGTTTGCCATTCCTATGAGGAAAATACTGCTATATGCATTAATATCATCAAATAAATGTGCTAATTAAGTGCAGTTAATTATTAAATACAATACGTTAAAAAAGTATCGCGATGAAATGCCCCCTGGTCTCTACATAAATTCAATAAGAGATTTTTCTAAAATATCATGATGTGTAATGAATCCTACTGATCCGATATAAAGGCAGAGTTCACCCAAAAATGTAAACGATGTCATAATTTATTCACCCTATTGTCATTTCAAAACTGTGTGACTTTCTTTCTTCCGCAAAACACAGAAGATATTTTGAAGAAAGTTGGTAACCAAACAGCACTGGCACCCAATCAATTCTATTGTACACAAAACCAATGCAAGAGAATAGGTGCCAGCCTCCAACCTTCTTCAAAATTTGTTTTAGAAAGAGCGTCATACAGGTTTGAAATGACAAGATGACTAAATGGTAACAGAATTAGAATTTTGGGATAAGCTATCACTTTAAATTGCATTTAAAGGAATCATATGGCATGATTAAAAACATTATTAACTTGTGCTTTTGGTGTAATACAACGTGTTTATATGTAGGTAAGGTTGAAAAAATATTGTAGCTACTCTATGCACCGCTTTTCTGAAACACGTAATTTTTACCACACTTATCGCTCTGGAAAGCACAGCAAGCTCAGATCGGCAGTTGAGAGGTGCATTGTGATTGGCCGAATACCTCAAGCCTGTTACGCCCCTTACCATAACCGCAAACTTCCAGGACAAGGCTGGTTGTCTCTTAATCTCTTCTCTCACTCGGAGACGTCTTGCTTATATTAGTTGCAAAAACAGTACGCTAATAACAGCCGTGTCTTGTTTTTTTTACTTAATATTTATTTGAATCTAAATTTATTTACACAGTGTGACGGGGTAAGAGACACGGCAGACACAGAGCAGCGGTGAAAGCAACCCCAGTGGGGAATTTAATAAACAACATAAAATAAACAGTCCAAAAAGATACCATTCGGGGTGCTCATAAATAATAAGATGCCAGTCCGTGCTCGTGAGTGAAGGTCCTCGTCTCTACTCGTCTCGCTGTCCTTCCGTCTTCCTCTCTGGGGCGAAATGGGAACAGCGGTTGTAGCCTCTCGACCCAGGACCTCGAGTAGTGGGAGCACGCCGGGCCGTTTCCCAGGTGACGCTGATCCCAGGTCAGCTCCGCGTCACAACAGGAATAATTGAATTTAAATTCAAATCTTTTACAACCGCATTCTGTAGCACAAATTGTGGTACACAAATGGTTAAATTGTGTTATCTGCAATGTGTCCCGCCTGCGTAGCTCACGTCGCTAATAGTCCCGCCTCTCTAATCCACGTCGCTTTATGATTGGTCTTGTCTTTTCTAGCTAATGTAAGGCCGCTGCTGATTTGATACAAGCTAAGCGCCAAAGCAAAGCTGTGTCTGTGTAAACATGACGCGATGAGCATGATTATGCAGGTGTGACAGATTGAAAAAGGAACATGTGTATTTTAAAAACGCATAAGTCTGTGTACACTGTAATATATAATTATATTATATATATATATATATATATATATATATATGTGCTATTTTGAATATGTAGAGAAGTCTATAAAATATAAATATGTTGTTTATGGTTATTCTGAGTTTATCTGTGATCAGTTAATTGGCACGATAAATTGGACGATCGATTGTTCTGGTCTGCGTGAACACTAGGGGGAGAACTCGCGGGACTTCTCCATTCTACATAAAGCTTGCAGTGGAGAAACAGCGATTGCGAGTTTTCTGTTATTTAATCATCTTCCCCTTTTCAGGTATGAAGTATAATAATTAGTCAATACTTTGAAATGATGTTAATGTAATATGATATAATGATATAAGTGTAAAACAAACCAAAGTAAGCACTTAAACTTTTTCTTAATTGCTTTTGTTTATGGCATTTGTAATAATTATAGTAAGCAATCGATGTCAAAGCCATAAATGTGTTCATATGTAATGCATTAATGCATTATTTTGTCAGGTCAGGTGACAGAAGCTGTCCTGTCATGTTGTGGAGAGGCTGGGTCACAGATGAGGTCAAACAATGACATAGTAGTATCCTAGCTGTGAAATTCAGTACTGTAAATGTTAGGTTGAGAATGTACAGTATAGTTTCCCAGTGTGTGTTTAAAATGAGAGCATTGAATTGTTCAGATGCCATTCACCACCACTTGTGTCATCTTATTATGTGGCAGAAGCAGCCTTGCCAAGCTGTAGCCCAGGTGGAGAGACAGAGGCAGGGTCACAGGTGAATAGGCTTTTAAAACATGGTTATGTTATTTGTTGTGCATTATATTAAAGTTATTATAAGGTTGCACTGTTATAGAGGTCTATTAAGCACTCATACAGTAGTTTGCTATAACATAAATAGCATAGATTTGTACGTATAAGAGTGGATGTATAGATGCAGTTGAACACACAGTAGTTAATGCTGAGTGGCTAATTGTGTATTTTGGTGTATTTCTAAGGAAACTGATCCTGCTGAAGACAGCAATAGGCAGTATAGCATTGAGAGAGAGAGTGACAACAATGAAGAACAGTGTAGAATACTATAGAAAGTGTTGTTAAAATATTATATTGTTTAAAGAAGTCAAGTAAACAGCGCTAAACTTTAGTGACAATGCAGCTCTGCAGACCAATTGTATGTCCCCACCAATGTCAAAATCAAACTTAAGCCCTTGCCAGAGCGCGCAACTCTCATGATGGAACTATTGTAAATTCGCCTCACCACCCACTCGGATTGGATTCGCCTCGGACCAGTTATAATAAATTGCATAAATACAAGTACATAAGTCCATAAAGCGTAAAACCAGCATCGGTTTGCCTTCAAACCTAATTTGGATGATGAAACCGACGAATGTCACAGAAGGACGGTTTGCAGAGGTATGTTTTTATGTTGTCTGCAGTGACATGGTGGCTACAGCACCACGGCTGCAATAACTGAAGCTACGCCTTCAGCTTTGCGTGTACATTTTGGCGGCATCGTGCAAACACCACATACTGACATAGAGATGTGGGGGCGTGACTGGTCGAGGTGTTTTAGGCAGATCTGGATCAGACTTCTTTTTTAGTTTAAGAGTAACTCATCATGTGGAAAACATTGAGTTTACAGTTTTGAAATGATGACAGAATTGTTATTTTGGGGTAAACTATTATTTTAATGTAAAGTAACACTATTCTTAATTATTTAGAAATGCCTGCATTTGCAGTTGCAAGAGACGATTTCTCCTAAAAATATTGCTGCACAGAAAACATTACAGAGCTTAACCAAACAAAAAAAAAGCATGTCACTGCAATGTTTGCAAGCCATGAAGGAATTACACTGCTAGCCTGCAAACCTTTTTGTGGCAGATAACTCTTTGACAATGAGAAGGCTAAATAAACACAATAAACCCCCTGAAGGCTGTGTCACGTCTTTTAAAAGATTATTGTATCTACAATCATCTATAGATCCTCTTCATGTAGGGAGAGAGAAAGCTGCAATCATAAACCATTCATAACCATCTCTGCTTTTTCTTCCACAACAACACGCGGCATTGGCCTTTTAAGCATCTGTGAATACCATGTCTGGCTCCTCCAGAGGTGTGGACCTGTTAGAGTGGAGGCACCAGAAAAAAGAATAGTCTTGCTTACTTTCCCTGCAGGGATGCTTAAAGATCAGGATCAAGTGTGCTCTACAATTAGACCACATCGATATGGAAGCTGATAGATGGTGATTGGCCTTGGAAAGAAAGACTGCAGCAAAAACATGACCTCCTGCACACAGGCTTATGTATTCACGAGCTTGTTTCTGTTCCTGTTTTAAAGGCATTTGCAGAATTAAAATTAAAGTGGGGTGTAATGCATGGAAAGCATTTCAGAGTTGAAAAAACTAAGATGAATGGAAACTTTTATGCAACCTTACAATCAGAATAAATGGTATTGATTTATTTAGCAATATGCAGTAAACCTCCTTTAATAATTAGCACAAGATCGCCCGTTCTCACAAATAACCTGGAAACATCTCAGGAGCTCAATCGACAGTTTCGCTCAACAAACTTGTGAAGGATTGTCGGCAACAACATCTCTCCTAATTTGTTTGTAAAGCACTTTTTATGCAGAAACAGTTTCTAATCTGTTCACAGATGGTCTAATGAAGCTCACTGCCCAATTTATACACTCACCCAGTTTTTCCCTTAACTCAGATAGTTCCTCAAAATCTGAAGAATGGAGCCTCAGTTGCTTTTGCATTCCACATGTGCTTACTTCACCCCCTAAGAACATCCCTCGGCCAAGTCCCACCATTTCAGCATCCCGGGCCTAGTGTGGATTTCAGTTGGACTGTTTGAAGTTAGCTATAATCAGATGCTCTCCGGTGTATCAGCATGTAAACATTGAAAGGGTGTGAACTGTGGCACTGGTGATTCCCATTTGGTTCAATTACAGCTGAAATGGAGACCATCAGTGACACCAGGCTGTGGGCTTGCCGGCTAGCGGTGGCTGCGTGCTCTCCAGACTAAAATGGGAATGAAGTCCATAATTATTCAGCCAATGAAGGGTCACTGTATGTTTTCTCTTGGCTGATGCAAAAACATGTGACTTCAGACACGTGCCTATAGACGTTAAAAGATGCCAAAGAATCTTTACCTCAGTCCAGCCTCAAACCTCTCTAGAATATTGATGTAATGCTGGTTTGCATCATATAAACATCACTTTACAGCCAAAGGCCGACTAAAATTTTTGTAAAATGATAACACGATCAATACTTTCAGCGTATGAGAGAAATAGCTGTGGAGATCTCTTAGACACTGGAAATCAGTGCACTATGGATGTGAGTGCTCTGGCTCTCCACGGTGACAAAGCTTAGTTATGTAATTCTCTCTCTCTCTCTCTCTCTCTAACTCTAACTCTAACTCTCTCTCTAACTCTCTCTCTCTCTCTCTAACTCTCTCTTAGAGAGATTAAGCCCTATAGCTGCTGGGATCAGGGGCCTGGCCATCTGCTATCGCTACCCTGATGGTGATTTCTTGGTCTTGGATGAGCTGGAGGAGTTTGACTGGGAGCCAGAGCATAAAAGTGGGAGGAGATAACAGGTCATTCAGGTTCTGGATGGTTAGCTCATGGCATATTCTCAGAAGGGGGCAAGACTAATGATGGGAGATGATCGTATATCCGTTAATCACTACCATCGGGAGAGGGCACTGCCCGAGGGGGTCTGGATCGAGATCACAAAGTCAGCTTTGGCAGATCTCAAACAGTTCAAGACCCTATGGAGCATCTCATCAACACAGATAGTATATATTGACTGTATTGAAGGTGGACCAGACTTGGATTACAGACAAGAGTGTGAACGGTAAAAGACCTGCTCTGTCATCACAACCTTTCATCGCCACAAGATTATTTCTTTCTTTGAGTGATTCTGTCTAACGTAGAGAGATAGAAACCCACGACTTTTATTCTGATGATGGAGGCTAAGTGCTCCCATGATTGTGAGGGATGTGACTGTATAAGACATTTCTGTATGGTATTCGAATTTATGAAGGTTAAACGTGCTATTCAGGGATTCGTTACGTCTTATCTTTCGCAGGAACCTTGAACAGATGGGCCATTTTCCTTGTGTAATGAACGCTTATTAACAAGGGGTCAAAGTGTTTAACATCTTCATTTAGTCTGTCTTTTACATCTATGCTGAATTAATGCGAGATTAATCCATGTGTGTCTGAGCTTTCTCAGTTTTTAGTGTCGGATTCCTGTTGACGGTTGAATATCACGGTAGACAAGTCAGTTGGAAATGAGTCTTTGCTTTCTTTGACCTTTTAAGGGTCATTATAATGAGGTAACGTCACATACTATTCTGTGGAAATTACAAAATCTGTTAAAATCTGCCTAGGTTACAGTTAAACCCATTCCCCACCTCATTCACAACAATGGATGACGAAATCCAAAACATCTTGTCATCACACTAGCCTGTAGGTCCAACCCGGTCTCATGAATTGCGTATAAATAACACGCTGTTGCATTATCGTGTAATACGTACGCCAAAGTTCGATTTTGCGTGCATATGATACGCCAATGTTTGCATGCACCTGGGGGGAGAGCAGCCATTTTGAAACGTATATGAAGAGGAAACACTGAAATAATTAATTAATGCACGCACGCTACCATTAGGTGTAGGGTTTGGGTTAGGGGACAGGTCAATGAGACAAATTGCTGATTAATATGCACACACGCTTAATTGGCGTATCATATGCACGCAAAAATAGGCGTATTGTATGCACGCAAAATCGAACTTTGGCGTACGTATTACACGATATTGCACAGATTGTTATTTATACGTTATTTATATATATTCATGAGAGTGGGCTCGTAGGTCACATACCTACAGAGGTGGGTAATAATGTTCTACATTCGTTACATTTACATGAGTAACATTTTTGAAAATATGTAGGCCTACTTTTAAAGTTAATTTAAAAATCGAATAGAAAATCTGTACTTTTACTTCGTAACACTTACTAGATTTTAAACTGCGTCATCTATTTCAAGGTTGTCGTCTCTTTTAACGGGCATTCCCAAGTGATTGATTATTTTGAGTCGATTGTTTGAAAGCAACAATGGGCAAAACCATCTGAATATGTTCTCAAATCAGTTCATATGATTTGTTCAGTTCACAGCACGATCTGAATCATCTGAAGTGGGCGGGTTACTCACTCCTCGTAGCAGGAAACTTAACAACATACAGAACACAAAGAGCGTTGGATGAAGTGGATATGAATATATATCTATCAAACCACAACTGCAAATGGGTCATATTGTTTGCCAGCAGGAATGATAACGCGACCTGTTCAAACAGCAACATAAGCGCGACCTATTAGACACAGAGTTGTGGGCTTCCAGAAATATACAGTCGTGGCCAAAAGTTTTGAGAATTACATAAATATTGGAAATTGGAAAAGTTGCTGCTTAAGTTTTTATAATAGCAATTTGCATATACTCCAGAATGTTATGAAGAGTGATCAGATGAATTGCATAGTCCTTCTTTGCCATGAAAATTAACTTAATCCCAAAAAAACCTTTCCACTGCATTTCATTGCTGTCATTAAAGGACCTGCTGAGATCATTTCAGTAATCATCTTGGTCAACTCAGGTGAGAATGTTGACAAGCACAAGGCTGGAGATCATTATGTCAGGCTGATTGGGTTAGAATGGCAGACTTGACATGTTAAAAGGAGGGTGATGCTTGAAATCATTGTTCTTCCATTGTTAACCATGGTGACCTGCAAAGAAACGCGTGCAGCCATCATTGCGTTGCATAAAAATGGCTTCACAGGCAAGGATATTCTGGCTACTAAGATTGCACCTAAATCAACAATTTATAGGTTCATCAAGAACTTCAAGGAAAGAGGTTCAATTCTTGTAAAGAAGGCTTCAGGGCATCCAAGAAAGTCCAGCAAGCGCCAGGATCGTCTCCTAAAGAGGATTCAGCTGCGGGATCGGAGTGCCACAAGTGCAGAGCTGCTCAGGAATGGCAGCAGGCAGGTGTGAGCGCATCTGCACGCACACAGTGAGGCGAAGACTTTTGGAAGATGGCCTGGTGTCAAGAAGGGCAGCAAAGAAGCCACTTCTCTCCAAAAAAAACATCAGGGACAGATTGATCTTCTGCAGAAAGTATAGTGAATGGACTGCTGAGGACTGGGGCAAAGTCATATTCTCCGATGAAGCCCCTTTCCGATTGTTTGGGGCATCTGGAAAAAGGCTTGTCCGGAGAAGAAAAGGTGAGCGCTACCATCAGTCCTGTGTCATGCCAACAGTAAAGCATCCTAACACCATTCATGTGTTGGGTTGCTTCTCATCCAAGGGAGTGGGCTCACTCACAATTCTGCCCAAAAACACAGCCATGAATAAAGAATGGTACCAAAACACCCTCCAACATCCAACAGCAACTCTTCCAACAATGCAACAACAGTTTGGTGAAGAACAATGCATTTTCCAGCACGATGGAGCACCGTGCATAAGGCAAAAGTGATAACTAAGTGGCTCGGGGACCAGAATGTTGAAATTTTGGGTCCATGGCCTGGAAACTCCCCAGATCTTAATCCCATTGAGAACTTGTGGTCAATCCTCAAGAGGCGGGTGGACAAACAAAAACCCACTAATTCTGACAAACTCCAAGAAGTTATTATGAAAGAATGGGTTGCTATCAGTCAGGATTTGGCCCAGAAGTTGATTGAGAGCATGCCCAGTCGAATTGCAGAGGTCCTGAAAAAGAAGGGCCAACACTGCAAATACTGACTCTTTGCATAAATGTCATGTAATTGTCGATAAAAGCCTTTGAAAGTGCTTGTTATTATATTTCAGTACATCACAGAAACAACTGAAACAAAGATCTAAAAGCAGTTTAGCAGCAAACTTTTTGAAAACGAATATTTATGTAATTCTCAAAACTTTTGGCCACGACTGTACATTTGTACTGTTTACTGTATGTTTACAAGTAAGCTTTTCACAACACACACATGTGACACAACATGAGTTTTGTTTAAAATCTGTTTGTATTTATATAAGAGAAACCTGCAGATGTTCTGGATCATCTTAGAAAATGCTCTGAGTTTAGTTAAATGCATTGTAAACGCAAAACTCTGCAGGTTCACTTTAGTTTGCATGGTCTAATATTATCCTAAATAAGTTTTGTAGGCTACATTGACATTGGGACTAGATAGAATTTTACAGAAATGCTTCTATCTTCTGTGTTTGTCTTAAGCTCTGTGTGTATATTGCAAAGATATCTGCTTATGGTAATAATAATTAAAAATAGTGATTTAAATATAGGCATTAATAGTAATTTTATGAATAGTATATAATCAGACACAAAGTAACTAGTAGCTACTTGAGTAGTTTTTTCATTGCATACTTTTTTACTTTTACTCGAGAAATTTTTAAAATAGTCACTTTTACTTGAGTAACAATTTCTCTAGTTACTTGTACTTTTAGTTGAGTAAAGATTTTGGCTACTCTACCCACCTCTGCACATGTATAATCCCTATATTTTATCTGAAGTCTAAATGTTGAGCATCTATTGCAGAACCACTGCTTCTTCTTTCATTGTCATTCCACAACTGGAATGTTTTGTTTATCTGTGAATATTTAGACATGTCAAATTAATTTGTGGCCTCTTCATCACATGTATTCTCTAAACGCTACCTTACTGCCACAGCATCATCCATATACTCCATTTTTAATGAATTCCGTCAAAATGACTTAGCGCTGATTTTTGTCTTCTTGCTTTTTGTTTCATTTCTTTTCTCAAACCTCACAGCTGCATGTCTGCTACCTTTTACCTGTCAGACATGTCGCTGACGCAGAGGCCAAAAGAAAAAAACACCCCGGTGCAGGGTTTGTCAAAGTATCGCAAGCCGGAGGGGAAACTAGGTCATCTGTTTTGATCAGTGCAGAATGAATGAAATTCTAGTTGTATGTTTATTTCTCTCCATTGGCATGGTGCTCATTACCGCTAGCTCTATTAGTTGTACCAAAGCGCTCAATGACCACTAAATTGTTTTCTAGAGGTTACCACAGAAACTGCTCTCTTCCCTTTCCACCAAAATGTACTGCAAGGCCTAATAATAAATACCAAATACGTACTATAATTTCTCTCTCTTTGTGTGGTGCTATGATTCATGCATGTGTGCATGTCTTGAATGTATGGATGAGTAGATGGGGGGGGGGCATGCAGTCTGGTACAAACATGTCACACTTATAGCAGTACAGTGGGAACGTATGGCTGTCATGCTTGCTGTTACTAAACTGTAACAATGTCACTCTGATGCCACATGTAATGCTCCTCCAGGGACATCCCTGTTTACCATGATGTAACATCAGTGCTACAACATGCAATTTTACACGACAGAGTTTTGACTTTCTCAAACGTAAATTGAGATTTTTTTTGTTGATTTAAGTTGATTTAAGCAAACTACATTGTGTTTTGCTCCTTCTGCCAATCCCGCAGCGCAAGCAAAGGCTGCCCTCGAACGAAACCAGAGGCAGCACATACATACATTCAGACAAGCGCTCAAACATTTATAACTCTTAATACGCATTGCACCAGATTCCCTCAGATTGAACAGATGCCGAGTGACAGCACAGACGATTTAGTGTGTGTTAAACTCCACAACAAACTCAGCCCCCCGGTGTGCAACTGTAGGTCATTTCAATAATAACACAGACAACAGTAACCACTTCCCTTAAGAAAGCCTTCAAAGTTTTCAAATTAGTTCACCACTTTTGAGAAGGAAAAAAATAATGAGAGACAATGATCTTTGACCATTACCCGTGCTCATTCTCTACTGTGATTGGACAGAAATAGAGGAGGTGACTGGATGAAAAACTGTTGGCTGATTGCATCTACCAAGTGACAGCCAAAAATAAGGCAGCAGTCTGATAGACAGCAGAGGTTGCAACCTCTATTTCTCCCAATGTGTGGCAAAGACGCACTATCCATCTGTGAGAAACATTGATTGCGGTTTTGCATGACTGTCACAGAAGACTTAGGTATTGGTCATTTTCGGCGCAGGGAAAAATACGGTTTAGAGATGAGATTACTGTCAAGTATGACGGAAAAACTGATTCCAAATATATGGACAGGTCGGAAAAGGCAAACAATTCAAAGATTATCTACTGGTGTTATTTTCCTCCAGGCTAAGATTTTATTTCGAAGATCAATGCATTCTCATTTTCTTGCTGGAATTGGGCCTGTTTTGTTTTAGAGTACTATGAAACCATCTGACACTGCAAATTGACCTTAGAAATAAACAGGAAAAGCATTTAAACATGTTTCAATCTCTGCAGCCTATATGTATCATTTGAAGACCTACTCTATGTGTTTGAGAAAATAAAAGCGATGGCCCATATCACAACTGAACCTCAAAGGTTTTTGCTGAAAAGAGTAAAAGGTTTGGGGGGCTTTAGGCACTTGGTCATGGACCAGAGCTGTGGAGGAATCTAAAAAGGCGGCAGTGAGTTTTAGGTCAGTCCCTCTGCTTTCCCACATGGAGAGGAGACCAAGAGGCTTATCCTTTAATGTTTGATCAATAAAATCCAACCAGCTCGGGACTCCCAGCTGAAATATTTTGGTAAAAAACATAGATCAGTAAAATGCGATGGAAAAGGTCAATGTATTTGCCTCTGATTGCTTTATTGCAGATTGACTGTACCGTGCCAGACGATACAAAACCACAAGACATTAAAACACATCAGAGGCCACATATTTCTGGAATATGGAAAAATGATAATAGATTAGAAAGTATCTTGACCTTTTCTATGGTTTATTCCTTTAATTTCTCTACTGTCTCTCTCGCTTTGATATGTGATGTTTTAAAACACTCCCTTTCATATGTGTCATTCAATCCTGATGCATTTAAACATTTTCCCGACTCCTTGATTTGAACATATTTTCCTGCATGAAAACAAGCTCTCGTAGTCGTGCTCATACGTCATTATTTACTCTTGAGAACCTCGGCTCAGAATGCAGGATTAATCATAGGTTTTTTTGTAGTATACAGAGCACAGCCAGAGCCCATTTAAAGACTTAGCGAGCTGGGGACTTTGCCAAAGACTCCCATTTAATCTTTTTCACGAGAATGCCTTTTTCCTCGAAATTTAACATATACAGTAGCTCTGCACGTTCACACTGCCTAATTATTCCTATACAGCAAACAAATGAGTCACACACACACACACACACACAACAAAAACACACACCATAGAAAGCCATGATCAAAGCTAACGCTTCTTTGTAAAAGTCCTGCATTAGACTCATTTGACTAAAGGGTCTTAAAACCTTAGTGTGATGAAAAGAAAATACGCATTAGTCCTCAGAGTGCCAAGAATATGGTGTGATTGTTTCTATATGCATATGGAAAGCTTTAAATCTGTTCAGCGATGACTAATCTCTTTGAAACGTTTAAAAGTCACCTATAAAAACCCATATCTGATGCGTTATACTGACCCACATTTTACGTAATGGTTTGATGTATTTGATTCTAAACAACGTGGCGCCAAACTCAAGAAGTTACTGGCACCACAAGACCCGTTCATTTATTTTTATGACTATGAAAGCCTAGGCATAAATATTTCTCAAGGTTTGCGAATGTGCTATAATACATTTTATAATAGCAGTGTGAAACAGTCCACAATATTCATGTAAAAAGAAACTGAATGTCCAGAAGATAAACGATTATGGACATCCAAAGGCACAATGCAGAAATCTCAATCTGCCCTACTAAAATGTCAATTGAAGAGCATTTCCAAATAATTTGTTGGATTCTAACATTTACCTATTCTGCTTATTCTAAGGAAATATGAATATTGCTTTAACATCACAACTCTCATTAGATGTGTCTCTGTAAATTCCACAGGGTGAGAGATTAGCTTTACTGAGGCTGTTTTTTAGATTGGGCTTGGTTGCTGCAGTCCGAATCTGAGTGTGATTGTAGCTCTTGTTCTTTTATCTCTGTCCTCTGTAGTCCGGTTTATAATACGGGAGAAAAAATAAACCAACATCAGTTATGGAGAAGTTACTCTATTCTTCTTCAAATAAAAAAATAGTGCAGTGCTTACTAGAATTGGCATTTGCTCCTTCAAGTCAGACCGCAGTGCAAGATTTCAGGAAAGACAAAGTCAATGTGTTCAAATGACTAAATTACCGGAACTAACCGGTGTGAGTGTCACCAACAAACTAGCATAGAGAAATCCACCACAGAATCATTTTAACACCACAACTGAAGCAAAGGGCAGATTGACTTTCTCCATTTAAGTGTATTGTCTTTCAAACCCATGGGCCGTATTGGGCAAGTTACAGACATCAACTCTCTCAGTAGCTTGCAAACAGAAACCAATACCACAATTTGCTTAACAGAGGTATTAAAAACTTGAGAGGTATTGCTCTTGGATGAAATTTTGTCAGGAAAATCCAATCCTCCGTAGAGGATTAAACTCATGTCCCATGGGATATACTTTACATTTTAACAGCTTTTTCGATCGAGAAATTGAACTGTTCCAAAGCTTTTAGATGCAAGACTATACTTCTGCAGTAAATGTTGCCTAAAACCCTTGTCATACATCGATGAGTATGTGGCAGAATATTTTGTCAATATTTAATGCAGGTTACTATACTAGAGGCATTGTTTCTTTGTTCTTCACAGTAAATAGCTCCATTTACCAGCTTCCAAAACTACTAAAAAATTGCATTTGATATTTGTACGTCATTGCCTCGGATGTAAAAAGAAACCTACTTTAACAAACAATAAAAGTTTCTAAGAACATTGGGTTGGAAACCCAGGACACACGCCCTACCATCAATGCAGGACAACTATAAACCCAACAGGCATACTAATAACATATTTTAGACTAGGTCAAGGCCAAATACGTTTCTGAAAATACATTTTGAGAAGAAGCATCATGCTCAGCATGTTCCTGTTATGAACAGCAGTCACTGGTCTTTACCTCATAAAGCCATGTGGAAATAATTTATAATAATCTAGACAAATTATACTTAATTAAAAAAGAGAACGACTTTTCCTTCGGTAGTTTGTGAATGTTTAAAGAGACAAAGTTATTCAAAAAATTGTTCACATACAGTAGTAAGTTACCAAAGCCAGCATCATTGCTAGAACTAAAATGCTTTGACATTCCATCCTACATATTTGCACTTCTATTAGCGATAAATCAGTTAAGCAAAAAGAGAGGTTTCTGATGTCAGTAAGCTTTCGAGGAGAGGGGAGATGGAATCTCATACCTAGCAGATTCAGTGAAGTAACCCAACTCTATGAGTGCTTACAGTCAAGGATACAAAGGGCAAATATAGTGAACTAAGGTGACAAATGGTGACTTCAGGCAAATCTGCAGTGGCGTTGATGTAGTGACTTCAGGCACATCTGCAGTGGTGTTAAAGAGCAATAAATCGGTTGATATTAGAAAACAAATTGTCTTATCAACCCTCCTTTCATGTTTGGGCTCAAATTGAGCCCAAAGCAACTTTGACATTACAAATAGTATCTTGATATCTTGAAAATAGTCAGCTAGAAAATATATTTATATGAAATAAATGCCATAATTACAGTATATAAAAAATAGCTGTTTTAAGTTATTTTTATACATTCTTTTTTCATGCCTTCTGAAACTAGAGCTTGAAAAGTGTGAAGTTATTTTAAGATTTAAAGCATCCATGCAAACATCAAATGTACAAACAAAATGTATCAAAAAGTGTTTTGTCCTAATATTTTATTTACTTTAATAGAGCAAATAACAATGACAATTTAAGTAAATTGTTTATAATAAATAAATCTGTGTGGTCCCCACACCTTACATGATTGCTAAAATGTGCACTTAACAGCCAGGAGGGTTAAAGTTATATGGACCTTTGATATCTGATAGTTTATATTAATCTTGATTTAATTTTTATCTTCACTATTTTTTCTTAAATTCGAAGATACATTTTAGGTCCATAATTTTTGGAGGCTATGTTTAGTATTTGAATATTAATTTCTAATATTACAGAACATAACTATTTCATTTGATCTATACATTAATGCATTTATTTGATGTTCATTTAATGACTGCAAATGAAAAGAAATTTAGCTTAAAATGGTTAAAGTTATTGTGTCTGTAATGTTGTATTCATCAAAGCCCCTTTCCCTTAACTGATCCATTACAAGGATATGAAGTGTGCCTGAAGCATTCATCTCTCTCAGTAAGGAGATACAGTGCCATCTTGTGTGAGAACATGCAGTCTCACCTAAGAACATACTGTCTCACCTAAAAGCTTACAATATTCAGAACTACGGGGTAACATCAAACATTTATGATTTTTTGTAGCAACGATTTCCTTTTTATCTCATCTTGAGGAATCAAGCGTTCGAGAATTTTCTCTTATCTTATTCCTATTCTCCCCCTTTGATTCGATAGTGCCTTATGAGGTTTTTATGAAAGCAACACCAGAAATTTGACTCATTTCGTAGCCACAGCTATTAGCGTTCCTGCAAAACGAGACGATAAGGAGAGAGATCATACAGTACATTAGTGCTGTGGTTATTCGGTGTTTATGTTTGCCTTATTATTTAAATGGAAGCATTTCCCAATCATTACCCAGTTGTGTGTAACTGTGGTGAATAAGTAAGATGCATCGTGTGTTTTCCCGTAAATCAGAAAAGAAAGGAAAAAAAATTATGGGAATTAGATCCCCAGTTATCAGATTCCAATCACCAGGAAACGAGTGAATATTACAGCTTGAACGGCACAGCCACAGACCCATTCCATCACCTCCCCCCAACCGCTTTCCCTCTCTCGCTCTCTCTGCATCTCTCGCTCTGCCTTGCATCTGTGGTACAGCACCTTAGGAAATCAAGCTTAAAAAGTCACACCATTGATGATGGACTCTATCAAAATATTATCACAGACTTGCACATGCTCAAACACGGGATTATACCCTCCGCCATATGTAATGCTGCCAGAGACGGGTCGCATTTGCACCACCCACGGAAATATTTACCCCCTTGCAACAAGCACGCTGCTTGGCAGGGCCCGCCATCAAAACTCTAAATTAGCAAGAGGGAGTGAATCTCCTTCAAAGTGGCACACAACAACGAGGAATCCTGCTTTTCCCCTGGATCATGAAAGGAAGCGACTGTGACGAGAGCATAAACTCAAGGTTAATAAGCAGAGTCTGTGATACACAACTCCAATCTAGGCCCACTCAACACGAATGACGTCGCTGCCTTTTCATTTCTAGTGTTCATCTTGTTATCTGTAATTGTTAAGGGATGAGAAGACCAAGGCAGAGCCATTGGCTGATAAGCATTTGTGTGACAGCTTTGCAAATTGATGCTTGTGGTCCAGTGCGGAGGGCTGCCAGCTGAGGATTGTGGGTGGGAAAGGGAGCTGCCCAGGCGTAAGACAATACAATTATGTGAAAATGATCCATTTCATAATGTGTCTTTAAACATTGACTGATCATATAGCTACTGCGGCGGCGGATGCAATAAGCAGAGTGGAGAATGAGGTCTATTTGCCTGGCGAACCTAAATGTAAATATAATGAAGAAAGGGTGCACGCTGAGAGAGTTTAAAGAACATTGGTTTAAAATGTTCTAATTTCATAGCCACCTTAGATTGGCAATAAAGGCTACCAATGATGTTTTATTCATCTACATAAGTGAGAGTCAAGTCAGTGAAAGTCTCTGCTGAAATATTAAAAATTATCATTTATATTGCTTCATTTTGTTGGGGTGACTCTCTTTAGATCCAAGTTCTGGAGCGTAGAGGAGACTGGATAGAAAGGCTCAGATGTCCTAGAATGGAGGTTTAGAGGTCATAGGGACAACAATGGGAGTTGAAGCGGAGATCAGGAAGGCATGTGCATTTGAACAGAACAGCTGAATATGATAATAGCATATGTTTGTTTATGCCCTTCTGAACGCTTAAAATGTATGAACGTTGTACTAGAGGATATCTTTTCAAGAGGTCTCTGCAAACCAATGATGCTAAAGCTTTTCGCAACTAGCTTCACTTTTCTGACATTTTATCCACATGATGTCAGATCCCCTCAAGTGTAAAAAATGTCATCTTTCATCATTTAATATGTACAAACCTATTCTTAAATTTAACAAATATAAATTTTTACATATATGCAGTGCCAGTCAAAAGTTTGGAAACTCTTGACTGAAATGTTTCTAATGATTTTAAAATCTTTTAATCTTAAGGTGTATTCTTAAATCTCTGAAAATACTTTCATAAAGAAAAATTACAATTTCATTTTTTTTTAAACTATAACTTTAATACAATATATATTTTTATGGATGAATTAGACCAAATAATGAAGAAATAGCAACTTATACGAGTCCTGAATAGATTAGGAACACCTTCAATACTTAAGCTTCCCAGTGCCAGACCTCAAGAGGCTGGATGATAAAATGCCAAGAGAACAATTTTGATAATTCTAGTCAAAGGGTGGGTACCGTGGCTATTTTGAAGATGCTAAAATAAAACATAGTATTTATTTTATATGCTTTTGACAAAACATAATTCTCTCACAACATAATTGATGAGTTTATTCCATATATGTATATGTTGGCCACTGCAGACATGCCCTGTATCCCGCATTTTCCACCAACAACATCCGATAGCGCTTTAGACTATGGCCCGCAATGTACCGCATAATTAAACAGAATTTGCAGCGTAACCAATTGTAACAATAATGTACTTCTACAGTACATACAGGATCTCACACTGAAGAAATGACACTTTGCTACAATGTAAAGTAGTGTACAGCTTGTATAACAGTGTAAATTTGCTGTCCCCTCAAAATAACTCAACACACAGCCATTAATGTCTAAACCGCTGGCAACAAAAGTGAGTACACCCCTAAGTGAAAATGTCCAAATGAGACATTTTAGCCATACAACCTGTACACTCACTACTTTACATTGTAGCAAAGTGTCATTTATTCAGTGCTCTCACATGAAAAGATATAATCAAATTTTTACAAAAATGTGAGGGGCGTACTCACTTCTGTGAGATACTGTATCTGTAGGTAAAGGGGAACAACATGCAAAGTTTGGGGAATAAAGAAGTCAGGAAATTCAAAAGATATTTATACTGTAAGTATTTTAAAACTAAGGGGTTATTATTTTAATATAAAATGGTATGCATGACCTGCAGTATACTATACAACGATCTTTGCGTGAACATACACTACATTTTTGCAATCACGATGTACGCATAAATAACCTACCATAGATAATAATTAACAATAGGGTTCTTATAGCAAGCATGAAATAAGGGGAAATTGTGTGTTTTGTTTTTGCGCAAGCAAAACAGCACGAATGAAGCTCGCAGACTGTCTGTCAACTGTAAATTTGACAGAGTTTTGACTTTAGATTTTGGATTGTTGGTCACAAATAATTTATTTGAATTATGAGTTATTTTGATGAGTTTTACTTTATAAAATGTGCAAAATCAATGTTGGTATTTTAGAGTGGTTTGATTTGGATGTTTATATGGCATATAGTTTCCTCATAAATATGTTTTTAATTTTCCTTACTCTTACCCCTTTATTCCCCAAGCTTTGCATATTGTTGCCCTTTATCTACAGATATGTACTGTAGAGGTACATTTTTGTTGTAATTAGTTACGCTGTAAATCGTATTTATTATGTGATACATTCCGGGCTGTAAACTAAAGCGTTACCTATATGGTTGCTACCCCTTTATTAACCAAACTTAAAATATTGTTCCCTTATACCTACATATAGGTACACTATAATTACCAAAACTTACACAGCAAATTCAGTTTACTTACGCAGTTCTTTGAGGGTCGTAATCTAAATCGTTACCCAACATCCTTATATTAAACATATTGCATTCAGTGCTATCTAAAGCTGATCACATCCCAGACCTCATGCCACCATCTAAGAAAGCCATTGAACTAAAACTTAGTCTTTTTTTTGGAGTTTCCTGTAATCGATCTTACCGCGTTGAAAAGGTTAAGCCGAAGCAGACCTTCTAAGCCCTAAACTCTCAGCAGCAATCTTTCATCTCGCTCTCATCCACCTATGTAAACATCCCTCTTCATCCATCACCATCCCGCATCCATATCCAGCCATTTAACGAAGCCTCTCAACATGATCCTCCAGCATGCCGACAGCCCACAATATGTAGAACTAAACAACAGCACAAAAGTGCAGCACACTTCAGACTAAATTAGTCGCTTTTCTCTTTTCGTGGAGTGAGGCAGGGGAGAACACAACCAATGACAGAAAAGCCCAGGATGGTGCGCTCATATGAATATGGCGCTATCATTATAGATTTTATCCAGGGAGATAAAAACAAGAGGGCAAGTCGTGATCACTGTGTGGAACCGGGATATATATCACAGAACAGAGTTGCACTGCTGGAAACATGAATTCGCTACGGCTGAAAATCTGAGTGTGCTGCACAAAAAAAGGAGGCAAAGCAAAGTGTGTGGGTTAAATAAAGGTTTGGTTTGCCAGAGGGGACAGGGCCATAGCAGTGATATATATCACCCAGCAGATATTTTGCCTCTGAGCCTCCTGGGAAGGCGAATCTGTGACTCTGCATGGGCGGTGAGTCCCGTTTGACGGACAGCGCTGTGACAGGCGGTGTCACGCAGCCAGTGTATGGTGGGTGTGGGCCGGGCAGGAGGCGATAAACTCTGTCACTTTTCCCAACTTCTAGCTCTGACGAGAAGACATCTACAGCTGTCTGCACATTACCATTTCAGAGTCTCCACCTGCACCCAGCTTATGAAAACCAACAGCTGGTTAGCCTGATAAACCAACATCTCCTCTGGTCATAAAAGCAATCCTGAACATTGCTTTGCGGTTGATATATGGCGAATCTGAGTAAGGCGCTTTGGCAGTGTGTGTTTGCTAGGTGCATTTCTGTGTGTCTCTGTTTGTGTGTGTTTGTTTTAGACAATGGTGGGGGGTGCTTCTGCCACAGTAAAAAGGTCACGGGTAATAGTTTTGACTGTGTGGAGGACTCCTGCAAATCCGGATGTGTCCTGCTGTGCTCATGGCCCTGTCAGTGCGCTCAGAACATGCCTGCCTCCCACAGTCCAACTCCACACACACACACACACATACACAAACAGATACAAATATAAAGAGGGGATAAAGAAAATAAATCCATTTTACAAATAGCTATAGAAAGAAAGAAGAGAAAGAAGAATAACGAAAATATCGAAAGAATAAGCAAAAAAGCAAAAGAAGGAAAAAAGAAAGAAAGAAAGAAAGAAAAAGTGAGAGAAAGAGCAAAACAGCGAAAGAAAGAGCAAAACAGCGAAAGAAAGAAAGAAAGAAAAATAAAGAAATAGTAAAATAAAAAGCAAAACAGTGAAAGAAAGAAAGAAAGAAAGAAAGAAAAAGAAAGAAAGAGCAAAACAATGAAAGACAGAGCGACAGAAATAAAAAAAGATAGAGAAAGAAAGAGCGAAACAGTGAAAGACAAACGTGAAAGAATGAAAAGTGAGAGAAAGAGCGAAACCACTCGAGAAAGAGCAAAACAGTGAAAGACAGAGCGAAAGAAAGAAAGACAGAGCGAAAGAAAGAGCGAAAGAAAGAAAGAAAGAAAGAAAGAAAGAAAGAAAAAGTGAGACAAAGAGTGAAACCGTGCGAGAAAGAGCAAAACAGTGAAAGACAGAGCGAAAGAAAGAAAGAGTGAGAGAAAGAGCGAAACAGTGAAAGAAAGAAAGAGTGAGAGAAACAGTCTTAACATTTTCCACTGATAACTGGATTGTACAAGTCGAGCCATGGTGGATTTCTGGCTGCAGGGCTCAGTGTCTGGGGATTCATTCAAGATACAAAAAGTGTTTCTCCAATTAAAGCACAGCCTTGTCATCTAGATCACACACAGGGCAGCTCAGCCTGGACCACATTACCCTGTCTTTCACTTCTCTACCATTTTCCTTTTGAGTTTCAGGGTGTGATGGAGCAAAGTGGAAGCATTTTGTTGTCTTTTTTCTGTTCTGCATCTATTTTTTGTGTACAGAAGCTATAAAACTGACCGCTGTCCTATGAAAAATTCATGGGAAGAACAGAGAGAGCAGAACAGAGAAAATGCAGTGACAGCACACAAATTCGACTGTGGATTTTCTGACTGTGTGTTCAGCATAGTTTAATGTTCTACAAAACAACTCATTCTCACGCTTCTTGTTTTCCTCTGTTTTCTTTGACATACTGAGTAACACACATCAAATGAAGCGCGCAGTACATCATGTCATTATGCTGTTTGTCATAGACTTATTATTATCCGGTCCTGCGTGCGTCTCTCTCCGTGGAGCTGAGCCTCTTTACTGTAACATCAATGCGTGACTGTTTTCATTTTGAAGGGTTTTTAGTACATTTTTAATTATTACTAAAGGGTCTTTCTTTCTTGGTTGTAACTTTTAATTTAAAAGTAACTGTGAAGTTCCATTAGAGTGATTCATTCTTAATTAAGCTGAGGACAATTTTTCATCAACACTACTGTAAAATGTTATTAGAGCAGAATGACCAGAGAGAAAAGAGTTCCAGCTTCATTTTCATAATGTGTTAGTGTGAAAATTATTTTCGGCTAAGGACGAAAATAAAAATGATTGATCGCCCCAAAAAGCTTTGGTTTCATCGGAATTCCTTTGAATGTGAATACATTCAAGAGTTGATGGGAAGCCTTATGCTTTTTCATACACACAATAAGGTCTTAAGTGGTAAAAAGCTATTTGCCAATTACAATGCCAAACTACTTGCTGCCCAATTTGCGTCTTTATCTCAATCTACCATTCCCTTTTTTCTGTCATTTCACTCTCAACGTTCTGACAGCTGTAAAGTCTCATATCATGGTGTTGACCTCCAAAGTGTCATTCCACCCATCATCCCTCTTTCGTTATCCACATCTCTCCTTGTCCCTCTGTCTCCACCTACGCCCCCCGCCCCCTCTCCTTCTCTCTCCTTTTCTTCCTCTCAGACCCTGTTATCTGCCTCAGATCCTCTGCTGATAACAATGTCTTTTATCCGTGGGCTACCTGCACAAAGGGACCTCCGAATTGATCAAATGCCAGCCGGCTGATGAGCCCTCAACAGAGTGCTTTTCCAAATCCCACCGGGCCAGGGGGAGGGCGGACGAGGAGACAGAGACACAGCGTGCACGGAAAACACAACTCCAGCGGCTTACCGGACCCCTGAAGCCATTAGAACACATCATAAACACAAACCGCTTCTGCGCTCTCTCGATACCCCAATAAAGGCCTTTCCAGCTGCCTGCTGTGGAGCTTCTCCATAATTTGGTAAAGAAAACTCCCCCGCATATGCAGGAAGAGACGCAGAAGGAGAGAAGGCAGAGTTGTAATGCATCATGCTATTAATTCAATAGTTACACTTTTACCCCAAAAACACAATGCAGGGATAGAGCAGGGAATGTCATGCCCATGCTGCCTAGAAACAGCTGGGGATGGATCCGACTGGCTTTGATATACTGCCACTCTTTATGAATCCCCTTCTGTGTTGAATATGTGTATGTGTGCACTATCGTTCCTTGTTTTCTTCTGTTCGTTGGATTTTCGCACATGCTCATCTCCGCACACAACATGCTGTGGATCTGCCTATGCACCTGAGACTAAATATCCTAGGATATATTTGGACAAGGATGCATGTTTCTGTACAAAACACACCCCCTCACCTATATGCTTACCCACAAACATGCACAGCTGGGCACAAACATTGCCACAGAGATGCCTTTGACAAATTAAACCCTGCTGCAGAAATCAGCTTCACCTGTCATCTCACTAGTCAGCAGGGAGCGAGAAGGCTCGTGTTTCTGGCTAAACCAGCAAACCCATCTCTGGGTTCAGTCCTCAATAGCTCAGCTCTGGTCCGTGTTGTGCGCTGACCCTCTCGCAGCAAAGACATAAATAACCTATGCTGGGTGAGAGCACTGCAGTGGCCACAGACGCTCTCGGGTATTCAGACAGCAGACACTCTGCGGCAATATTCAGCACTTCCAGGCTGAAAGTGAGGCTGAAAATAAGCTGAGTAGTGCTAGGGGTCTCGTGTACTGAAACGCAGAAAGAACACAGCTGCATTATCATCGCTCACCTTGAAAAGCTTATTTTCTGATTTTGCTGTATTATAACACACTAGAAGAGCCTTAAAACTTAGAAACTTTTTTGCATTGATTTCCGTTAAGATTTTTTCTTTGAAACTACGTTTGCTAGTACAGCTCATTTCAAAAGGGATACAACGCTTAACAGAACACTTCTCATTTTAATGTTAAAAACTGAAACATTTGGCTGAGAAAATTAAAGGGATAGTTCACCCAAAAATGAAAATTCTGTCATCATTTTCTTTAATTCAAAATACATCCTCTGAAAACTATCCTTGATCGCCTATTTAGTGCAAGAAAATGTACCTTGTCTTTGAAAACAATAATACAGGCCAGATAAACTGATTAAAATAAAAAATAAAAAACAATTTATGCTTCTTATTAAAAACCGATGTAAAAATTGACTTTGCAAATATTCACACTTGAAAAATCTGTACCTGATAACAAAACCTGTGGTGCACTATGCACTTCACAAGAGACAAGTACTCTTTATTGACTGTGCCTTGTTCAGGCTCCAGCCTGGAACAGTGGGAAGGTATTAAGGAGTCAAAACAACTGTCTCTATTCCTCCTCTTGTTGCTTTTGTGGTGGAACTAATCGTTGTGTCCTGCTGTTTTCCAAAACTACTCCTCACAGCTCTTTTTCTGAGGGCTGGTCTGGTAATCACTTCCAACAGCATGCACCGTTCTGGGCTAACGAAGCCCCCCAACAGGCTGAGGTGAAATTATTCTTTAAATCTGCAGTAATTGATCTGATGCCAGCAATGCGAACAGGTAGACGGTGGGTACCTGGCGGACTGCAGAGAGGAGAGTAAACTTCCCATAGCAAGGGCTTATGGGACTGCGCTCATCCCCCTCTACACCCCCATTCGTGGATCCCAAATGAGAATGTGAGCCTCCCAGAGCAAAACAGGCCTTATTGGCGCTGGAGAATGTTAATGATTGTTTATTCTTTCTTTTAGAAGGTGATGAAGGGGGTGGGGGGAGAGGTGATTGATTTGCTTCATTTGCCGTGATATCTATTGTAATTGTTACCATGTATGACAGCCGTGCCTTGGGCTTTGAGCAGCGTGCCGAGAAGGTGAGCGCGCTCGCAGACCGCCGCTCCCCTCGATAATGGAGTGATTTGTAAATATGATTTATTTATTCGAAGGTTATTAGAGGCGCTCATGCTTTATTTGTTTTGCATTTCACGGCGTCACGCGAAGGCTCTTGAGCCCTTCATGAGCACGGCTCGGCTTACAGTGACAGCTTGTTTTGCGCTTTAATAACGACAACGGGTAGCGACGCTGCCACGACTCGGCACTTTCATGCTCGCTTTACCAACGAGCAAAAAAAAACTTGACTTAAGTGTGAGCTGTAACTGTCATCGACACTCCCATGTCTCCCGCTGACAAATTTGACAGCTCTGAAGCCAAACAGTTGCAGGTAGCTGAGATAGTGGCGTTATCTTTGGAGATGGCAGGCCAGTTTTGAGTTATACCTGCCTGTCACTTGTTTTTTAGAAGGATCTTCTGAGACAGCCATGTAAAAATAGCTCGCTTTTAGAGTGCCAAACAGCATGTCTGTCAATTTTCCTGGGTTTTAGACAAACTATGCATGATGTCAGCTCCACCAAACAGACACCTTTGAACAAAAATACACAGCAGTTGCTACAAACTGAAGTAATGGAGGTCTGACAGCTCCCGTATATGTACTGAAAACCTATGCGGGGGGCATGCTGTACGGTTTTCATGGTTCTTTACTACTGTACGACACATACTGTAGCCGTATTTTGTTCACAGCAGTCCCCACTGAACCAAATGCACAAGGATTTGACCTCATGTTTTACAGATTATGTGTGAAACCTTATTTCTCCGTTCAAATGACTGAAGCTTTATACTGTCAGGATAAAAGTACTAACTTGCTACAGTTTCAAAAAGCATTTGGTCTATGCGAAAGACCTCTTGGTTGCATTGTTCACATTAAGTGGAGGGTCTGACCTTGATGAATTTCTCTCAAATTTTAAAGCTTTTCTGTGATTTTTTTGCTTTTAGAATGCTTGCGATAGCTACAACGGCATATTGGAATAAAAGAGATCTGATATAAAATGTATATATTTAAATTAACCAACAAACAATTGAGCACAGGTCCACAGATCTTTGTTCTGATAAAAACTCAACTCAACTCAACTTTATTTATATAGCGCTTTTTACAATTTTCATTGTTACAAAGCAGCTGTACATGAGACATTTTGACTACAAGTTTGACTACCAACGGTCGAAAGTACCAGGCGCGACGCCGAAGACTGAGCGTCCGGGAGGAAGCGCTTTTTTCGGATCGACCAACCCACATTCACCGGTCCATATCTCCGGTCCAGAAGGACTTAGAGAAACGACCCTCGTTTCAAAACAAAGATATTATGGAAAAAAGAAAGATACTGTATTTGGAAAAATGTTAGCAACTGACATTTCTGGGACATCACTGACTACCGTAGTAGGAAAATTATTGTATCATTATTTTAGTTCTGTTTAAATATTTTGAAGAATTTTGGAAATCACACAGTTCTGGGGCACCTTTGACTACAAATTAAATTTTTCCTACTATGGTAGTCTAACATTTTTGCAAATATCTTTCCGTTCGACAGAACAAAGAATACAGATTTGCTACAACTTGGGGGGTATGAGTAATACATGACAGAATTTTTTTTGGGGGGGCGGAGTATCCCTTTAATCAAAATGCATGTGTGTAGATATAATATAAAAAAGTCTTGCATTTTTTCAATATCGTCTTAATTTAATATGATCTCAACTCTTGATTTGAATGTCCTCAGGGACAGATGTTGCAACAAAGCCAGCAGCTCAACAGCAGGCAAGCACCCCCCTCTACTGGAGTCAAATGGAACAGTGCTAGGTTCAGTTCCTGCACGAAAACAACTGCTTTCACTCGAGTGATATTGGCTTCTCCACCCCTCGGTGTCCCTTTTCTAAGGGGACAACTGGCATTCTTCATGCATACTGTGAAATATGCAGCAGCCACTCAAGCAGAAAGGGCTTCAGTGACCTGTGCCATGTGCTTCATACAGATGCACAGGTGGCAATAGCTGAGGTGACCTGTTCCCTCCCACTGTTTTGTATTACTATGTAAAATAAATCGATGTCCTCCAACACACAACATCTCAGGGGAGTGGAAAATAGAGAAGTGTGTGTGCGCGCAGGTGTCTGGCTGCTTTACAATCTCAGGCACATCAGTGCCTTGAAATACACTGACAAGAAATGGATCTGCTTTTGGCAGTAAATTGATTAATTCAGGGGTGTCAAAAGGAAGGACTTCAGATTGCCAGTGGTCTTTAAGTTAATACATTACGACAGTTTAAGAGTCATGAAATGCATTGCAATAGCCTTGGAGTGGAGAGGTTAAAGCAGAGGAGAGGGAGAAAAGGAAAGACAGAGAGGCAGAACGGGGGACCGAATGCTACTCTAGTTGCGCGCTAGCATCGTTTTCTCTGTGCCAAGGTCAGCAGGGCTGAAGAGGCGGCAGCGGCTGTCTGCCGCTATAGGAATTGTAATCAATTCTTACATTTCAAGGGGAGCAAAATCTGAACAAGTCGCTCAAAGGAAGATAGATGAGAGAGCACTGCCACAAACACACAGATCAATAATATTCATAGCATACAGAAAAAAACACAATAAATTACAGTTTTAATCAATTATTTGTATAGTAGATGCACAGAGACTCACTGCATTAAATTGTGTGTGTGTGTGGACTTGGTTTGTATATGTTAGTGGGGACCTAAACCTGAATGCACACCAACTCATGGGGACCAGTGTCACTGCGGGGACCAAAATTGATGTCCCCACGGGCACAAAACCTTATAAATTGTACAAAACAATAATCTTTGAAAATCTAAAATGCAAAAAGTTTTATACAATCTTTAGGTTTAGGGGTTGGGATAGGGATAGGGGTAAGGGATAAAATAAACAGTTTGTACAGTATACAACTCATTACGCCTATGGACTGTCCCAACGGAGAAGATAAAACGTACGTGTGTGTGCGTGCGTGCGTGTAGAATGGGGGCAACATAATTTGTAAAACCTCCTGGAGCTAAACGGGAGGTGTGGATTTCCAATAAGTAACTAATACGATAAAAGATAATCAAATTGTGTTAATAGTATGTGTCTTTTAACATGATGTTTGGTGTGGATCTCACTGGATCTGCACAATGGGAAGTGGCTTGTAAGAATAAAGCAGAAAGAAGGTTTTATAAATAAAGACATTTTCTTTTTAGCCAACGTGACAGACTACATCTGCTTATCCTAAGCTAAATTTGATAAATTGAGATTACAATCTTACAATTTTACAAGCTTCAAAACATTGACCTACTTCATCTCAGACTGCACAAATTATGCATCCGTCCTCACACTATAAAAAGTAAAAATGTGCTGTTTTATTTTAACCTAATGACCTAATTAAGTTTTGACATATAAAAGCGATACACCTTCACGATGTACAAAACACAAAAGATATTCCCAGAAATGTCTCAGTGATTTTGTGTTCATACAATGGCAGTAAAGGGAGTTGTCATGGTTCTGTCCCACCTTGTCTTGCTTTTCTTGACCTAGTGGCAGAACCATGACAGAACCTCTTGTTTTATGTAGAGAGAGGCAATTATGGCCCTTATGGCCTTCCATACACTCTCTCCGGTCTCGTCTCTGTTCCCGCCCTCTCGTTTCCTCATTATTGATTGTTAATTATTTCATGCCCCATAGCCGCTCCACCTCAATTTGATCCCTATTTAAGGCCCATGTGTTTTCTGTCATGTGCGGTTTCGTTTTGTGATGTTGCATACCCAAATCGTGTCTTGCCAGTCTATTGACTGGTCACCTTGTCAAGTGGAATATACTTACCTTGTGGATTATACCCACTTTGTGGATTATACCCTGTCGTGTTGGATTGCTTCGTGTCTTGATGACTTGTTTCCCCAGTCCAGTCTATCGTGTGAGTTTAAGTTTGATCCTGTTCTCCTGTGTTTTGCCCCCTCGTGGGAAGTCTTTGTTTCCTATAGTTAAGTTCGTGTTTTACTCCCCATCATGGGTTTTTGTTTGTCTTTATAATAAAGTTGGAGTTTTTGTGGACCGCTGCCTGCATCTGGGTTCTCTTTCCGTGTCCAAACCCTAACAGGAGGCCAGTACTGTTTGGTTACCAATGTTCTTTAAAATGATCTTCTTTTGCACCCTGCAGAAAATAGTCATATAGGTATGGAAAAGCATGAGGGCGAGTAATGATGAAAGAATTTTAAAGGGATAGTTCACCCAAAAATGAGAATTCTGTCATGAATTGCTCACTCTCTAGTTGTTCCAAACCTGTATACATTTCTTTGTTTGGATGAACACAGTGAAAGATATTTGGACGAATGCTTGTAACCAAACAGTTCTTGGACCCCATGGACTTCTATAGTAGGAAACATGACAATGATAGTCAAATGCCCCAGAACTGCTTACTCTCCTACATTCTTCAAAATATCTTCTTTTGCGTTGAACAGAACAAAGACATTTACAAAGTAATATTTCCTACTATGGTTAGAAGCATTCTTCCAAATATCTTTCATCAGAAGAACTCGAAGGTGAGTAGATGATGAATTTTTTTTATTTTGGGGTAAACTATATCCCTTTAAGATATTAGACATATAATAAAAATCAGTATGCTTGCCTCAACACTCAGTCCAGATGTTCCCCACATGAAGCACATCCTTAAGCAAAAAAAACAATTTTTCTGCGCCACACAGGAGCATGCAAAAAACACTGACATGTCAAGTTCCATAACACAAACCCGTTTTCCCCTGACAGCCTATAAAATGTGGGTGGCATTCCACAAATCTCCCCTATATAGACTTTCTGACAGGGGTTTAATGCCACCAGTAAAACTTTTCAAAGTCGCAGCGCTTCCAGGAGTCGTGGCTGTGAGGGTCGGAGGTCTTCCGCTCAGCTGGAGAGGCAGCCACACAAAGGTGGAGCGAGCCGCTATCAGCCCCTTTGAGATGATAATCTGCGAGATCGCTCTTGCCGCGACAAACGGGGCCACGGAGACTGCCATCTTTACATTACTGAGAAAAGGCCAATGCCGACTGACAGCTACAAATGAGCCTCGCTGCTGAGCCCAGACACAATCACAGCCATCTAAACCCACACTGACGTTTTAATCCTCCTGAAATAACCTGCGCTGAAATTCTCTCCCACAGAGGCAATGAGAAAGGGTGCGTGTGCGCGTACTAAAAAGAGAAATGGGAAGTGGGGCAAAGATAGAACAGGGAGAATGCTTGTTAGAATATAGAAAAGTATGGATATGGCTTGCCTTGTTCATATGCAACAGTGATTCTGAACATATATGTTCATGTATGGCTTTCACAGATACACACACACTTGTGCATATCCATGCAACATATATATTTGTTACATATTAAAATGTTATAGTATTTTAAAATATAAGATATTTTTGAGAATTACTTTATTATGTCTCAACTTACAAGTATGGAAACATATAAGTGGAAACAACAGGTTATCTGCTTTATATTTGCATATATATACTGCATATTAGCATAATTAGAAATATATGACTATACATTTTTAAACGTTTTCTTAGTGTCCGTGTGTGTTCTAGCGCCAAATTCAAGTACATTCACGACAGCCAGGTTACAAACCAGTGACAACAACGGCTTTCCCTTACCAAGTTAACGCCCTTTAAATGGTGTAATGCAAGTCTTCCTTAAAATATTTTGAATACAAGACAAAATCAACAACCCGTCAATATCACAACACATGCATCAGGTTGTACGAGTACATCTCACGTTAAATGAGGTTTAACACTAGAAGCACAAATAGCCAGAGCCGTTGAATATGAGAGTAACGACACTCGATCTCGCCGCCGTGTGGTCACGTGGTTCACGGAGACCTCAATAAGTGTTAAACGCCCCGGTCCTTCGGGTCCAAGTCAGTTCCTAAAAATAAAAAAGTTGCCGGTACTTAATTTTCAACTGAGGTTTGTTTTAATATTGCATATGCATGTTTGTTCAGTCAGTTGCCTTACTGGAGTTTATTCTATTTGTCTTATACAGCAGCAGACTTGAAAGACCCCAGTGAGCACACAACAGCTTCAGCAACAATTAACTTGTATGCTTCATGTATACAAAATGGCATTGCTTGTTATACATTTATATTAACAATGAGCTTTATTAATAAAATTGTGTTTTTTAATTAGCATTTACTGGTGTTTTGCATTGGTACCGAAATTGGTACCGAGAACCTTGAAATTTTAATGGTATTGGTACCAACTAATGAAATGTTGATACCGTGACAACACTACCCTCAAAGGTTCCAAACAAATCCGTGCTGTCAACCTATTTAGCGAAACAGATAACCGAAACTATTTTTACATAATCTTTGCTAAATATATAAGCACATCGTGTACACTGAATACTACGTTGACTACATTTGCAGCAGAATTTTTTCTGGGGAGTGATATAAATATAAGATCTATGAATATAATACATGTCCGCCAACTTGTTAAAATGTATAAACATGCCGTTATTTCACCAACTGTACAGCAAATGCGTTTGGGAAACATTGAAATGAATGGGCTTCAGTGCAGTGTTTGGAACTATTGGTCGTTCCATGACATAAGTTACTCCGCATTCCATTCTTCCAACGGACGTCAATGTGAGTGTAACTCTGTTTTTCAATGGCTCTGGGCAAGGCCTAGTCTACTTCTATGACAGTTTCGTCATATTTCATCTGTCATCGCTTCTGTCGCCGCATATTGCTCTATGAGTGCTGTTATTTTGCATAAAATATAGAAAAGACGACATTAAGTATGTGCACCTTAAATGTACCTGTTGGTTTATGCTTGGAGTACATGGGAAACTTAACCGTGACTATAAAAAATACATATTCTTGCTGCTGTCTGGATTTATAATACGGTATGCTAAATGTACCCCATGTTTTGTTGCAGAATCCAATCTCATGTTCATTCATTGGTGTTTTCAGATTCTACCATCTCCGCTGCGTTTGCGCGTTAATACATGAAGCAGCTCAGCGATTGGATAGAAGTCAACCAAAGGGCGTTCCTTTTCTCTTCAACAGGTGTGGTGACTTCATCATGACGCGCTGCTCTTACGTATCAAAGCACAACGAGAGCGATTAAAGGAACACTTCACCCAAAAATTCTTTCATCACTTATTCACCTTTGAGTTGTTCAGAATGACCTGAATAAATGCTTTGTTCTGATGAACACAGAGAAATATATTTGGAAGAAATACTTATAACCCCCAAAAACCACTAACCCTCTCTTTCTCTCAACAGGTAGTGGTTTGGCTTTAGTTGAAACTAATAACTTTGTATTAGCACCTATTGTATTATTGCTCCTGTATGACATATTGCTTATTGCTCTGAACTCTCTGTAAGTCGCTTTGGATAAAAGCGCCTGCTAAATGATTAAATGTAAATAACCAGACATATTTTGACCCCCCCCCCCATTGACTACCATAGTAGGGAAAAAATGGTAGTCAAAAGTATTCCAGAACTGTTTGCTGTCCAACATTCTTCAAAATGTCGTCTTTAATATTCAACAGAACAAAAAAATGATCAAGTAATTTGTCCTACTATGGGAGTCAATGGGGGACAAGATCTGTTTGGTTATAAGCATTGTTCCAAATATCTTTCTCTGAGTTCACCAGAACAAAGACATTTATACAGATTTGGAACAACTCGAAGGTGAGTAAATGATGACAGAATTGTCATGTTTGGGTGAAGTATCCCTTTAAAGAGCCGATTTCTGCATATGCCCTTGCGGTACTTTCATATTAATTATTATTATATATAAATTCTTATTTACATTCAGTAGACAGGCGTGACTCCTATATTCCTGTAGCATTTAAAGGTCTGGTATATGAATTTAGCCGTGAGGTTGCGCACCTCCCCCTGCCTTTTGAAGCACTACGGTGGCTGACACAGAACAAATACGTTGTCACATTTTCGCTTCTTTGCTGAAGGAGATAACGTTTTTTATGAAATGCACACTCTAGAGCAGTTTGTCCGTTTAGGGCTACTGTAGAAACAACATGGTGAATTCCATTCAAGTGGACCTGCGGTGTATGTAGATAGAAATAGTTCATTCTAAGGTAATATATACATAACAATTTATTATGTATATAATATTGTATTTCTATCGAAAGATCCTCCAAAAAATTACATGTTGGACCTTTAATGTAAATGCAGTTGTCACTCTTTAAACTTTGATTCATGTCAGTAGAATGGGATCCTGTACATGTCTATCTCCTGTTTGCAGTCAGACCGACAGGGCACGGAGGAAATGGCTTAACTGATGATTGGAGATATGTCTGGACAAGATGACAGTTCTCACTTTATCTGAGAGCTGAAAAAGAGACAAACAGAGGGTGAACAAGAGAGTGCTTGTGGCCAACATCCTGTTAAGATGCTATTTGAATGCCTGTCAGAAGTGAGGGGTGCTCCAAAGAAGCATCATATAGCCATAGCTGAAGTGAAAGAGTAAGAGCGAAGAGAGAGACACTGTGTTTGTGCGTGTGTAGGTGTGTGCGTGTGTAGGTGTGTGCGTGTGTGTGTGTGTGTGCGCGTAAGCAGTTGGGAGGGAGGGAGCGAGCACGGAGAGAAACAAAGAGAGTTTGCAGCATGCACAAGAGGATATAGAAATGCCACAGACGTGCTTGGTATTCAGTCTTCATAATCAGTGTCTGTGCATCAAGTGACACGGATGAGGAATTGCTCCTTTCTCTTACGAGTCTCTCGATGCTGTCAGAAATTATCACAAATAATTGTACACAAAGGAAATTAAGAAATCTGACAAAAAATGACAAATGCCTGCATATTATGAGGAGGAAAAGATATTCAAGAGTGTCATGGGAGGACTTAAGCAAACTCTCTGTGATTTACTAGGGCATTTAGTACACACAGGAACATTTCGTCTGGAACAAAAAGAGAGGGGGTGAATGTTTGGGGTATTTAACATGTTGCAATTGACTTGGAAACATTATGATTTGTATTTTTTTTATACTGTATTTATATCTTATTATAATTATGTATGTCCTTTGTGGCATCTTTGATGGCCGTTACTTTGTTTATGTGCATGAAGAACAAGTCTGTCTTTGCAAGAATACGCAGTAGGGGAGTAGCTTATCCAAAATCCACTTTCCTTCTGGCTTGATGTTCTTTGTAGTTTTACAGTTTTTTGTTGTTGTGGTGACAGCATATCATTTATAATTCTTAAAATTTTGCAGCATTTCCATCCGTCAAGCGCTATCTCTTCTCTCCTTGCACAGAACAACAATCTTTCTCGTGCATGTGCAATAGAAAAAGCATCAATAAAGGAATTCAGTAAATCAAATACTTTTAACTGTAAAACTTTCAGTGAAAGCATTAAATATTACACTTATAGTGTGCTATTATACGGGCAGCTCCCCACGAAACAACACTGTAGCCCAGGAACCATGAAAACATAATAAATTACACACTTTTTCCATTTAGACAGTGATGAAAGACATCGCAAAACTACTCGTCATTTGTACAACATACATAAGCAATGACACGGGTAACAATGCATTTACGTTTGTTCACAATCAGGAAAACTTTTAAAGATGAGTAAGCAACAAACATAACATAAAAGGCTTCTACACGTTTCAGCAAAGTTATATAACAAGAAATAAACTTCTGAGTATCATTTAAAATGTTTCAGGCAAAAGAAAAGGGTAGAGACCCCTGCAGTGCAACATCTACTTTTGTAGTGACCTTTTGCACTTATTAGATTATGCAAATATCCCTTCAAGGGACTGGGGATTGGTAATGAAGTGTTAGGAATGTAATGAGGACAGAAGCAGTGCCGGGGATATCTCTCAAGTCCCATCTGCCCCAATGTTTATTGTTAGAGCAATCCTAACCCAAGAAGGGCTCTGACCCGTCTTACCTGAACCCTGTTCAAAGATTACTAAGGTGAGGACATGAGAATTTGTAGTTCAGCTTTTCTGCCAAGCATAAGCCCTGGGCACGTACAAAACAGTAGCCCAGTGGACCCGAGTGCAGTCCAGACAGAGGCCGAGAGGAAAAGACAGATAGAGAGAATGAGACAGAAATCACTAACAAAGTAAACTGAGATGAGGTCCCAAGTCACGAGAGGTTTGGGTTTGTTAGCTGCACCTCCTCCTGAACATGACACTCACTTCTGCACACTAATTGGTCCCCCCAAAGTGACTGAAAGCAACTACTCTACTCTCTCTGACACACATCTGGGACGAGCTCGGCCCTCTCGTACATCACGTGGGAGACAGTGCGGCAGGAACTGCACATAAATTCCACACACACACACTCCGGGAAAAAACACACACAAACTTAGTTAATCCTCCATTGGACCCACTACATAATTTAGCAGAAACACTGATCTTCATTAATGATAAATCTATCTTGTCTCTAGCCTTCTGTGATGATCAGATGGGATTGAAATTGAACCTTACAGCAGACGATACCAAGTCGGACAAGTTCCACTTAGATTATATCTTTAAATCAAGCAGAGATCTGGATGCCCTTGACTGGGGGATTTAGACCATTGTTTGAAGAGAAAAGACTAGTTATTAACATATCAAAACAGATTTGAGAAAAAACAGTTTATAGAAGAAAGACTGCTCTATGTAAGCAATGAGTTCCAGTAGCTCAAATGGTAAAGTATTGCACTAGCAAGCCAAGTGGGTTTGATTCTTGGAAAACAAAGATGATGTGTGTGCATTAACCGCAAGGTGCTTTTGATAAAAGCATCAGTCAAATACATTTTAACGGTGAGGAAATAAACACAAGGCAGCACCACTGATCACTATGGAACGAGAATGTGCAATGCACTTCTTATTGCACCAAAAAACACAGATTCACTTATTCATTAAATAACCACAGGAACAAATGTAGCACCTCGGTTCCTTACCGAAGAAATGTTTGGGTGTGCAGGGAGACAAGGTTTTGTTTGGAGCTTGAAGAGCAAACACAAATTCTACAGTACTTCAGACACAGTCACACTTTACACATCACCCCGAGTGATTCCAATGTTAATCTGGCGTTCTTCATTGTAATACATTGCCTGGAATTCTCTGAATGGCTTTGACTGACAGTCCAACTCAAAAACGAAGATGTTCTGCAGTCTGAAGAACTACAGTACCATTCCAGTCATGAGTCACCGATGAACCCAAAAGCAGGTGTATTTTTTCCAAATGATTGACAGAGCTTTAGTTCCTCTCCAGTCTTTCGTAATTATAACGTCTCTTAATTCAAGAAACATGTCCCATTGGAATGCCTTTCTTTCCCACGTCTCGCAAATATAAACTTTGTCCATAGTGCTCATTCTTATCGTAATAATTCAAATATCAGAATGAGTGGGGAGGCTCAAGGGAGGTGAAAATCATCAGCTTTACTGTCGTTTGGTGGAGCAGGACTTGCAGCATTGTTGACCGTAGAATTTGTGATTGCAAACACCATGCTGAGGCACCAGATGACACCAGCTGAAGAAGTCAATACAAGGCTGATCTTCTGTGGAGGTAAAAGCACATAATGATTTTTCAGCCATAAAAACAAGTGTGTCCACTCAAACACTCTATGTTAATGTTTAAGTTTACTCTGCAACACGTTGCCGTACTGTCTCTTTTCAAAGCACTTGGAAAAACTGCATCGGCATACTGATAAGACGCTGACCTACTCTCTGAATTTCCCACTCAGCTCTCCCTCTAGAACAAACACCTGTCCATAAGTACAAACTCTGTGGCATATACAATGTACTACCAAAGAAGAACTTTTGAAGTCTTTATAATGTTTCTGTTATTTCAATTATTGTGTAGGAGCCATTGACATTTGTGATTAAGACGTTCAAACGTTTTGTCTTACATTCTAAACTATAAACAGCATGTATATTTTAATTGTTTTGCAACATGCAACTCCCACTGCGGTATAACATCAAGCAAAAAGTAGAGCATTAGAAATACTCAACCACTTAGTTTTTACCACTACATAATGAATGAATAAATAAAAAACACCACTGGTGTTTATCAAGATTGATAATTGCATATGATGCATTCTCTATTATTATATTTAATATATATCAGAATAAAAGCTATAAATTAACACTTTGGTAGATAGATTATCATTCTATCTATCCACTTGGCATTAGATTTTAACCAATGTGACTTGCAGTGCATTCAAAGTACATATTTTCTCATTAAGTGTTTTCACAGAGAATGTCGATAAAGTGACGATCTACCAATCAGCCTCAGAAACTACCGGATGATATAAGAGAGTTTATACCAAAAACTTTTACTTTAACGTTTACTGCTCTGTCCTTTAAAGCATTGTGTATACTGTTTGTGAGTTAAGATAAATAAGTAAAGATGAAAGCTCATGGCTGGTAACCAGAAGGTTGCTGGTTTGTTCCCCCAAGAATTAAGCAATAGGTCATCACCATCGTGCTCCTAAGAAAGGAAACTTATTCCCCGGTCATGTTTCATTTCAAAACGGTAAGGAAGAGAATTAGAGTCAAGATAGCTTGTACCTTTACGTGAGGGTGAAGGAGGTTGGACTGGAGCTGGAGCAGGACAGAAGTGTGTATTGCAGGCCTGTGAGCTTATAGGTCTGTGATGAGGTAAGCAGCCTACTGAAGGACGTCCCTGTCTCAAACACTGGACGCTACGTGTCTGCACCCCACCACCACAAGATACCGTGCACTGAAAGACAGAACAGGAAGACCATAGGTCTGGCAGCTTATCAATTGATATCATTATCAGGTCTTTTTAATTATAAGATGATTGACTGGACTAAATGCGCATCTGAGCTTGTAGGCCAGCCGGAAAGGTTTTTTTATTTTTGAGCAATAAAGTGGGTGTGGTTTACATTACTTAATGTGACTGAGTTGATTAATATTCTACTTAATGTGACTGAGTTGATTAATATTCTATTACAAACTACATATAGTCATACCCAAACCCTAAAGTTAAAAAAAAGTGCTTTAAAAAGTTGCTACGCAAGGCACTTAATGTGGAAGTAAATAAAAAATATGTTTCTATATTTATATGTGTGAACATTGGATATATCTATGTAATTCATGATATAGGAAATAACAGGAGAGTATCTATAAATAAAGGAAATGCAATTCAATAAGAACCTCCATTCTAAAAAAAAACTAAACTAAACATTCCAGAGTTTCCCATCAGCTTGAATGTGCTCATTCTTCTGCATGTTTTATGGCTGCAAACTGAACAGCTCTGTTGATCTTGATTGGTTACGAAAGTCTTGTTGTGCTTACCTGCAGCCAGGGAGATGAGTACCAGCCCGGGTTCATTGATGTGCCGCTCTTGTCTTGGCTAGGCTGAAGGAGTTGAATCGTGGGCTCTGGACAGGGGCCACTGTTACAAGTTTGCTCAAGCTCTGTTTGTGGTTTATGTAGGTTCCTGCACCTTCTTGAGGAAAAGTCTGTGTAGCCTCCTTGGGAGTCTTTCTCTCCACAGCGCAGCTCTCTTCTCTTCACTCCTGCTCCACAGGAGGCCGAACACTAAAACAACAAGAGGAAGCGCAATCAGATATTAACCTACATATATATGCACACTTGACAAGGTCACTGCATGCTTCCATAGTAATGGCTTAACAATTCTGTGTAGAGTAGACTGAGATGCAGAATAGGAAGGGAGACAACGGAAAGCACCCAGCTGTGCCACTTGTCTGCATGACTGTCTGGAATCAAACGGTTCTGGAGAACTTGGGATCTGCATACTAATGTTTCGATGTCAATGCACAGATGTTATTCTAACCATGTGCACACATAATATTGTGCACTTTAGATGTCATGTGTTCTGTTGGGATGTCAGCGATTGGACTAAACATCTTATTCATGCATCAGAGATAAATGGGTGAAAATATGTGCATACTGCATATGAACTGTTTTGGTATGTATCTAGGTAACCTTTGATATTCCTATGAGGGGGCTTACCTCTCCCCAGGCGCTAGTTATCCACTGAAGACGCTCATTCTTGGGGCAACGGCTGAGCACACAGGTCTCCTGGGCTTTGGGCTTCAGGTGTAATTTACACATGCTGTCAGGTACCACCCCAGCCCTGGCACCTGGATCAGTGCTCCTGCAGAAAACACTACGCTTCTTCAGCCCACGCCCACAGCTCTTAGAGCACTAGAGAGAGAGAGAGAGAGAGAGAGAGAGCTTTATTAAATCTGTAAGTTCACAAAAAATCTTTTACACTATATATTAAACATTACAACGAGCATAATCTACCAATTGCAGACCTCAATGTCATTACAGTATTGGTAAGAAAATTGAAGTTCCTTAAAACAAAGGAAGCATGTATAATCTGTCATCATTAGGATCAATTAATTTATTCGTTCTTACAAACATCACCAACACAGACTGCTGATCTGGGTCTACTAAAACTGCACACTTCATTTTGTGTTTTTGTATTAGTGTATGAAACCAAATACAACAGTCATATCTTGTTTTAAAGGGAGGATTTAACGCTGTTTCATGCATTCTGACTTCTTTACAATGTTAATCGAGCTGGCTTCTTGTGCTTAACATGGTCAACTTGTTAAAAACGAGTTGGACGTATGACGTAGTATTTCTGTGCTTGATACACTCCCCCAGCACTCCAACTTGTTTCGGAAAGTTCACGCGTAACGTTACGTGCATAATGTAAAAAACACGAAGGGATTAAAGAGATGATGTAATGTTATTGTGTGCTCGTGCTCTAGTTCCATCCCTCCTGCCTGCCTCCAGCAGCTCGTGTCTTTTGAAATAATCGTACAGCTGTATCTCTCTTTAATAAATTTGATCAAACTAAATACTCTTAGAAGATACCACGTATACTACTGTATAGGTATTCAAGATTAATATGAGATTGACAGAAACAGCGTGTGTAAAACCATCTTTAAAAATCTTCAAGAAATCTATAGGAAAGCTAATAAAAGAAAGTTACTGTTGTGTGGTTTGTGCGCTGTTAGTTTAAACATTTTAAAGGTCATGATGTGCACTTCACCTCAAACAACAACATATACGAACTCTAGAGACAGATAGAGTGAACTCACTCTGACCCTGTTAGTCAATTTCAACTGCTGCATTGAAATATCCTCAAATTTCTTATGAACTGTATGCAAAACACTGATTTATGATTAAGGAAAATATTTAATATGACAATATTAGTAAAATACCCATTGCTTTATAGTTTTTTTTTGTTCTCACTTTTAGTTTAATCAATCAATCTGGCCTTGAGCTTGCATGAATTTAAAGGTGAGTTTACAACAAAACTCAGGCAATAACTGTCACAAGCCATTCAACTACACACAGAGCATTTAAACCAATTCATAAAACCAAGGAAAACAATAGAATAAAACAGTTCTTACAGTACAGGGAACCGATCCTTACGGTAAACAGTAGAATAATCAGAGTTAAAACAAGAGGAATGAGTTATGATATGCTACTTATATTTGAACAGCAGGGGGCAGTAGCGCTTCAGCACAAATACAACCCTATTTCTGATTTACCATACTAACCATTTCAAATCCTCACCTAACCTCCTATGTAACCAGTTAAACACCCAATAAATAAAAAATAAATGTATGACTCAATATGACTCAAATACATAACTCAAATGCAAACAAATATGACTCAAATAGAGTTAGATTTTCACATATATGTGAATTTTGGTTTGTGATATTTTGATAAAAAAGAGAAATGTTAAAAAGGGTTTATGTTTAGATAAACACACCTGTGACCAGGAGCCAGTGCTCCACTCAGGAGGACACGCTTGTGTGTTGCATGGCTGAAGCTGTGCTAGTGAGATTACTGGACACAAGGAGGAAGCTGCAACCTCCTCCCGCTGGTACGTCACCTTCCTCATGCAGCGGATGTTTCGCGTCTGCTGCCCACCTCCACATGTTCTGCTACACACTCCCCATTTACCTGTGGTCCAGCTGTCAAAACAACACACATGTCCTTTAGAGAACAGTCGAGCAAATGTAGATGGCATAGACACAAGTGCAAACACACACATACATTCAGAAAGGCTTTCTTTGAACGAAATGTGCCTAATGTAATGATCATTAGATCACAACCGACCTCATCATTCTGTAAACCACATTATGGAAAGCACTAATCATGAAACCACATCTTTCTGCACCCACCCCAGCCTCTCCCTGTGGTAAAGACGGGGGCACAAAAACAACATGCAGTTATTCTGCACGCTCACGTTTCAAGTCTACAGTAAGATCTGTAATGGCATCAATAGTTAAAGTTACTTAAACACCTGAATTCAAATGCAAATGATTTCCGCAGTCTACATGTTAAAGGGATATTTCACCCAAAAAAGAAAATACTGTCATCATTTACTCACCCTCTTGTCACTTCAAACCTGAATGACTTTCTGTCTTTCGCAGAACACAAAATAAGATATTTTGAAGAAAGTTTACTTCTTATTGTATGTACACAAAACCAATGCAAATCAATGGGTGCCGGTTGAAGAAAGAAAGTCATACTTGAAATGACAAGAGGGTGAGTAAATGATGACAACATTTTCATTGTTAGGTGAACTATTACTGTAATACTTCGAAAAGAAAACAAGTAGATAACTGTGAGCATTCCAGTATTCTGTAATGAATCAGTTTTAATGCAGTAATGTGATGAGTAACTGCTGTGATGAATCAATGGCTTCCATCAGAATAATCACAATATGTCATATTTGGCCATGGACACTTCCAAAAACCATTTGTGATAGTTAATGTAACAGTGGCGACTACGACCAATCATTCAGAAGAAACACTGACTGCTTGTTTAGGTCTGCATATGTCCAGGGTTTGAACCGCTCTTCTCCAGTGCTGAGATAGCAGTGCTATTCCTGCTTCTCTTGGCTATGGATAAAATAAGGCTTTAAAATAGAGCTGGGCAGGCCAGGGAGAGATTAGAGAAAATGACAGCTCTGACGAGAACTGCGGCCGCCACAACGGACAGGCGCCCCGGGTCGAGTTCTTAGAAGACCCAGTTCCACCCAACCACCAGACCTGTGCCACTGACCTGAGAAAAATCCTTTAATTTTCTCTCCAACCATCTGACAGATTGGAGGCATAAAGCTAAGCTACAATTTTCATTGAGGAAAGAAATGCAATCCATTGCTCGATGTGCCCTCTCGCTCCCAGTTTTGCTCTCTCTTTGCCACATAAATGACAATGTGTCAATGGCCAGAGAGCAAACTTGCCTTGCCTCGCTGCAAACCAGTGCTGGCTCTGGTTTAAATTTTGTATTTCTGGAATCCTTTAAAAAAATCACATATTTCAAGCCATACAATTAGAGAAATTGAGACAACATTGTGGACTGCTTCATATTTCTTGACACTGCCTGGCATTGTCTACATGTCAGCCCAAAATAATGCGGCCTAGATCATACTTGCGTATGTGTGCATACTTGTATGCATGCTTGCTGAGCGGTACAAATCAGGATTCGCTAAAACTTTCGTACTAAAATGTATTCTAAATGTAAGCAAATAGATCGGAACAGCTGAAAGCAAACGTAAAATCGCAAAAATCGCTAGTCTCTTTCTTTCTCTGTCTCTCTCTCACAAAATGACAAATTGTATGTTTCATAATAGTTATTCGGTTAGATGTATATTTAATTTCATTTATTTAATACAGTGAAAGAGTAAGAAAGGCGAAACACTTTCATGAGAAGTTCAAATGTGCGTATAATATACGGAAAAAAAATATTAGTGAACGAGGCCCATTGTTTCTATTTGCATTTATATAAAGAAAATGAAAACTGGAGAAACAGGTCAAAATAACAGAAACGTTTTTTTCAGACCAAATTCATATTTGCTTTTAAGCAATATAACAATAATATTTGTACATGTATTTAGGAAAAGTTTTTGTATTATCACAGTTTTCTAGAAATTCTGATTCATTGAAAATTTGGAATGGTCTCTTAATTTTGTCTGCAGCTGTATATATATGTATAGATAGTTCATATATAGAATATATATATAGCATCCCTGGAGCTGTCCCCACATTAAAGGGTGCTAGCTGGAGACAAAGCAGACAAAAAATCTTGTGACAGTCAAACGGGAGAATGCAGAGGGCACTGCAAAAGTCTTTAAGGCGTGTGCATTTATCTTTTCATGTCATGTTTTGGGCAAAGGAACCAAGTTGGGCGCTGCAGGGCCCGGCTCGTGTTTGAAGTCACCGCGCTCTACGCTTCACAGAAGAAGCAGTTTAGACCATGCAGCTGTGACTATGTCATCAGAATGAGTCCTGCAGGCCGTAGTCCGGAGATTAGTGCTTGATTCCTGGCTGGCTAGACGGACTCAATCCCCATGGGGATGCTCCGTAATAAAACATTGGCAGACATGTCAACACTGGAAATATTTGCTGGAAAGATAAGCAGAAGCCTTTTTTTAATGCAAGCCTATACATTTTCTGGAAGAGTTTAAAGGCCTATTTATTTTCACTAAGACTTTTAGAGTTTTCCTATTTTCAGCGTTCATAAATCAAAGCAAATAATGCCTCAAAGAAATAATGTTTCGGGAGTCGATATCGCAAATTTAAGCCTGTGATGTCATTTAATATGCGGAAACAGACTCTGCGTACAGTGGGGAAGATCATGAGTAACTGTGGGATTTAAGACCTGTCTGTCTGAACACTAAACACACTTATGACCTACACAGAGAGAAGAAAATCTGTCCTGAATGGTGGGAATTTAATGAAGAGTGAACCTCACAAAAATAACACAGGGCTACTTAGGATTTTTACAAAATTTTGCCTACATGTGAGCTCTTGACTCTACTGTGTGACCTGGCAGTAAGCAGGATGATGGTGTCATTGAGTTGTGACGCCAACTGGAAGGAGACTGAGATTACTGGTAATCTCTACTGGTAATCTTAAACCCCCACCCTGCCCACTACAGCACAGGAAAAGTTAGTGTTATTATGTTACAGGCAGAAATTGTTGGTGATTGGACATCCAACATCACAGCAGACATGCTGTTCTGGTGTCAACGCTGTCGTTGTTTTAATTTTCCATGTGTTATTGGACTATTCATCAGACTTTGAACGAGACAAGCTTGTTGCTTCAAGGAAACGATCATATGTTCTTAATTTCCTTTTCTTTAGCATCGCCAGTGCCCACACATCACAACTGGTTGCAGCCAGCATTTCACACACAACCTGATGATTTAAGGCCTGTGTGAAACAGAACGAGAGGAACGCCAGCAAGGTTAAAGGAGACATTTGTTATCTGAGTGCCAGAATGCCGTGTCAATGCCTTTCCCCACAGTGAGTGAGGGATGCTGGGTATGTAGATGCAGTACAGGCATGAGATCAATAAATCAAGCTTTAGGTGAATCAAAGGCTGTTTTCTAAGGAATAGCAATAGATGCTCAAAAGATGGACCAGCAGATTGACTTTGAACTTCTGTTTTGAGCAAATCCCTTTCATAGGTAAAACTGTGTCCTTTCCTGTATCCATATGCCAGGAGGTGACTGACACCTAAAGTGTTTCATGAAACCATCAGTGCTCACAGTACAATGTCTTTATCCAATGCATTTATGATCTTCTCCATAACATTTCATTCATTTATCATCCTCACATCTAAGAATAACTGTTATCTTTTTCACTCACTTCAATGTAAATATGTGGGAGTCTTTAGACTTCAACTCCTCCTGAAATATCTGTGAATTATTCACCCTATCATTCAACATACATGCCTTCAAGTCAATGGAAAGACAAGACAAAATGAGAGGAAGAGTTATTTTGTCTTTGTGTGCCTATTTGTGAGAGCTGATGTGTACTGTATAAAGTGTGTGAGTAACTCTAAGAGAGTGTGTGTGCAGGTTTGGTCATTCTTGTGATTTTTTTTAAATCACCAAGCTTGGTAAAAATGGTTAATGGGCTCATGAATCTAAACCTCAAATGTCATAATTAACATTCTTAATGTTTTAATTTTGTAAAACAACATGCTCACAGATAAAGTACATTACAGTACTATCTTTCGTGGTGATCATTCACAAAAACATTGTTGATGTATGTAGGTAGAGTATGTAGATATTTATGAATGTGTAAATTATAGGAACAAATGCATATTGTTTGAAACAGACTGCTGTCTGAACGCTTTCTTTCTTGATACCTGTTAGACATGTGGCAATTAAGAAAAAAATTCTGGGTTGCTCCGGAAGAACATCTATAATTTGTTTATTTAATATAAAAAATTAAATAAGTAGGCTTGGTAGGCCTACTTGATTTTCAAGGGAAAAAAGAGAACTAATGGTTACCTTGTTTTCTGTAGTTTTCAAATAAAAGCAGTTGTCCACGTTTTGCCTTTAGTTTCAGTCTTAAGGAATTTTATATTAATATTTAGATACTGTATATCGGCCAATATATCGGTTATCGGCTCCCAATGTTAATGAATTAATGCTTATCGGCCACAATTTACATATCGTTGCATCCCTAGTTTGAAACTACATGAATTTTCATTTTTGGGTAATCTATAACTTTAACAGTTTTCAACAGAAGTCTGTGTATATGTATGTGGGTATACGTTTGTATAACCTAAGAGACTGTGTGCTCGTGCCAGGCTGTGGCTTGGAGCTAGAGTCTGGCCAGTGAGGAAGCAGTCAGTCCTTGTCTGGAGGCTATGTTAATCCTGTTTTCTTTAGAGACGTAGAGAAGAACCTTAGATTGTGACTCCCAGGAGCTTTATGTTGGACTCTGCCCACACAAAAACCACCACAGCTGATTTCAGACAACCATACCAGGGCACTATGCCCGCCAATAGAAATAGAAAGCAAGTTCTTGACAGACAGAAAAGCATTCTTACTAGGCAGGGCAGGGCTGTGTGTTACACAGGTGGGAGCCCATCACAGGTCTGGTCTGGGGGTTGCAGAGTGAAGCGTTGACCTGTGTGTGCTGATCCTGCAGACAAATGGCTTTCATCGAGACCCGACCTGAGAGTTAGAAAGAGAAATGACATGAGCAAGAATGCTGTTTTATACTAAATTTTGTCATCATTTACTTACCCTCAGATTGTTCCAAACTTGTATAATTTCTTTGTTCTGCTAAACACAAAGGAAGATATTTGGAATAATGTCAGTAAACAAACAGATCTCATGCCACATTGACTCCTATACATTTATTCTCCCTACTATGGCAGTAATTGGGGGATGAGAACTGTTTGGTTACTGATATTCTTCCAAATATTTTCCCAAGAAATGTATACATGTTTGGAACAACCTAAGGGTGAGTAAAATATTACAGAATTTTCATTTTTGGGTGAACTATCCCTTTAACATTTGCAAACAATGATAATACAACCGTAGTGCATCAACGACCAAAGCAAATACTGACATAGTGTCACCACAAACAAGAAATGAGATGCATCAGTTCTGTTTTAGTAAATATGAACCCTTCTGGATCACTGCTTGTCAAGACAGATTTAAAAACTGAAACTTACTATTGTATGAAAAGACAAAAAAATGACATCTACTTTCTTTTCACATGTTGCATCTCTTCCAAAAGGACCCACCTAACATACATCTTTCCCATTTGATAAGCTAAAGCATACAGTCTTTTAAACGGGAAAGCTTGCAGCACACACGGTGTGTTAAGGGGGGATTATAGGAGCTCAGGATGAATGACAGTACTGTAGTTTGGCTTCTGTTGTGGCAAACAAAGTCGGGCCTCTGTCAGTGTGAGAGGCCAGGAGGGGCGACCCAGAGGTCCGCTCTAAAGAAAAACATGAATGAAACCGTGTGAGAGCTCAGATAGAGATCTGTTCTCCGGGGATGTCATAGTGCTGTCTGCCTGCCACCAACACTCAGACAACTGACTGTGAATGGAGGAGCCACAACCACACAGATGCATATACAGAGATGAGTGAAAAAGATTGGGTGGACATTAGCGGAGGTCTGGAGGAAGTTGAAACTTTTGTCTTCCTCTACTGCTCACAAAGGTGCTTTTGATCGGTCTGGACAAACACTTGTCATATAGAAACATTATTCCTTATCACACAAGCACAAATTCTGTGTCTTTCTTCTAACTGAAGGAAACGCACACATGATTCCACGTGCAAATGCAATCATTTACATATGCTGTATAGGCAGAAAAACACACTCACCGCCAGCACAGGGCGCAGAGCAGTCCGAGCGTACCACAGACCAGGTGTAGTTGTGCTTCTTCTCTGGGTGGGGAAGCGTGTACTCCCAGGACACACCAGGATTTTTGCCTTGAAGAAGAATCTGTGGAGGAAGAAAGAACATCAATTGAGCAGGTCAGAGGAAAAGAGACAGACAGCGGAGCCATGGGTCAAAACAATGCGTCTACCACTCGCTGAATGAGAGGGTGCCAGAGCATCTGTGGCTGTTTTGTGGCTGTAGTTCTGTTGGGATTGACAGATGGACAGCACAATGCAAAGTCAGTGACCAGTGCTCTGAAAGGATGTTTGAATTAGATTGTGTATGTGTTTGAACTGAAGTACTTTTACAGTTTGGAATATGGAACAAGTTGTGGGTTTGTTTAAATCCGGTTCACGTTTTGCATCTTTTGCAAATGCATCTTGCATTTGTGTTAGCATTATTGATTATTTATGTTGTGTCGAGCTGCACGTTGAACGTTTATTGTCTGGAAAATATTTTATTGTGATATTTTCTTAGACTAGACCACAGAGGAAGATCAAGCAGCTTTACACTAAAACTGTGTCCAGGGCCACTGAGGATTGCCTGAGGATGATTTTGATGGAGTGGAAAAGTCTTCCTAAAAGAAGAGGACCTTTGTTTTAACTTTGGCTCTGCCACATGGGGATTTTCCTCAGACTATTTGTACCAAAGAAAATGCAATGACACCAAATTCACTGGAACTGGTAAACCACCAAACTATATGTAGAAAGCACAGGGACAGTTGTGCTTGAGCTGAAACCACTGACAACTAAACAAGGTTTAAATCCTGAGGGTCATTACACTCACTGGAGAGTTTCAGCCGTATGTTTAAATAGGATTCTTGCAAAGCAGACATTTCTGGTGAGTAAGGGGTCATTTATACAAGACATTTACAATGTTTCTTATTGTTTTTTTATGTAAACATGAAATATAAATGTTGACATTTTCTATTATTTCCGAAGACAACTGCAGTTTGTTTCATACTGTTCTCCTATCCTATACTGTGAAATGAAGCCGTGGATTAGGTACAAACTAAATTACCCATGTCATCTTGACTCAAATTGTAAATTTGTAATGTGGCTAGATTTTTTTAAGTCAGACACAAAAGATGAAATAAATATTCAGTCAACCACAATGCTTCGACAGATTATCCAGTTAGCCAAAACTCAGGCTAGAAGTCCCAAAATCTAATTTATGAGATAAGCAAAGTTTGATTTCAACCATTCATTTCACCATGATTCCAATCGTTGACATTGCCTTAGGCAGTCAATATTAAAAATATCAATGTTGTAATTTCACATAATGTTCTTTACATATAGAATGATAGTATGTTAATCACAAATTACAAATTACTTTAGCTGGGCTTTAACAGACAGTGCCACATAACTTCCCGAGCCAAACATGGGATCAGTTTCGTTTTTTTACTATATGGACGGAGACCAAGAGAGTACTGAATGTGAGACATTTTTAAGGTCCAGAAAGTTACAGGTGAAAAAAATCCAGACGATCACAACAGTGTGAACCACAATAATGCTGTAGAAAGTCAAACATAAAAATAAATGTAAAAAATATGGTTAGAGACAGTGGCAAGATACCTTTTATGAAGTATCTTGGCACACTTCCCCTGTGTCCAGACAAAATCTATCACCCTGGAAGATGTCCACAGGACCCTGCACGCTAGCCTGTTCAACACTGATCCAAATTTATAGCTGGCAATGAATATGAAGCAGCTATTCCAGAATAGGACTCAGGAGGAGGTCTCCACTCCTAGTGGATCTGTGATCCACTAGCCATCTTTCTACGGACACAATACACACAAAAACTCTACTTCATCGGATTCAAGGTCAACACCCGCATGAGTTCACTGTTCCATGCCTGAGCTCTCTGATATAGTGAGGCTAAAAAGTTAAGCCTTAACATATGCAAAACGAATCAAAATGTTAAACATAAGAATTATCCACATTCAAATACTGCAAACACAAGTATGTTGTATGTGTGCTTCTAAACCAACTTTGGTCTCTTTAGATGGCTTCTTACTATACTCTACTCTCGCCAATCGGAGTAATGATGGAAAATCTGGGGCAATTACTGAACTCTGTTGAACAAGAGCAGACACAATAATGACACAAGTACAGGTTTATTATCATGCACTCTTAGTATTGAGTTACTACACAAAAATCCCTCTGTGTCCCGGCTCGAAGGGTAGGACCTCCTGTTATGAAGAAACAAGAGTGAATGAAAGATTGACAAGACTGATGTATGGTAACATGGGTTCCACACCACAGAATGAGCAGAGAACGCCAATCCATCCCTTTGGACTGGCATGACCCTATTGACTCAAGCCACAAGAATGTCAATACCCAAATGAATCTACTCTAGTGTTTCATACAGAACCACATCAAGTTGATGGGAACTCTTCTGTTATGTCTGGTCTAGTGACTTCCAGTCCAGCTTGCTGAGCTGATTACAACCTCTAGAACCACGTCAAAGTTTACCTTCGCATTCCTCCAAATTTATTTTCCTAAGCGTTTATAGCAGTAAGGGTCTTGAAGCTGAAGTATCCATTTTCCACAGCAGCGTAGACGGAGAGATCCAGCCAAGCTTAATTGACCAGCTGCTTCCCTCGAATCGGGACTCCGAGCCTCTCTGATCTATTGAGTTCAATTCCAGAAATCCTAATCTTTTAATCTCCGTCTACCCTCCTCTTCTTTTCAAAATTACAGAACATACTTAGAGAGATTAATGCCAATTTATTTGGAAATCGGACATCAGCTTTCACCACCCACACCAGGGAAAGCATAGCGAACACAGGAAGACCAGTTTATGTTGAAGAGGAACGCGGAATGAATGTAATGCGAAGGCTGAGTGCAACGCAGATCAATGCGTGTGAAATAATGGATGGCTAACATTTGTTCAACGTGCACAAAGAAAACTGCAAAAGTGTCAAGGCCAAGTGAACAGAAGAAATGTTACTGCTTGAGGGGCTGTAACAAAAGGAATCTAAAAAGATTTTAAACACATAATTCATCTCCAACAATGCTTTCACTTACATATTATTCAATTCTGTCAGGACCACTGTGGTCAAATATTTAAACAATAGCAATATTTAAGGTTGTAAAACTGTTCTGGGCAAACTCTCCGCCTGTCCATGCAGCCATGCAGCCTTGCATGGACAGAGCGGGAGTGTAGAAATACATGTCCCCCCACCTGAGGAACCATAACAGTTCATGATGCGTAACAGGATTCAATTAAAATGATCAGACAGATACAGGCACATATGCAGGAGATGGGGATGGAGGTGGGTTTTGAATGCGGCACGATTAAGCAGCTGATAAGGAGTAAAGAAATGCAACTTAAATAGGACGCAGTCTAGTATATATTGTGTGACTATAGGTTAACGTTGGTTAGCTGCACTTGATGTGATCGGCTGATGCAAGCTATGCTCACGTGATCTGCCAGAACTGACGCTATGCTTGATTTCTATTTTATTTCCATAGTGCTTTTCACAGTTTTGCATTGCTGTAATAAACTTTACATGCATATAGAAAGATGTAGATTTGAAAAAGAAAATTATAGATTACAAGTTGTAAGAATATATGATTATTATTGCAATTTCCTCAAAATCTTCATGCGATTTACTTAAGTAATAGTGTAACTAACTGTCTATAAGATTGTTATCAGTTTCTATGCAGAACGGTGACTGAGTTGATGACAAATACATCTAATTTAAACCTGAAATGACATGGACAGGTACCAGAAATCATATCACCCAAGGACTTGTACTTGACTTATTACATTTTGAAAAGAAATGTAGTCAAGAAAGTATAACATTTTGAGACAATGAAACATTTGGACAATTATTATTAGAGTATATACAGTACTATAGACCTACTTACAAAACATAGGGAGGCCCCAGATCTTTAATATAGTTATGATTATTAGGATGGTTTCAAAAGACATTTCTGAAAACATGCATCTGTATAAAATAATTTAACTGTGTTTGAAACTAGTTACAGATTGTGGTGAACAAGTTTAGATTTGTACTCCTCTACTCAAACTCACAGCTACCTTGTAACAACAGACTAAAAGAGCGGACCTCTCTTTCCAAAAACAAGTATATTACTGCATAAAACTTTCGATAATTCACCTACCATTTCTAACAGTCTAAAAGGTGACCTCTGTATTTGTTTAAGTCATGCTGGCCAATATGATTGTTTTGGGTTGACACCATACAGTGTGTGGATTGTAGCATCACAGAAAAGCAATTGTTTTCAGTTACTACAGCCACTGTAGAAATACACTATTCAGAAATGGCTGATTTATTGCATGAACTAAAGTGTTTGAAAATAGAATAGCTAGAGAGATAAGGTGTGTATTTTTCCCCTATGAGGCAACCTGATCCATGAAACGTAAAAGAGCTTATTAGGCCACATATATGACCAGAGAGTGCATAGGACTTTGCAAACATTTTTCCCATTTTCTACTGAGTTCAAGTTTAAAGCTTTCTTTTGAAATGTAATGATCTCCCATTCTTTTTGGCTCTTCAGAGCTTCATAGAAATAAATTAAGAGTTCTTTGTATGCCTTAACCTCAAAGGTCACCTGTAGCTATACTCATCACCCTACAGCGTGCGTTTCTTTCATATAAGAGGTGCCCTATGCTGCCCATTAGCAATAGCATGCAGAGCAGAAAGTTCAAAGTTTCCTGCCATTCACATTGTCGCACTGTTTGATCTTCAATCTCTATACACCGGAGATGAAAGTTGCAATAACCACGTCGGCTCTGGCCTGCAATTAATCCCAAACAGAGGCGTTAGTCTGCCCATTAAACTCATTTGTGTGCTTTCTCTTCTGTCTCTCTCTCCCTTTCTCTCATTTCTTTCTCATCTCTCTCGCCCACTCACCCACCCACCCACTGTCACTCAGCTTTGTTTTCATCTGACCGAACGGCCACGGTGCTCTTGCCAAGGCCCTGTCATGGTTAATTCACTAACAGGTGCCAGGTCGGAATGGGATGGGGGTGACTCACTTCAAAGAACAGGGTCTCATTAGTGGGTCCGGCGGCGTAGAGGCTCTCAGGCCGGTTGAAAGAGCGTTGGTAGCTGAAAGTGGTGCCGGCGAACTGGAACCTGCCTGGCCAGTCCACCGTCCAATCTCCCGTAAGGTAGTAAGTGCCTCGCTTAAGGCTACGGACAGCCAGGTAGCTGGTGGAGATCTCCATCTCCTGCACCCTGATGCTCCGTGCTCCAGCAGGAACTATCACAACAGGGTAATACTCTGAAAAGAAAAAGGGGGTGATAGGATGAGAAAAGCATAGATAAGTATATATTTTATAAAGATAGATGATCAATTTCATTTTAAAGCAAAAAAGCCATTCCAGCTTTCATGGTAATTTACCAAAAACAGCAAATAAGTATATTATTCTCTTTAAAATAAGACATAAAAAACAATATGTACAATACTGTATTGAATGTATGTGTATGAAAACCCCACCATTGGCTCTGTGTTGGAGGGTGTACTGGCCATTGAAGAACTTGCAGGTAGAGTTGTCACCTTTACACACCCCACAGGCATCCAGAGCGGCCTTTGAACCCAACACTTGGTCACAGCCCACTGGCTACACAGAAAGTGATAGAAATAAAATGCTCAATGTGACACTCATATCTTCCTGTCAAATATACCTAAACAGTTGACTGATTACAAATTACTGATATCCTTATATCCTCACAAACCTCACATATCCCATCAATGCACACCCCTCCTTTGTAGTCAGAGCAAGACGTCCCATCCTTGACTTTGCTGGACATTGCAAAGAAAAAATCAAAGTCCTCAGCAATGCAGTACAGCTTGCAGATGTCCTCTTCTAGAAAACAGATGAATAGGGTTATCACATCTTATAGCTCCAATGCGATTATATGTCAGATCTTCTGAAGCTTTGCACCTGTAGTGTCATCACACTCCAATGCAGTTTTTATGTATGAGAACATATGGAGTCGTGAGCTTTTAAACTTTTTAATAGGCAAAATGCATATGGACTTTTATGTCAAATGGAAAACATACCCACCTTGACCTTATTTATAATGTCTTTTATGTATAAACCCACACTAGTACTGATAATTCCCATTAAGGTAGTTTGAATTTAGAACTGTTTTAATAGCACATATCTGACAGTATGAATATGATTTTATATATATATAACATATATTACTTATAATATGAACACAATATAGTTCTATACCAAATATAGGAAATATATCAGTCTGTTAAAGGCACATTTGTGAAGTCTATCATTATATTTATTGTATCATAATAACTAGCTGTGGTTTCACATGGAGTCTGGAAGTCATCATTACACAAAGTACTGAAGATTTCCATCAAGCATCATTTACTCTAAGTGTACACAATGCAAATGTTTACTATCTAATGCCAACTGCTGAGCATGTGAGAGTTGTGTGTGGTTCGTCGGGCAGTAACTACAAGGCGCACATCATGCTGTAGAAAACAAACCCACAGAACATATGTTACACTAAAACTTAAAACACTGTTACAAATGGGACCATAAAGCTGGAATGCAGGAAGGGCAGCGGTATCCAACTCTCCCACAGGGGAAAAAATATAGATCCTATATCAGAGATGCACGTGGATCTCTTTAGTAACAAAAGGGTCAAAGAATTTAAACCCAGAAAGTGATACTTTACACAAAATGCATATACTTTCGGCATATAAACACTTCATTGAAATACCATCAACTGGGTTAAAGGGACAGTCCCCTACAAAAATGTAAATTCTGTCATCATTTACTCGCACTCGAGTTGTTCCAAATCCATATAAGTGTCTGGTAACACTTTAGTATAGAGACCAATTCTCACTATTAACTTGTTGCTTATTAGCATGCCTATTATTAGCATGTTTATTAGTAATATAAAGCACATGTTCTACATGACCATATTCTACTTCCCTAATCCTACACAATACCTAACCTAACAACTACCTTACTAACTATTAATAAGCAACAAATTTGGAGTTTACTTAGGCAAAAGTTGTAGTTAATGGTTTATTAATACCGAGAATTGGACCTTAAAATAAAGTGTGACCAAGTTTCTTTGTTGCTTTCAACCCAATGGTACAAGTTTAGCCTCAGTAGATCCCAACTCAGACATGTCCTTCTCCACACTGCTCTGTCTTCGGTTCTCATTAATGAAAAATAAATCTTTGTATCTTTCCTTTGTTTTTCTGCTTATACTTTATCAATCCCAGTCCTCTACTTATGGTGTCCCAAAGCCCTTAAACATAAACAGACTGAATGAGTCTTATTCAGGTATAAACGTGCCTGCAGGGTTGATCAGTGCACTGCATGAAGCGAGTGGCTGCATGTTTCCAGTGCAAATCCATTCATGCTCAGTCAATACAAATTATGTCAGCTGAATAGCTGTTGCACAATATATATATTGCCTATGTAACAATCTTCATAAATACATTCTGTCAGAACCAAATGGGAATGATTACATTATAAAAACAAACTTGCCCCTGCTGAGTCAGCTATGACAGGGTACCAAAAACAAACCAAGAAGGTCACAAATATTTTTACATTCCGTGTTGTAATACAGTTTCTCTAAAAAAGCAGTAAATCTTGTATGTGCATTAAAATGACCAAGCACTGAGGAAGCGTGCCCAATTTACAATAGCAGCACTGTTCGGTTACCAAATTTCTTCAAAATATCTTCTTTCGTGTTTTGCGGAAGAAAGTCATTCAAGTTTGAACTGACAAGAGGGTGAGTAAACGATGACAGAATATTTGGGTTGAATATTACTTTAACTAACGTTAAAAAATACAACCTCATTGTAAAGTGTTGCCGGTATCTCAGTGTTCTTGCCTTTTTAAGAGCTAACAAGCGTGAGAATGTATGAACCCACTACAGAGGTTTGTTGTGCTCTTTAAAACTGTTAATGAGACATTTGCTCTTGATATAATGAATGCATTATGGCATAAACATCTCCCGTACCTTCCACTTTGGTGTATGGCTTCCATTTGTAGTACCATCCCCTGAAGGGTTTGCTGTTGTACTCTGCGCACTGCTGAGCTCGGAAGTCCACTCTGTTGGCCTGGCACGGTTTGGTGTTACACAGCTGGTGCAGTCGACTGGGGCCCTGGCAGAACTTGCCATTGTGCTGTGGGCTTGGGTGAGACAACCGACAATTAGCACTGCTAACATGGAAGCAGAGAGAGAGCGAGAAAAAGAGAAGAACCAGATGTGCCTCAGCGAGCAGCCGCTTAGTATTTTTTGGAAGACGTTTTTCATATGATGTGCATTAGCATCTTCACCATGGGAATGTCTTTGTGGGTTACCTGTGATGTGTCCGACTGAATCACATTTTAACTGACAGCTGTAAAAGTTATAAAGTGTCTGGGATGCAATTCCATTCTTGGACATGCCTGTGTTGTCAACAGGTATGATTTCTGAATATTAAACTTGAGAGAGTAAAGACAACACGCAGATGTGCCGATGTGCTTTACAGATCGGGACATCTGAGCTGACTCGCTTTCACGTTGTAGCCATATGGAAAAATGCTAGAACAAGAGAACACAGGCCAAGGCTTTCTTGGAACCGACTTTACTGTAAAGCTCTGACCCGCAGGGCTGAATATCACAGAAGGTCAGCTCTCAGGATCGAGACAGTGTTGGAACGGTCACCCTGCTTACAGAGGCAACTTGAGGCTGCAGAAGAGCAGCAGCCTCCTCCCAAAGCCGCAGGAATCCTGTCAAGTGCCACATGAAGCACAGTCACCCTGTTTCCTCCGAGAAAACCAGACCAGCAGCTCCTCTAAATGGTCCTTTGAGAGCAGGGGTATGTTTGCGGCATGGCTGCGTGTTTTAAAGTGGAAGACTCTTGGGTACGCTCTTGTAGCCTAACCTCAAAGCAAATGACTGCACCCTGGGCCTGGCTTAGTTGGGCTTCTGTCAATGTGTGTGTTTGCCTGTGCATGTTCTTTTTGTCTCTGGTCTTTGGCTTTTTATTGCATGTTCACACTTGAGGTTAGAAAACCACACAGAGAAGACAGGTGAGCATTTATCATGTTCTTAAAAAATCATTCATCACTTTGATGCATCAAAAGTGATCAAACAAACTTTAAAAAAGTATTGCTCTTCTGCCGTGAATGACACAATGGTTCTGTGTTGACAGGTGTGTACAAACCGATTGTGGTGGAAAGTTTTTGCATCAGCCTCCTGGTAATCAACAATATTACAGCAGTGCTGTCAGAAGTCTGTTTGTGCGGGGCTGCTTTTGTTTTTGGAGCAGGTTTCAGGTTGATCCTATTAGGGCTTTAGGGACAGTGTAGTAAGGGCCCATATGGTGGAGTACTTACAACCACAAAGAGCTAAAAGAAAAAACAAGAGAGGGCAGGGGGAAGTTTAGCTTTCCTGATTAGACGTTGTTTATCAAATAACTGTTCCAAAACCACCTTGTGCATAAACTAAACTTCATACAAGAGTACGATATGCCTCTGTTCCCTCTTGCTTTATGTCGGCGAGCTTTGTATCATCATTGTCCCATTTTGAATGTTAAACAGCAGAAGAAGATCCAAACTTCAGAAGGGAACGGGGTCACTCTGTCTGCCTGCTTGCCTGAATCTCCAAACCACCCCCCCGACCCACATCCTTCTCTCCATCATGCCATACAACGAGTCCTCTTTTAATCAAAGCCCTATTATGCCCACAATGCTAACTATTATGCATCCTGTTTACATTAAGACCATTAAAACAGACCTAAATATATATACTGTACATAAACAAGATCTAAATAATGACGCAAAGTGCCAATGCTATGCTACTTAAAGAGATACCTCACCAAAAAGTATTTTGTAATTATTTATTCACCCTCATGATGTTCCAAACCTGTATGTGAAGATATTTTTAGAAATGCATCCATACAATGGTATCAAAAGTCGATGGAAGCCAATGTTATTTGGTTACCAGCATTCTTCAAAATATCTTCTTTTGTGTTTTGCAGAAGAAAGAACATCATACAGGCATGACATGAATTTTCATTTCTGTGTGAACTATCCCTTTAACAATGCCTTATGTACAGTAAACAAACATCACGGGCCTGTTTAACACAGCAATTTAATCCACAACCATCTGCATGCACTTTACTAGGCTGTTGCCAAGAGACATTTCTGTAACTCTCATATCAAAAGATACACGGAAATCCGGCAGCTGAGTATGGATAAAGTAAAAGGAGCATCTTTATTAGATCATTCTTACTGAAAAATGTCCTTTCAATGAGATGAGATCTCCTGCCGCTGGCTTCAAACATCTGTCTTTTGAGCTTTCACTGAAGAAGCAATGGAGTACACAGACACCACCCAACAGAAAACGTTGAGATTATACCATTGCTGTTAAAACACCTTTTCTGCTGCGGGCGCCAAAATAAATATCAATCAAACTCAATCTCACAAGAATTCGTAACTATTTTAAGAGGTGACTAATTCACGATTCGTTGTGATTCATACAAAACCGTACGATAGATAAGTAGAAAGAAACCAATACTGAAGCCCCACCCATAACCCCGACCCTAAACCTAATATCTCTGTCATGAAAGCAAATTGTATTAAAATGTCAGAATGCGATTGTACAAAATCATATGAACTAATCAAAATTAGCAATTTTTCAGCGAGATTGTGTTGATTAATCTATCAAAGTCTCTTTTAACCAATAACGTTTGTCCAAAAAATCTCCCAATATTTTCACGTCAACATATGAAAATGTTCTGATCAACAAGAATTTAGATTTCCATACATAATGTAGACATTACTACCATGCATGCCATACATATATATTCACAAATAACTACTTAACAAGTATATACTAGATAGGAGGGTAAAGTGCAGCCATACCCCCTTTTGTATTAATCTGTGTGGGGGGTGACACTGATAGCAGAAACAGTGGAAATGAAGGCTAATCCCTTCATTCCAGATTAAAGCACATAAACAAATTCTGCCCCGAAAGCAACTCCATCTGACTGATTCCACTGCACCCTAAGCCTCTCTCAGTGGATCAGATGCCACTGGTTTAATACAGACTATAAGCATCAAGACCCCACGTAAAATATCATTAAACTCTTACATGAAAACACTACGCTGTCTGCCCTCAAATGTGTCTTGTGTCAATTTTTCAAAATTGAAATTTTTACATCATCTGAAAGCTGAATGTTTTGTTCTATTAACATATGGTTTGTTTGGATAGGACAATAAAAAAAAAAGGTGCAAAAAAAAAAAATTAAGTCCTTAGCATAGCATATTACTCACAAAAATAAAGTTTTTATATATTCATGTTATGGAAATTTACAAAATATCTTCATGAAACATGATCTTTACTTAATATCCCAATGATTTTTGGCAGGAAAAAAATCTATAATTTTGACCCATACAATGTATTGTTGGCTTTTGCCACAAATATTCCCATTCTACTTAAAACTGGTTTTGTGATCCCGGGTCACAAATAAGAACACTAATTCTGTCAGCTGAAATTGTAGAGTAAAAGCAAGCATATGAAGTTTATCACCATTTTTTCCTGAATCGATTTCAAAGGTTTCTAGATTCAGGTATTTACCTTCATTGTCCCATAATTTCATGTAAGAAACACACAATGCCTAAGAATGACAACTATTTCTAGGGTTCTACCTAAACCTATTTGCTTGTTCATTCGTCTATTCACTCATTGTTCATTTTCTTTGACTTTATTGGAGCTGTTTAGGTCAGATATGTCGGCCTGACTGTCTAAGGCATTGGCCATGTTCCCTTCCAACAGAAATACGTCAAGATGCTCCAGACTACCAAATGTTCACAAAACACCTAAAGCTTAACATGAAAAAACTTCTGCCATTTGATAAGACTCATTTTGTAGGGATTCTAAGTGACTCAGAAAGAGACATCAGTTCTGCAATATTTCTTTCCGTAAAGTTGCTCTGAAATGTGTATAAAGAAAATGCCATACAAATACAGTAAAACTGACACGACTTAAGCATGCCGCTGCCTTTTTCCATCTACACGACCGCTGCTTTTTTCCATCTACACGACATCCTTGGGACCCATCACCCAAGCACATGGCTTTCCGTATCACTGTTATGCTGACGACACCCAGATCTACATCTCGTTTCATCCAGACGATACCACTGTAGCAGCTCGCATTACAGCCTGCCTAGAAGACATCTCAGCTTGGATGAAAGAGCATCACCTCTGGCTGAACCCTGCCAAGACAGAACTACTCGTGTTTCCGGCACACCCCACGCTGCAACACGTTCTCAACATCCAACTTGGCAATACCACAATCACTCCTTCCAAAACAGCCAGGAACCTCAGAGTCATATTTGATGAACAACTGTCCTTCAATGATCACATTTCAAAGACAACGCAGGCATGCGACACAACTCCTTGTCCAGGCAATGCTCTCCTTGCTGGTCTTCCTGCAAAGGCCATAAAACCGCTCCAGCTGGTTCAGAACGCAGCAGCACCCCTCGTCTTACCACAGCCCAAAAGGGCTTATGTTATCTCTCCACTGGCTACCGCCCTGTATCAGATTCAAGTCACTAATGCTTGCCTATAGGACTATCACTGGATCTGAACCGGCATACTTTCACACCCTCCTACACTCCTACACCCCATCAAGAACCCTACGTTCAGCAAACCAGCGGCGTCTTGTATTGCCTTCCCATAAGGGCAGTAAATCGCATTCCAGCTCATTTTCATTCACAACTCCTTCCTGGTGGAACATTCTTCCTAACTCGGTCCGGTCAACCACATCTCTCGCAATATTAATAAAACTACTTAAAACCAATCTCTTCTGTTAATACTTGACAGACAAAAGAAAAAAAAAACTAACTCTTTCTCTCAACAGGTAGTGGTCTAGCTTTTGTTGAAATCAGTAACTTTGTATTGGCACCTATTGTATTATTGCTCCTGTATGACATATCGCTTATTGCTCCCTAAACTCTTGGTAAGTCGCTTTGGATAAAAGTGTCTACTAAATGACTAAATGTAAATGTAGATGTCAGGGATTGAGAAAAGTTGTGAAACCTTATGAGCTTTTTTTGGAACTGCAGCAAATAAAGTTTTGATAAGGATGAGATGATTAGTTGCCACCTTACACATCTTGACAGCTGAAAGACATTCAATAGGCTGGCATGTAGAGAGTCCTGTGAGTAGTCCCATGTTTAGCAGGATTTACTCTCTCACACAAACAGAACACACACTGAATTAAATTTACAATCCTGTACTTCAGAGGCAAAGTGGTTCATTTGTAAACTGTTTTCAATTAACGCGTCAATGTAAAGCGTGTTTATTGTGATGGTGGTGTCAGAGCTTTGTTTTGGTTACCTGGGATTGTTGCAGAATCGCTCTTGGTACATAACCCCTCCACCACAGGTACGTGAACAGTCAGACCACTCCGACCAGCCTGACCACTGGCCGTGCACTGCTTTAGGACCATGGTCGCCAAATTTCACACACTGTCCCTTCCGGCACCACTGCGTTATGGGAAAGAAATACGACATGCACTTCAATTTACATTCACAGCTAGCCAAATGTGCTTGTGTGGTCGATGAGAAAGATGGTGAGAGGTAGAAAACTTGGGTGACTTGGAGAGATTATGTGGACCGATCAATTCAGTTCTCAAAAATAAAGTTTAACCAAAGTCAGACAGAAAGAGGCAACCATGCATTTACCATGTCTGGTCCGCAGATGGTGCCCTCGGCAGCGGGCATGAACTTGGTCTCACACCGGTGCCCTGTCCTGTGGCACCACAATGATTTACAGATGTCCTGGTGGGCAAGAACAAACACAGTCAAAGAAGGGCCTCCACACACTGGGAACCCTTCAACCTCCCTGGCTTGCACCACACCACACCGACCCGCTGTTTCTACAGCAACGGCCAATCAGCTCTTGCAACAAATAAAAAACCCTGTCAAAATCAATCACTGTTCTGCCCAAAAGAAACACCCTATTATCGTTGCATTTTGTTTCTTCCCACAATACAATGATAATAATGGGTGATGAAGGGTTGGGACACCAGCCACTGCTGGCTGACGGCCCGATTGCATCTGGCAGACAGTGAGGAAGACGTGGCTTACAAAAGCTAGTAACGTTGAACTCTTGCTGGTTTGTTAGCGAACTCTGCTAGCCCACTTGCTAAAAGCGGCAAGCTCCCATGGCTAATGACATCTCAACGGCTTTGTGACAAGGACAGGATGGCTCGAGGGGATAGAAAACAAAAACATTAGCCATTATCTCCAAAATCCTCCTTAATTAAGATGTACAGCTGCCTTCCATCAAGGTTGACATTTAGGAGCGTTGAAGGTTTAGAAGCAAACAAAAGCAACAGGAATCTCTCAAAGAGGAAGTTCACAGTCTAATCCCACAGATGGACTCTCGCAATGTTAATTTCCCAAGCATAACTTTCTTGCAGGTCTTAGTCTTCAACCTTATTATTTGCATATCAATGTGTGTTAGACGTAAAAGGCTGTGGCGGATGCCAAAGGAGGCCCTGTCCATCTTTGTTAAATTGTGGATGTAGACTTGAGTGGAGTTTGAGGCAATGGGCTTCCTCTCAATAATTTGTTTTCTTTGCAAAGCTCATGTATGTTTGAATTGACCATGAACACTCCACACACAAACACTGCAGGTTTAAGTACATTTACATATCGGAGAAACACCACATCTTTGTGACTGAGTCTGCTGCAAATGTTTTTGTCAGAATAGTATTCATTGAGGCTTAATTGTTTACCAAAAGTGAATTACATTTTCAAACAGATTGACAAAGATTTACTGACCTGCTTCAAATATAAATAACATGTTTTAAATTCTATGGGTTACCTTTACAAACTCCAAGCTGCAGAGTTTGGCCTTGGAGCCAAACTGCCATTTGCACTGTATGTCGGCATCGTACAGCTGACCTGGAAGCTGTTCAGGGTACTTGTACTGGCCTATTTGTTTGGGCTCATCCACTAGACACGAAGCCTGGGCTGTTCTGTGAAAACATGTGCAATCAAATACAGATAAACATGGAAACCAAGCATGAAAAAAGCATCTGCAAAATAAAGTACAGTATTGGCTAAAAGTGATGTCCAACTTTGGACAATTTATGTTTTCACTCTTTTTTACTCAAATGATTAAAGGTTTATTAAAAATGTGCATGTGTGTTGCACAGTTCTGCTTTGAGTGTGAACTGAAGCTCATCTTTGAGAAAAAGAGAGCATCAACACATATTAAGAACTGATAAAATCATATTTAATATTCTTTATTTCCTGTAAGCATTTTGTTTTCTATGTATTTTTATATTATGATAAAACCCATATCTCCTGATAAGCAGTAGTTTGCCTTATTGCCAAATAATTAGTGTTTTGTCCATGTTGTACCACACAACTCATATTTTGATGGTTTAATCTCAGCAGAGGGGTATTACAAGCAAATATGCTACAAATACATCCCCAGACATTACTTTTGAACACTACTATAAACTGCCATCACCATATTTTGTGATTAGGATGCTGGTGTGCTGGTGACTTTACCAGATATTTTAACTAGATTATTCAGTTAACCAAATTTGGTGAATCTGGCAAACAACATGGCTATGATCCACCAGCTGAACCAGCACCCAACCAGCATTGAAATTCATTAAATACATGTATTTAGATGAAGGTTAGCGTTTACCCTAAAAATTTCTTCAGGTATTGCCGGCTACACGCAGACCAGGAGAAAACGCCATTATTCCCAGCCAGTGTGGGAGACATTATGTTACCTTCTGTCTTCCGACAGGGATTCCCCTCTCCATCATGGATCATTCCAAAACTGGTGGCAAAGAAGAGTGAATAAAGGAAAGCAAAAATGGGAGGGAAATAGAGAAACAGAGAGCTTGTCAATTTAACCCATTGATACTATTAATGTAGAGCCCTAGGACACAAACCATTCCCTGAGTCAGTAGGGATATTACCTCCATAACCCAGCAGATCTTTCATCCCACAAAGCCCTTTAATAATCTGGACTCTACTAAAATAAATTAACATGATTCAAATTCACATTTTGATGCTTACTTTCACCAGCCCTCTGAGAATCAGACCAATGAACGCATCAAAATGAACACATGCATCATAGCTAAGATATTCAGGAAGACATAAGGAGATTTGGCAAAATACGCCATGTGTTTAGAAATGGTAACTCCTCAATAAATCAGAGATGAATATCTATTGGCTAGGGAAGATTTTGCCCCAAAACTGCACACATTCTGGGCATGTGTCCTTTTTATTTATCTAAAATGTTTAAACAATTGAGAATAACAAATCTCACAACATGCTATCAGCTTGGTTCTTCTCCAGGACTCATTTTGTTCCAGTTTGCATTGAGAATGCGCCAACCAAAGGACTTTGTGATAAAAATGAGATCTCAGACGTGCAATATGAAACTTCTCCTTCTCTTACTGCAAACACAAGTAAAATGTTTGCCTGTTGCACAGCAGATGGTTTCCCAAATGAAATTAGACCCGAGAGCAAAAGTTAACATACTTATGTCCCGACTCGTGGGCAATGGTGAAGGCGAGGCCCAGCCCAGTGTCTTCATTAATTGTGCAACTACGGTATTTGCTACACATGCCACTTATTGGAGCAAAACCTGCAGACAGGAAGAACAGTGAAAGATACATTGATGTATTATCGGCACAAGAATCCAATTCAATGCTTAAAACCTAAAATGAAATCAGTAATAGACTATTTAAGTCTCACTAAATACACCACAATGTTTTCAAAACTACAGAATTTAAAGCAGGATCCCATTACACATAAACACACTTTCATACTTATTGTTTGATTTTAAGACAAAGGTTTGAGTTACACAACACACAGGCAATTTTAAAACATTCCTCTCTGCTTTGACATAGATTCAAAGAACTGCATATTTGTGGTTTGGAGCTTTAGAGTTGAATTCATTACATTTGGCTAACGCCTCTATATAGAGCAAAGACAGAAGAAGCTGCCAAGTGCCAACTGACTGCAAAGCGGATCTTGGATTGAGTCAGGTGAAGTTCTCTGCTTAAGGGCAGACTAGAAACACACGTCACCAACCAAAAGCTCTTTCCAACTTTGGCATTGTGTAATTCACTCTCCTGCATCATATGCAGAGACGTTCAAAGCAGGGAACCCATTTCAGGTGCAGGATGGTGAGAGTCTTACCCAAGGTGTCACATGGTTCATTTTTCCAGGAGCAGATGTCCAGCCCTGTCAACAGGATGGCATGGTCGTGGCGTTTGCCATTTTTACCCATCAGGCCTGACTGCCACTGGCAGAAGCTGTTGAGGGATTGGTCTGCGTGGTGGTTGATAGACAGACCCAGCTGACACAATAGAAGTGGAAAGAGTTCAAAGGGTTGATGAGAGAAAGAAGAGAGTCTAATGAATCATCAGACATCTGAAAAACGTTCGTGTCCTGTTGTTGTACATTCTCAGGCCCTTTCATTAAGTATGTCTAAATAATTGCTGAATAAAATATTTAATGTACAATTGTGGGAAATAATGCAGTGTAGTAGCTACCTTTCGACAAAGATAAAGCATTGTATGTCGCTTTAGATAAAAGCATCTGCTAAATTTAAATCTTACCGGATCTTTTTCAAGTAAGAGTAGGCTGACCACAACAATGTTAATATCCGTCCCAATAGTTCCATCTTTGAAAAGACTGGAGACCTGTTCAACACAACAAAGTGTTGCACATCACTCCACCAAACACCAAGCATTTAATCCACATGCTGGAATAAAGTTCTCTAAGCATTTTTAACTGTTTCAACAACACCGTTGGTGAATAGGGATTATCACCTCACCATGTTCATGACAGTGAGGACGTAGGTAGTGAGGTTCTCTCGGCCGTGTTTCTCCAGCATCTTCCTGTCTGCCACCACCAGCGTTTCCACTTTCAGGCCTCCGTCTTTGTTGGATGTAATCTCTGAGCGTTTCACCCGGCTTTGCTGTTCAAACTCATCGGGCATGACAAAATGATCCTCTGTGGGAGGCTTGGGAGTATCTGCAGGTACAATGGAGACAAAAAGAAAGGAGAAGATTATGAACAGGACCGAGAGAAATGAAATACACCCAAATTGCCTCAAATAAAGTAAGTTCCCTGATAAAAGCAACAGAGAAGTGATGACAGATCAGGAAATTTACAGTAAATCATTTCACTATGCTGTGTCCAAGCACTTATTGAGTTACAAAGATGATTATAGGAAGGGGAGTCATGCACCTACTGGAGAATATAATGAATATAAATGAATATGATATTGTAAAAATATTTATTTGAAGGAAACATTTTTTTTGGAAGTTGCATTTAAAATTCTTCAAAACCTGTCGGGGGCATGTCTGAATAGATGCAATGTAATTTTTGTATCACTCTTTTTAATCCTAAAAATACCAACTACACAAAGCGCTTTCAATCTAAATATAGCTGAAAGGAAATTCCCTTACATACATTGCTTGCGGCGTCCACAGAAATGTTGTCTCTGGAGCTTCCGGTGCTGGTAGTCATGGTGACGGTGGTGATGCTCATAAGGATTGTTTGTTGAGAATCTGCTGGTTTTGTCAGTCTTATCCGTGTGGACGCTGCGTTCAGCTGATCGCTTGTAGATGACATGTGGCTGATGTCCAGAGGGGGAGGTGTAGTTATGTCGTAAAGCCAAATGCTGTGGTAGTGGCGTGATGAAAAGCTCCTCACTAGCGAACCGGATCAGACCTGACTGCAGAGTAACAAAGGAAGATGTATTTCTCAGCAGATATCGAAATAATAAGAATCAAAGGAGTTATGTAATATTTGATGTTCAATACAACATCAAAGAAAAGGTCTATTCATGCATGACCGTGCCAGTACTCTTCCTTTGTGTTACTGTCAATCCCACGGTCTACTGCTAGAATCACCATCCTATAGACAGTTTCGTCAAATGTTACTGCGTGACCCCAACGGAACTTCCGGTACACATTCACAAACAATAGAGTAGAGTGCCTGTAGATTATTTCGGATCCGTAGCGAACCCTCTAGGCCCTCTGTGATAGCCTAAACTATTGTAAAAATAATATTCAAAAACTTTAAAATACTATTTTAAAAAAAAGTTGGTAGATTTTCCCTATTAGATATGTATATTTGACTTCCTGGATCGATGCGGACTCTATCCACGTGAGATTTCCAAGTCTCACGAGAGTAATTCAAGATCACGGAGCAATTGCGGTTCTACGATGTCACACGCTGCGCATGCTGCAAGAAGTCGAACGGGTGCTTACACGGGTCGGGGCGCCTTCTAGTAGCACACCGCTGGCACACAGTACAGTACATCAATGGGAGAGATTCATTTTGAGTGACAATAAAACTGACCAATCATATAATTTTTCTAAAATTAGCAAAAAACTACAAAAGAAGAAGAAATGCGGAAAAACATCACTCAAAACAGCATGTGGATGAATTTTGTAATCAAGTCTCGATACAAAAAGAGTAAAGCTGAAGAACATTGTTCAGGAGGAAGATATTGTTATCAAGTAGGTTTCTCATCAAATTGTAAGTTATTTATGATTTATAAGGCTGCCGTGCCTCAATTCATTCTGGTTGCTGATGTGCATATTTTTTCATGTTGCTTAACGTTATAGATTTATTTGAAACGCGTGATTTTGACTGTGGTCAGTCTTATATTTAACATATTGTGCATGCAAATTTGCTGTTATTCTGCATAACAGTAACATTTTATCAGATATATGGTAAATTTACTAAGGTCAGTTCCATACGTTTAGTTCACTGTAACGTTTAGGTTTAATATTTAGATTTATTATAATCATAGTTTATTCCCTGGTGAATCTCTGCTTACTGTCGGCTAGTGAAGCACCGGTTTTTAAGTCTGGAGTAGCATTGTAAATGTATCATGTGGTAAGTGTGATGGTATAATGATGTATTCTCACATCTATAGGAAAGCACAGTAAGGTAAAATACCTTACCGTGCACAGAGGGCAAAGGCTAGATGTCAATGTACCATAGGTTTCTTTAAATGCGACAGAACTACAGGACAGATTCAACAAATTGTTTATTTATTAAAATGAACATGCAACAAAATTCAACAAATCGTCTATTTAATACAATTATTATACAGCAAAATAATAATACAGATAAATACTAACATAAATGAAATAGAAATAATATGATTGTAAGCAGTTTCTTGAAGCTTAACTGCTTAATAGTTATGAATAATACATTTCTGAGTAACTGAGAGAAAAATATGTACAGATATATAGTCATCCAAGAGGGAATTTCCCTCATTTTATAGAATTACATTTCAAGTCCTTCAAATAAACAAATAGTACACAAACGGTTATCAGTTGGACAGAGTCTTTTGTTAGAGCTCAACTTGTGTTTAACCTAGAATATTCCTTAATAAAGGAACACAGCCTTGAATAGACTTATCCCTTCAGTTTTAGTTAACATCAGAGTGCACAGATCCAGGACCGAAATATATAAAATCAAAGAAGTTAAGTAGGTGTTTACAGTATGCGTGTTTGATGTCACAGGGAAAAAAGCCCTCCGGGAGACCATCAGAGTAAAGGTGTAGCTCTTCTCACACATTTACATTCCTGGTGGTGGGGGCTTCATAGCCCCTCCAGATGAAACCTCAGTGGTTAAAAAAACAGCTGTTGCTGAGTCACAAGAAATGGGCATCACCAAAGTTATAGGTGTAAGTACACAATAAACAGACAATGACATGAAAAGATGTAGAGCAGCCCGGGGCTTCTGAAGGCATCCTGAGGAGCATCCCATTCATCAAATGTTTCAGTCCAGAGAGCAGAAGAAAATTTCATGTGCAGCATAACCTTTCAGCAGCTTGTTTAACAGTGACGATTACAACGTGGCCATGAGCCAGGTATGATAGACTCCAAGACTCTTTTTAGGAGAACTTGAAATATACCCTCTCTCGCCGATACACATCTCTTAAAAGCTTCTTCTTGAAAACCTCTTTTAAAAAAATAGCATTTTAATGCATTACCAGAGAACAACTAATAATGATCGCAAGTATCCACAGTTCCTCCTGGGAGGCAATCACATGATCAGCTCTCCTTTCATCCGTGTGAATTAGTCTTTTTTGGGAAAGGAGGTTTGTGATTTGTCTTTCCGAGCAGAATTAGATGGCATGTTTGAGAGATAGGTGGAGGAGGTCAGATATTCACAAGAACTTGATTAATGGGGTGTGGGGTCAAAGGCGAGATCCAACCTTATCGTCTGCTATGATAGTGACACGTATTGGTGCCCTGGGACACGTCCGCAGCAAGCCAACACATGAGCACATTTAACCATTACTAATAAAACATGTCAGCCCATAATTGCTTCATTATAAGTCACGCAGACGTGTCTCCAGATTTATTTGGTTTGGGTCAGTGTTTGTACAATGTGGTCCTATATTTGCTAGTACAGAAGGAAACAGCCAAAGGGTGCTGCTTCCAGCAAATGTGGCAACATTTCAGCATTAACTTCTTTTAATAACTGCCCTGTCAACGGGAAACGCGACGTGTCAGTTTGATTAAATAAACACATTCTGCGCATTCAGGTCTTTTTGAAATTAGATTAGGTTTGCACCATAATTCTTTGTATTGTGCATTAGGTTTGCTGTAGTCGAACTGACAGAGCATGACGCCAACAAATTTCGATTTTCCAAGAAAAGCATTAACTGATAAAATGAAAAATTTGAATGCACTGTAAGACATTAAAAAATAAATGTGTCGGTCAGGTGCAAAATACAATGCAATGAGGTTAGATTTACATTGGATTCTTTAGGGTTAGATGGGATAAAACATAATACATGTTTTTAGAAAGGTGTGAAACCTATTTAAAAAATCTATAATGGAAAGTCTGAGTGGAGATTTGATCAAATAGGTGCTGCTTTATTCATTTATAGAATTTTGTCTCTTCCCTGTTTTATGTTTGCAAATACTCTGGTACCTGGTGGTCATGCTGTATTTCAGAAAATGGAAAAAAAATAATACACTGTAAAAAACAACTAGTAGGATTTACTAATTTTTTTAGTTTATTTGTGCAAGTTTTTTAAAGTACACATGCACAAATAGCACAAAAAAAGTAAAACCTACTAGTTGTTTTTACAGTGTACTTTTTAAATTATTAAATACTTTTTTGTCCAAATTGACAAGCACTTTTTAATACTTTTTATTGGTAAAATACTTGCAAAACCCAGTGACACACATAAAGGGGGACTAATTATAATGATTTGACAACAAATGTAAATAACAAAATATGGACATACAAGGTTTTAGCAGCAATTTTTTCAAGAGGGATTTGTTGCAATTTGCTATAAATGTATAACAGATCCTATCAAAATTCAGTGCATCAAAGCCGTTACACACACTGCTTATATTTAAACTAACACCATTTTAGGCTATTGTGAACAAACAATTTTTTTTTTATTATCGGCATAACCACAAAGTTATAATAAACATATGCTGAAGATGAGCACCCTGCCCCTCTTCCATCTGGTTTTGGGATAGAATAAATATTGATAGTTTTCTCTTCAACATTGGCTACTAAACTGAACATAATATTTAGAGACCTGTGGTGTCATAAAGAAACCATACTGGAGTGTTTCACGGTACAGCGCATCTTCCATTCGCTCTCTCAACCTCTCCGCTCCTGAGCTGAGGTCATCTTCCCTCTTTGGGACCAGATCTTTAACCTCTGTCTCCCAGACTGCTGAACCTCAATACATTCCGTCTGCCTTTGGAATTCTACCTAACCCTGGCCTCCACACACTGGCAAATCCTTGCAGAATAGTTGTGCATAAATTCAGTCATTGATTCAGCCCACTTCTGTCTTTTACTCCCCTGATCGTTTGATCCTGCCTGCATGACCCCTCCCACCTCGCAGGTGGCAAAGTAAACACGGGCACTCCCAGGGCTGAGGCGGTGCCCGCTAAAGCGCATGCTGTGAAAACAGTGGTAGATCATGGCATGCTGCCGCAGTGACCTGGGGCATTTGCTCTCAGGGCAACAAGGCCACTCAACGCCATCCAGACCAAACCGGGCCTCTCCTACGGCACACGGCCCTGCCAGGAGCTCTGGATGTGCCAGACAAAACCCACAAACACTTCAAACCGCTGCTGTTTCAGATTGGATGGGGACAGTTCATATTTAAAGACTGATTTAAAGATTCAGCAGGCTCAGTATTATTGTTATAATCAGAGACAGTTTTTTGCATTTCCACTAACTAAAGTCAAAAGTGAGGTACGGTGGTAGAATTTGCAGGAACTACAGAAAAGAGAGAGAGATAAGTAGTATGCAAAACATTTACATCAGTGGCCATCATGAGACCCGGATTCATGCTTCAATGAATAGTTATTCAAAATTAAAATTCTGTCATCATTTACTCACCCTCTTGACATTTCACCTTGTCCTTCACCTTATGCGTATGAGCAGGTTTAGTTAAATTCATGCCAAAGGGTGTTATACTATAAACCTGAGGAATTTGTGCATTAAGAACATCATATAATACACAAGCAAATACATTTATAGGCTATAGACTTAAACCAGGCTAATGTCTGCCACATACACATGTCTGCCAAAGATGGGTAGCATGTAATTTACTTTATTTAAATTACAGGGTTAACTTTTTTGATGATACTAGCGCTGATTCACCCTGTTATTATCATATTGGAATTACAGTGTAGTTTTGCGTTGAAACTTTACTTACAACCAGAAAACCAACACTACTGATAAACATTCTGCATCATAAAACACTACGTTCAAAAATAGCTTGACAACCCCCGACACTTTGATGTGGGTTTGGGCACATCCTTATATTCTAAACCACACTGATAGATAAAATGTACAATTTTTTGTCATTAATTTTAACTTATTTCCCGCAGGGAAACATCAATCTTTTAAAAACGTCTGCATTTGTGAAATAAGTGCACAGGATTGTGGTATGTGGTCAAGTTTATGCAACTGTGTCTAATGCTAAATTTGTCTGTGAAATATTGAGAATATTGTTCCTATCTATTGGGCATTTTCAGTGATTGCAAAATCAATAAATCTTGATTTGACTGACACAAACCAAAAGACTCAAAGTAAGTGGTGATGGAAGATAAAATACAGCCTCAGCTGACTGACTACATAAGCTACCAGTTTCCGAAAAGCTGCCAGATGTCCTCTTCTGAACAATCCATGTTAGCAGATTAGCCAAGATGAGTTCCCGCAGTGAAGTCTTTTCCATACAAGCCACCCCGAAAGCATGCGCTTAACCAACATTCTGAAGGGCCTCTGCGAGTGCCCTGGAGTCCAATTCGCACAATTATAACACATGTATTCCATTTGTTTTAGAGACATACCAAACTTTACTGTCAAATATCTAACAACTTTGCCCAGCAGTTAGCAGATGGAGGTGCCTTAGTTTGATAATGGGGGCAAATGGATTCCATCTGGGCCAGGTCTTTTTTTTTTGTTTGTTTGTAATTTGGCAGCATGTCAGAGGACATGTGGAACTAAAGTAGCTGACAAAAAACACGAGAGAGGAAACTAACTACAGACAACAAAGATTTGCAGAACAGCAGGGATCCTGTTATCACAACATCACTTAGTGTATTTGTCACAGCCAATGATAGTTACAGCAATCCTTTGCTAAGTATCATATAATCTCTAAAATATCTTCTAGAGAAACAGTAAACAGAGGTGGTGTTCACATCAGACCTGATGTTTGGCAGACTTCACTGCAATGCTTATGAATACACAGTCAACTTAAAGCAAGTTTTTATGTAATAATGTGTTATATGAGATAGGTACTTACGTAGCCTTCTACAAAAACCACCTGACTAGTCATAGGCCATTACACTCAAAGAAGGGAAAATTTCTTCTGGTTTCGCATTCATGTGACCGACTTCTAGTTATCTCCTTTAAGGATCACTTGTAAGAGATGGAGATTAGAGGACCATCGTCTGCCAGATAGACACGCTTCATTTTCACAGCAAAAACCACCAGAGGTCTTAATTAACTCTCTCTTCCCTCCCTGAGACACGGAGGTTAATCAGTCTTTACATTTTCAAAGGGTTATCAGATGCGGGGAATTAACTAATAAACCAAAGTTCTCAAAGTGCTGCTTTATGGAAGACGCAAGAGTTTGTTGTATGAGGTTTTGTAAGATCGATCTTGCGCTGAAGACGCACAAAGTGACATAGTCCAAGTATGGGAAATCATTTATTTCCTCTGTCCATGAAACACAATTAGCATCTCTTTGTGTAAACTGGCTGTGCTTTTAAAGCCTGCGACCATGGCATTATAAAGATGAGTAAGTGCTTACATGCTGTTAAAGGTCAGAAGAAAGCGGTGAGAAAACCGAAGCTGCTTATTACCCTGCTTTAAAACACATCTGCATTCTGCCACCGGCTTGCATCCGACCAGAGCATCCACTCAATGACTACTGTGGGGAGAGAGTGCATGTTATGCTTACAGAGACAAATGAAGAACCTTGCAAGGCTGTTTTGATCATTTGGACCAAAAGCAATAAAGGTCATTTAAGTCATTCTCTTTATTTAAACTGACTGTTCTGATTATAAATGTCTGATGCTGACATCATGTTATGAAAGTTTGATATCTGATTCAGGCTTTTCTATCTGCTTCTATAGAACATCTAAAAGCGGATAAAATAGGCTGCTTGTTTATTAAAAACGTAATTATAGTGATGCAAAGTATATCCATAAACATTCTACCCTATCATAATTTAAAGGTAATGGAAATAGTTTACGGAGTACAAGCGTGCTGTCAGACTTATTTACTAGGCACTGGTTTAGTAAGTATATTTAAGTTTTGTATACAAACATGTAACCAGACATACATACATACATACATGTACAGTTGCTACATAAACTCGAAGAACATAAAGACTTGAGATGAACATAACAATAACACTAGGTTCCCTTTTACAATAAATAAAAAACTTAACAATAAACCAGCTGCAAATGAAACATGCTCATGCTCATGAATTACAACTTTACTTCAAAAACCTTATTAATTCCAGAAAGATGCACAAAGAACAATTCTTTGCGGATTAAATAAAATCACATTTGAAAACAACCATGTTATCCTGCCTTTTATACTGCCACACACAAGTTACAAGTGCAGGGTGAATTTCATTCCTTATAATATTTATATGGCTTCTCTACTGCCCATTAGTTTTCGGTCTTAAAGTGAGTATAATGCTGTTACAACACCGGAGTGGGACCGGCATGCCTTTTTCTCTTTCTCTCACAGGCCCTGATTCTCTGACATCCTTAAGCAGCCTCTACATCACTGTCACCACGGAGACCACCAGGGAATACCCCCTGGCGACTCCCACAGTGCTAACATGGCATAACACCCTGTGAATTATGAAAGTGGGAGACATTTGTAACTACAAAGGATCCCATATATTCATTCCGGCTTCAATTTGTCTGCCTGGCCTCCCAAAATTCAGACAGGTTTAAATGTTCAGCACATCATCTGAGTATTGTCTCCCGTGTCCCCTATTTCCCTGTATTAAAGCCTCAGCAAGCAGACACAGATTGGCCGAGTCTGTTGAAGCAGGTTTTCAAATCACATTGTGTTTGGTATCACTAGATTCAGGGTTCAAAAAGCTTTATTGGCATGCCTTAAAATTAAATAAATAATACCTCATGATATGTAAACAGAATTTTTTTGTCATTAAGTACCTCATGGTTTTTAAATGATATGCCCCATTCACTTTTATTGCATGGAAAAATGAGCAGCATCTACATTCCTCAAAATCGTCCTCTATTGTTCCATGTAAGATAATCATGGATGGTTTGGTTAAAGTCATCCCTTTCAACTGCAGGAAATGATGAACACCTAAATATGTTTTTAAAAGGTCTAAAGTTGACATTTTGCTGCCATGAGAGAATATTAATAATTAATGCTCCAATGCATTCATGTCGGTCTCAAACTGGGAGGCCACCAACTGCAAGCACATCAGTGAAAACCATACCATCATCATGACAGACATAACCAATGGAAATCCCAAAGCATTCTCACAACTTCCTAAATCAGACAAGCACTACAGTTCGGCTCCCTGAGACTGTATTCTGTAATTCCCAGCCATTCTTTTCCATTGATGTTTGAATGGCCGGGTGCTCCACACTCGCTGCAGTATATCCAAGTCAGTCTTTGAGCGCACTGACAGCTTTTCTCCTTTGCAGTCAGAGTGAATTAGCATCACAACTGTCCCTAAATGCAATCCCACACGCTAGCGCATCGGCTTGAACCAGCAGGTCTGGCGCTGAATAAACACAGCTGAAGTGCTTCAGCAGCAATTCACATACACACACACACAAACACACCTCTGACTGCACCTCACACATTCACAGACAGTCTAGCACCCACAAGGCTGGACTATGGGCCGGGCTGTCCATAAAAGATAAAAGAACACTCCTTGCTATCCAAAAAGGCTTCATGAAACCCCCCACCACCACCAAAACCTCCCAAAGACTCCAGAAAGACAGACGGAGAATGCGGGAAACCTTCCTCAGCAAAAGTGACTAACACCTCATTACCATCTGTGCATGGTACATAATTGATTCAATTGTCACTCTTTTTCTTTGTTTACACAGCTTACGTGAGGCGTGCGATTGATATGAATTTCAAACGTTTATGTTTACCTCACAAAATCGAATTGTCCACATTTATTATGAGTAATAGATCCATGGGTGTGTTAAAGTGTGTTTAAATACGTTACTCGCATGAATAAGTTACTTATATAAGAACTTATTTCCTGCGGAAAATAAGGATGATAGTCTGACCTCACCTAAACAGAAGAGACACTGGGGGGCTTGGGAAAGGTCATGTCTGAGTTCAGCATGATAGGAGAGAGTTTGCAGAGAGCTGAAATTCGAGGCCAAATCGAGTGGATCTCCGTCTTACAAAACCTTGCTCACATACAATTCAAAACATGAGGAGGATAATTAACTACACTCAGTCAGACTGCCTGATGGAGCCATAAAATCACTCCCTCACCACCTTTACGCACTCTTCTTTACCTTGTTTGGATTCTTTAAAAACAGCTGGAATGAACATTAACAGTAAACTATGCTGATGAGGCAGTCTTCTGTGTTGACGCTCAGTAAGAAAATCTATAAAAGTATATAAAGTGCGAACAATGCAAAGTCTCCTTAATCTCAATTACATTTAACATCATGACAATTGAACAGGGTTTACATCTGTGTGGTCTGAATGAGATAACTCACTGACGACATTTGTTATCTTAACCAATTTAGTCATCCAATTGTTAGCTTGCTTAAGAGGGTTTGCATACATGCTGATTGTTAATAAATGATGTTGTCAGTAAACATGAACTGATAAAGAACAAGTCAAGTCTACCGCCTCATAATCTGCTACAATAAACAAATGTGCGGGCAAGTAAATTAAGTTAATGAATTAGCCATTAGATAATGTCCAGCACGCAAAGCAAAAACTGTTTAAATTCAATTTAGGAACAGAACAGATCAATCAATAATCCATGTTTCATAATTAAAGACCTATAAGTCTTTTGATATGGTACCGCTTCTAATTTCAGGCAGTTTGGTCTGACTCTGCAAAGTAGAATTGGTCAACTCAAAGGAGGTGGGCTTAAACCTGTCATCAGCCATATGGAACCGTGACCCGGGAAAGGCAGTGAAGGATGTGGATTTATCTGTGCCTACAGGCTGGGAAAGCAAGTCTGAACTTGCACAACCATGTGACCCGAAGCATAATACGCTCAAAGTTCTACCACTAAACAGGAAGCAACAGAGCGCTTTTTCGGAAGACCCACCTGCTAAATAAAACTGTGGTCAGTACTATCTTGCCATCATAGATATAGCCCATAATAAGAATTTTTGGAAAAACATGGCTCAACTAACACACATAGACTGTAGGTGTGTTGTTACACAAGAGACACCTGAAACTTTCCAGGACAACAACTAAAACCACAGCGCCACAGGAGCAAAGTTCTTGTTTGATCATCTGAGGTCAGACATCTATTCGAACCAAGTAGCAACTGAAGGGCACAGACAGCACAGTAATTAAAAACGTAAATGAAGTAGGGTTTAGAGAGTAAATCCCCCTTTTCCTGATTTAAAGACCAAGACGGCCTGTTCTTCATTTAACAACGGAATCCCTCTCCATCTGGTATGCTGTGCGCTGCTTAACAGAGAGCGAGAGGACTAGAACAAGCAAATCAGGCTTTCATCAACTCACTAACTTAATGGACATGGCTACCTCTGAATGTACCGGCTGTGGGGTTTCTCATCCACAGAAGCATTTATTTTACTTCTGTACCAGGGTTCTCACCATAACCTCTCTCTCTCTCTTTCCTCCTCAGCTTTTCACAGCAGCTCAGAAGTGGGATGAATAGATTCTCATTTGTCCTTAATCCAAAGCTCCTCATCAAGCAGAGATGACATGGAAGGGTTAAAGTCCTCTGGGAGTCGTTCTTTTACATTCCAACAAAGAAAGGGAAAAAGAAAGTGAGGGTGAAAGAGAGAGAGAGAGAGAAAGTGACAAAGTGAGAGACCCCTTTTTTCTCGGACATGTCCTTTTTCCTCTTTACATTTAAGCACAAAATCCAAGGGGACTCAGAGGTCTTGTTTGGTGTCCTGCATATCTGAAATCGGGCAGTCTTTGAGAATCACCTATAGCTCGGGCCATCCTGCAGAAAGGAGCTTTAAAAGAAAGAGGACTAGATCAAAGAGAGTTCTTGTAGTCTATTCAAATGCAGTTGCTCCTAAATCACATTGTGTCGTCACACCGTCTTAAAAGAATGGGCCACCGCTGTTTTATTGTGTAGAAGCGACCACTAATGCAAAGGACAATGCAAAGATTAGCGCTGCCAGCCAAGCGCCTGAAATCTCACTGTGTCTTTAATTGTAGGGAACAAGGGAGACAGGAAAAAACAGGGCAAACAAGGAACAAAAGAGCTCTGGATATGGTTTTACAGTAGTTCACCGTCCAAGGTGAGACATGTGATCCTATCTTTAGAAAAATGGTGAGAGACTTGTCAAACAGGGCTTGACGCTCCAGCGATTTCTCCACTTTGGTTTGCTTCTAGTAAAGCTGCTTTAACGGTATATATGTACTACATATTTTTCTTTTTTTTAGTGGGCACAAGGCAGTACATCTTTAAGAGACTGTAGAGGAAACACTTACCAGACCTGTGCAGGTGGATATGGCCACAGAGGATTCAGAATGGTTGCGGATGGAACCCTGATATAGGCAGTTATGAACAGCAGGGTCAAGTGTAGCTGTGCTGATGCCCTCTGCACCCAGTGTTTGTATAGTAAACCCATCAGCCAGCACATGAGACGGCTGCAGGTCTAGGTGTAATTCCTTTCCAAAAGCAGAAACGTGATAGTGAACTGGACCACCATCTTCAGACAGAGACCTCCTGCTCCGTCTTTGCCTTGACACATCGTGGGAAACGTAGTTGCCAAGTGAGTCCACTTCAAATGGTGTGACAAAATCGTAATCTGGCAAGTAAAAAAGTAGCCTACATGACACATCAATTCCCACAGTTAACAGCTTGCTGTATTGAGTCAAAAAACTAAGACTAGTCAAAAATAGTAATAAATATGATTTAAACATTTTTTTATTGATTTATAAAGAAATGCATTTTATATTTTCTAATTAACATCTCCAACTTTACAGATCAGAAGAAATTTTTGTTCATATTAGTGCAAAGAAATGGTCTTTTCATTTGAATACAACTATACAGTAGATATCGTATGAAATAGATAAAGATATATAAAACAATTAAACACATTTTTTTTTTAATATCTATGATTAGGTCTGGTGGTATGCAGTAGATATAACAGCAAGGAATTCACTTTCACTGCCTATGTAAACTTCACATGGTGTGACTTTATGTATGTCATAAACCCTTAAAATTTTTATATTTGAAGAGTTTGGTTCCAAAATGAGATCATGTTTTTTGTTTACTGTGCATTCCAATTAATATCAATCAAACTGCAGTTGGTTTGTTTTGATTAAAGCCATTACAACTAAAAAAATACAGTTACTAACACAATAAAACATGATAACATAATAAAAACATTTCTCGGAGCAATTTAAAAACGGAGTTATCTCATTTTGGAACCAAACCTTCAATTGTCTGCTTACAGGTAACCATGTCCAAAAAAAGACACGTTATGCAAAGTTTGTCAAATTACATAGCACAACTTTTGGAGAGCAAGCGCGTGCACGCATCAATAACTGACATGTCACTCAAAACAGAAAACAAATAAAGTCATCATTACAGTGAGATAAAACACAAACCTTGATATGGGACGCCGGTAACACCGCTAAATGACACTGAGTGGACGCAACAGAACTGCAGAGCCTGCAGAAACACATGCAATTCAGCAAAATTAACTTGCCAATTATAGACTCAAATGAGACAAACAAAACAAATGTTTTCATAATGTCACTTGCCTTTATAAAGTTTCCGAACGACACGCTCGCCAGTAATCTCATTGACGCGCTGTTTACAAGCGGGACTTGTAAAGTCCAGAGCAATAGAAAAAAGCAATCCATATGGACATGCGCGCACCGTTCCTGTTACCTCTTCAAAAACCGGGAAATCCATGCAATGCAATAGATGGTCATTGCTAATTGTTTCAATTGTTTTCCTCAAGTTAAATCCAGCGGGTGCATTAGGGCAAAGCGCACTGCCACTGTTTGCGCTTACAGGTAACGACTGGGAGCGCTTCTGACTTCTGAGCAGTGACAGTCAGCGAGTGCATGTGTGTGCGTGTATACACGGTAGTGGCACCGGCTGACGGGGAGGGGGGTTCCACCAATCAGCGAAGAGTATCTACAGGCGATAGTATTGCTTACTGTCCGACGGTCCGCAAACAGATGAGCGCACGCACAGCACAGAGTTCATTGAAATGCGAAGCATGTCCGCAGCGCTCTCTAAATGAATGTCCAGACGCTGTCGAAGTTTATCTGTGTGATCTGAAAGTGAAGAATTGTGAATGAGCTGAGGGTTGATCTGTACGCCATACTGTATTAAAGCGATTTCACGTCAGGTCTTGTTCCTAAATATTCTACTGTCATTCATTTGCAGAGATTTGTGGAGCAAGCGTTTAATGATGTACATTAAAATCTGGAATATAATAAATGCACAGAATCTTATTTACATTCATGCATTCAGCGCACACTTTCATTTCACACATTTTGTCTGTATCCCTGGTATCACACTGATGACTCTTTGTGTTAAAGTGTTTTCTTCTGCCACATCCTGACTACTTTGTTTGAACTTTATCCAAATAGGAGCTTCTGTCCTCCCTCCATGAGATGAGATAACCAGAGAGCGGACAGCTGTTAGTGACCACTCATCCAAAGTCCTATCAGGAGAAGAGCTCTGTCTACTTTTGGGTGAATGTGTGCATTATGAGAGGGATTTTTTTGTTTGCCCTGCTTGCTGGTTTAGTTGTGGATCTCGCAAAACTACCTGACTTTTTCATCCTAAAATGTTTATATCTCGTGTGAAAGTAAAAGCCAGGGTTTAGTCAAAGCATAAAAATATATCTAAGACATCATAAGAGCGTTTAGAGGTGGATTGAAAGCATCTTGATATTTGTTTTGTTTTTATGATGTTTCAGATTTGACTAATGAACTGCAGTGCCCAATCTTACCGCGTTCAACACTACAGTATGTCCCCCATATGACAATCAGCTGAAAGAAAATCTCAATGTCAATAGAATCATTCAGTGAGTGTAACTTTGCCTCTACAATCCATTAGGTTTTAGCATCCTTTTTTGAAAGTCCTTAGAAAAAGTGTTGTCAGATGTTTAAGTCAATGTTGGCTGGGGGTTCAGCTTGTCAAAGCTAACCGCAAAACAAACCCCACAGGAAGATGAGCTTTGCTTTGACTACAATGTTATTTTTTACAACATATTTGTGTGCCAGGATTTCTTTCTGTTTATAAAACTGTGCCCTAAATGCTCGAAATGGAGTGGGCACAGATGGCTCAACGTGGATCAACACCATACCATGAAACAATGCTTCGCTGACATATTGGGTTTATATGTGGTATGCTAAATTGAGCGTGAAAAAAGAATCATAGCCTAGATGTCTATCCAATAATCAAGCAGTCTTTGCATGTAGCCAACCAATGAACAGTACAGTACAGTATCAATGGTCCTTCATAACTTCTACAGACACATCTGGACAGATAAATTCTGGGATACTGTAAAAGTAAAAGGTCAATTTATCGATAGCATTGTCTATTGAACATGCTTCTTCATCTACTCAAATTACCTTTGGGCAAAAAGTTGGCATGTATAAGCATTGAAACCAGCTTTGAATTTCACAATGTAACTAAAATAATGCAATAGGCAGTGAAGTCATAACTCAACCTCTGACCTCATATTTGCTAATATTTGTTTCCCCTCTCTTTACGTGGCTGTATACCATTTGTTTTATATTTGTTAGCATGTTGTGGAGCACTGGCCTTTCCAGCAGCAGCCCCAGCTGGGAAGAATGATGCCAGACTGGCCTGTATCTGCTCCTCATTTACCCCGTGCTGGGTTTTGAGAGAGAACACTGAAACCATAATGTCCTATGGTCAAAGCACATATAATGCAAGTAATAGTAGAGATCTAAACCTTGATCAAGGTAGCCTAGTTATGTTGACATGAGGAAACACAGATTATGTGCAATGTATGTGATAACATTAGGTTTGTAAACTCTATGATTCATTTTTGGTGGATGACTTGATAAAAATATAATAACTATCAGCACAACAGCTACAGTATAATGTTTATCAACAGTGCTCTGGATTTAATAACTAAATAAATGTGGCATCCAGACAAGGTTGTTAACTGTTGTTGTGCGGTCATAAATCATAACCCATGACATGAATCAATATACTGTTGAGTGGCAGTTGCACCCACTATTTATTTAAATGTGTCACTGAAAGCCCAAATAGTCTAGGAGATTGTGAAATTGCCTTTCAAGACTGACCTCTTGACTTTACCCTGGAGAACATCCTTGATTTCGGGCATTTTCACTTGAAGGTCACAGGAAACCTATAACAAAAAGTCCTTAAGTAAAATTCCCTGAAGTTTCACTATTAAACAGACATTTCATGGCCTCCAAGACAGTAGGCGATGATTTACGCTTCTAAAAACGTACAAGTCACAATGTCACATACCATTTGTGGTGAGGAAGGCGGGACAAGAGCCGTGAGGCGGAGCCGGTAGCGTGAGTGATAGATGGAATCAGCTGTGCGCACGCCGGTCCCACATATCTCGCGGAGGAGATTGGGAGCATTAGAGGACGAGCGACAGGACTGCTGACGAGAGAGAGGACCGGGCCCGGACATGTTTAAGTTTGTATTTAGGTTCTTGTGGCCGGCAGTCGACCGTGAGGTGGCTGCCGGCTCTTTATACTTCCGTGTTTTGTTTGTTTATTTTTGATTAAAGTTTGTTCAATGTTCGCCGGTTCCCGCCTCCTTCCTTCCTTTTATTGAACCGTATTACACCATTTTTTAATCGCGTTAAATAGTCACACTTCTGGTGAAGCACTACACTACCATGATGCCAAAGAGAGAGGTTATCTGTGGTGCTGTACTAAAAGAGCTCAGCAGCACCCACTCCCATGGAATTTTGCTAGTTCTTAACTTATATATAACTTATATATTTAAGGGAAATGAGTTAGGCCTAAATCATTGGTAATACGTCAACCACATTGCACATTGAAGACTCTTTTTTGTCTTCCTTTTAATCAAAGTTTTAATTGCCAGAGCTGGTCTAGTTCATTGTTTAAAAATATATAAAATCCCTCTTAAAAATAAATATGCAAAATACTGCTGGAACCAAGATTGCGGAAAACGCATCACTTTTTTTCTACATAGTACATCAAAAAAGTGTTAGTGTGTGGGGGGACTGCTTAGCAAGGAGACAGGAGAAAAAGACTTGGATTTATATTAAACAATGTTTTAGCATCTGATAAGACTAGCTAATGACTGCTTATGGGATCAAGACCCCTCATCCGTCTCCCTTTAAAAGACATCAGTATGGAACCATAAAATCTTAAGTGCCGCATCCCTATGATGGACTTATTTGAATACATCCAGTATAGAGGCAGTAAAGTTGTTATCTTCATTGTACAGAGCAGTGAAAGACAAAGTAGACAGAGAATGGGATTAAAAAACAAAACACAAGATTTAAACCTACATCTCCATGAGCAGCCCTTTTTGTGTCTTAAGCACAAGTCATGGCTTTGATGATTATAAATATATTGTTTCACTCTGTGAAACCTCCTCTCTCTTAAACAAAAAAAAACATGAAGATGTAGTTCTAAACAAAATTGTCTGCTACTGTATTTAATACAAAATATCATGACACAAGAGTATATACATACATAATACCTATGCTTACCTTACTCCTGCGGTTCTTCTTGTAGTCCAGGATTCTAAGACCTCCAGCCACCATTATGGACATATTAAACACGAAATAACTGTATGAACTCACAAATTACAATTTTAGAAATTGACATCACAAACCACAATCTCACAGCAAATCACTTTAAAATTGTCTCAAATTACAACACTGTTATTCGGCTTTTGGTCACAAAAAAAAAGTAAATTGCTAGATTTTTCTAGAAGCTCCATATATGTCCTCCTGTCACAATCTTGCTGATGCTCCCCATTACATTTATATTGTTTTATTTACTTGTATTTCTTTTTGCAAATTTAAGTTGTCAATTTGCTCTGCATTATTTGTATGTGCAAATGTTTCGGCTATTTGTTATGCCAATAATGCACACTTAAATTGAAATTTTGTGTTTTTTGATGTAGAGAAAGACTGTGACACATGCTGTTTCTGTCTGGAGTACCTGTGTAAAGTATCACCACAGGTGGGCTTTAGCCCTACAGGCTTTAGGTAAGAGGAAGATAATTTGTGAGAAAGGAGGCACCTGGGAGTCTGCTGGTAAAGGACTTTCACTGTGATCTATCAATTACACACACAAACACACACCTATATGCTCATTTATTCAGTTCCTGTACTGTTTTAAAGGCCCAGGCTTATCGTATATGAATGCTCACAAATGTATTCAAGTGGTAAACACTCCGCATCCTATTACCATCTGATTTATGCCGGTTTAAAGAGCATTAATGTAGACCTCACAGCGAGCCTCCATTGTGTCCTTGTTTGCAGTGAGCAAACAGACCAGCTCACTTTATTTTTAGTGTTAGCGGTCTGCAAAAGAAGAATCTCCTGAGTGGCGTGTTTGACCATTCGAAACCATCATCCTTCATTCGCTGTCAGACATAGAATTTTACTCTCCCGTAATTGCAGCCTAAATATTGTTGTTTTGGTTATTTTTTTCCTCCATGTGTGGAAATATAAAAATTGCAGGAGTGGAGGTTGGAGGAACAGGCAGTAATTTGTTCTGAAGCCTCTTTCTTGACTAACCGCAATGACCAGAGAGAGCCTGGGGATAAGGAGTGGCGACACTGACACTCCAAATACAATAATCAAGATAAAGATACAGCATTTGTGGTTCATTTTACTCTGTGTCAAATAGGCTGACGAGCAAATACAGTAAAAATAGCTGCGTAGAACTGTCATTTCTGTACCGCCATGGTGAGCCATGAGACAGTTTGGTGCAACATCAAACAAAACATTCTTGGCATTTTCATAAAAGTTTATATTTACCTAAAATCTCAGCATTTCTGTACAAATATAGTGCCCAATCTGATACAAATCTTTTATGCAGGGAACGACTGACAACAGACTGAATTATTGGAAAATAATGCATGCGCTAATGTTATGTGTATTGTGAAGCAGAATGGCCACTGCATTTTGGGTTTGCATTACCTTACCATAATTCAACAGTTCAGAAAAAAACGTATAACATGAGAAAGAGATCTAAAACTCTAATGCCATCACAAAACATGGAATTACTTAACCATGCAGTTACCATCAAAATCATGTGAAACTTTTGTCACAATCCCATCAACAATGGTATAAAGAAAAATGATATTCAATAGAATATCAGTATTTACTGTACATTCATGCATTTGGCAGAAACTTCTACTCAAAGCAAGGAACATTTAGGTTTTACATTCATCAGTATGTGCATTTCCTGGAAATTAAATGTTGCTCCCAGTTAAAGGTACAGTGTTTACAGTATTTTTTTTGGACGATTCATGAAATACAATATAATATACTTAACTATGTCTTCAGAGGTGTGTAAAGACCTTACACAATGAAGCTTATGTTTTTATTACCTTAGACTGAGCTGTTTCTATCTGCATACACCGCGGGTCCCCTTGCATGGAATACGCCATGTTGTTGTTGTTTCTACAGTAGCCCTAAACAGACAAACTGCTCTACAGAGAGTGTTTCGAAATCACGTTATCTCCTTTAGCAAAGAAGCGAAAACGGGACAATATCTTGGTGCTGTGTCAGCCACCGTATTGCTCCAAAAAGGGAGGGGGAGGGGTGGAGTTAGCCATTTGTAGCAATTTGCAATCTCACCACTAGATGCCGCTAAATTTCAAACACTGGACCTCTTCTCGTTTGGCTCTCAGCGGAGGCGGTCGCATTTTCTCACTCCCCGTCCTTGCCCATATTTTTCCCTGCTTTGTCTCCTGTCTTGTCTCGTCTCAGACTTATCACTCCCACTCCTCCGCATGCTTTGAACCGCCAGCCTGGAAAGCAGGTCCGTTGAGCGGCGCCGTAACGGCACTGGACCGGATGGCTGCTTATCGGAGCTGGATTATTTTACCCTGTTGCAAGTCTTGTCTATGGTGTATTATTGTATCTGTGTTTTTTTCTCCCCACTTACCTCATGTTTTGCCGTATTTTTCTTCTTAAATCCATTTCGTTACACTGTACTTGTTATATGTGTAATGACAATAAATTGAATCCAAATCCAAAATCCAAATTTAAGCCGCATAATTTCTGACTTTTTCACATCTGTGTCTTTCAATCTTCTGCATTCTGATATCAAAAGCAAAGTATTCCCTTTTTTGGGTCCCCCTTACTGAGCTTAGATTTCAGGGAACCACACGGACAGTTCAGATAAGTGACCATCAAGTATCTCTGTCGTGGTGGTCCGTGAAAGCAGAGGACATGGTATCGTCCCGACTCGCCTCATACATCACACCCTATCTGTTGACCCTGGGCTTGCTGCACTTCAGGATTTATCTCCTATGTAGTTACAAGTACATCTGACCCCTTGACCACCCATAAAGTGAATGGCACTGTAACCCACACTCCTCTAGAGGATAAAGCTAGCCTTTGATCACACCAGGAGGCAGAGCCCATCTCAGCTCTGAACAGGCTGCTGAGGGAGCTATTATTGAGTTTAAGATTACGAGAGGTGAGCTAAAGTGAACATTAAAATGACTCGACAAATAAACAATGGAAAAGACACTTAGCTTCCACAGAAGCATCGTTCAGGTGATGAATGGACAGCCGACAGTACCGCTCTCAGCTGATTTGTTAAAGCTTGTTCCTAACTGTCTATCAGGTTGGAGTCTAAATAATGGTGTGTGCTCCATGTTTTAATACCTTGTTAAACTGCCATTAGCCATGGTCTGCTGGTAAAGTGCTGTCCTGAGCTGCACTTAATTCTTTCATACGTCCAAAAGCTGTCTGGTTCACACAGCCTCCAACTCAGCCCTCAAACATGATGAATGATTATAATGCTTCTCTTAATAACCAGTACTTAACGCCACATCCAATGTTAAGTAATGCTACTTTTAAACATAAAATGTGGTATTGTGCTACTCCTAAAAACGTGACTGAATTTCAAAAAAAGATATTTGAATAAGTAATAAAAAGGAGAATTTTGTGTGTATTTACACCGAGTACAAAAACCCCGGGTTGAATAAGAATGATGCTAATTCAAACAATGACTCCAGTGGCGTAAGGTGTAAATCTCCTTACTACTTCTATCTCTTTTCTACTCTTCAAAAAAAAAAAAAAACTTCTAACAAAACTTAGCTCTGTATACTGTGGTAGGCTTTATGAAGCTAGTTTTATTGACTGCACTTATGCTTTTTGTTGTACTTATGTTGTCCAAATTGCTTCGATTGTTTACCCCATCTGTAAGTCGCTTTGGATAAAAGCGTCTGCCAAATGACTAAATGTAAATGTAAAGGCTGTGTAGCTTAGCATGGGAGACCAGGGTTCTTATTCACTTCTTCCTGAAAATGCTCTTCAATATTTTTCTATTACCTTACAGATAATAAAGGCATTTGTTTTCAATAAAATTTATTTAAGACTTAAAATTCATTTTTATTCATAAAGTTTAGGGTAAGGTTAGGGGTAGGTGTAGGGATTTAATATCTCAATAAGCCCTCGTTTCAATATTTTTTTATAAATATAATGATTTACACTCTGTTATTATTACATAATGTTTAATGACTGACCATCTCAGCTCCATCTCATGCAATACCATCACCACCCAAGAGCAAAGTGACCATCTGACCATCCCAGCTCAGGCAATTCCATCTCCAACCAAGAGCAAAGACGGACTACTTGTCACATTAATGCAACATGTACAATATTCAATGTTAAACTTTCAACACATGACAGCAGTTTGAAGTTAGAGTTGCACTCAGTTACATTATGCCATTACTATTTTCCCTGCTTATAACATTCCTCTGTTGTCTGATATCGATCACAAAATAAGATAAAATTAGACCTAAACCGTTTCAACGTATGACATTTTCTAAATCACAACTAATAAGCTTTCGCTATTTTTCATAAACATTTACTCAGTCGACATCTGTATTTCCTAATACAATCATAATAATAATGACTCAAATACAGGGCTGACAAATGCAAATCACAAAAAGTCATTTTCTTTACATCAAAAAGGACACAAGCTCACAATCATGATGTAAGTCCAATAGTAAGATTTACTACTTATTACTTTAATAAGTTCCATAGTAGAGACTGGGCACAAACATATTTCATCAGTATAGATGTTTTCAATAAACATCTCCACTTTAACTGATCTTACCTCTTAACACTAAGTGTCATCATCTTTGCATTTTTATTAGATTGATTTGGCTGTAACATCCTTCAGTGGTGACACAAATACCAGCAGAAATGTTGTCAAAAGACCTTGTCTGTAATAATAATGTTTCTATAAACATCTATAAACATAATTTATGTAACACGGTCTTCAGCCAAAAGGTTTGTGGTATGTGTATTCTGTTTTGTACATTGCAGTTGGTTATTGCTCTGTGTACAAGGTTAGACATGTTTAACTGTTTTCATCCAAAAATAAAGTGTCCATGATGGACTGTGAACATGCCAATATATATATTCTTTTTAATTAGATGAGGTTAAAGTGATCACGCTCTCTCACCATAATCAACATTCTCAAGTTTAAATTACTTTCTGTAGTCTATGACTTTCTTTTTTGGCCAAGATATTTAACAAAGGAAGGGTCAGTGAGTTAGAAGGAATGAATGACAGAAGAGCAGTAATGAGAAGATCACTGGTGAAAAAGACTAAGGTTAGACAGACTAATAAAAGAAGGGATGTGTTTCAGCATGCTGAGGGAATTCCCAATGCAGCCCCCTGCTGGCTGGCTTGACAATAGTCTAACAACACGAACGCACACACACATTCTTCTCTCTCTTGCTCCTTTCACTCTCTAAGATGATTTGCTTTCACTTTGTCAAATTAGCCCCCGTCCACCTCTGGCTCCTTACATTCACACGGGGTCCTGCAAATAGCTGCAGGCAGCGTCAGCTGTGGGCCGAGTGGCAGTTTGGCTTTCTTGTCCTATAGGGAGGCTAAAGAGACGTCTCCAGACCCCATCAGGAGGCCTATTGACAGCAGTCACTGCCTGTGCTCCGCTCAAAGAAACCCTCTGCCCGGACAGCCACTCAACTTTTCCTTTCTTACAATGAGTTCTTTACCTTCATTAGAGATTATTATGGTTATTATGCAATAAACTGCATATGGGTTTTACTCTTTTTTTTTACATGTGAGACAGGTGCAAATTCACAAAGATATGGATAGGGACTCATGTCTCATATAATGCTGCAAGTGACACAGAGACCTGCATCCTGCATTCTTTGTCACTTACATGCAACCGCATAACATATGATCCACATCACATCAAAACGCACATTCTTTCAAATCGCAAAGATTAAGACCACAGCACAGCTTGTGCTCCTCTCACACATTAAAACAAAGTCAACTGAGCTCTTATAAAGTTGCTTAAACCAGGGTCTAGGCAGATAAATATTTAACTTACATGGACATGTGGAGGTGAGAGACAGGCGTGACGGGACACGCTGTGACATGGTCTCGCTTGTGAACAGGAGACAGCTAGCCGGGTTCCATCAAAAGCAAAGCCACCGCTGCTAACCACAATCAGCCATTCAAGTTTGCCTTTTTTGGTGTAAAGAGAAGTTGGCAGTGACTATGTGAGGATCTCCAATTACCCATCATACAATGGGACTTTATGACCTATTTTCCCCACTCTTTTCCCCCTCATTGAGAGCTCTATTATTAGGGAATAAAGAGCATTACCTCATTCTCATCCTAGGTGCAAATGTAAGTGATTCATACCCCTCGGTGACAATCAGATGATGACAATTTGTGTCCGGAAAGAGTCAGAAAGAGTGCTGTGCAAGTCAGCAAGTTATCCAGGATGAAGTATGTTCATTATGGTCATTCACAAATTGTGAATATTATTTTGCACCAACCCGTTGTTCTTAAAGGACCAGTCAGTGAAGTCTAGCGGCGAGTTTGCAAGTTGCAACCAACGGCTCAGGTTTAACCGTTATCCAATAAAATCACATGTAAAACACACAATGTTCACAAAGGACACAAATGGATGAAGACCACCACCCCATCACTATATAATTCCCAATAGCTCATGAGGACCAGCAAAGAATTGTGGGTAACACGATTATGCCACATCAGCGCAGGGTAAAGTCAGAACCGATATGGCATACGGGATGTACCGAGACTATACATTTTTGAATAATGGGAGGGTAAAGCGTATACAATCGCTCACTGTCAACAGCTCGACTCCGTAATGCCTTCTGGACCGCATCATGATCTGCTGCTATATTTACGAAGCCATAAATTACCACCCAGCCATCCAAATGGCTTCCCCTCTGATGTTTGGCTGAAATAAATATGGAACGTGCCTCCGAACAAAATATACAGTATGTGCCCAGAGCAAACATGCACGCAGATGACAATGAGTGAGGGAATGAGATAAAATGGGAGATAAAAAAAGTGACCCTAAGAGTAAATAAGCTGCTGGTTCTCACCGGGCAGGTTATGGCTTTTAGTAGAGAGGTCTTAACCTCTCAATATAGCCATGTTTCACAGTCCTGCACAACACTGAAGAGAACAGGGAATATTGACAGCACACCATCAAAGCCCCGCTCTCCTAGAGAACTACACATTTATGGGCTGTAAAGCTTAACAAAGCAAGAAAAACACAGACGTGGAGACAGGATAATTAACACCCCACACCTCTGAGTAAACACACACACAAAGGTGCATGTAGAGAAAGTTGTCCCATTGAAATTGCGAGTAGCATGAGCTCACTCTCACACTGCGTTTAATTGTGTAAATACATCTGATGTATTACTTTTCCCCTGAGAGCATAATGTCTATCAGCGTGCACTGGGCGTAGGGTCAGATCAAAAGTGCCAGAGCTCTCCCAGAAATCACCACGGAAGCTTTGATGAACACTGTGAGGTTTGTGGGGAATATTTGCTTGGGATTACTAAAATGAATTTGGATTCATGCCTTACAGAGGATAAGCAAAGCTTTGTGTTTGTGGGAATTGCCTGTCACTTATTAGTGCTATGGGTCCATTGACAAAGAAATGTTTGAGCACTCTGTGTCATATAAAGCAGCCTCACCTCCCAGATAGAAATGATTTATATGAACACACCCGAATCAGTTTTATATGTGTTTGTGGAAAAAAGAATCCATACAAATTCTACTCAATATTTTGGCACAATACTTTTGTCGTAGGGTGATGTGGTATATATAAATCACGGTGGGCATGTTTAGTTTTAATCTTGTTTCTGTCCTCCCCAACAGGTTCTGTCACGTCTGTGATGTTAAAGGGATACTCCAACCAAAAATTTTAATTATGCCATTTACATTTACTGTATTAATTTCTTTGTTCTGATGAACACAGAGAAAGATATTTGAAAAAATGTTACAAACCGACATTTCTTGGACATCATTTTACTATTTATATTATTGTATATTTTTTTGTTCTGTTAAACACAAAAGAACATATTTTGAAGAATTCAGGAAAGCAAACAGTTCTTTGACAACCATTTTTCCTAGTCAATTATGTCATAGAAATGTCAGTTGCTAACATTTTTTCCAAATATCTTTCTCTGTATTAAGAAATGTATACAGGTTTGGAACAACTGTGTGGGATGCTGCTAGGTGGAATCGCAGCTGTGACATCACAGACATCATAAATGACCAAAAGTGATTATTCATCAGGAAACAATGTATAGTCTGACATTGTTTCTTGTCCACAAGAATCACATGATGTCACAAAAAGCCAAATACATCTTGTAATTATTATCCTGAAAACTTTATTATCTAAAACCAAAATAACACAAGTATACAATGCTAAGAAATTGAGTACTCAGAAGCTGTGAGGGCCAGATGGATTGGCACCAATATGACACATCAGTTTGCAAAACAATGAGTTGGCTGTGCCACATGGCAGTGCATTGATCATCGAGGAGGACGTGACAGGCATCAGAGCTCCCCAACAAGCTCAGTTCACCAAACACAGCCAGGACACAGTCATCCTAGCCTTCCCTCTCTTTCCCTTTGGCCATCATCTATTTAGGTAAAAATCATGAGGTTGAAAATAAGAGGGAGAAATACTGTGGAATACAAAATGAGCCAAAAAAGAGGAGTAAGCATAATGTATTTTTAGGAAAACTTTTATCCCTGATTATGGTGAGATGGGTAATTCCTCTAGTTTGTGGTATGCCCTGTCTATGGGTGGAGCGATTACCCTTGATGTTTATTTAAATGTGCTTATTTGCACACCACTAAACCAAAAAAACTGATATTTAGGGGCTGTGTTATTATCATTTACTTTAAGGAACATGTGGTGAAGAAGGGTCGAGTGTTTTATGGCTGGGGTCCAGTCAGGATTGGTTTGGCTGAAGGACCATCAAAACACACACGTCACAGTATCGAAACTTGGCGTCCATCCATCCATCCATCCATCTTCTTCCGCTTATCCGGGGCCGGGTCGCGGGGGCAGCAGTCTAAGCAAGGACTTCCCTCTCCCTAGACACTTCCTCCAGCTCTTCCGGGGGGACACCGAGGCGTTCCCAGGCCAGCCGGGAATAGTCCCCCCCCTTCCCGGGAAGGCGTCCAGGGGGCATCCGGAAAAGATGCCCGAGCCACCTCAGCTGGCCCCTCTCGATGTGGAGGAGCAGCGGATCTACTCTGAGCTCCTCCCGAGTGACCAAGCTTCTCACCCTATCTTTAAGGGATCGCCCAGCCACCCTGCGGAGAAAGCTCATTTCGGCCGCCTGTATCCGGGATCTTGTCCTTTCGGTCATGACCCACAGCTCATGACCATAGGTGAGAGTAGGAACGTAGATTGACCGGTAAATCGAGAGCTTCGCCTTGCGGCTCAGCTCCTTCTTCACCACGACAGACCGGTACAGCGACCGCATTACTGCAGAAGCTGCACCGATCCGTCTGTCAATCTCCCGTTCCATCCTTCCCTCACTCGTGAACAAGACCCCCAGATACTTGAACTCCTCCACTTGAGGAAGGAACTCTCCACCTACCTGAAGTGAGCAAGCCACCCTTTTCGACTGAGAACCATGGCCTCAGATTTGGAGGTGCTGATTCTCATCCCAGCCGCTTCACACTAGGCTGCAAACCGTCCCAGTGCATGCTGAAGGTCCTGGTCTGATGGGGCCAGCACGACGACATCATCCGCAAAGAGCAGAGATGATATCGTGTGGTCCTCAAACCCGACGCCCTCCGGCCCCTGGCTGCGCCTAGAAATTCTGTCCATAAAAATTATGAACAGAACCGGCGACAAAGGGCAGCCCTGCCGGAGTCTAACATGCACCGGAAACAAGTCTGACTTACTGCCGGCAATGCGAACCAAGCTCCTGCTCCGGTCGTACAGGGACCGGATAGCCCTTAGCAAAGGGTCCCGAATCCCATACTCCCGGAGCACCCTCCACAAGATGCACCCTGGAGAGGGTATAGAGCTGGTCCAGTGTTCCACGACCGGGACGGAAACCACACTGTTCCTCCTGAATCCGAGGTTCTACCATCGGCCGGATTCTCCTCTCCAGTACCCTGGCATAGAATTTCCCGGGGAGGCTGAGAAGTGTGATCCCCGATAGTTGGAGCACACCCTCCGGTCCCCCTTCTTAAAAAGAGGGACCACCACCCCGGTCTGCCAGTCCAAGGGCACTGTCCCCGACCGCCACGCGATGCTGCAGAGGCGTGTCAGCCAAGACAGCCCCACAACATCCAGAGACTTGAGGTACTCAGGGCGGATCTCGTCCACCCCCGGTGCCCTGCCACCGAGGAGTTTCTTGACTACCTCGGTGACTTCAGCCCGGGTGATGGGCGAGTCCGCCTCCGAGCCCAGCTCCGAGTGGCCGCGTTGACAATGGAGGTGGAGAACATGGTCCACTCGGACTCAATGTCTCCAGACTCCCTCGGGATCTGGTCGAAGCTCTGCCGGAGGTGGAAGTTGAAGATCTCTCTGACAGGCGATTCGGCCAAACGTTCCCAACAGACCCTCACAGTACGTTTGGGTCTGCCGAGTCTGTCCAGCTTCCTCCCCCGCCATCTGATCCAACTCACCACCAGGTGGTGATCAGTTGACAGCTCCGCCCCTCTCTTCACCCGAGTGTCCAAGACATACGGCCGTAGGTCAGATGAAACAACTACAAAGTCGATCATCGACCTCCGGCCAAGGGTGTCCTGGTGCCATGTGCACTGATGGACACCCTTATGCTTGAACATGGTGTTCGTTATGGCCAAACTGTAACTAGCACAGAAGTCCAATAACAGAACACCACTCGGGTTCAGATCAGGGGGGCCGTTCCTCCCAATCACCCCCTCCAGGTGTCACTGTCGTTGCCCACGTGGGCGTTGAAGTCCCCCAGAACGACGGAGTCCCCAGTCGTGGCGCTTTCCAGCACCCCTCCGAGAGTCTCCAAGAAGGCCGGGTACTCTACACTGCCATTTGGCCCATAGGCACAAACGACAGTGAAAGACCTATCCCCGACCCGAAGGCGCAGGGAAGCGACCCTCTCGTTCACCGGGGTAAACTCCAACACATGGCGGCTGAGCTGGGGGGCTATAAGCAAACCCCACACCAGCCCGCCGCCTCTCACCATGGGCAACTCCAGAGTGGTGAAGAGTCCATCCTCCCTCGAGGAGAGTGGTTCCAGAGCCCAAGCTGTGCGTAGAGGTGATCCCGACTATTTCTAGTCGGAATCTCTGAACCTCACGCACAATCTCAGGCTCCTTCCCCGTCAGAGAGGTGACGTTCCATGTCCCTAGAGCTAGATTCCGCGTCCAGGGATCGGGTTGTCGAGGCCCCCGCCTTCGACTGCCGCCCGATCCACTTTGCACCGGCCCCTTACGGTCCCTCCTGCAGGTGGTGGGTCCACGGGAGGGTGGCCCCACGTCGCTCCTTCGGGCTGTGCCCGGCCGGACCCCATGGGGGGAGGCCCGACCACCAGGCGCTCGCATACGAGCCCCAACCCCCGAAACTTGCCATTTTAATTTTAATTTTTTTAACCAATAATTTGCCTTTCCACTTATAAAATATTGCATAAATACTGCATAAATATTTTCAATAGACTGTCAGCTAATGAGTTACATGAGGAACATTAGAGCATGACATAATGATTATTGAAAAGCCTTTAGGCTTCAGTAGCATGAATACAGAATTGTAATTTCAGAATAAACTATTTCTTATAACAGGCTCTCTACACTGACAGTGGGGGTCAGTGAGGGACATTAGTGTTGTTTCCACCAACTTTAAAGTCTACTTTATTTCAATAAGAATATTTCTGAATATACAGGATATATATTCCAGGCTTAATTTAGGAGAGAGAAGTTAGATCTAATATAAAATATCAGGTTTCAAAATCCAAATTTGAGGATAAATTCTACCTCATTATCTGAAAGACTGAGCATAAAGATCCATGAAGCTTCCACCAGACACAGCTCATGCACAGAACATTTAATTTCTTTCATATATCTTTCTGTCTGTTTATTTTTATTTATTACCAATCTGAAACAACTAGGTGAATTTTTGTAGCCTCTGTTTTAAACTGCAGCTTTAATAAAATAAAGGAGGTGGGTTCTGATATGGGTCATCATGCTGTGAATTATTTTCTCAGGTTCCACAAGTCTGAGGGTGAAGTGTATCTGAAATAAAAACATACTAAAGAGAAACGTCTACACCGACATAAAGAGCCTGAGATTTCAGGTGCAGTCTACTGAGCAGATAATGTTTCATAACTCCACAGCACCTGCACATCTTCTTCTGTTTTTTCATCCCTTGATTATTTGGGTATTTCTCTCTCTTCTGTCATTCTCTGCCAACATCCTCTCCCCTTTAAACCTCAACCAATACTGGAAACAAAGAATGTTTGTTCACTTTCCGTAGGGTTAGGTTTTAGTGTGCCAAATCTGGTGTGAAGGAGGCCGTGATTTCCCCGGAGGTGTGTGTCATGAACATCCTCTCTGCAACCTCTCTTTCAAAGAGAACAAAAACCCAGAGCACAATTGATGGTGGATCTTTTTTACACAATGCTTGGATTTACTTTTCTCTGTGTATTCACCACTCCAACTGGTTCAAGAGCTGAATGTGAATGCATGAGCCTTCAATCAACAAGTATCTGAAGAAACTTGACCGGAATGGGGTGGATAAACTACATTTATTTTGTTAAATAAATTAAACAACCCTGTTGAAAAAACAGCATATGCGGGGTTAGGTATGTTTTGATGCTGGTTTGACCATCTTAAAGCAGCTTATTCTTTGGTATGTTTTTTTTCAAACCTTCCATATTCATGCATTTAAAAACAAAGAAATGCACTTTTGTGCAGGTATAGCACTTCGCTCTGTAATCTTTTAATCTAAAGGATGTGTATCATCTGAGGCTCATGTAATGAATTAAACAGATCAAATCACTCAGAATTTAACTTGACAGCGGGGTGATAAACACCAAAGCAGTTTGCGTCTGTTGTGTCCAACTTTGTTCTACAGTGTATCGTTTCTAAGATCTTTCCACGTAGGTGATAAATCAAGCATGTTTATTTTGCTTCTGCAGTTAGCAGGGGCTTTGAATTTAATGCTATTTCACCTGGTAATATTTGTGTGTGCGTCTAACGCAATAGCCAGGGAGATCAACAATAAATCCACCCCCACAAATGAAGATTACAACTGGTCCCTGGCTCACACTGTAAATTACTCTGTCATCAGATTAATTTCTCTCGCTGAAAGCCTTTATCACTCTTGTCTAAACAGAAGCGTTGAAGCAGATCTATGAATGAAAACACATGCACGCACAATGTCCTGAAAACTATCTCAAACCCACACTTCTCATCTCAGCAGACATTTTCACATTTAAGTCAAGTTACATCTGACAGAACAATTTAAAATTAAGCCGTCATCCACAAACATTTTCCCAGTTAAAACTGTGAGAGACACGAGCACAACACAGTCACACGCCCAGACATGTTTGTCCGCGGTAATCGCAGAAAATATCAATTTTCTACTGTCTGTCACAGCTGAGTCAATCAAGCATTTGTTTTCTTAAGGGTGCAGCCTAAATTATTTTTGAGAAAATACTGGAAAATGGTGTTTGGACTATACTTTGAACGTTTGGAGAAAATTACATTTCAATAGTGCACATCCCTCACCCAATAACAATGGCTGGAGAAAGGTGTTTTAGGTGCATTAATATGCAGCCGTAGAGAAAATGAATCATTCCAAAATTTCATTCAGTCAGCCTTTATAGATGTATTTGTGGCCATTTCAGTCCAGTGTCTGTAATATTTCAACAAAATTAAACCTCATCATCCAACAGCAATGTGAAAGACTGACAGCATGAAAACTGTGATCAAACTTTTCCTAAATACATGTACAAATATTACTGTTGTATTGCTTTAAAGTGAATATGAACTTGTTTTCTTTGTAGTATTTGAGATCTGAAAAAAGACAGGACATCTTTGCTGTTATCTTGACCTGTTTCTCCTGTTTTCATTTTCTGAAAAAAATGCAAATAGAAACAATCCTTTTTTTTACAATTTGGAAGAAATATTGTTAGTAGTTTACAGAATGAAACAAAAACGATAATTTTACCTTAACACATACCTATAAATAGTAAATTCGGAAATACAAAAAATATGGTGGTCAGTGAACACCAAAGTGATCACTATGCTAGCTTTAGATGTCTTGTATTGTGGTAGAAGACCATAGTAGTTCTACCCCTACCACGAGACATTTTAGCCACAGGCATAAAATGTAACGTTTTCATCACAGCCCACTCCTTTGCATGAGTAATCGCATATTTGAAAGAGATGACACTTGTTTTCCAGTGATGTGTTACAATAGGGATTGTAACTGTGATCTGAGGACAATTTGAAAGGGCTCACAGACAGTATGCGTTGGTGTTGCATGTTGGCCCAGCTTTGGAAAGCAACAGGCAGGCCTCTTGTCTCCAATTTTCCACCCTGATTGCTCAGAATGAGCGACGTCTTTTGATATGGCCGCACAGTCCTGGAGTTACGGTGGCTTAGTGGTTAGCACGTTCGCCTCACACCTCCAGGGTTGGGGGTTCGATTCCCGCTTCCGACTTGTGTGTGTGTGGAGTTTGCATGTTCTCCCTGTGCCTCGGGGGTTTCCTCCGGGTACTCCGGTTTCCTCCCCTGGTCCAAAGACATGCATGGTAGGTTGATTGGCATCTCTGGAAAAATTGTCCGTAGGGTGTGAGTGCGTGAGTGAATGAGTGTGTGTGTGTGCCCTGCGATGGGTTGGCACTCCATCCAGGGTGTATCCTGCCTTGATGCCCGATGACTCCTGAGATAGGCGCAGGCTCCCCGTGACCCGAGGTAGTTCGGACAAGCGGTAGAAAATGGATGGATGGATGGATTTGAGGTCAGAGTTTACTGACAGACAATTGTGTGATAAAGGGCAGTGGTGAAGTTGATTTACTTTAGATGAGGACTCTGGAGGAACAGCTCTTGAAGAAACATGATGGATGGAGACCCTTCACAAGTTAAGTGACTTTGATAGAAGTTCAGGAGGAAGGCAGCGATATTAACAGGCAAATCCATAGCGTAGAGCCCTGGCTTTATACCCCCACCTCCATCCACCCGTGACCCTACGCCCACGTGCTGCACTTTAACATGCCTCTCACCACGCTATAGCTCCCGCATCAACGCTGGCAGATACCTACAACCTTTATCCACTTACAACATTATTACTTTCAAATGAGAGTCATTAAACAAAACCAAATATTGACTTAAATTCTTCAAATAATTGAACCTACTTTCCTACAGCTTTAATACACATCCCTTCTTGTGGGACTGGTTGTGGTTTAAAAATGCGAGCCAATGTAAGAAATAAGAAGTATCCCATAGAGTTTAAACCCTATCTGAGTCTTGCAGATTTGCTGGCAGCTGCACACTCCAGCACTGTGCATCCCGAATGTTCTGTCTCATAATGTAAAGCTTTTTCCCAGCCCTGTATCCCTTGCCCTCTGGCTGCTTGCTGTGTCAGGGCTTCGGTTTGGATGAACCCTACAAAGCCCACATGGCTAGGCGAGGCCAGCCAAACAGCAGATGAAACAGCAGGAGCAGACGTGATCGATTAGAGACTGCACCAGGGGCCAAGGGTTACCCACACACACCCACACATACAGCCGAAGAGCATCCCAGTTCAGATGCTTCAATCAACCATATGGAAATCTTCCTATATTCACATATAACAAGTAGACACAGATAAATGCTCCATCATATGCTTTATATTATTTAAAGTGGAGGATGAAAGTTCTCGTAACCTAAGCATTTACATCCCTGCAACCTGAAAAATTATATGCCTGCCAAATCATCCTGGAAGAGGAACATCACCTGTTTCTAAGTACACCTCAATAAGCCTAGCCTACCGCTGTGTGTCGGGAAAACAGTCTTCCAGCAGTTCTTCTCATCATTGTCAGAACTCAAATATGCTAATAGTATTCTGGTTTATAGAGATACTATGACCACTCTGTAATGAGGCACGGTCGCTTAGTATACTTCAGAAGTGATTGGCAGAATGGGATGATACTATGACAAAGTGTGAATTAATAGAACAGAATCTTTTATCGTCACTGAAACAAAGGAGTTTTAAAGATACAGCACAAGTAAGAATGATGCATGATATTTAATCTCTTATCAATATATAACTGCTGTCGGATGAAAAAACTTTATGAAATTTTACTATGCAAAGCACCTTAATGTCCTCTCAAATACTGGATGAGTCACAAAAAATATTTCAAATGTACAATTATAAGTAAATCTTAGATTCAATAAAAAACATTCTATAGTAACCGAGTTCTGAGTCCAAGTAAAATATTAAACTTTTCGAGACAAGCTCCGTAGAGCAGTTTGTCTGTTAAGGGCTACTGTAGAAACAACAGGTCAAATACCATGCAAGGGGACCCGTGGTGTATGCAGATAGAAAAAGCTCATTCTAACATAAAAAACATAATCCTTCATTATGTAAGGTCTTTATACACCTCTAAGACATAGTTATGTATATTCTATTACATTTCTGTCAGTAGATCCTCCAAAAAATTCAACATTGGACCTTATAATAAAAGTAAAATAATGAAACAAATAAATAAATAAACAAAATAATACAAAAAATTATTATTAGTGAATAACAATAGGCGAACAAGTCAAGCCAGGTGACAGATTTAAAAAAGCTGATATTTATTATAATAGCACTGAAACGTTTTCCTGTTTGTATCACTCTGTCTATGTTTTCTATATTCTCAGATGAGCAGTGTGGAGTGGAAGTTGTGTTATTTTGCCTAGACCAAGAAGTGTATTTCCTCACTCCAGGATCAATCGCACTGGGTTTTCTCTCACCATCAAGCAGGGAGTGGTGCTGGAGTGGGGTAATACAGAACGTTTAACTACATACTGTACCGTGGTAGGCTGTCAAGTGTGTACATCACACATAAATCTTGACACCGAAATCTTTTGAAACTGTTGATGAGAAAAAATGCAATATTCAAAGTGGCCAATTCTGTCTGGCATGCAAGTTAGATATCAACTATTTGTTTTAAAAAGCATACTGTATGAATATAACCTATGTTGCACTTGCATTCATGCAGTTGTACTAAATATTGACATAGCTGTATGCAGACATACTAATATTCATGGCTAGATTATTATTTACCTACACAGGTGAGCCTTCACAACACCAGGACATGGACAATGGCAACCGAAGACACGACACGTGTAAAGAGGATTTAATGTCACCGGAAAGAAAGATTAAAGAAAGGGAGTGCTGCAGCTACCATGTCATCCAAAGGTATTATTAAAAAACCAGAGTGATCCCTCTAAGCCTGCCATCCGTTCGGAGATGAAAAGTGGGCAGATTGTGTTTTGTGACCCTGAGAAAAAAAACTGCTGAGGACATGACTTTCTCACAAGGCATGACATCATTACAACAAACCTATCAAGCTTTTCATCTGCTCTGAGATGCAGTTATATTACATTAGGATAAGTTGCATGAACCACATTTAGAGATATATTGTTTTATTTGTGTTTTTATGCACTGGTCATTATTTTGATATCTTTGTCATCGCCTCTTCAGCTGCTCACCATCTCCCCCTAGTGGCAATGTCTAGACATCAATCTTCAGGGTGATCATGACACCATTTTTTTAAAACTTTCATGATTCAGCAGGTTGAAGGAGCCCCACACAGGCATGAAGTCTGTGGGGCTGCAGGGGCCATTTATGATGAGTTGGGCTGCAGAACATGCAACTCAAAGCTTGTCGGCCTGAGGGGTTTGTGTATATAGGAGACAAGAGGGGCCTCTTTCTGTTCAACGCTCATAACTTTATCTACATCGCTTCTCATCGCTGGAGTCCAGGGCTGTTGCAGGGAATACCTCCTCTCCCGTGACTCCCTCAGGCGCGCCTTCGCTGTAAATTACGGAGACCGGCACGAGAGAGTGTGTCGACACCTGTGTTAGTAGACTCCCTCTAGGATGGTAAGAATGTGCTTCAAAGAGCACAACATCTGCAGAATGGGAAGGTCATGGTCATGCTTGACCCACATTTGGCACCGAGTAAAACCATCTCTTATTTCCTTATTCTCTATCTTCATTAGTGGCTTTTACCCTTTACCCTGCGTTTTCACCCTGTTTGTCCTCTTGTGGCTCTCTCGAGTCTGTTCATTGCTACCTCGCTTATTTTTTTTCGCTCTTTCATAATAATTACTTAAAGCAGCTATACCTTACAGTCCCAGAGGCTGTAGAGAAGCCGGTGTTTTGGACACCGAGCAAAGAATCGTTTTTGAGCATGTCTGCATCTGCACTTGAGCATGTAAGCATCTTATTCAAGCAGTGAAGGTAAAAGGCTCTGTGAGTTGCAACTGCATATTTGCTGTTGTGTGCTTTACCCTCAGCTACATTGTTTGCTCCATTGTGATTTCATCCCTATCATGTCTGCCAATGGTCTAATAAACATACTGAAATATGTCTTACTGCAAATGTAAAACGCCAAAACGTTCTGTAAGGGTTATGTTTGGGAGTAGAGTATCAACTCATTATAAAAATTAAGCCAATGGAAAATTCATAATAATAGGAAAATGTGAGTGTGGGAGTGATTTTACTGCATATTCTGTTTCCTGCTCCACTTAATCCCATATCCCATCTGAATCAAGCAAAATAGTGCACAATCTGTTTTATCCAGAACTCTTTCTAATCCTCATTTTCCTCCCTCCCCTGCTGAGAAGCTTCTCCTGACCCCTGCTGCTCGAGAACTCCAGCACCAACGTGTTCAGCTCCACTCCTGCACATGTGCAGAACGCATTACTGTTAAGACCCACCTCGTGGGGCATCCAAAGCAAGTTCAGAAGTGAGATTACTTTAAGCAGGTAGTACCGCATGGAGCCCGGCCGAAGAGGACTACGGGGAGAATTTAACAGAGATCACGTTCGTTTGTGCCTGGTCCAGCAAGAGCCCCTTGCACAGGCACCTGGGAGCGGATGAGAGTATCTGTTAAATCGGTCATTAATCTAGTGCATTCCTGCAGCTCGCTCGCTGCACCGCGGCCATAATATTGCCATCGCTTGCCAATGCTGCTGGCAGCATGTGGTCTCTAACTATTGGGTTAGAATAATCCTGATCTCAATAGACAGCAGAATTCTCGCAGCCACACTCAAAATAAAAAAGTCACATTAATAGCCCCACACAGAGGCTGAAACCTGTCCAAGAATTGTTAAAATCTGAGCTGTTGGATAAATGTAGGCTTTTAGCAAGAGTTAAGCTTATTTATTTCACAGTGACAGCTCACATCTGCCTGTAATGTGTCTCCCAATTCCAAGTTAATTTATTATAATGATATCCAATATCTCCAATATGATATGAGAGAGATCAGCAGTAAACAATTAAAAAGTTACATTTTCTTGACAATAGGCTAATAAGTTCTGCTAAGCAAATAAAAGTGAATTTTTTTGTAAGCCACTACATTTACAAAAACGAATAAACTCAGACTTAAAAAAGAGGTGGTAACAATTTACAATAAGGTTGTCTTACTTAAACTACCAAAGGAAGAACTTCTGACGAAACAATGGTTACAATTCATTTTTCAAACGACACCAGAGAAGTGCATGATGAATGCATTTGTCCAATCACAGCAGAGCAGACTCCCGTAATGATGATAGACGTTCCATTTGCGTCACATGCTGTACGCGTTTGACCAATCACAACAGACTACACCATCTGACCAATCACATGAGACTAGGCTAAAGGATAGGAGGGGATTAGACGGATGAATCGCGAAACGAATCATTTGAGAGTCATTCAAGAAGTAGGGTAATAACTGCCTATTATTACGACATAATAGTGTTTTTACACCTTGTATGTACATAAACTTGTTGTTGGACACTCCATACACCAAAGTAGGACCTTAAAAATCATATGTTACTTACTCTTTAACATTAGTAATTGAACTTGTTAACAAGTCAAAAATAACCCTACAGCATTTATTATCTTAGTTCATGTTAATTTAAGCATGAATAATATGTTTAATTTGAATAAATGCTGAGAAACTTTAGTGCTCATTGTTAACTATGCATTTTTTAAAGTTATCAAACACAACAATGTACTGTCACCAAAAATCTCAATTTACAAAAGAAATCCCAGTCTGCACAAATGTTTTATTGACTGTTCTTCAAGTTTTAGGAAGAGTGACTGGTCTGCCCTCGGGGTGCTAAGCAAATCCAAAAGACTGAAACACATGATCTTACAGAACATGAAGCTCACTATTTTATGTAGAAACGTAAAGGGATTGTTCACCCAAAAATGAAAATTTTGTCACAATTTACTCACCCTCTTGTCATTTCAAACTTGACTTCCTTCTGCAGAACACAAAAGAAAATATTTTAATTTAAACTTGACTTCCTTCTGCAGAACACAAAAGAAAATATTTTACCACCGTTGTTCAGTAACCAACATTCTTCAAAATATCTTCTTCATACAGGTTTAAACATACAAGAGGTAAACTAAATGATGACAGAATTTTCATTTTAGGATCAACTATCCCTTTAAATATAAATCTGCCCGTTATTAATTCTGAGTGTGCTTTGAGAAACACAAGCTTCTGCGGTTAAACTCTGTTTCTCAAAATAAGCTCAATGACTGCCTGCAGAGGCTTATCTCTATATCCTTACAAACAGTGATGACATCATACTTCCCCTGAATTATGGCCTGTGTCAGTTCACAGTTAACTCAAACCACTCACTAGTGACTTTAATTACTGAGAAACACAGAAGACTGTCAATGAAGCCTGATGTAACATTCCAAATTTCTCATTTTTGGATGTCACAGACACTCAACACTGCAGACATGATGTTGGGTTACACAAAACTACATCTGAAACAATAGCACTGGTTTGGCCTGTAAGATGAGACATCAAAGTGATAAAGCATTGAAGTAACATTCGCTGGTGGTTATGATTTAAACAGAGGCACATCTCTATAGGCATAGATCTATGACACCAAGTTCATCTGCTGAAGGAGAAAACGGTAACTTTACATGAGGATGTGATGTGACGGTAATAATGAACATAAAGTAACAACAAATTAAACAACAAACGCTAAGACAACAGAACTTGATTATGGACTATTCGGCATTGTGAGATTCTGAATCTGATCTATATTCAATATCTGGTGACATCAATCTGGCACGTGAACATATTAATCAAACATATTAATTTGAAGTGCATCAGCAACCTCTATTATTTATACAGCGTGTTGCTACAACAGTAACGTGGTCCCTCATGGGCAATACAGCAGTATGCCAAACACATTTCCATGCCTGAGGTTTAAACTGACTGACTAATTGGTCAAAATTAGACCATTGTTCTCTTTGTGTTTGCTTTTGGGGCGGGTAACATAAATTGTCACATACCATCTTAACCTGATAGCAATTTGTTCCCCGAGTGTTGGGTTTCCTGAATTGTTTTCTTTCCCTTTCCCCTCGTTGGACATGTCAAAATAAATGCAATAAAGTAATTAACGTGTCATTTTAAACTAGATGCAAGCATGTCTAAGAGACCGGACCTCTGACCTCTCCACAGCTTGTCACTTTCTCATTTGCGCGTTTCACGCAACCTTATTGACTTTATTGTTCTTGCACAGCCTGGAGTGCTACCAGAATTTTGGAGGTGTTCTGTTTGCAGGGAGAGGTTTGTTTGGTGAGATAATCTCTGCACAAGCGCATGTGTTGATGGGTGTGTGTCACTCTCCTTGTTCCTGTGCCGACTGTGAAGTGTGAGGAGACTGGAAGAGCTTACGCTGTCAATGATGAATGGTAATTTGTTTTATGCTTTCGTACACTGGCTGTCAGTAGATCTTAAGAGCCGAATTTTGGCAGGTTTCCCTGAGGATGTTGAGACAAAATGTTGAACAAAAATATTCGCTTTAAAATGGAAGTCAATTGTAAACTGCAGTGCGGGGGCATTCTGCTCAGGCAGCACAATATATTGGACAGAATGATTACCTCATAACTGCCATATAAACTAGCAGAGGTCCATATACAGCGGGACTATGCCATTAACAATAAAATGCAAAATTTAAAATATGTAGCGCCGAAAGATGTACAGTACTGTATCTAAGCATGCAATTGTTTATTAGGGCTGTGTATCCATCAAAGCATTTTTAAGCAATTGAAAACACAAAGCACCCCTCTGAAAACTTGGCCAGGGGCGATTTTGAATATTTTTAGGTACGCTTTGGTTCCTATGATATGTAATATTCCAGAAGTAATGTGGTACTATTATCTGATTTCGCAGACTATTTAAACTTAGTCAACAAATATGACTATTATTGTACTCTGGGGGTATCATCTGGAAAAGAAATGGATATCTCCTGACAGAAATATTAACTTCTGCCTTGTTTTAAAAGACATACGGCTGTACAAATAGGATGTGCCAATTGGTTGGTGTGTTATTTGTCCCGGTCCTTCATTGTGATTGGTCAGCTGAATGAAAATGAACATTAAGCAGCGAATTCTATTTAAAACTGTCAACTGTCGACACTGTGTGAAGCAATCAATCCAAAGAAATGTAGAGCTTTTTTTTTAATGCTGGCCTAAGGAAAAGGGTCGACATGCAGCATTAAAACGCATGTTTTTGGGATAGTTCACCCAAAAGTCTGTCATTGTTTATTCATCCTGACCTGTATGTCTCTTTCTTCTTTGGAAAACAACACATGCTATTCTAAAACATTATTTTGGCCATAAAATGGAATGGGGGGCCAGAGTTGTTCTTCAAAATATCTTTTGTGTTCTGCAGGAAAAAGAAAGTGATACACAATGAACTTTTATTTTTTGGGCTGCACCTTCCCTTTAAAATAGCCAAATATCACTATTTACAGTACGTTTGATACATGCATAAACATGATACAATGTGTTATCTCTTATGGGACCCTTTACATTCCTGGGGTTCTGAGGGGTGGAATAAACTGCTGTCCCACATTCACAGTTCATCTGTCTGTAAAATCATACATAACCCAGAATTCCCCTGCTCTCCAGCACAGCTGTCTGTCAACCTAACCCAAGCAGGAGCTAATCCTAAGGGAAATGTTTGTTTTTAATATCACAGTTCAACCTTTTAATAGGGAGGCTCAGAGATGACATATTTTGTATGCAAAACCCGGAAGCGTGTTAGCATTTTAGGACTTCCTGTTCCATTGCTCCAATGTCTCCAGTGGGTATTTTGAATGGGTTTTCCTTATTGTTTCTTAAAAATGGCGGTTGCTAACGGCGGGGACGTTAGACGTCATCAGGCATATAAAGCTCATGAATAATGCAACATGGCCACAAATCTCTTCAAACGTAGATGTGGATTCATTCAAGGAGTAATTACTCACCAGAACACATTTTTAATAAAGTTTGAGTTGTCGGAGGCTTGGTGGTGGTGACGTTGATTTAGAGTGAACATAAGTGTAGTCTGTTGATTGCAATGTGTTAGCTTTTTACTTCTGCCGAATGTATTTCGGCTTCAGAAGTAACAAATGTGGTATCAACTTGTCTATGGGAAAATGCATAGGCTTTCGATCGAGGGAACCCGTGCGCCGCTAACTTTCGGGTTGGTATACAAAAACATCATCTATTTGGCTCGCTATTTCTGTGGGGAAGACTTAATTAAATACAAGTCAAGAATAATGAGAACCGTTTTCGGCAAATCTCTTGAAACCTGAAGAAGAAAAACTTCAGTCATATCTCGACCTGGGCAAAATTTAATTTCACACCATTACTACTAACACCATTCAAAAGTTTAAACACTGTCTGAATCTGTGAGTCAAGTCAGCAAGTCTAACAGCCAAATATAGAATGTCCTTCAAAGCCACCAACCCAGCTGTCAGTCTTCAAAAGAATTTAATGTTTACTTGGATCATATTCAAGTAAACATCACAAAAATAAGATACCCAAGATATAGGCTAAACACAACATGTTTTAAGACAGTTGACACTGTGCATATTCTGTGCTAAACAGAGGCTTGTCAGGGCAGAATATAGGCTATATGTAAATTATTATGCTATTTTCCAGGGGAAGTTTTATGAATGCATTAATATTTGGAAAACATCTGTTGCTTGGTGTTAGAGGAAGAAGAGGGGCAGAAGTCCTGCCAACATTGTGACAGAACACCTACTTATAAAAACAATTCATCACCCTTTCTCCTTAACGAAAAGCATGTTTGTAAACCTCTGATGTTTGACTCTGAATGAAGCTAAAGGCATGAGAGGTCTCTCACATGTCGATTGGCTTTTGGGATCTCGCAGAAATCGGTATGTCCTGCCATCTGGTGGACATGTTCTGAGAAGCGTGTCTCTGAGATGAACAGTTCTTTTTTTCAGTAATTTTGCTCTCTTTATACATTTACGTTTTGACGCTTTAAGTTTCTTTTAAAATAAACATTACAAAGCACAAAAGTAAGAGTTGGCAAAAATCAGCGTGCAACAACGTCTTAAAGTTATCAAGTTGAGCTACACTGTTGTGTTATACTGTTGGCTTTCAAAATCTAAAAGCAGCTCTAATAACTGTAGCCTACAAAAATTTCTGTTATAGCAAAAACACACACAATTTACCCAAACACGCAAACATATAATCTTTTACTTTGCTGATGATTCAACTCGATACAATTGCCAAAGTCATTGTTCGATTATTTAGTTCCCTGCACTTATGGACATAGACAAGACCCCTTAAGGGCTGATGTGTTTTGATATATCCTTTGAAAGTTATATAGTTATGTACATACTTGCATATGTTATTCTCTACCCTATATGGTAATACAATTTAATCTTGGTATCTGGTTGCTTAAGATAAGACACAGACACTTCCTGTGCTGTCTATAAAGACTGTATGCTTCGGGGAAATAAACGAATGAGTTAGATACCACACTTCCGTGTCTCTCATTCACCAGAGCTCTGAGGAGATCTCTCACTTTAATCAGACATAATCTGCACTGCATGGACTCTATTCTTTGAGGATAGGTAGCTGACCGGACTTAAATTTGGACCACAAAAGCATGCATGTGCAGTAACATTTGTTTGTTTGAACTTCCTTTTTCACTCTACATAAGAAACACGAGGGTGAAGTCGTGGTCCACTTTCATCTATTCCTCCAGCACGGTCATAATGCAAGTGCCTGACAACTCCACCCACTGGACTCCTGAGAGTAAGACAAGCAGTGCAATGTTTGGGATTTGCATGATACTCGGGATCCCAGGAAACTTGGCTGTAGTGGTGGTCATTATAACAGGCGTGAAGAAGAAAAGCTACACTTTACAGCTGATCCTAAACCTGGCTGTCTCTGACATTATCTGCCTTCTCACCATACCACTGTGGATCAAATAATCATTTGAATGGCTGGAATCTTGGTAAATCTGCCTGCAGACTCTTCGTCATTGTACTCTATGTTAGTGCTGTGTCCAATCTTCTGACGGTCACGCTGATGAGCGTTCAACGTTATCTCTATGTTCTGTATCCTCACATATGGGCCAAGCTGGGCAGACGAGGAGAAATCGCTCTACTCGTCAGTCTGTGGACGCTATCGCTTGTCTTTTCTGGACCTTATTTTGTGTAATATACAAAGCTGGAGATAATGAGTGTGACCTTATCATATCACCAGGAGCTGGGAGGTTATTGTTTCTTTGTTCTGAGACCATAATATGCTTTATTTTTCCATTCTTAATAATGCTAATCTTTTACCTTCGGCTCTATAAGAAAGTTAACCAGAAGACATTCTTTAGGCACCAAAGGATGACTAAGATGGTGATTTGCATTTTGGTGATTTTCTTTGTTGTGTGGTGCCCTTACCATGTTTTCAATCTTGTTGAAATAGCAGCCAACATGTTTTCCTACCAGCATACATCTGAGAAGGTGCTTGACTTTGTGCATCGTCACAGACGTATTGTTGAGGGGTTTGCTGCCTTTAACACCTGTGTGAACCCCTTCCTGTACGCATTTTCATATAAAAACCTTCGTAGAAAAGCTAAACAGACAGAAAAAGAAAACAATGTAACAAAGGGCTCCACGGGAATTGAATGACTCAACGTAGAATATTATGTGTGTGTGTTGAGTAAATACAGGTTTAGATGGCATTCTGTTTGACATTGTAAAAACAATTCCGTAAATTAACGGATAAAGTACTGGCAGAAAATTACCATTACATTTACCTTTATTTAACGGACATTTCCGTTAATGCTAAAATCTAATTTAATACGGCGCAAAATGTAAAATACAGGTAAAACAACTGTAAAAAAGGAATACGGAAAATTCCTTCATATTAATACAGTATTTTGTGCCGTACTTTTACAGATTATTTGTCTAACATTGATGCATGATTAAATACAGTATATTTAGATTTTATATTCTTTCCTTTAATTGACTTAATTCTGTCAGTTGTGACTATGCTTGTTATAACCCAACCAGGAAAACTGCACCAAAATATCTTACATGCCTGTTTTATTGTCGATGTTATATTAACTTCACAAAGTTGCCATATTACAGTATAAAAGTATGTAACGGAAATAATTGTATGCTTTGTCAATTGTTGAAAGAAAAAAGTGTCTGGGTTCATGTCTGGACACTTCCTACACTTCTTGTGGAATGTACTATGCACAGTTGTATTGCATAATTCTTAATTTATGCTTCAAATATGAAGTTATAGAATTGGAAAAAAATAAGTTGGTGGAAAAAGGTTGGAAAAAACAGGTCTATGGCAGTAGGCCTACTGTTGACCACAATACAATTTTATTTACAAAGCATCGTATCTTTTTAACACATAGCATAACATATACAAGATCACGTAAAACATAAGGTAGATTTTACAGAAGAAAGATGTAACTTTGTCATCACTGCCATCTCTGTTAATTAATAATTTAATAATAATTAAATAATAATTGTTAATATTGTTAAATAATAATTTAAGTGGAACATATTAATGTATGAAGTAGCCTAAATGTTGTGGTAAAAAAACAGACTTCATTATTTTAAATGTAGAATAAACGTAACGAGGACGTTTAAAATGATTGTAAAGTAGATGAGGATACAGAGAAAGGATTCTGACTTGTGCGATTTAAAACAGTAGGGCAATGGAAGTGCGTTGTTTCATTTAATCTCGTGTCATTTAAAGAAAGCTAGTATTAAAAGTTGTGACAGATATCAAATAAAGAGATAGCAACGCAAGAGAACCCGTGAATTAACTATATAACTCTGTATAAAAAGACCAACATTCACATTAAGTAAATATCTTATATTTCAAGTGTTTTTTGAAATATTTATGCTTCTGTAATTATTTAAGTAATGTGAATCATGCTCCATGCTATGTTTTGAATAATGTATCTGTTATATAAAGTCATGTATCTGAACAAACACTTGTTGTTCATTTTAATGTTTTTAAACATGTTTTTATACTGTTTTAAACGCTATTTGATATGCTGCTGCCAATATGTTGCTGTTTTATCTATATAAATGAAATGTAATCCAACAGAGTCTATGTCATTATATGTAAAAAGTCTCTAAAATAGTTATGGGCAAATAAGGATAAGTTAAATTAGTTGTAATGCATGTCCGCCCAAAGAATATTAAATAAAATATTTACATTACTAGCTGGTTCCAAATACAATGTTTTAATCCATTACGGTGTCACGACGTGATCACGACCGGCAGATTACGTCATGAGGTTAAATCGTGGTTGGAATTTCACTTTTCCGGTCGCCACCACGACCTAAATTTGGTCACAAGATTACGTTAACGTTACGTAACAGTCACGTATTTTGGCTAGCTGGGTATACTCTTCTATATTTTTAGGGGCACATTCGGCACTTCCGTGCTTGGTTCAGTGCAGACAGCAGCGGGAAAGAGATCTGTGAAAGCATTAAGGATTTTCACACGCTGATTAGTAAAGCCGAGGACAAACATTCTAGACACGACTCAACACACTTAAAGTTAACAACTTTTTCTTTCAACCAGAGTCGATTCTAATCTTTGACAGTCAGATAAGAGCACACGACCTCAGACCACAACACCACACATAAAATGACTGATGACGACTGGACTTTCTGCTAAACCAACAAATCTATTGATCTATCCCAATGCTGAATGCACACATTTTTTATGCATAAATGTTTTTAGAGGTTATGCATTCATAATAAAGGTAATATAAATTTGTTATGAAAATAATATTTCAAAAAGTAATGTATTATTCGTAAAAGTAAAAAAGAACTAATGCAGTTTTGCAGGCTAATTCCAAAGCTTGCAAACAAACTGAGAATGTGGCCTGCATCTAAATACAAATTTAAAGTTGAAAATTACTTCATCAAAATAATTCAAAAATAATAAAAAATACAGCGCGTTTTGATCGCTTAGCCATCTTTAAAACAGGCTGTATTGAATTTGTTGATTCTCTAACATCTTTTCACCGAGCTGAAATCAAAATTAAATCAATGTTTGTTAAATTAATTTGATTTTCGGTTAGTTTTGAATGGCGTGACGTTGATTTAACATTACCCTGATGAGCAAATGGGTTCCAAATCGACGTCGGAGATCAATGACGTTTTGATGCCGCGAGATATTTTGATTCTACATTGGCTGGCTTTTTGTTGAACTAGTAACTTTGAATTAGCACCTATTGCATGAACTTAGTCATGACCTTATGTTTGCTCATTATCCTGCTTTGTTCATGACATGAACAGGCCTATGCGGGATCTCAAACTGTAATACTTGTTCATTTTGTTTGCTGAATTCAGCATGCATCATCAGTTACCTTTAAATCTCTGTGTGAACTGTTTTAAAGGGATTCACACTGTTTGAGGAACCTAATAATATTGTATTGAAGCCGCGAATAATTTAAGGCAGAATTCAACATTAAGCACGATTTGAAATGGTTGTATTGACACGTCCAGTATTGACAGCTCCTTCAGGCTGTGGAACACGGCTCAACGCAATGGGACAGCTGTCCCGTCTGGTGAACACATGGGCTAAAGGCTGCATCAGAATCTGTCAGACAGCGCACCAGTATTTACTTCTCTTTTGTGCTTGAATGAACACAACGCAAATTTTGTCTAGATTTTCCGTAAGCACAGTCTTCAACAAGTTCAATAAAGTCTTAAATGAATGCAAAGAGTAGTGAAAATAGACTGGATGCACGAAGTGCTGCCTACCTATTTCCGGTAAAATCTCAGGGGGCGGAAAAGCTTCCGGGTGGTATATTCACCCATAGCAAATGTGCTTAACCAACACTCGTTTTGGGGGGAATTAACGTGTAATACAGATTAGCGAAATACATCGTATTGTTAAAATACAATATATTAAACATGTATGTGGTGCTATAATACAAAACTTGTGTTTAGTCATGACCTGCAACTTTTAAATACACACGTGAGTGTGGTTCCGTCAGGCATGGCTGTGTCCCGTTTTATGAAGCTTCACAGAGATTTAATCATGTTCCGAGCATGGATTTACTTTATTACCCATAAGGATTTAAACATTAACTGGTACTGTCATCACTTTAAGAGTGCAGAAGTGATCGAGCCACAGCACATCAGCTACTGAAGATCAAATTGTCTATTGGTTGAAAGCGCTAGCATTAGCTAATGCTAGAGAATAAACGTAACACTGTGGGTACATTCATTTGGTTTCATTTGTGTAGATTGTAATGTAAATAAAAATAACGTATTTATATCAATATATACTTAGACATTACAGTACGTTACAAATTTGTTTCTCTACGTAATGCTGTGCTTGTGCAGTCATCCATATCTTTGTTCCTAGTGTGTACTTTTTGTGTGTTGCTAAAATCCGTTGTATGCAGCTGTGACATGATAATAAAGATACAGTATTATTTTATCAAAATGCGATCCATTAATGTAAGCAAAGTATATAATTACTGATACAGAGAAATTGTCAGGTAAAATGCAAATACAAAAACTATTAAATACGTCAAACAAATGCATTTGTTTTATATGGTATATTGTAAAGTAAAATATTTTAATATTCAAAATGATTGAATTGAATGGTCTATATCAGGAGTCACCAACTAGCGGACTCCGGTCCGAATGCGGACCGCGAGATGCGTCTGTCCGGACCTCAAAGCATTTTGACCTAATCAATAGATGAACGCCTAACATTATTTCCAAATGCAGTCAAATTTATACCTGGCACATCAAGGTCCGCTCAGTAGCAGTTTGGGTCCTACGGCGCAACAGACAGTTAAGCGCACTGTTGCAACGTTCAGACGTCAACGTCGTGGAGCGCGCAGCGCGCAGCGCGCAGACTATTGTAACTGTCAGTGACTCTAAAACAATGTCCTTTTCAAAATAAGAAAAGTTGATGGTGAAAACCATGTTTCCCGAGATGAATGGGTCGAGAAATTTGCATTTATTCTTCCTGCATCGACACGCACGGGGCCGGCTTGTCTCATTTGCTCGGAGTCTGTTGCTTGTCAAAAGTGGAAACGTTAAACGGCATTATTATGTAACTAGGCATAGACACTATGAAGAAACTTGCCCACAGCAGTCTGACGTAAGGACACGAATATATATAAACTCAAAGCCCAGTAGTAGCGATCTACACGCGTCCTCCCTCACTCACAAGAATACAGTTGATCTTAGGAAAACATAACAAGCCCTTTACTGATGGGGAAAGAGTGCATGGAGGCTGCGTGTGAAACACGTTTAGAAGGAAAATAAAGACATGAACTAAAAGAAAATATTAAACAAACCCCGTTTCAGCTGCAACAGCCACAAGAAGAGCTGAAATGTTATCAGAGGATGTTCAGTCACAACTTGATGCTGCTATTTGTTGATCTCAGTTCAGCAGAAAACAACACTTTCGTTTTCTTTTAAAGTTGTTAATTTTTTTAATGAATGTATGTTCAGTTCAGGTTTATAGATTAGGGCATTTTGCACATTTTCCTTCATTAAATGTTATCAGACATTGTTATGCCGTCGTATAAATATAAAAAGACATGTTTATTTCTTTGGTCTGCCAAAAACCATCAATTCATGTTTTTAGGTATTTAATTGTCCGGACCTCGGCTGGTAGGAGGGTTCGTTTACTGAAGACTCCTGGTCTATATGAAATTCTCACAATACACAGTAAAAATGCTCACTTCTATTTCAAAAGGTGTCTCTGAGATGAACAGTTCTTAATAGGTTTGTATGTGTTCCTTAATTTTGCTCTCTTTATACATTTACGTTTTGACGCTTTAAGTTTCTTTTAAAATAAACATTACAAATCACAAAAGTAAGAGTTGGCAAAACACAGCGTGCAACGACGTCTTAAAGTTATCACGTTGAGCTACACTGTTGTGTTATACTGTTGGCTTTCAAAATCTAAAAGCAGCTCTAATAACTGTAGCCTACAAAAATTTCTGTTATAGCAAAAACACACACAATTTACCCAAACACGCAAACATATAGTCTTTTACTTTGCTGATGATTCAACTCGATACAATTAAGCCGAAGTCATTGTTCAATTATTTCGTTCCCTGCACTTATGGACATAGACAAGACCCCTTAAGGGCTGATGTGTTTTGATATATCCTTTGAACGTTATATACTTATGTACATACTTGCATATGTTATTCTCTACATGGTAATACAATTTAATCTTGGTATGTGATTGCTTAAAATAAGACACAGACACTTCCTGTGCTGTCTATAAAGACTGTATGCTTCGGGGAAATAAACGAATGAGTTAGATACCACACTTCCGTGTCTCTCATTCACCAGAGCTCTGAGCAGATCTCTCACTTTAATCAGACCAGTCGCGATTTCTTTAAGACTGCAAGGGAAGCTCAGCTTCCCCTATAATTGTCAAAAAATGAATGGTCAAATATATGTACTATTATGTTAACATTTTATTGACTAAAAATGCGTTAAACACGTTCATCTCGAACGAAAACAATTTCGTTCAGAATCAGCTACTTAGGTCGGCTGACTCGATTTCCTTCTCATTCATTCCCGTAGCGTACAGTGCATTACTCTGTTGAAGCCCAGCGTCCATTGACTTCAATGGGGCTGCTTTAAACAGTTTTTTTCAGCGCTTAGAAACAAGACGGTCATTGGATAATGCTGCGATTATGTCCCGCCCACGGACGCTCAGCGTCTCTGGGATGAATGGAGGAGTGGGCTGGCCCGGACTCCGAGCGTCTGCGTGATGATTGGAGGGTCTGTCATCTCTTTTTAATCCACTTTTATGTCCTAAAACGCTCGTTTTTTGGGGTCGACAGCTTATAAAAACGTATTTCTTGTTTTTTTAGCTTGTTTGCTATACACATTGTCACATATCAGCTTTTAGACATTTTTTTTTTTTTTTGTTATAAATCATAAATGACAAGGAGGCGGCAGCTTCTCGCAATGCAAAGAGACGGTTGGTGTGGGCATGGGCGTGGTCTTCAGATTATGACGCGTATCATTTGTGTCTCCATTTCCAACTCAGTCCCATCGCGGATTTTGCATGTGTAGTCGAAAGACAAACTGCTGCAACCTTCATCGTCTATTTCACACAATTTCACACCACATTCATTGTTTCAGTTTAACATAATTCCCACATTTCCTCCCGTTGAGTTAAATATATATATATATATTAGATCGTTTGTTCATTAATTCATATAGTCTGAACTAGCCAGCTAGCAAACTGCACACAATGGCAGACAGTGCTAATATTGTCGACCTGATTTTGGCAAAGCCATTAGAAAGTCTTCCTTACGAGGAGAAACTTAGAATTAAACAGCAGGGCAGATCAACACCTAAGATTGATTTAGTGCAAAAGATAGGGAAAAGTAACAGGTCTTTTCAGCTCTCCTGGTATGACAAAGTTAGCTGGCTGACTGGAAGTGCTGTGAAAAAGAAAATGTACTGCTGGCCATGTCTCTTGATGAAACCATCTCATGGATGTGTTGTTTGGTCAAAATTGGGGTTTGGAGATTTGTCAAACTTGGACAGGGCATATAAAAGGCATGAAAATAGCAATGAACATGTGAGTGCATGTGCAAGATTAAGTTGCATGGGCAGGATCAGGGTTGAGCATGCAATCAATGAAGGTGCTCGCATTCAAGTGGCTAAACATAATGAAACTGTTAAACAAAACAGGGCCTTCCTAAACCGCCTTATTGATGTGACATCCTTGCTTGGCCGGCAGGAGCTGTCATTTAGGGGACATGATGAGAGTAGTGAATCATCCAACAAGGGGAATTACAGAGAGTTCACAGAAACATTAGCTAAATATGACTCTGTCCTGTCCACACAATTCGAGTCCTCAACTGTGTTTTCTGGTATGTCACACACTATTCAAAATGACTTGATCTCTGCTCTTGCAGCCACCATTTCTGATCAGATCAGAGATGAAATTCAGGATGCTCCCTTTTTTGGATGGCAGGTGGATGAAACCACTGATATATCCTGCCGTGCCCAACTCTCTGTCATTGTTCGCTATGTGGATAGTGCAGGTAAAATTCAGGAGCGCTTCATTGGATTTTATGATGTTTCTGGGGGGCGAGATGCTCAGTCCGTTTTTGATGTTTTAAATGAGAACATGCAGGGCTACAATTTTAAGGATAAGCTTGTGGCACAGACCTATGATGGGGCTGCTGTCATGGCTTCAGCTCAATGGTCTGCAGGCCAAAGTGAAAGCAATAGCCCCCAGTGCAATGTTTGTGCATTGCTATGCACACAGACTGAATCTGGTGCTGTCACAGGGGGCCAAATGCTTGCCTGAGTGCAGAATTTTTTTTGCATCACTCTCTGGGTTTGCCACATTTTTCTCAAAATCCACAAAGAGGACGTCTTTTCTGGAGTCTGCAGGCTGCTCAAGGTTGCCCAGAAACGCTCATACTCGATGGAATTTCACATCACGGATAGTGAGCACTGTGGCAAACAATTATGATGGCCTCCTGCAGACATTTGATAACATCATTGCAGATACGACAATGGATGATGATACACTGGATTGTGCCAAAGGCTTCGTGAGGAAACTGGAGGATTTTGAGTTTGTGTTCATGTTGTACACATATGAACAAATCTTCTCTGAGACTGATGTGGTCTTTGATATTGTCCAGCAGAGAGCGATGGATGTTCTTTACTGCAAGAAAATAATTGAGTCTCTTCTTGCATTTGTCAAAGAGAAGAGGTCAGAGGGGGCTTTCCAAGCTGTTTATGCCAAAGCAGCAGATCTCACATCAGACCCAAGAGATGAGCCCATGAGAAAGCGCCGTCTGACCCAATTGCAGGATCCCCAAGAGCGCTACAGAATCTGTACATGGCCATCCTTGATAACATCTTGGAGCAGATTCCTCGACGTTTTTCAAATTTGGAAAGTATGCTTTTCTTAGAATTAGTCAATCCAGGGAAATTTGATGACATGAGACAAGCATTTCCAGAGGAGGCCTTCCAAAGTGTCCTGAAAAGTTATGGCCATCACTTTGATTCAGGGAGACTGAGGTCTGAACTTCAAGTCCTGTATTCAGATCAGGACTTGCAGAGTAACAGGGGAAAGCTGTGTGATTACTTGGTGTTCCTTAAAGACATGGAGTTGGACAGTGCAATGCCTCAGCTTTACAAACTGTTCTCATTAGTGGCAACAATTGGAGCTACATCTGCAGGTGTAGAAAGGAGCTTCTCCTGTTTAAAGCGGCTCAAGTCCTACACCCGTAACACAATGGGCCAAGGCCGTTTAAGCAGCCTAGCTCTGCTGGCCATTGAGAGGACACTGGTCAAGTCACTGGAAAAGACGCCTAGTTGGTACGACAGGGTTAAAGAGCATTTTCTTGAAAAGGAACGTAGGGCAGAATTTACATATAAATAAATGGACAATTTTTATGATTTAGGCCGAAAATGAGCTTCCCCTCTTTAAAAGATCAGCAGCCGCCACTGAATCAGACATAATCTGCACTGCATGGACTCTATTCTTTGAGGGATAGGTAGCTGACCGGACTTAAGTTTGGACCACAAAAGCATGCATGTGCAGTAACATTTGTTTGTTTGAACTTCCTTTTTCACTCTACATAAGAAACACGAGGGTGAAGTCGTGGTCCACTTTCATCTGTTCCTCCAGCACGGTCATAATGCAAGTGCCTGACAACTCCACCCACTGGACTCCTGAGAGTAAGACAAGCAGTGCAATGTTTGGGATTTGCATGATACTCGGGATCCCAGGAAACTTGGCTGTAGTGGTGGTCATTATAACAGGCGTGAAGAAGAAAAGCTACACCTTACAGCTGATCCTAAACCTGGCTGTCTCTGACATTATCTGCCTTCTCACCATACCACTGTGGATCAATAATCATTTGAATGGCTGGAATCTTGGTAAATCTGCCTGCAGACTCTTCGTCATTGTACTCTATGTTAGTGCTGTGTCCAATCTTCTGACGGTCACGCTGATGAGCGTTCAACGTTATCTCTATGTTCTGTATCCTCACATATGGGCCAAGCTGGGCAGACGAGGAGAAATCGCTCTACTCGTCAGTCTGTGGACGCTATTGCTTGTCTTTTCTGGACCTTATTTTGTAATATACAAAGCTGGAGATAATGAGTGTGTGCTTATCATATCACCAGGAGCTGGGAGGTTATTGTTTCTTTGTTCTGAGACCATAATATGCTTTATTTTTCCATTCTTAATAATGCTAATCTTTTACCTTCGACTCTATAAGAAAGTTAACCAGAAGACATTCTTTAGGCACCAAAGGATGACTAAGATGGTGATTTGCATTTTGGTGATTTTCTTTGTTGTGTGTGTGGTACCCTTACCATGTTTTCAATCTTGTTGAAATAGCAGCCAACATGTTTTCCTACCAGCATACATCTGAGAAGGTGCTTGACTTTGTGCATCGTCACAGACGTATTGTTGAGGGGTTTGCTGCCTTTAACACCTGTGTGAACCCCTTCCTGTACGCATTTTCATATAAAAACCTTCGTAGAAAAGCTAAACAGACAGAAAAAGAAAACAATGTAACAAAGGGCTCCACGGGAATTGAATGACTCAACGTAGAATATTATGTGTGTGTGTGTTGAGTAAATACAGGTTTAGATGGCATTCTGTTTGACATTGTAAAAACAATTCCGTAAATTAACGGATAAAGTACTGGCAGAAAATTACCATTACATTTACCTTTATTTTACGGACATTTCCGTTAATGCTAAAATCTAATTTAATACGGCGCAAAATGTAAAATACAGGTAAAACAACTGTAAAAAATTAATACAGAAAATTCCTTCATATTAATACGGTATATTGTGCCCTACTTTTACAGATTATTTGTCTAACATTGATGCATGATTAAATACAGTATATTTAGATTTTATATTCTTTCCTTGTTGTGTATATTAACTTAATTGACTTAATTCTGTCAGTTGTGACTATGCTTGTTATAACCCAACCAGGAAAACTGCACCAAAATATCTTACATGCCTGTTTTATTGTCGATGTTATATTAACTTCACAAAGTTGCCATATTACAGTATAAAAGTATGTAAAGGAAATAATTGTATGCTTTGTCAATTGTTGAAAGAAAAAAGTGTCTGGGTTCATGTCTGGTCACTTCCTACACTTCTTGTGGAATGTACTATGTACAGTTGTATTGCATAATTCTTCATTTATGCTTTGAATATGAAGTTATAGAATTGGAAAAAAAGAAGTTGGTGGAAAAAGGTTGGAAAAAACAGGTCTATGGCAGTAGGCCTACTGTTGACCACAATACAAGTTTATTTACAAAGCATCGTATCTTTTTAACACATAGCATAACATATACAAGATTACGTAAAACATAAGGTAGATTTTACAGAAGACAGATGTAACTTTGTCATCACTGCCATCTCTGTTAATTAATAATTTAATAATAATTAAATAATAGTTGTTAATATTGTTAAATAATAATTTAAGTGGAACATATTAATGTATGAAGTAGCCTAAATGTTGTGGTAAAAAAACAGACTTCATTTTAAATGTAGAATAAACGTAACAAGGAGGTTTAAAATTATTGTAAAGGAGATGAGGATACAGAGAAAGGATTCTGACTTGTGCGATTTAAAACAGTAGGGCAATGGAAGTGCGTTGTTTCATTTAATCTTGTGTCATTTAAAGAAAGCTATTATTAAAAGTTGTGAAAGATATCAAATAAAGAGATAGCAGCGCAAGATACCCGTGAATTCAGTGTCAATCTCGCTCGCTCGAGTATACCCTCACCGGAACAGATGAGGGTATACTGCCGGTCAGTGGCGGTTCTACATTGAATCACTCTCCGGGCGAGATCCCCTCTGGGTGCCCCCCCCCACCTACCCCAACCATCCGAGAAAAAAACAAAAACAAAATTTTGCACAAACAGCCATGTTTTACCATGACAATATAAGTGTAAGACAAGCTTATATTTCTCAATTGCACAAATCCTTCAACAGAACATTTTAAAAACACAATTCTGCACAAAACAGTATAAGTTATCAGAACTTAAATATACTCTATATACATAAAAGTGGCAACATATGTACAATCATGATGTAACATGAGCGGAGAACAACAATAATATAAAATATTAAGAATAATATACAAATAAAATTTAGAATAAATATTCTTAATAGCACAAATCCTTCATCACACAAATCACACTAAAGCAAATCTAATTCTTACACTATTGCACTAAGAACAGAAAACACAAACTAAAACCTGACCTTTCTGGCCTCCTTGATGCAAAATCATCAATAATGTCATCATAGGAAATCTGCTCCCCTATTGAGTGATTGATACTGATGATAGCAAGGCCAGTGAGCCGTTCCTGAGACATGGTTGACCTCAGGTACGACTCGATCAACTTTAGTTTTGAAAAGCTCCTTTGCTTGAGCCACAGTGACTGAAGGAGTAAGTGCAATCCTGAGAGCAGTCCAAACGTTAGGTTAGATCTCCGATAGATCCTTATCATGCACAAAAGTGATGAGTTCAAGGAGGCTGATGATTTTTGATGGCAGGTGAGGGAAGTTCTTGGTTCCCTGCACAAGCTCTCTACTGTCCAAACCAGAGTGCCCTTCAAGTGCTTTGTCACGCAACAGAGTTATAGCAAATAGCAAATGTTCATCTTTGAAACTTCCTAGACATATGTTAATTCCGTTGGCTAATTACAGGGCCCAACATTAACCCAAATGATGGAAATAAGTAATAACTGTACTTGTAACAGTGTTGTTGCAAAGCACAATCTTATGGTAAAATTAGATCTCGTGTTTGTTGAGTTAAGACCGAATTATTGTTGTATAAGCATAGCAAGCATCATAGCAAGAAGGCTAACAAACGGAAGAGTTAACATTAAACCACCGATTAACATTAGCCCTTCATTGATGACATGGATAACGTTACCCTAATCATACAGAGAACGTAGTTGCATACCTTTATCTTTTGCTCTTTTCTCCTCTTCTTTTCTTTATTTCCTATATTGGACACCTGGCGGCTTTAACCTTTTTCTCTCCATCGCTGTCACTGTGTTTAATCTGGCACTCGACAATCAACAGATTTCCCATCCCCCCCAACACTGTCACTCACGACCAAAAGTCAAGACTAAACCAACTCACCTCCACATAATCGTTTTTATTAGCCATTTCACACACGCATTTCAGAAAAATACTAAACATGCAAATTATAGGCCCGTGTTTTAATATTATGAATGAAATGTGCGTTATTTGGAGTCAAGGTGTGACTGACTTTAGCCCACTAAGTGGATCCCCCTCTTTGTCCACTCCATTTGGGAGAGGTGAACTGTCCACCGCGGGCGCGGCCCCACCCCTTTCCACTTTTCCCACAGCTGCTGCGCTTCTCAGCAAGCAGGGGCGGCAATATGACAATTCCCCACACAGACAGTTATATGATAGATAATAGAAAACGGCTTAGCGGCGCAGATTATTTTTCTTTTTCCAGTGCTTGTGCCGCCCCCCACGTGTCGTGAAAAAATGCCGTCCCAGGCGACTGCCCGGTTCGCCCGTGCCTAAAACCGCCACTGCTGCCGGTGAGCGCCCTTTAAACCAGCTTTGACTAAAAGTGATACGTTTTATCAATATTATCTGACAGCTTCAGCAGGACTCTTTCAGTCACTGACGGGACGAAAAGCTCGCTGGCAGGGCAGAGGAAGGGCAGAGGAAATATTTTTTATTTTCTTAAGAAATGCACCAATTATATGAGCGAATTGTGAACGCGATATAACAGTGGCCCACTGGTAGGGCTGTTCGATTCTGAATCTTTTGAGAGTCGATTCCAATTCCTGTTTTGTCAATCGAAAGAATCGATTGCTAGCTGCTGTCCTGCTCAATTCCCTGTTTTTCTACAGATTTTGAAGCGGGGAGGTCTGCGTCTGAACTGCAGGGAGTACCCGTATTCTATTAAATTTAGCAGCCAAGGAGAGATGGCCGGAATGGCTTTCAACGCGTCCAGAAACAGACATAACGGCCGAATCTCTTCGGGCGTGACAGTCAGCGGACTGCTTAGGGAAGCACTCTGCCCCAGCGAGGCTAAACGCACTGGCGGGGGATGAGAGGACGGCGTCCCGGGCCGGGTTGTCGCCGCCACCTCATGGAATGGGTGGGCCCACCAGCGGCTCGCTGGCGGCAGTGAGCCTCGACCCGATGAGTCCACGAGCGATGTTCCTGCCACGCGCCGGCAGGTCCGCACAGTGCGCGCAATCGGACTCGCAGAATGCAGCCTCAGCATGAGCCAGGCCCAGGCAGGCAATTCAGTGCTCGTGGGTATCCGGCGGGTCGATGGGACCCGCACAAAGACAACATAATGCAGCCATCGGGTGGGGTGAAAGAAGTATCCAGTTGCGTCTTCAACGATGGCAGCGTGAAAAATAAGATTCTGAGGTATTGTCGCCATGCACTGTAGTTATACTGTCAAGTGTTCATCAGTATTGCATAGTGTTGCATGTCTTGCGACAATTGGCCAGTTTTTTACTAGCGTTATTCAATAAGACTTCAGGAAAAGTGAAAAAGGAGGAGTTTCATATGCGGAGCTCTGCAATGTCGAGAGACCGCTCTCGAAAGGGAACCATGTTTTCCGAGATGAATGGGTCGAGAGATTTGCATTTATTCTACCTGCATCGACAGGCACGGGGACGGTTTAACTCATTTGCTCGGAGTCTGTTGCAGTTGTCAAAAGTGGAAACGTTAAACGGCATTATGAATCTAGACATAGACACTATGAAGAAACTTGCCCACAGCAGTCTGACGTAAGGACACGGATATATATAAACTCAAAGCCCAGTAGTAGCGATCTACACGGGTCCTCCCTCACTCACTTACCGCCCAACAACGAGCATATGAATGTTCACTAAGAAAACAGTTGATCTTAGGAAAACATAACAAAGCCCTTTACTGATGGGGAAAGAGTGCATGGAGGCTGCATGTGAAACACGTTTAGAAGGAAAATAAAGACATGAACTAAAAGAAAATATTAAACAAACCCCCGTTTCAGCTGCAACAGCCACAATAAGAGCTGAAATGTTATCAGAGGATGTTCAGTCACAACTTGATGCTGCTATTTGTTGATCTCAGTTCAGCATAAAACAACACTTTAGTTTTCTTTTGTTAAGTTGTTAATGTTGAATAAATGTATCTTCAGTTCAGATTTAGAGATTAGGGCATTTTGCACATATTCATTCTTATATTGTTGTCAGACATTGTTATGCCCCTTTTCATCTCTCTCCACTGGCTACCGGTTGAAGCCTGTATCAGATTCAAGTCAATAATGCTTGCCTACAGGACTATCACTGGATCTGCACCGGCTTACTTTCACACCCTCCTGCACTCCTACACCCCATCAAGATCCCTACGTTCAGCAAACCAGCGGCGTCTTGTTTTGCCTTCCCATAAGGGCAGTAAATCGCTTTCCCGCTCATTCTCCTTCACAACTCCTTCCTGGTGGAACATTCTTCCTAACTCGGTCCGGTCAACCACATCTCTCACAACATTCAAAAAACTACTTAAAACCCATCTCTTCTGTGAATACTTGACAGACAAATGAGAAACAAAAGAAAAAACACTAACCCTTTCTCTCAACAGGTAGTGGTCTAGCTTTTGTTGAAACCAGTAACTTTGTATTGGAAACTACTGTATTATGGCTCCTGTATGACATATCGCTTATTGCTACCTAAACTCTTTGTAAGTCGCTTTGGATAAAAGCGTCTGCTAAATGACTAAATGTAAATATAATGCAGTCGTATAGATATGAAAAGACATTTTTATTTCCTTGGTCTGCCAAAAACCATCAACTCATGTTTTTGGTATTTAATTGTCCGGACCTCGGCTGGTAGGAGGGTTCGTTTACTGGACCTCAAGCGATTTTAATTGAAGACTCCTGCTATATGGTAATAAAATGTAATATTGATATCTGATTGCTTAAAACAAGACACAGATACTTTCTGTGCTGTCTATAAAAACTGTATGCTTCGGGGAAATAACCGAATGAGTTAGATACCACACTTCTGCAGGGACTCTATTCTTTGCCGATGGGTAGCCCGACCGGTGTTTATTAAGGATAAATTAGCTGATTACCTCAACTTTCGGCTCCGAAAATGGAAATAACTTTCAGGATATGTAAGTAACCATAGCAACTTACTCTCTGAAGAAGTTCCAGGGTTAGTGCAGGGGCGGAATGGGAAGCAAAATCGACCCTGGATTATTCTGCCCACATCGGCCCTCCACCATTTCTGTCAACGGGGTGGGGGGGGTGTGGACGTTTTTGAGGGCATCGGCGCTCCATCATTTCTGTCGACGGGGGGGGGGGGGGTGTTGTATGTAACGTGTCATTGCGATACATGCATACGTGCCCGACTCGCCTTTATTATACGTCCGTCTGTCTGGCCCAAGCGTCCATTCCGGGTCCCATACGTTAGCGGCCCACCGGGAAAAGTTCCGGTACTCCAGATGGCCAGTCCGCCCCTGGTCACGGCCGTAAACCTTCCGTGGGATGGCCGTTCTGGACTTTTACAGAATATCCTACCGGTCAGTCTGCCCCTGCGCATGTGTGTGCTTTAAATGAGCGTCAAGTGGGCATGGAAGCACAGATTACGTATGATATATCATAATTTAATATTTCAATTACATTTCCAGTCTCAACCATCACAATTCAGCATTCTCAACTAATTTTATTATTAACTTTATTATTTAACCTTTTAAAATGAAATAATCTTTAAATTAAATAATGTAAGCTGTTATTGTTTAACTGTATGTATTTATATTGAATACTTTATATACTTTGAATTAGGTTTATTAAAACATCTCCAAATATCACTGGATGTATATGCACACCTTACAATTTCCAACAGTTAAAGGATGTTAATAGTGTAAAAGTATTTTAACTGCAGAACAATTTATTGAGCAATTGCATATCATTACTCTTGTCCACTTATTAGGCAATACAACAAGGTTTAAAAATTGTTTCCATGGTGACTTGTGAAATCTCTGATCCATTGGCAATGTCTTCATGCTGTTCCTCTGAGCGCGTTTACTCTGGGTAACTTGCAGGAGGTTGATTAAACTTACCCTTCAATCGTTCTGGATTCGACATACCCTTAGTAAGCAAGGTGTGGGTTACCAACCCAGAGTTCAGTGGCCTGTATCACGAAGCTGGGTTGGGTTTTTAACCAGATAAGTTCCAGTTTAGTTTGGGCATACTGGGCTCAAGAAATTGTATTGGTTTTGAGCGGGTTTCGTCACCATGGTAACTTAGGCTATACACGGCTAACCTGCTCCGGAACAGGTTTTATTCTGGGTTAGAGATCGCAAACCAAAACAGGGCCAATCAGCTGTGAGAAAGTCATGTATATCTGACGCAGTGAAGCCACCCCCCTCGTATCTCTCACTCCAAATTAAAAAAAGTTTAAAGTGATAAGATTCTTTTGATGTGTTTATTTGTATTGTATATTTGCATTTATTGAGTATAATTCAAAACACATTCATATAATTATTATATGAGTTGATCATTGATATTTATTCATTAATATTAAACATCGCATTTAAATAATATAACTATATTTGTATAAAAACAAACCTTAAGAACTAAAGCATTTTAAATTAAATATACATATTATCTTTAGATCTTCTTGTAAACCTATATAAATAATTTAAACTCAGTTGATTCTGCATTGATTTAGTCAGTAGCTGCCCTCAAACTTTCACTGCAGCAGTGTTTATTCCTGCCTTGTAAACGTGTTTCAATTCATGAAATTTTTTCATAATAATCTCTTCATCTTCAACAGAAAATTGCATTGCACTGATACTCGCGATAAATCAATCAAACTGATGATGCTTTCCATGTTCTGTGTGATTGGCTGTTTGCCGCACACGTCACACTTTCAGGTGCACGCGCCTCACGAACTCTGGATCAAATCGGAGTTGACAGAGAAAGTTTATGCCAAGCGTTGTGCTATAGCTGAACCTGATCTAAACCAGGTTGGGTTTGTCAACTCAAAACTTACTCTGCAACTCAGTGTTTGTTTGCCTCGCTTCGTGAGAGGGGTTTAGCTAACGGTAAATTAATCCTGTTTTCTGGAATACACCCCAGACAAATTATGTTCTATAAAAGGGGATGTCATGCACTTCTGTGTGTTTTCTTTCAGAATGACTAATTTGGGCAAGTGATTCATGCTGCAATTTAACATTAAATCTATTGATGACACGAAAGGAGAAAGTTAAGACAATTAGAGCTCTAATGAGAAGAGAATGGGCTTCTCAGATCTAAGTAAATTGAGCAACTTTGAGCAAAGACCCCCACAATATCGCTCAAACTCGAGACTGTCTTGAAAGTTTATAATACACTTTATGAAGAAGCATTGTTTAACCTTCTCAGTGCTAATGAGTCATCACGGAAGGCACTGAAAATATAAACAGGAAGCACTTTTTAAGTATAGTGGAACTTCCTTTCTCACTCTACATAAGAAACACGAGGGTGAAGTCGTGGTCCACTTTCATCTGTTCCTCCAGCACGGTCATAATGAAAGTGCCTGACAACTCCACCCACTGGACTCCTGAGAGTAAGGCAAGCAGTGCAATGTTTGGGATTTGTATGATACTCGGGATCCCAGGAAACTTGGCTGTAGTGGTGGTCATTATAACAGGCGTGAAGAAGAAAAGCTACACCTTACAGCTGATCCTAAACCTGGCTGTCTCTGACATTATCTGCCTTCTCACCATACCACTGTGGATCAATAATCATTTGAATGGCTGGAATCTTGTTAAATCTGCCTGTAGACTCTTCGTCATTGTACTCTAGTGTTGTGTCCAATCTTCTGACAGTCACGCTACGGCTCAACGTTATCTCTATAGTTCCCCTATAAAACCTCCTTGTGTCTATTGTTCTGTACTCATTCATTGCATGTGAATGTACTCTCTTGTGCTTGTGTGCATGTCCCCGTGTTCGGATCTTGTGAGTGTTTGCCACGTATCTTGCCTTGCCGTGTTTAGAGTTGTGTTGTGTTTATGTCTAGCTTTGGTTCCTGTTTTCCCCTAGTTTAGTTTATTCTGCCCCATTGTTTTATCCCCCTCATGGGAAGTATTATTTTGCTGTGTTATAGTATCTTGTCTCTGTTACCCCACCGTGGGTTTTTGTTTTGTCCTTTTATTAAAGTCTTGCCTGTTACCCCGTACCGCTACCTGCAATTGGGTTCCTTCCCCGCAAAATCATGACAATACAAAACTGGAGAAAATGAGTGTGTGCTTATCATATCACCAGGAGCTGGGAGGTTATTGTTTCTTTGTTCTGAGACCATAATATGCTTTATTTTTCCATTCTTAATAATGCTTATCTTTTACTTTTAGCTCTATAAGAAAGTTAACCAGAAGACATTCTTTAGGCACCAAAGGATGACTAAGATGGTGATTTGCATTTTGGTGATTTTCTTTGTTGTGTGGTGCCCTTACCATGTTTTCAATCTTGTTGATATAGCACCCAACATGTTGAAGTTTTCCTACAAGCTTACATGTGAGAAGGTGCTTGACTTTGTGCGTTTTCACAGACGTATTGTTGAGGGCTTTGCTGCCTTTAACACCTGTGTGAACCCCTTCATGTATGCTTTTTCATTTAGAAATCTTTGCAGAAAAGCTAAACAGACAGAAAAGGAAAACAATGTTACAAAGGGCTTCACTGAAATGTAATGACGCAACATAAAATATTATGTGTGTGTGTGGACTTGGTTTTTATATGTTAGTGGGACCTAAACGCACACCAACTCATGGGGACTCGTGTCACTGTGGGGATCATAATTGAGGTCCCCACGGGCACAAAAGCTTATAAATTGTACAGAACGATAATTTTGGAAAATCTAAAAATGTAAAAGTTTTTTACGATCTTTAGGTTTAGGGGTTGGGTTAGGGGTAGGGGATAAAATGTACAGTTTGTACAGTATTCAACTCATTACACCCCTGGACTGTCCCCACGGATATAATGAAACATACATGTGTGTGTGTGTGTGTGTGTGGGTGTTGAGTAAATGCAGGATTAGATGGCATTCTGTTTGACACTGTTTAACATTAATGTATGATCAAATACAGTATAATTAGATTAATGAATTTTTTCTTGTTGTGTATATTAACTTAATTGACTTAATAAAATATGCTGATAACCAAACCCGGAAAAATACCTGTTTTGTTGTCAATGTTTCATTAACTTCCCAAAGTTGCCATATTAGAAGAATTGTATGTTATTTTTTGTCATGATTTGAATGGGGAAGAACCCAAGTGCAGGCAGGCGATGAATGGGTTAACATAAGACTTTATTAACAGACAGGAAACAAAATAAAAACCCATGATGGTGCAAACACGACACGAATGTACTAACAAAAACAGAAAATGAATACTTCCCACGATGGGGCATAAAGAAAACCCAAAACTAGACTTAACAATAAACATACAAAGAAACTAACCAAATGACGGGGAATGACCAAACAGTACAGGTTTCAGGGTAAGTATTCCAACAAGGTATCCGGGTAAGACATGACTCACACTTGTGGATGGCACAAAACAATTCAGCACAAGACAGAGAATACGAGGGCAATATATAGGGGAACTAACAGAGGATAATTAATAAGGACCAGGTGTCGGGTATTAAACACTGAAGGAGAGCTAAACGGGATAACAAGGGGGCGGGGCCATAGACGAGACACGAGAAAGCGCATGGCATGTGTAATACAAACAATGCCATGCCTTTCTCACACTAGACACAAGGGGTCTGTCATGATCCTGCCACTATACTAGAAAATCATGAGCGAGGAGGCAGAATCATGACAGAGCCCCCCCTTAATGAACACCCCCAGGTGTTCACCAAGGGGCCGACTAACGAGACAAGATAGACTGGGGCAGTGACAAGATTAAACAAAACATGGTAAACAGAATCAACGGCAGACAAAAATACACGATAACAGGGTTAGGGTGAGACAATAAAAATAACAAACATCGGAGGGGGAGCACACTAGCGAACATGGGAGGAACAAAAGAGTCCAAAGGCGTTCGGGCTAGGTGGGGGCTGGACAGTCTTAGGGGGAGGCGCTCTAGAGCGCGGAGTCCGGGGGGGACTTGGCAATAGCCGGACATGGCTAGGGGCCGGGTGGACTGCCGGCTGGGGTGCCGGCTGAGTCGCCGGCTGGGGTAGGCCCCCAAGACTCTTGCCTCCCCCAATTGCCACCAAGGCTAGCTGGAGGCAAGGCTGGAGGGGGTGAGGAGAACGGTGTGACGATGCCCATAACCCCGATCTGCAGGGTATGACCCTCTCGAATCGCGGCCAGCGGAGATGGGTAGCTGGGCAGGGTTGGGACCCTGGACTCCAGTCGGTTCATGATGTATCGCCACACGACATCTAAGTCCAGAGGTCTCAACTACCTCATCTCCGCCCGCAAAACTGGGTCACTGAGACCGGCGTTAAAAAGCACCGCCAGTTCCGCTTCCCCGAAGACGCACTCGTCTGCGGCATCCAGGAACCTGTCCAGGTAATCCTCAAGGTATGCATTCCCCTGACGAATCCCGCAGAGGAGGCGAGCCTGTTGGGACCGTCCAGTGTCCATGTTGCCTGCTGGGTTCGGTTGAATTGTTCTGTCACGATTTGAATGGGGAAGAACCCAAGTGCAGGCAGGCGATGAAGGGGTTAACACAAGACTATTAACAGACAGGAAACAAAACAAAAACCCACAATAGGGCAAACACAACACGAATGTACTGTAGAATCATGACAGTTTTTTGCTGGTTGTCAGTTTTTGTAAGACAAACGTGTCTGGTTGTGGTTTAGTCTCGTGTCGTCCTGTTCCTTCTTGTGGGAAGCAGAATGTACTATGCAATACAATAGTAACAGAGTAGTCACGCAAACGAGTTATTAAAATGATTAGCTTATTTTTTGCTCTTTAGATCATGCACACTGGTTGGTCAATTTGGATAAAGAGTAGTTCACCTTCAAAATGAAAATTCTGTGATCAATTTAAGATGAACTGAATAACTATGCACCCTTAGAAAATATGTCTCAAAATCTGTTCAAAATGATTTTTCATCACACACATATACTTTTGCAATACATGAATAAGAAATATGAGGAAGTTACAGTGGCAGCTTTGTAGTGTATTTCGGGGAAACTATGAGTTCAAATCACAGTAAAATACGTACAATTAATGGTGATTAATCAAACGTATTTTCAAACACTTTGCCTGATGTAGCAGACTTAATAATAGCGACAAACTAAATGCACTCGTCCACCGAGTGATCAGCAGATCGTATATCAACTCTAAGAAATATTACTTTCCTGGCCTTGGAAACACAATACTCTTACTGTGAACAGTACCACATCAGAAATCCTAACGAAATCAAGCAGTTTAAGTCACGTAAATATGTGATAAGTAAACACAGAAACAATTTGAGCGTGAATACTAATGCAGGTTTATTGACTACACTAAAGGGGAAACAACACATCTAACTATCAAATAACAAACAACACATGAAAGTAATAGCAGTAAAGAAATGAAAGGAATAGACAAGCATAGAGTGGCAGTATTACATCAGCTATTCACATCTGCATAAACCATCGGACAATCTCCTTATTCAAAAGGGGTTTAAGCTTAAAACGCAGCTATTTAGAATAGTTTTGATACTTGCATTGGCTTCCTGAGTGTGCTGAAACAAGTTCTTGTGCGCGTGGAGAAAGGTTTTCAGAGTCCTGATGGTTTCAAAGCACGCGGGTGAGTCCGTCGGATTCTTTCTTCGACCCGGATTGGCTGACGAAGGTGGAACGAATTTAGCCGAAGCAAACTGCCGGAGGAAGCTGTCTCCAAGGAGAGAGACAGGTCTCGAAAGGTGACGACCCGAAAGCGCGAACACGAGATGAGCATAGTTTCTCCGTGCACAGATGTTTTAAGCCTGAGGGCGTCATGCCCCTCCAAGGTGAGCGATCCAATGCGATGAGATGATTTTGGGCGGGAAATAATTTTCATTGTCTGGCTTACTAACTCATTTGAATTTATGGTCGCCTAGAGGTTTGGAGTTGTAATACATTTAGGATAAGGATAAAATGAGTATGGTGTAAAATACATTACTGTGCTATACACCATCTTTTAAAGAATAAAGAGGGAAACATTTAGATATGAAACATGAAGGGATTATAAGTACATTGACCTGTAGTTTGTACAAGAACGTGAATATAAAGAGAATACAACTAAGCAAACGTGCCCTTGAGGTTATAGGTGAGGCAGAATATCATGGAGGCCAACATACAATGTGGAGATATATGTGGATACACATTTAAACCATTCTTTTGTGGTTAAAGAGAGAGAAAAATAAATTATTTGGAAGAAGATGGGTATCTCAGTCTTTTGGGAACATCTGGCCTCACACCTCTGTGAAACACACCCCTTCCCCCATTTTTGAAGGGATTGGTATCTGTCCTGTTCAATGATAAATGCTTTGAGTGAGAGCAATTTGGGTCAGACTCTTTGGCGCCAGGTAGGGCCCTGCTGAGAGGTCGTGGTGTTTTACGATGCAACAAATGGTAACCTTTGCTCCTTGACCAGATCCTACAGCTTTCTTCAGAAACAAGATTACGTGGATCTTGTTCTGTTTCCTTTGTAGTACAGTCCAAATTTATCATCAAAGCAACTTCATGTCAGATGCATTTCAAGATACAAATTAAGTTGCTTTAGTTTGTGTAACACTACATTTACAACAGCAAATTTTTTTTGTTTTTGGGTTGTTGCAGACATTATATCACTTATGTGTAAGGTTCTTTTATTGGAGTGATGTTTATTAAGACATAATATACAAGCATCCTGGAAATGCAGAAATTGTAAATGTAAGTAAAAGCATATTGTAATGGTCCTGTCTGTGTTTCCCTTGTTGTAGCGTTAACGTTACCTCTTGTTAGTTACCATGGACTTCAACAACAGACCACACCCTTTCCATCTGTTGCCATAGTAATTAATTGATTAATTGCAACTTTCCCCGTGTATATACCCCTGTGTTTTGTGGATGAGGTCGAAACTTTAGAGAGGGCGCAAAACGCATGTCAGTGGAGCTGTCCGGATTGGACACGCACAGAGGAGTAGTGTTGTGGGAAGTTTGGAGAGGTCGTGCGAAATGGCGAAGAAACTGGAGAAAGTTTGAGGGGAAAAACACAAAAAACAAGGCGATTGAGGAAGAGATCAACTGCTAGATCGAGGAAGACTGAGGTGTGATATGGGATTAACAGAAAGTGAGATGAATCAAGGAAGTGAGATTGAGATAGATGAATCGGAGAAGGAAATAGATGAATGGAGTAACGCTAGTGGTAAGGAGTGGACACAGGTGAGACGCAAGGAGAAAAGGAAAGAACGAGAATCTGATGAAATTAGAAAAGAAGGAAAGAAAGAAAAGAGAGAAATTAAAGATATACTTAGATTTCAATCTCCTTGTACACTAAATCCACTAAAGGTCAGTGAAGATATATATAAACAGATAGGAAAAGTACACTTTGTCAAAACCTTAAGAGATGGAAATTGGTTGATTCTTTGTAGAGATAGAGAACAACAACAAAAAATAATGAGGTGTAAAACTTTACTTGGTAAGGAAGTTGTAACAAGGAAGGCGGGATGAGAGCCGCAGGGGAACGAGAACAACAAAATATGGGAACAAGGAAGGATTATTAGGATTTCTGAAATAAACACAAATTATTAGTAGGATAAAAAAAAGAAAAGGTTATTTAAATATATACTGTATATATATTATTATTATATATTTTTTTATTTCTCTTGTTCTCTTGGAGAGAGTCCTGAGTGGAGGACAGAGGAGCTGAACATGCAGCGCTGTCTGAAACAAAGGCTCTCACACCTCAGTCCTGTAGATGACAGTAATGTACAACGTTTACAAACTGCCAATAAAAAAAATAAAGAAGAAGAAGAAGAAATTGTGTTTGTCAGTTATTGAATATATATGTAGTCTAGTTGTTTTCTGTTTATGTCATGCCATGCCATGCTCTTTTACTTTTGGATTTATTAAATTACTTTGATGCTGCACTTGGATCCAGCCTATTTACTTCTAATTTTGGACAGCAGGTTACAGAAAAATCAACCTTACCATGGATCTAGCAGCTCAACTTCCGCTTAATTGAGGAATATGTCATGGATTTACATTTAGTCATTTGGCAGACGGTTTTATTCAAAGCGACTTACAGATGGGGTAAACAATTGTTATAATTGATTTAAGTTACCAGGTACCATGGGATGACATTAAATTGAAGTTTTGTTTTGTAAACAGATTGGACAACTCCTTCCATCTGAGATTTATAACCACTCACTTGAGGATTTTGTTGACTTTGTGTTACTTTTGTGCAACTCGCCCTTTACGGTTGGCGAGGCAGAGGACATTACCACACCAGAGCCTGCCACGTCTCTTGCCCATGTTAAATCTCCATTGGAGATTTTTTTTGGGAGCTATATAGCTATGGCTCCGGGGACCATGGAGCCCGTTCACAAGATTGCCGCCAGTCCATAGCCCACTCTCATGATGGCCGCCAGCCCAGAGCTTCTAGTCATCGTGTCCGCCTTTCCGGTGGTCCCAAGTCCAGTGGTCCTAGAGGCATTTGTTCCTAAGGTCCTGTCACTGGAGTCTGCTCCGTCGGTTGTGGCTGTAGCTTTGTGGTGTGCCTGGGCTGTGCATTGCTCTTCCACTCCAGAGGCCAAGGGCAAGATAGCTGCCACCCCCAGACTTCCTGCCCTGCCTGAGCCATACAGGAGGAGCCATAATACATTAGGTGCCAATACAAAGATACTGGTTTCAACAAAAGCTAGACCACTACCTGTTGAGAGAAAGGGTTAGTGTTTTTTTTTCTTCTTTTTTTCTGTCAAGTATTCGCAGAAGAGATGGGTTTTAAGTCGTTTTTTTAATGTTGTGAGAGATGTGGTTGACCAGACAGAGTTAGGAAGAATGTTCCACCAGGAAGGAGTTGTGAATGAGAATGAGCGGGAGAGCGATTTACTGCCCTTATGGGAAGGCAATACAAGACGCCGCTGGTTTGCTGAACGCAGGGATCTTGATGGGGTGTAGGAGTGCAGGAGGGTGTGAAAGTAAGCCGGTGCAGATCCAGTGATAGTCCTGTAGGCAAGCATTAGTGACTTGAATCTGATACAGGCTTCAACCGGTAGCCAGTGGAGAGAGATGAAAAGGGGAGTCACATGAGCCCTTTTGGGCTGTTGGAAGATGAGGCGTGCTGCTGCGTTCTGAACCAGCTGGAGCGGTTTGATAGCCTTTGCAGGAAGACCAGCAAGGAGAGCATTGCAGTAGTCCAACCTTTAGATTACCAGGGCCTGGACAAGGAGTTGTGCCGCATGCTCAGTGAGATAGGGTCTGACCTTTCTAATGTTGAATAAGGCGTATCGGCATGACCGTGTTGTCTTTGCAATGTGATCATTGAAGGACAGTTGTTCATCAAATATGACTCCGAGGCTGTGCCGGAAACTTGAGTAGTTCTGTCTTGGCAGGGTTCAGCTGGAGGTGATGCCCTTTCATCCAAGCGGAGATGTCCTCGAGGCAGGCTGTAATGTGAGCTGCTACAGTGGTATCGTCTGGGTGAAACGAGATGTAGATCTGGGTGTCGTCAGCATAACAGTGATACGAGAAGCCATGTGCCTGTATGATGGGTCCCAAAGATGTCGTGTAGATGGAAAAGGCAGCGGTCCAAGCACCGTTCCCCGAGGGACCCCAGTGATCATGTGGTGAGCAGTGGACAGTGAGCCCCTCCATGACACCCTGAAGGATCTGTCGGAGAGGTAAGATTTGAACCAGAAGAGAGGAGAGCCTGAGATTCCTAGCAATGACGGGTTGCTAGCAGTATCTGGTGATTGACAGTGTCAAAGGCTGCAGATAGATCTAGCAGAATCAGGACCGGGGATTTAGGCACAAGAGTTGCAATCTGTGTCTCCACGTGGTTTACAAAGCGTCTTATTTTCCTTCTAATCGCCGGTAAAACACAGCAAACTTTAAGCGTGACTGCTGGCAAGTCACCCCGGAACTCATTACAAAGGAGAGCACAAACGTTTTTATATGCTACTGTTAACTTATCCGCTAACGTGAGCTGATACATAACGTGATATTCAACATAGAGTAAGCAAAATGAAACCAGCGCTGTTTTAAGGTGCTCTTGTACATTCCTGTCCTTGTACTGCTGCTATAGCCAAAGGAATTGTGAGTGTTCTTTAGGTTAAACATTTGAAATAATATAAACAATATGATGTTCAAACTTTTGACTGCTTTCTTTAATAACTACACCATACTTTTACTTTCAGTACTTGAGTAGTACATTTTAAAATAAACTACTTGCAATACTTAAGTACAAAATATGTTGAATACTTTAGTACTTCCACTTAAGTGTGGTGCTTAGAGAGCACTTCAACTTCTACTCAAGTCTCTCTTATTTGATAGAGCACTTGTACTTTTACTTAAGTCTGGGTCTCTAGTACTTTATAGATCTCTGGTCAGCAGGAATCTTGTTCTTGCGCCATTTCTTTTCAGCAGCCCTGAGTGTACTCCGTTGTTCACATAGGTTATCTAGACAGGATGTGAGTGTTGAGCATAAGGTGTTGGTGGCAGTGTCAGCAACTAGAGATGCAAAGTTGGAGGGTGTCACTATAGCAGAGAGGGTGCTAGGGTAGAGAGAGCAAAGGTTTCGTCTAAAATAAACAGGTGGTGGTGTAGGTGTAGAGCATGTAGGAAAGAGCATGTTGAAAGTGATGAGAAAGTGGTCAGAAATGTGAAGAGGTGTGACTTGAATGTAATATGTGGTGCAGTTACTGGTGTAGATGAGATCAAGCTGGTTTCCTGATCTGTAAGTACCGGCTGTGGCGAGGCATAAGGTCAAACGAGGCGGTGAGGGGCTCGACCTGATTTTGCCAAGTGGTTGATGTCCTCAGGACAACATATTTTGTTGACCTGAGGACAACATTTTTATAAATAAAACCTAAACCCACACCAAACCCCAACCCTGACCATAACTAACCCCTAAAATTAGAGGGAAATGATAAGTGAAAAACAATGGTCTAGAAGCACCTAATCCTGGTTGGATGATTAAACTTAAAATAAACTGTAAACTTTTTCTGAAATCTGATTGGTTGATTTAAATGTTGTCCCAGGGTCAACATGATGTTGTCCTAAGGTTATCAACCACTTGGCAAAAACAGGAGAGCCACGGTGAGGGTGTGAAAGTCAGAAGCATAGGGTTTCTCCAGGTGGATGTTGAAGTCCCCAAAGACTACTAGCTCCACCCTCTTCATGGACTTCAACCACAGACCACACCCTTCTCATCTCTTGCCATAGTAATTCATTGATTAGTTGCCACTTTCCCTGTGTATATAATCCTCTGTGTTTTGCCATTGTGTTTGTCCGTTATTGAATGTATGTTTTCGTGTTGTTTACTGTTTTTGTCATGTCATGTCATGCCAGGCCCTTTTACTTTGGATTTATTAAATGACTTTGATGTTGCGCTTAGATCCAGCCTATTTACTTCACCTTAGGGATGACTAAATTAAGCCTTGTGAAGCCATGAAGCCATATTCAAATCATGAATATAAACATGAAATCCTACCCTAATGTACCACAAGATTATGCAGAACAAATAAATGAAATCTTGTAGCAGAATCTGAAAGAATACATAAATATTGTTGCTAAAATCTATTTGAGTTTTTCTAACTTTTAAAGAGTTTAAAAATAACCAAATCTCACAGCTCCCAATTACAATTACAATGAGCCACGACAAATTGGTGGACTCATTGAGCATTTCAACCATTCACCATTTACAACCAGATTGCTTGTCATCCAGATTCTTTATACTCTTCGTGTTATAACTTGAACATATACTGAAGATTTACAATTTTGCCAGTTGTCTGTAGTTGAGTATAGTAATAATACATTTATAAATAATGATTACTGAAAGAATGTAAATGATAAGACATGCTTTTCAATGTCTGTTTTCTAATGCCATGTATGTTTTCTCTAGTTTGATACTGATACAGGAATGCAGCAGCAGCAGCCGATCGTTGCTATAGTAGCAGGTGGGCAACATCTATTCACAGCCATCTATTAATTGCCACGTGCCAGGCAAGAATATCATATTATAAGATTATGTTATAGTTTTATAGTATATATGTTAGGTGTTTCAGTTTGTTTTCTGACATAAATATACCATAATCCATCAGTTTATACTTTGGATTTTATACTTTATTTGGATCAGGCATGTTAAATGTATTCAGTTAACAATAGCATGTGAAAATGTGAAATATTCTGCAACCAAAAATATCCGGTTATCCTACCAAGAAAAAAATACTAGTATCGACTTGGTTATGGGATTTGATTATGTAAAAATACCCAAAAACTTTTGACTAGTTTAATTTATTAGCAATCATTGAGTCATGTTTTAGTTTATCCGCTAGATGGCAGCATAGACATGCGCATTGACTCTTGAAAGACCAATTGTCTTATGCTGGACGTACCAAACTTTTAAATTGGATTTGTAACACATTATGAAACACTTAGCTACGCGAACAATCAAAACCAAATTCTCTTGTTTTTATAGGCCTATAGTCTTCAACCAGTCAATTGTGCTATAAATGTGAAAGTTTCCCTATCCGTTCTTATATCCAACACAATCAAAATATATACAAAGCAAAAAAGGTAGCAAAACGTTTATAAACAAGTCCTGATAAACACTGTATGAAGATCATAAATGTCCCCAGGGACATAATAAATGATCTCTCACAAACTCTTTTTCTTACAGATTGATTTTGTCAAGGAAACTGAAATATCTTTATTTTTATTCAATTAGTTAATTAAATCCATTTGTACGTGCACGATGTCTCACATTCCAATAGCTTACTGTCCACTGTACTGTTGTACTACTGTAGCAAGCTACACAAGAAACAGATTTTTTGCAACTAAAAAATACAACTAAAACTATTAAAAAGATAAATAAGCCCTGTGTTAGTCCTGCATTAATAAACCTTTCCAGCAGTTTGCTGGACAGCCACACGATTCTCTGCCAAAGTTGTAGTCTTGTGAATGTTAGAGACTTATGAGTTTTTTACAGCATTTATCAGACATTCTTATCCAAAGCCACTTATAAATGCTTAAGCGTCATAACTGTTAATGTCAACGAAAGGAAGCACGCAATTAAATTGTTTTCTAGGAGAAGAAGCACAAAATGAAATATTATGGAGTGCAATCTGCAGACGGTCAGTAAACAGTTTGAATATAGACTAGTGTCTGAAGATGGGATAACTACTACTGACCTAGAATGGTCTCAGATTATGTATAGCTGTTGGGGGGTTTAGGTGGTCTCAATCTGACTGATTTAATACAGGAAAACAGCGAGAGTATCAAAGGTACACCAGTAACTTTTGGAAAATACGAGTACTTCTGTCTTGGCAGGGTTCAGCTGGAGGTGATGCTCTTTCATCCAAGCCGAGATGTTTTCTAGGCAGGCTGTAATACAACCTGCTACAGTGTTATCGTCTGGGTGAAATGAGATGTAGATCTGGGTGTCGTCAGCATAACAGTGATCATGCAAGATTTCGAAACTTCCACAAACCATCTGACTGTGATGTCAGTAAGTGATAAAAAAAGTATAAGCAAGTATGAAAATAGGTCGATTGAACATTTTTCGCTGGAGTCATGCAGAACCAGACTGCCTCAACAGCTAACCTGGTCAGCACTAGTCTGATGGGTCTCTTCTTTATTGTTGGAGTACCTGGTAACATTGCAGTTATTGTTTTAATTGTGCGGCATTTCAAAAAGGACAATTTCACTGTTCATCTGATGCTTAACCTGGCTGTTGCCGACATTTTGTGTTTGATAACACTGCCTGGGTGGATCTACAATGAACTAAACAGCATTGGTCAAGAAACCTGCATGTTTTTCACAGCACTCGTCTACTGCAGCATGTACTCAAGTGTGATGACAGTAAGTGCGCTGAGCGTGTACCGATGCTTACGGATTCGACATCCACAGATGTGGTCCAGAATGGAAAGGAGAAAAGAAAGGGCGCTGCTCATCACCAGCTGGGTATTGGCACTGGTATTCTCGTGTCCTGGTGTATTTACACAAGATATAATTGAAGGAGGGTGTGAAAGAAACTTAAATTCCCACCTGAGACTTATTACCGCTGCTCTGGAGTCACTGCTTGGATTTGTTCTTCCTTTAATAATCATTTTGACATCATATTATTACCTGCGCAGGATGATGACCCAGAGATTGAAAAAACACAGGCAGAGACTGACCCAACTGGTGACCCGAATTATCATAACGTTCTTGATTTGTTGGGCTCCACACCACATCATAAAGTTGACAGATATTTTTTGCTAGATTTTTAAGTTCAGAACCTCCTTTACCTTACATAAGTGACATTGTTGGATGTCTTACATTTCTCAACAGCTGTGTAAATCCCTTTCTCTATGCATTTTCCTCAAAGAATTTACTTCAACAAACACAGCCAGGACGCAACTGGCCCATGTCATCTACAAAAAAGAATTTTTTAGCTGTGAACGGCACGTTGCATCCAGGAGAAACCTTTATTCTGAATTTTGTATGACAAGAGATCAGAACAAAGGTTGTGGGGTTTAATTCCCAGGGACACACTAATTGATAAATGTAAGACACTTTGGACAAAAGCATCTGTAAAAATGTAAATGTGACTGTAAGGATTTGAATATAAGGTAATAGAATCATTTGAATTATTGTATCTTACAATTAATACTAAAAGAAGCAATCGTTTACAGTATGTACGTAATTTATTTCTCATGGTGGCAAACAAATGTCAAGTATAACATTTACACATGTAAAACATTATTTGCAATTAACAGTATAACTGTGTCGTATTTAAAGAAACTGACTAACAATTTATAAAAAATATTACATGTTTGACATGAAATACTCAGTATACCCATGTGCTTTCAAACAATATAAAATTCTCCAGGTTTGCTCATTATCCTGCTTTGTTCATGACATGAATATGCATGGAATCTCAAACTCTAATAACTTAACATTTAAAACTTGTTAATTTTGTTTGCTGAATTCAGCATGCATCATCAGTTACCTTTAGATTTCTATGTGAACTGTTTTAAAGGGACTCACGGTGTCTGAGGAACCTACTAATATTGCATTGAAGCCCCAAATCATTTAAGGCAGAATTCAACATTAATTTAAACATTTACCATTGTATGGAGGCAAAACCATCACAACATTTTTCAAAAGATCTTATTTTACACTATATGTAAAAGAGTAACATGTATGAACCACGTAAGGTGAATAAACGCTTACAGTTTTTTTTATTCGTGGGTGAACTTTCCCTTTAAAAATTAAATCAAGCTAATTATACTACACCACAGTTTCAGATTTGACTTTAAATTAGGGCTTTCAACGTTAACGCATGCGATTACATTTTTCAGATTAACAGGTTACAAATCTGTAACCCCATTAACGCACCATCCGTTTATATCTGTCATCATTGTCTAGCGTTACATTTTATAATCACGCTCTCATTCATGTAAAGACCTTTTAACTATTTAAGCGCGATTTGAAATGGATGTATTGACACGTCCGGTAATGACAGCTGCATTATGGAACACGACTCAACGCAACGCAACGCGACACGATGCGACGCGACGACATCGGTCCCGTTCAGTGATCATATGGGGTGAAGGCTGCGTCAGAATGTGTCAGACAGCGCACCAGTAACTTCTCTTTCATGCTTACATGAACAAAATCACACACGATTATAATATAAAGCTAGTATTTTAGTTAGCACAGTCTTCAACAAGTCTTAAATGATTGCAAAGAGTAGTGAAAATAGGAAGCGCATAGACCTGGGCTGCGTTCAGCCCCGACAAAACGTTGCCAAACAAGAGAAAACGTATCTCAACCCCTGTTGCACACCGTTGCGAACCGTTTGCAGGAAACATGTCGTTCAACCCGAAAATCGTAGCAAAACGTTTGCGCACCGGCTTGAGCTTGAACAAGCCCTGAGCGGCAGCTCTTAAAGGGGCCGCGTTCTTCAGCATGCTACTGTGACTCCTGTCAAACAACAAATGCAAAGAAGAAATCGATGTGATTTTGTAGCTTTAATGAGGATTCTTCTTTATTTCATGTATTTAGTTTCATGTATTTAGCAGTAAAGACTGTAAAGTGTTTGAGAACTTTCTGTATATTTCCTACCTGTCAGACAGGCACACTTATTATAAAAGGTTTGATTGGTAGAGAAAAATGATATATTTAATAAAGACATCAGTGATGTGTTGTTTTCATTCATAAAATGAAGAAATGTTTTGTGTCTACATTAATTTGGAGATAAAATGTGAAATTATTAGAATGTAAAAGTATATTTAAAAACATAAATGCTGTGTTGGATTAGTTATCGATTGACAGCACTAAAATAAACATTTTAAATAAAATAAAGTGTATGTTTAATTTCACTATAGGTGTGCGACTAATCGCGATAAAAAATTGTAATCTATTGACAGCCGTACTTTAAATAGAATAAGAATTGTAGTTTCTGTATTAGAAATCCTGTTAATCCCATAAATCACATGGTGTATTTGTCACAAGACATTGAAAAAAATGTAGAGCATGATCCAGCATGTGTTTCATGTATCGATCACATTTCTTTGGAACTCCCCTTCACTTTGTTTTTTAACGGGAAATCTATGCTAGTTCTCTGAAATCCTTCCTCCCTTAAAACACTGCTTCCTTGTTGACTAGAATTTGTGGTCATTCTTTAACCACTTCTTTATAAAGCTACACTCGTATTACTCTTGCAGTATGACTCCTCAACTGTTACGTTATAAATTATCCTATGCTGGGTTTGTTTTATCTCATGGTTTGGTCAAATATGGACATTTTCTAGGGTACTCAATGTTTAGGTTCGTCCCTTTTTGACCCTGAGGGAAAATAACCCGACCTGACTTTGCCAAGTGGTTGATGTCCCCAGGGCAACATATTTTGTTGACCTAAGGACAACATTTTTATAAATAAAACCTAAACCCACACCAAACCCTAACCATAACTTACCCCAAACATCAGTGGGAAATGATAAGTGAAAGAAAAGGGCTAGAAGCACCTAATCCTGGTTGTAAAATAACATTTTAAATAAACTGTAAACTTATTTCTGAAATCTGAAATCCCCTTGGCAAAATCAGGAGCGCCGTATGGCTCGGAACCTCTTTCTAGGTCTTTACCCCTTGAACTGTATATACAACCTGAAGTACAGATAAAATTAATAATAGTTTATAAAACAATCAATATGTAACTTTTAAGTTAATTATTACTTTTTAGACACCATCTCCTGGGTACATAAGCTTATACGAGACGGGTTAAAGACTGCAGTGGGAATCGGGCAGGTTGGCATGCTTTAAAGTGCTTAGCCATGCATTTGCAATGGAAGTGATTTCCACAGCAAATGCAAAATTGATTTTTAGGTAAAATGAAAGATGGGCCATTGGCTCCCTTAGGGGCTGTACATAATCAGGATTCATTGCATCACTGAGAAGTGTTAGAGCAGCCAAAAAACAGATAAATTATACTGCTGCACGTTAACAAAAAAATTACTTCCGACTTGTTGAAAAAACATAACTTCTGACTTGTTGAACTATAGCACGGCACTTTCAAACGAAAACTGAAATACCATTAACAAACCGATGATCCCTAAGGGCATTAAAGTGATGGTTCACCTTAACATAAAAATTGACATTATTTATTCACCCTGTCATTTCAAACCTGTAAATGACTCTTTCGTCTGTGAAACATACACAACCAGTGGTTTTGTGGCCATACAATGGAATTCAATGGAGCCTAGTGTTTGGTCACCAAAGTTCTTCAAAATATATTTTGTGTGTGAGAAAGTGATGAAAGAATTACATTTTTGGGTGAATGACCCCTTTATGTTCATGGCTCAAGAAAATGTGGTTAAGAGTGAACAGCATCCTATCAAGAGGTGACCCTTGTGTGCACAAAGAGGTGCAAGCAGGAAAGACAGACTACCCATTAGAAAGCACTTCAGCACTGTCAGCTCCAGACACACTGGGCCTGTTAACTTTTATGAGGGATCTTTAAGAGAAAACATTAGTTTTTATTGCTTCTCTCTAGAGGATGACTTGATTTACGATATGATCGTGTTGAAGTGTACATTCATTTGGATGTGTACTTTTGGGTGTAATGGTGCATTGATTAATAACACAAACGAGAAACAAAATGCAATAGGAAGTGTTTATTCTTTAAAGGGTCATGAGACATCACATTAGCTCTCGTCTTACAGATGTTTAGGTACACATGAACCTATGAGAACATAATTATCATGAGAACAGCTCTCCGCACTTGTACGTGATGCATTTCATGATTTATTTCAGTTTGATAATCAACAAAACTTCAGCCATAAACTCTTGTACTATTGCCATGCATTCAAAGCTTCTGTTTTGCCTCAGGGGAGGGACGCATTCTTCAGGCTCTCAATATGCTCTCCAAGTTTAATATATTTTGAGTTTCAACACAGCTCCTCTAGTCATTCCTCCGGAGAACTGTTGAGATTTCTGACCACACTCTCATAAGTGGAGGCTGATATCTGCGGCCAGCATAATAAACAAGCATCTCGGTGTGCACGGACACACTCGCTCCAACAAACAAGATTTCTACTGAGCTTTTCCCTGTTCCCAATCCAGTGATTGAGCTTTATAACGCAGCTGATGGCAAAAAATACGGCAAAAAAGAGAAAAGAAATTGCACATTCCAAGTTAAAGCGGTTTATTTTCTCTTTTAATATAGTTTTGCTGCACCAGTACTGAATTAGATTGAAAAACTACACTCACATTTTTGTATTAGAATTCACATGAACATATAAGCAAGTGACACATGATACAACAACAAGGAGCCATAGGCTCTAAAGTAAACTCATTAGAATTAAATACAAACTACATAAAGTTAAGAAACGCATCAATGCTACGAAACATCAACGATTAAGTATATTGTTACTTTAAACTCCGTTTATGTGACATCATCTGTGTCACTCTATTCAAAACAACCCACCTGCAGAAATGATGACATGCAGACATAGTGACCACAGCAGTTCAGTAAAACAGTTCTTCATCCCTATGCTATATTATAACAGTACACTGACCTGTTAATGAACTGTTCACAATGGTGATGGCCATTAAGGCATTTCAAATGTCACAGCCCATTAAATAGGAAGAAAGGGAACAGTATGTTTTTAATACTTATATGAGGCTCCCAAGTGAAGCTATACTCTCAGGTTTTCAAAACAGATGGACAGTCAAAGCTCTAAATTAATATATTTATATATTACATTTTGTAGATAGAAAATAATTCTGTGTTAGACTGGGCCTGCTTTAGCTGACTGAGCACGGGTCATCTTTACTGGGCTTCACCTCTCCCTGAAGCAGCTGGTTTATTACTGCCTTAGTCAGGTAGCTGGATGTACCTTTTTTACCCAGGGCTGGTGTGTTGTAGAAAGCCTCCATGTCGTCCTGTGAAGCATATTAATTACATTAATTACAAAATACTCTAGTCATTCTGTACAGCGGGGTCTTGAAATCTGTAGGGTCCGGGTTGTAATGCCCTCACCTGTTTCTCAGAAACTTCTAGTCTGCTGTGGTCTTTCTGAAAGTCTGAAAATGCATCTTTAACCAGCCGGTCCAAATCCACCGGCTCCTGAAACTCCAGTTCTGGGTTTCTTTCCAGCACAATTGACACCACCATCAACAGCTGTATTTAGCCCATAAAAAATAAAATATAGAGTTAAATAGCAGACAACATTTCTTATAACATTTGACAAATTCAAGCTTCATAAGATAAATAGATATTGCAATAGATATTGTGCCTAACCTCCACAATAATCTGCCTATTTTCAGGCAAAACAATGTTTCTTCAGTGTGTCCTCCACCAACAGAGAAAAGTTCATCTCGTACATGGTCATATCAGATAGCGTAGGTTGCTGTAAAAGAATGAGAAATGGACGTGGTCATGATCATTCAATGACATCATGATGTACTGCAGAGGCTATATTCCTACAAGAGAACGCTACAGGTAATGTTATATAATACACCTACTTTCCCAATAAAGCATTCAGAGGGAGACTACCTGAGGGAGATGATTTCCTCCAACTGTAATACCGTTACATGTTCTCTCCAGGATTTGCCAAACCCGATCATAGAAGCCAAGCGGGGTTCGGTTGAGCGAGCCATCAATCTGCCTTCTGTTAAGCCAGGACCTGAAGAAGGTAAGAAAGATCAAAATTAATTTTTCAAACAGCTGTAATAATGCCACCCTGGAAACTATAGCTCTGCAGGAGTGTTTTATGAGCTACTTAATGTGAAGGCATGACATCATCTAATACAACATTAGTACATTCTCTGAATGTTCTTCTTCTGTGTTGTTGTGGGTCATTCTGACCGATTTAAGACTTAAATAGATTCAAGACTTTTCTCAATAAAAAAGTTTTAGCCTTTAAAGGGGTCATATGGTGCGAATACGTGTTTTTTTGTCTTTGGTGTGTTATAAGTTGTTAAATGTGTCGAACAAAAGATGCATTCTATCTAAAAGCGAATGCTCACCCAGACCTGCCTGAAACGCCTCGTGTAACCACACCTCCACAAATCTACATCAGTTCGTGGTATGAGTTGACTAAGACCGCCCAAATATATACGCAAGTAAGGTGGGCGTACCTGTCAGCACAATTGCTTTGGAACCTGATGTTCCAAATATGGTAGAGGTGTTACATTTCCATCACACGCTTGCAGTATTCGACCAATCACTACGCACTGGTGAATTGGCCAATCATAGCACACCTCGCTTTTCAGAGTGATGAGCTTTGTAAAAAATCCATGCGTTTCAGAGAGGCGGGGGCAAAGAGGAGATACAAACATGCACAGTATGTGGAAAATACAGCGTTTTTTAACCTTAAATCCTGTATATGCATTGCATCACATCTAAAACAAACGGAAATATTCGTTTTAGCCGTGTCATATGAACCTTTTAACCACAGATGTGATTTGAATGGTAACCGTTTCTGATACACACTCAATCGTGACTCTCATGTGATCTGTCATGTGTGAATGAATGAATGAATGAATGAGGCATGTAGGGTCCGGATTTGTTACGGATTTTCAATGCTAAATGAAGGGTTAACATATATTTAACCTCAGTTGCACTGTTAAAAATCCTAACCCTAACATTAATCAAATTATGATAAACGGTATACTATTGTTCTGATTGGACACAGCAGGTTTTTCAGATTTGGCAGTATCTACAGTAACAGACAGATGGTGGACATCCTGCACCTGCCAGTCTGCTGAGGCTGGAGGACATCCAGCAGAAGCTGTTTCACATCACTAGGGGACATCTGGTAGATGTCCTGAGGCGGCATGTCACCAGCTCGAATCTTCAACTCGTGCTTCATAGCATGAACAATCCACCTAATGAAAATACATACAGTACTTTACATGACTTGTACACAAAATAAAGACAATATACAGGTTTCATTTTAAGAGTACATGTGATGCCATACCCCACACGGATCTTGAGCATGCCACTGAAGAGCTCTGGGTTGTTGGAGATAATCCAGCCGATGTGGGATGACAAGCTCTTGTTGCAGCACGGCCTCTCGCTCGCCATGAGGGCTGCACTTACTGTAGATGATGTCTTTAATGACCCCTGGAGACAGGGGGTTAGATATCACTATCTCCTCATGCCCGAATAGTCCAAGAGTCACCTGGCAAAAAAGATTCTGCTCAGTCTCATCGCAATGGTTGATTTCAATGAATTATTTTCTCTGTTAAAAATAACACTTTTCAAGTTTAGCATTTCTTAAATAGGGGTCTGCTGTGGGTTGACAAATGTTAGAAATATGTCCATAGCTGAAAAACTCCTGTACACACTGAGCACATATGTATAAACCGTGTCAAGAGATGTCATACATTCGCTAAAAACGTTCTTGGGACTACCTGGTTAATTCAAACATTGTTTCAGCTATTTTTTCAATAACTTCGAAATTAAAGACACTTCATTGGTTCGCAGATCCCTTTTACATTGGTCCTCTACGTAATATTCTTAAGTGTGACTTTAGTGTCTAAATACATTATATGGCCAAAAGTGTGTAACCACTCAAACAAACACAGATAACGTATGCACTTGTTGAAGAGACATTTAATTCAAAACCAGTCTATAACAAAGAGTTGGTTTCAGCAGGTCTGGGGGGGAATGGGGGCATCTTGGGCCCCTCCAAAAATATATTTTTTATGAACCTCACTTTGTGCAGAGAGACAATGTCATGCTGGAACAGGAAAGAGTTCCATCCAAACTGCCACAACGTTGGAAACTGACAATTCTCAAGACATTCAGTGTATGTTTTAGGATTCGTTTTTTACTGAAATCAAGTAGCCTAGACAGACCTGTTTACTAGATAGAAGTGTCAACACATTTTTGGCCACGTATTGTATTTTCTGGGTCACACACTATATGTGTTGGCTTGCTTCTGCTGTTGTCTCTGCTTAAAACCCCCAGACATTCAGAGACAATATAGTTCTTGTATAAATTAAGCTCTCGCTGCAATTGACTTAAATACGCAAATAATTGGGACTGCGCAAAGAAGGCCATCTTTACTTTCTATCAAGTAGGGGAAAAACTACTATTTCAACACATGCAGGTCAGCCCAAACTGCTCTTGTATGCAAGGAATGGCCCATTTTCAAACCCAAATGTACTCATTTATCTTGCCCATAACATTAGGCCCCTAGGATGCAATTTATATGCAGATTCACTGCTAGTGCTCTAGTCTGATGAATCACATCACAACCACCAGGGGCTCAAAAGACCTAGGTTGGGAAGCTATGGCAGTTCATTAAACAAACACAGCACACCACACGAAATGTTTGTATTAACACAAAGCAAATGAAATGTTAATGTACGCAGACTTTAAATGTAAAGCGTGAACAGTGGGATGGTTGCAACAATACTGGGTAAAAGCAGCCAAAAAAGCAGCTGAGTCCATCACCAGCACTGATGTGAAGTGTTTTAACCGAATGATAATCAGTGAACACTAAAGGGGTCAAATGACTCGGCTAAAACGAAAATTATCGTTTGTTTTAGATGTAATGCAATGTGTATACACGATTTATAAAAATTGAAAATAAAAATAAAAATTGATCCAGCCGATACATCAACTTTGCCAGCGCGACTCGAGCAGGATGTAAAGGATTGGTAAGGTTTTATTAAAAACCTATGTTAAAGATTTCCTGTAGCTCAGTGGTAAGAGCACTGCGTTAGGTTGTGGGTTCGATCCCAGGGGATTGCAAATTCCTATGTACAAATGTATAGGATAATGCAATGCAAGTCGCTTTGGATAAAAGCGTCTGCCAAATGCATACATGTAAATGTACGTTTAAAACTATAGCTAACTGTTTTACCTTTTATATACGACGTTATAAAGACTATAAACAATCAACCATATACATCATACAGAGTTTGTGTGAGATAGAAACAAGCTCGCATTACAACAGGGAATGGTGATATAATAGGGAATGGTAATATAATAAATAACGGGAGTGCTTTGGCCCTTCTTGATCAACCAGTGTTACGCCACGTCTCGTCGCTACTCAAAAAAGACAATAAATTGTCTTTTTTAAATTGTGATAATAAAAAAGACAATAAACCCCATTATAAACATAACATTTGTTGCCTCTAGTTGGAACATTATAACTGATTATTAGGACTTATGTTGTCTTATCTCACGTTGCGCGCGTGTCTGTATTTGCAGATCGCAAACACACGACAAACTCAACCCGCGTTAGTCCGTAACAAAGTATTTTACAATGAAAATATACTTACAGGCTGTGAATCTGAAGCGCCAGACTGTCATCGCAAAGTTTTAAGGGTTGGAATGGCCCCACTTTTTAACTAAACCTTTCGTCTTAATCTCTCTCCTACGTTCGTGAAGCAATCGTCGGTGAAATGCGCTGTACAAACTTGAACATTCGGATTTAACTTTTCTGGAACAATGTTGTATATAATATATAACCATTCATTTTTAGTGGTCTTATCTTTTGGTAGGGCAAACAAAGAGTCTTTCTTTTCGCAACGAAACACAGCGTCTCCGCGACATGGCTGCGGCGGTGACGATACAAAGAGATTAAAGTACGCCCAGTTTACTTGTGTTTAGATTTGGGGGGTCTTAGTCAAATCATGTTACGAAGTGACGTACATTCGCCGGGGTGTGGTTACACGAGGCATTTCAGGCATGTCTGGGTGAGCATTTGCCTTTTAGATAGAATGCACCTTTTGTTCCAACACTTACATTTTTGCAATTTTACGTGTCTAATACATGCATGGGTAACTTATAACATGCCAAAGACACAGAAAAACACGTATTTGCGCCATATGACCCCTTTGAAATGTCTGTGGGAAATTGTGGACTTACTTGTGTTTGATCATATTTTACTTGTTGATAAGGGGTCTGTTTGTCACTTACCTGCTTGCCATGCACTAAAATGCTAGTAATGCTGGGGGCAAGGCTGTCCACTAGTTTAGATAAGAGACTGGCAGCAAGGCGCACAACGGACCTGGTGAACACAACACAACACAATACTAAAAACACAACAGAGGTTTATTCTCACCTATTCATCTCAGAGAAGCCAGAAACATATTTTATTTTGTGTTGCTAATGCTCTACCAGTTGAGCTACAGGAACACAAGGGTCATGGGTTCGGACTAGGGGACACGCATAATGATAAAAAATGTGTAGATTTATTGTGTTGTCGCTTTTTGTGAAGTCACTTTGGACTGCCAAATGCATAAAGGTACTGTAAATGTAAACTTTGTGAACTCCCAAAACTCTTTTTTTGTTTTATCACTGTTCAACCGAAACATTTTACCTTCAGGTAGTCTAAATCTAATGCAGGACGATGCTCTTTTGAATAAATAAGCTCCATATTCCAAAAAAGTTTGCCTTCCTATAGAATTCCAAATCATTAATATTATAAAATCTGACCCTTTGCATCTTAAAGTGACAAGGCTGCACTACAGCTATTTAAGCCTAATACTGCTGACTTAATGTTGACCCTGAATTAAAATGATTACATATCTTCCTTTATTTCACCTTTTAATGTTTACCAATTTAATGTTTAGAATATGGATTTCTTTAAGCAGTTAATGTAAATGTGACTAAGAATTGTTTCATCGGCATCCGAAGCTAAGAGGTATCAGTCTGTGCCACTAGAACAACACTACAATAAAAAAAAATGTGTTCTACTTCATATAAAAAAACATAAGCGCAATTAAAAATAAAAACAAGTGAGCTGCATGGTTTTCTAAGCATGATAAGATGAACAGACCAACGTGACAAAGCGGGTGTAAAAAATAAGCTAAAGGAAAATAAAGGATGTGGGCAGCGTGCGTGCTCAAGAGTTAACACATCCTCCGGCACAGTGTCACATTTATATCACACATGCAGAGATCATGTGCCCAGCCAGTTACCTGCTTGCCATGGACCAACATAGTGGTAATATGAGGTGCTATAGAACCAGCAAACCTCTGGATGACGGCCGCAGCACAACGCACCACCAGCCTACAGGAGGTGGCGCGCGTTTAAAAATATATGCGCATAGTTAGTTTAGTTTTATTAGAAATTAACAAATACAAAGAACAGAAAAAAAGATAGCTTTTACTAGTGATGGGCATCATTTTGCATATACATTAACCAGTTGACACATATAGACCAATATAGTGGACCGCTACTTAAAAAGCCAATTCTTGTGTATGCATGGGTTTTGATGGCACACTAGTGCTCTTCAGATGTCCACTCAAGTGAATTTTTTTCTCTTAGGAGCAAACGGAAAAATAGGAAAAATCCTTACAGAGGTTTTGGGGGTTCAGCATCTTACATCTTTAGCGTTGTGTATTGTTTAAGATGCTGTGCGGTGTGAAGAATGAATCTGGTACGAACAAAATAAGCTGGAAGAGTATTTAGACGAAAACTGGACTGCAACTTGCTATCTGAAAAATTGAATTATACGACAATACGGCCGCTTTTAGACCCTTTGTTTATTGTTACCGAATTTCAACGGGTGTGAAATATTTCAAAATAATAACATTGCGCAAGTTATTAAGTTACGCAATTATGTTGTTTTCATAACTGTTCCTGTAATTTACGTACTTACTAGTGCCCATCCCTAGTAAGTACCAAAATCTCATTTACCTAATGAGAAAATGACCAAAACATTTACAACAGTGTTCAAATACTTTGTGATGGAGAAAAGTGAAACTCTTACCAAAGCTTCCTGCTCCCAGCTCTTCTGTAAATTCTCTCCATCTCCTCCTTGAGATTCTCTGGACATAAAGACGAGTCAGCCTTGTTAAAAATCGCACATTCACCATAACAAATTAATACTTTCAGCCTTGGTTGACTCTGTAAGAAACAGCATGCCTGAAGCATTTAGGCCCGAAGATATGAGGAACGCAACCTCTGGCTCAGTCACTGGCATGACAAGTAAAATCACACACAGACGCATATTTAATCTCACCACGGTTTGTTAAAGCGGTCCGTTTAGGAGCTAAAAGATAAACTGTAAATGCAAGAATTACACTTTTAAATAGCAGACCATGACAAGGGTGGGAGCTAGCATTTCCAAACTAAATTGCTAAACCATGAAGGTACTAAATGGATTACAGCTGTGGACATTTCGTGCAGCGAGAGGTGTCCTGTGGCTCTTTAAAATGCAAAGCGTTTTAACATCCCTAAAACACTCTGGACTTAAACAATGAGTCATTAAACCATTAACAAAAAGACCTGCCATCCCAGAGATAGAGAACTAGAGCTTCTTAAAATAAATATCCATGCTTTATGATTAAGAGTACTTTGTAAGATACTAAACTACATACCGTTTTTATCGAAGAAGTCAGGACCTTCTTTCTTAAAGAGAATGCTGGCCAACTGGGCCTGAGTGGCCAAACAGTCACAGTCCTAATAACAGAATACGTTTTGAGGTTATATAAGAGCACATATATTCAATTCATATATTAAATCCACACATTTGTTTATTAAACTCACATTGAATTTCTGTATAATCTCAAATGTGGTTTTATGGGACCACTCCTCAATGTTGATCTCGGACTGCTGTTCCAGGTCCGAAGCGTTTGGTGTGCTGGTTTGACGCTTCACCTTCGAATGCTTGGGCAACTCCAGCTCCTCAAAGCTCTTAAACTCTGGGATTCTACAGAAAACCAGATGAGAAAACAGAGAATAAGATGGCATGAGGACACAAAAATGAAGAATCTTTTCGTGCAATCTTTCTATTGTCTTGAGATATACATTGATTAAGGAAACACAGAGAGTAAATGGCTGTTCATTCTTACTCGGCTTCATTGACACGTAGGAAATCAAGTTGCTCCACCACAGCGCCTGAGATCAGTGTCTAAGGAGTTTTCACAGAGAGTCATAAAGACAGATATATGGTGCAGTAATGCTATTGAATATGCTGTAAACAGCTATACATAAAAGCTAAGAGCTGACACAAGGGTTTATCATGTCTACAAAGATGCATGGCATAAAAGAGCCGCACACCTGAAGACGATCCACGTGAACTTTAACGCCACCAATGTTTCCTTTCTTAAATGATGCCAGCATGTCCAGAATGGGGTTGAATCGGCTCCCCCTAGCAAGCGAGAGATGGCATTACTTTCATTTAAAAAAAGCGAGATAATGTGGTTGAGTCTGAGATAAACTCTTACTTGATGTTGTCCTCTCTGATGAGCGCCAAGAAAAGAGGTCGTCCCGACATCTTCCAGCATTGCTTAATAAACTGCAAGGCATTCTGTAAAACACATGTAAACACAACCACACATATAAAATAACGTGAATCGGTGAGGGAACATACACACAGTCCATGTAAAAGTTTGGAAATGCTTTGTAACTTTGCAAGAGGCTGAGACTGGTGATTTATGGGAAGGATTTCTGTTCATTGACCATTTTCTGCCCTAAATTTGATTCTTTATATAGAAAGAGAGACAAAGTGCAGGACATAAAGCGAGCCCTTTTCCTGCTTCATCTGAGGGACCAGCGAGGTGTGACATCACCCATCTTACCTTTATATCATCGATCAAAAGCATGACATCCTGGGACAAGTAGAAGTCACTGAGATCGAATACGATTGGATAGCAGACTACAGTCTTCCCAAGAATACGATAAATCTGATAAGAGAAAAGACCCACACGTATATGACTGAAAGCTCTAGCCATACCACCAGGTAATAAAACAAATGCCATTCATTTTAAACACACAAACACAAAAACATGTTCACTCTTTCCATGTTTCCATGTCAGTGTGTACAAGAAAGACTAGAAACATTTTGGTCCAAGGCTAACATGATAAAATGTTTAAATATAGAGGGTTCTTTGGAGTCTCTTTCAATATTCCCAAAATGTTGTCATCCATAAATAATTTCAAATGCAGGCCGAGCATAAATAAAATGTGTTTGTAATTTTATAACACTCATATTAAGTTGTTTAAGTTCCATCACTATTTTATGCTTTATAGAGCATTTCCAGTTTTTTCAATTTCACATATGTACAGTAAACATAAAAAATGCTTCTGGACCAGAGTTGTGAACATTTTCCAAAATGGTCTCTATATGTATACTTGGTGCATAAACATACAGCGCAGAAAAAATAAGGGAATTAAGGGGATGACTTTATGTCCCTCTTGAGGTTTGATTTTGTTGAATTTCAACAGACACTGGACTACAATGGCAACAACATATCTAACTGCAGATTAAATAAAAATTTGTTATGGTCTCTTAATTTTTTTGCAGCTATCTATTTATACGTATAAATGTATTTTAAGCATCAAGTCAGTTCACTAGATCTCTGAGCCTTCTTGTCGCGCTTGTGTCTTGCTAAACAAATATTTAATCATTGTAGTAATTGTTTAACTTTAAGCCTTATGAGGATTAACAACAAAGAACAGAACTAAATGATGAGATGTTTGCATTTCCTGTCAGGAGAGATTGTGAAAACACAAAGAACAAGTTTACCTTGCAAGTGCCAATGCAACCAACAGGCCTTTCTGGTCTCCCACTTAAACCAAGTTTCTTATTTATGGCGAGGAAGCGATATGCCTGCAAAAACACAGAAATACAAGCACATGCTTAGCTACATGGGGACACGCAGTGAATTTTGACATTTTTGTACACTATAAACACAAATTTACAAGTATTTTTGGTATTATTATTACATATATCGACTAACCCACAACCTATACAGAAAACATTCAAAGCAGACAAGTCAGCATGTGCTGACACTTTTTCAGCATTAGATGGTGCTCGATTTCGCTCTGCACTCCTGCAGTTTGACATTCTCGGAATAATACTCATGGCAAAAAATACCAGAGAACAATGAGCCCCTGCTGAGAAGAAAGAACGCAACTCCTATTCATTTGCAATAGAGGAAGATAGCGGCTCATTTAGACAAAATCCTGTTGTGAAAATTAACATTTTGCAGAGAGCTTTGTGCAAACTCTTTTGCACTGTGTGGATCTCTGTACCTTGGTAAATTTGTGTGCAGAATAGCAATGAGGGGGAAGACACAACTGAATCCACATTGCCCTCCCTCTAATCGGGAGCTCAACATGCCTGACACGAAACCTGTGAATGTCACACGCGTTAAAGCCTGTATAGCACATCAAGAAGGTCCGTGAAGCCGGTGCGCTTGAAACAAACCTGTTTAATAACCAAGGTTCTGCAAAAAAAGACTTTCACACTCATATCGCCGTCAGCAGCCATACCTCATGGATCAGTAACAGCACGTCTACCTGCGAAACATACTCTTATCTGTTCTAGTGAATGCACGCTCTAGTACTTCGATTAATCAACAATGTCAAGCTAAAGAAGGCGTACAAACAAACATCCTCAGTATAGCTTCTTTCTAAAGCCACAATTCGCACAGAGCTTAGAAGACAAAGCCCGACACATTTCACGCTAATACTGTGAACCATCAAAACCACTGAGTGATCGCATAAAGTTGCTGAATCTATTTACCTAGGATTTAAAAATATGTTTGTGGCCAGCTTTTGGACTGATGCTGTCTTTTATCGTACATCATTGTTTTGCTCTTATGGATCGCTGGCACACAATGCACGAATAGAGAAATGAATTTAAACCTATATGATCTCATCAATCCATAAAACATTGATTTCAAACACTACTTTGTGCCATTTATTACGAAAGGTGAGTGGTGAGAGTAACGGCGCTGTCGGGCAGCTGATGTAAATGAAAGCAGGCAGCGCTATGCAGAGAGCACCAGCTGCCTCTAATAGGTCAGCCACTGAATAAGCATCCTTACAGAGAATTACACAGGCATACTCAGCAAACTAACACACTCTCTAATGCACGCTCTGTTTGGAGTTAGCATACACATGTACATGCACAGAACTGCCCGAAGAGAGAGCAGAATCTAAGAACAAAATACTGTTCTGGGTTTATTATTTCAAACAGCAGTACATGGCACGTTTCAGTCACAAATCCACCCACTCACACACCCACGGACCGAAGATCAAACATGTGAATAATCTCCCTAACACGCACGAACACAGCAAGCACATGAAAACCATTTGCTAAATATAATAAATATAGTCTATTATAATGAAGTGTTGATGTAGCTCACAATTGTGTTTAAGATTGTGGATGAGAACTAGAGGTCTTCTCGGTCCAAAGATCTTTACCCAACCCGAAATGACGCGAATCATATTTACCAGAACCTGATGTGCATTAGTTATAATTTTTTAAATAAAGACCCGACCCGAGACTGACCCAATAAAGTTAGACCCGAGTCAGACCCGACCCAGCGTAATTTTTTTCCAACTGGACTTAACCCGAATGTAAAAGTCTTCAAAGTTTGTCTTTCCTCAGCCCCGCACAACAGTTAACCATCGGAGGAAGGCTACAGAAACAAATCCCAGTGGCCTGGTAACCAGCTCCATTTATTTTTATTTTATTTATGCATTAGCCTATATTTTGTGTTATTGTGATTTCAGAATTTGTCTTTCAGTTGCAACCGGTGGATTTGAAAAACTAAAAAGGGCAATAAAAATGAAATTGATAGGGCAATAAATCGTTGCTCCTGCTGTTGCAATTGGCAACAATAAAAAACTCAGGATAAAGACGCAAAACAGTACAAAGATGCAATTTAATCCAGTTTTCTTGATTGACAGATCTAACTCAACGTAAATTAGCCTACCATCCAGCCACGTGATGTCGCAAGCGGGGGGTTGGCAACTGAACGCACACACGCACTGTTTATGTTCGGGTAGTCTCGGGTCTATTCAGAAAAAACGTATTTATTTTAAATTAGCCGAGATCCGAAGGCACTTATATTATACCCGACCCGTGTCCGAGGCACCCGTGAATCTTTTAGATCCGAACCCGCTCGGGTTAGACCTTGGGTTTTTGGTTCTAAGTGGACCCCTGAAGTGAGAACAGATTGGTCAGTAAATAGACATACTTTGGGCAGATATGGTGTCAACACTGACATGGTATCAATATGCATTTATATTTTACTAACAAGTTCACTAATGATATTTATATACAGTGCTTAACAAATGTACCTGTCGTAATCAAGAGAAAAGATAGAAAAATTTTGTTATTACTAAGACAAATAACAAACAACTGAATCGTCTTTATTCAAGTTTTTATACCCACATTTGAGCCGGCATATTAAACTTCTCTCAGAAGTCAGAAATTAATCAAGCGTAACATTCAACCATTAAACAGAATTTTTCTAGCAAGGACTGTAATACATAACTGTAATTGGACATCTGAATAATAAATAATAAAGTGCATATAAAACATGAAAATTGAAAATTCATGGATAACAGCATTAATTATATTTTAGCATTAGAAAAACTAATGCGACTAAAGAGCTTATACATGCGCGTTACAGAAACATAAAAATTATTTTGATAATCACCAGTACTGTTATTTTAGGACAGCTGTGGCAGAAACGTTACAATAAATATCCAGTGTATGAAATTTAGCGGCGTCTAGCGTTGGGGTTGTGAATTGCAACAAATTGCTCACTCCCCCCTCCCTTTCGCAGCACTACGGTGGCTGACAAAGCACTAAGATGTTGTCACGTTTTCGCTTCTTTGCCGAAGGAGATATGGTATTTACGAAACATGCTCTGTAGAGCATTTTGTCCATTAAGGGCCACTGTAGAAACAACATGGTGAATTCCATGCAAGGAGGCAAGCGGTGTATGTAGAAAGAAATAGCTCATTCTGAGCTAATAAAAACATAACGCTTCATTATGTAAGGTCTTTATACACCTCTGAAGACATAGTTATGTCAATTATATTGCATTTCTGTCAATAGATCCACATTAAACCTTTAGGTTGTGTAATACATTTGTTAAGCACTGTATATCACAGACATCAAGTCTATTTATGCCATATTTTGTCATACTAATTCAAATCAATTATTCTATTGAGGTTCAATCGCATAGAAAAATAATCCAGTAGTTTAGTGACTGACATGAGTAATGTGCTGGCCGGTCCAGGCTGAGTGACAGCTTGATAAACGAGCAATCGTTTAATGGACTGACTGTCACAGCCATTGATCAGTCCCTGAAAGATTTGCTTGTTGTTTGATTGATTGATCAGTTGAATATCCAGACATACAGTACCTTCACTAGTTCTTTCTGGGGCCATATCTGAATGGGCTCCACCTGCTGCGGGGTCTGAGTTTGGATGCCGTAGGTGTTGAGGAAGACCTGCAGTCTAAAACACAAGAGCAAGACAGAGATTATAGGAACATTACAGCGAAAATGATTATTTCTTAACACTCTGAAGCCAACAGAGGTCACAAGCCTTGATAGTATGTGTTTGATGTTTCATCATTTGACAGGATTTCAACTTTTCTATTCTCGTTGTAGGCTTCTTTATGCTTCAGAACAATCATCATGTTTGCCTGACAAGATCAGTATCTTCTTTTGTGTTGAGTAAATGGTGACACAATTTCAATTTTGGGATGAACCACCCCTTCAAACTATAATATTTAAGGGACGTTGTTTCAGCTTTCTGGGAAGGTTAAAAGGAACTTGTTGCTTTAAATGATAGCGTTGAAGGTGGTTGAATGAAAGTCTTGATAAAGGTTTGTGGTGTAGATGAGAGGAGAGGTGGGTTAAGTGGTGGGGTGAACAATGTGAAATGAACTGAAGAGTGCGACTGGCTGGGACCAGCTGGCCATATGACCTCTTTAACCTCCTACACACACCAGAAAAGCCTTAAATGAGAGCGCTGATAGATGAAGGCTACTGTATAGATCAGCCCAACAATTAGTGTGCACAAATCAATTAGACCAGAATAGAGGAAGAAAAAGAAACGGAGACGTGAGAAATGTATTTACCTCTGACTCTCTGCTATCAGGGCCACGTGGATGACCACATCATTCTCAATGGGACCCTGTGGGAAGCAAGAAAGAAGACCTATTGGAAAAATTGTGGTTTCAATGGAGAGGACTCAAAAGCAAGGTCACAGAGTGGAAAATCCATTGTCTGCAAGTTCACAAAATGAAGACACAAAGACTTTAACAATAAAAGAAAGTCAGTGGTGTTTGAACATTCAGTATCTGGGAATTGCATTGGGTTGCAGAAAGTAACAGGGGGAAAACAAGCTTCATTGACCACATGTACACGAATATCATTTTCGTATTAAAGAGATACTGTAGTTCATCCAATGAATGAAAAATGTATTACCCATATGTCTTTTAAAACCTGTATATGACTTTTTCATCTGTGGAACACAACAGAAGATATTTTGAGTGGTTATGTATCCATACAATGAAGGTCAATGTTGTTTGGTGACCAGCATTCAATCTTATTTTATATTCTGCAGACGTAAGAAAGTCATACATGAGGGTGAGTAAATAACACATTTTCTACTTTAAGTAGAAAACGTACTACTTTAAAGATCCCGTGTGTAATTTTTTGGAGGATTTATTGACAGAAATGCATAATAATATACATAACTATGTCTTCAGAGGTGTATAAAGCTTATGTAATGAAGCGTTATGTTTTGATTATCTAAGAATGAGCCATTTTTATCCACATACCCCAGGGGTCCCCTTGCATGGAATTCGCCATGTTGTTTCTACTCTAGCCCTAAACAGACAAACTGCTCTTACATAAATATGTTATCTCCTTCGGCAAATCGAAAAAAGCGAAAACGTGACAACATCTTAGTCCTGTGTCAGCCACCGTGGTGCTTCGAAAGGGAGGGGTGGAGTTAGCCGTTGGCTGCAATTGGTGACCTCACCGCTAGATGCCGCTACATTTTATACACCTCTAAGATCTAAATTAAATATCGTGAATATTGGCTTAATGTGATATGCAAGTAAGGTTTGTGTGTATGCATGGTGCTTATATACTAATAATATGAATATTATTAGTATATATAACAGTTAGAATATTGATTAACACCGAAATATTTTGCATGTAAAAACATTTAGTGGAGGGAGGGATGGAAAGAGATTGAGCAGACAAGGGAGACGGTGGATCACAGCCCCGATTCTTTATGCTAGCCCATTACAGCTGTTTGAGCGGGCTGATGTAGAGTCATTTCTCTGAGATAATGAGACGGTGATTGCTGAAGGTTTAGGTTGGGTTATATCAATCAGTGGCTAAAGCCCTCAACATACACACAGAGGTCACACCCCACACTCCCAGCTTCCATTAAACCATCAACAGCCTGCACACTTCAAAACCCAGCGCATTTTAATCTGCAATATATCAATATATTACGATATGTAAATGACACACCTGTTTGGCGAAAATGCACTTGAAAACATCAAATGTCAAGAAAGACAAATCTATCAGTCAGAGGACATAGATGGTAAATGTATGTAATGCAGGCCGTTTGTCTCAGTGTTTTTGTTTGCTTCCCCTGAAACAGCGGAGATAAGTGCTTGGTGCACAGGGCAAATCACAAGCATCGAGTTAAATAACATATTGGCGCTGCCATTTGGCATTTTGTGGGGGCATCAGGGTGAGTCATCGCAAGAGTTGATCAACAGACTCTAGACTGCTATTTTGCTCTGTAAGAAAGCTGCTGAGGAGGCCGCCATTTTGTTCAGGAGGACGGAAGCAGCTTAAAGTCACCCATGTGGGAACGTTGTGAATCTCAGGTTTAACTTAATAGGTGCACACGTCTTAAAAAGTGTAGTATATAGTTTAAAAAGCCACACATGAACGGCAGATCGAAACAATTGAGAGTGAGAAAAACCTTAAAGGGTAAGCATGTCATCCACGTGCCACTAGCGAAACGAAGAAGCTGCGAAAACTATAATTGTTTTTAAATTGTTTCCCCAAACACGCTGACGGCCGTTTTGTCTCGCACTGGTTAAGACAGAAGTTAATGATGTTTTGGACCTTTCAATCAAACAAAGTAATGTTGAAGATACCACACATGTTATTGTTTACATTGTTCAGGAAATCCCAATGGGGGATGTTGACACAATCATGTCTACGCAGTCAAGTTTTTATTCCTGTACATTTAAATTAAGCTCTATTGTCAGCATTGCCTGCCGTTGATTACCACAGAAAATGACTTGAACCTGAATAAAAAACAAATGTGTGTTAGATATGGGCCCGCTTTCTCAGACAAGGCTTAGCTTAAGCGAGGACTATGCCTTATTTGAATAAAGATATTTATGTCGCTTTTATGAACATGCCTTAGAAGAATACATTACTGGTGTGCATCTCGAGACAAAACAATGGCACTGATATATTTTAAGATATTTCTGGGTAAATTATAAGACAGGTCACACATTCATTTTAGTCTGGGACTAGCCTTAAGCCTTGTCCGCGAAACCGGGCCATGGAAACATAAGGAGCAACTGATGCATATTCGCCCCATTTACTGTCATTAAAAGTGCAAACTGTCAAGGCATTTCCTGATTTTCCAAATATCAAATAGAGTATTTGAAAGCATATTCGAAATGAATATTTTAAAAGAAACAAAAACACTCAAAAACATTCTTAACTTGCTACAGTATAAAAGAATGTTAACTGGAGGTGAGTAATAGAAGATGGTAAATAAAACCCAGCAAAACTGCTAGCTGTACTAGCAGGAGTCCCTCTGTGGTCTGCAAACTCCTGCAGTCTCTCCGTCTGTACCATACAGTACCATCAGACAATAAACTATCAACAGCTCAATAGGACTGATGTTGATAAGAAGTGCTCTTCATTATTGTCTCGGTTTTCAATTACTCAAATGATCTCTCTATAATATGTGGTTCCAAAAGCCCCATGGGTCTTATTTGAAGGTGAGTCAACTGTCAATATTCACATCTTATAACAAATCCACGTTCCAATGCAACTTGAGTAGCATTAATAATTTAACACTCCAACATCTGTCAAAAAATTCAAAGAATTGAGATGAATTCTCTAGCAATTTTTCTGCAAGTTCTTTAGGAATGACAAAGAAGCAGATTGGTCCTACAAATAGTATTGAATGTTATTGCACCATTGGAGTGAACAACTATGTTCATATATACCATATTATTTGTGTTAAGGGATAGTACGGTTTAAATTTGGGATGGCAATTGAGCAACTTTCAGAATTTCCCAAATTAAACATATTAAAGGGACATTTCACCGCAAAATAAAAATGCTGTCATCGTTTACTCACCCTCGAGTTGTTGCAAATCTGTATACAATTCTTTGTTCTGATGAACACAGAGAAATTTTATTTAAAAGAATGCTTGTAACCTAACAGTTCTTGGTTGACATTGACTACATTAGTAGGAAAAATTACAAAGCTAGTCAAAAGTGCACCAGAACTGTTTATAAATAAACAACTTCATTTACACAGAATATAGCAGCTATGACCCCAGGGGAACGGTAAACTTAACAAACACAACACTTGCACCGACACTGGTCATGTGGAATTCTTTTCAACCTCACATAAGCCCTTTCCCCCAAAATCCACTCTTGTGATAAATCAATGCAAACTTAATCGACTGCCTCTTGCAGATGAATAGAGACATCTGGCAGATGCCGGATAACACATTCTCATTTCAGTTAGCTAGTCAAATGCTCTTCCGCCAAAAGGCAAAACCATTAACTGATATGAACTGCTGCTTTTATAAACATCTCATGCTCCTTTAAGTCTCAACATTTTGAGAATTTGTTGTGTTGATGCAGTGAGATTGTTCTAGGCATTAAACCCGGGAGCTGGCGGGTTTAGAAACCGTTAGCATTTTAGGTTGATAAAGCACCCAGTCAGGCTGAGAGATGAGGAGAAAAAGTGATGATATTCAAAAACACTTTACAAGCAGAATGGAAAAAGTGCTTACTTTTAGACTTCATTCCACATCTTATTATGGAGTGAGGGGGCTCCCTATGCAACAGCTCAAGTCTGACCACAACCACCTTAAAGAAATTGAAAAGGTTGGGGATTGGACTTTGGAGAAGGTGGGAGCGTAATTGTGAACAAAGGCTTGCTGCGAATTCGATACACATCACCCCTCTCCGGACGGACCACATATTAGATCTAGCCGGCAATCCTTATGACAAGGAGAAAAAAATCGATTTATATTAAACCGAGGTAGGTGAAAGCCTCTGGAGTTGGTTGTCAGTGGTGTTGTACGCGTGATGTAGTTCTCATAAAGATGCAGCGTGTGGAGTGAGAGAAGATAAACAGGCTTATTACTGAGAACAGTAGATCTGCACTGCAGGAGAACCTGAGTGTTTTCGGACAATTAATACACAATACCTCTGTCCAAAATAAGTTTGAGTTACAGTATGAGTGAAGCGGACGGAGGGATTCTGTTCCCATGTGTGTGCGAACAACAGTGGTACCCATTCACTTCTATTGTATGGACACAAAACCAATGCAAGTCAATGGAGCAACAGTCCAACAGTCTTTAAAAGATCTTCTTTTGTATTGTGTGGAAGAAAGAAAGCCATACAGGTTTGAAATTACATTTACATTTTTGGGTGAACTATCCCTTTAAGGAATCAATTGGTTTACGTCTTAACGTGTCTGCTATTCATATGGGTCAAAAGGGAACCAACTGATTTGGATTTTCTGGTCTGTCCACAGGTCCATTAGTCTGGTCTTGACTTTGACGACTTCAACACTACCAAGTTTTTATTTTAGGAGTAAACGACAACGCAGCAAATTAAGTACTTAAGGCATCACTGGCCTCTCCTCCTGGTACTCTGTGAAGAACTGCAGGAGGATAACAGCATCTTTTCAGTAAACACAGGCCATTTGGCAGTGTGCGGGTGGATGTAATCGGGGATGATCATGCCTTAAACAGCAACATTACACACAGAAACGCACCGGCCACACAGAAAACCACAGGGAATTTTTATGCACAGATGTCACCTGCTCTAAACCAATATGAGAACTAAAGCAGTTTCTGAGCGAGAGAAAAAGCAGGCCATATACAACCAACAGATTAGTATATAAATGATAAAAAATGTATGATTCAAGTATAGTTATAGCTCAGGATGGGTGTTAAAAAAGCCACAAAAGTACAAATGAAAGCCTCTGTTCATTATCCATAAACCCAAAAAATGTTTCAGCCTCAGACTCTTCTCTAGCCCCATAATCATAACTCGAATACTAGAAAAATAAATCACAAATATTTATCAAGAAACAATAAAGAAAGGTGTAAGCTCAATACAATAACATTCTTACAGTCAAAGGTGTTAAGGTGAGAGAGCGAGACTGAATTTTATTATAAAGTCTGGAGGTATAATAACTGATTGAGTGACACATGAGGGATATCTTACAATATTCATCCCCTTTGCTGGCTGTCAGAGATCAACTTCCAATACATCAGTCAGACTTGTGAGAAATGACTTTCAGCGGCATCAACAAATATGTTACTGCAAAGTCATGAGCATGCAATCCCTTCACTGTCTGCTCAAACGCTCTGCCTCCTTTCTCTCTCTTTAATATGTTCAACTTGTCATCACTCTCTCGCTTTCTCCTGCACTCTGAAGTGCTTTGTTTGTGCCTCTCACAATGGAGGTGGACAACTGGGGTGCTTTTGGAATTCCTAGAGTGTGTGTAGTGTGACGGCCATTGGAAATTTTCCATTAACCTTTACAGGGCTCAGTGAACACATGCTCTCTCTCACTCTCTCTCTCTCTCTCTCTCTCTCTCACACACACACACACACACACACACACTCTCGTTTGAGGATATATTATTAAGGATCTAACACACACAACTATTTTCATTAGAACAGAGCTGCACCAATACTTCATTCTCCACCGATACCGATAATCGATTATTGCATTTTCCTGTCTTCTTTTGATTGACCGGATATATCGGCCCTGATCATCGCCTGTTTTTAAACTATCAGCCGATAGCTGATTGTGTGAAACATTGCTTTCATCGACCGATATCGACTATTGTCGATATATCGTTGCATCTTGAATTTTCATACTCACTATGCCCCAAAACTGACCTGATCACAATTCACACAAATCTGTTGACATTATTTGAAGCAAGTAGTAAAGTAGTAGATTCAAAGCAAAATTGTTTGGTTTTGCCTCATTTCGGTGCAATTCAAATGGACATCACTTTATTAAATGTCCTCACTTCATGTTCGGTTGCTTCGTACTCCGTCAGAGAGAGAATCTACATTGCTTTTTGTCATGTGTCTAGTAACACAATGTTTCATGTCATCGTACACAGACCCTGTGACATCTAAATACATGTCACATGCCATATGGCCCCTGATCTTACTGCCAGTAATGTCTTTATTTGTAGTGCGTGTTCTCAGTCCTTCAGGGTGTTTCTGATGTGACTCAGCCTAGAAAGACAGGAGATTTCATGTAGAACCAGTTAAAGGCGCTCGGCGTCCAATCCCAACAGTCCTGTACTCAAACCCTGAACAATCACTTCATATAACAAGTATCGCAGCAAGAACTTCTCTTTTCATAGTAAAACATACAGCCAACAGAAGCAAGGGGACTGTGTTGGAATACATTTGTCTTAATGCACCAATTTAAATATGAATCAAAGTACTAAAGCTACAGCAAAAAGGCCTCATCTCCCAAACACATGCATGTGAGCGAGAGAAAGGTTTCTGAAGCTGTTCGCAGTGTTTAAAAGGCAAAGAGATGTGACTGCTTTCTGCACCTTGGCTGCTCTGCTGAACAATCGCTTCTAAATTTAAACGGAGCTCCATCTGTGCTTTGTTGAAACAGGGAACATCCATCAATCAGGAGAAAAGGCCTGTCTAATCTCTACACAAGGACATGGTTCAGCATGAAGATCTGCCCGCACAATGGAAAGAAAGTATGGGAGACTTTAAAAGAACAGAAGAAGCTAGAAGTATTTGCTCACTCGCATGTTGTTCTTAATCTGCTGTTACTTTTACATAGAACAGAAAAAGAGAATTTGAAAGAATCTGAAGTCAATCGTTTGCCACATGACGGTTCAAAGTTTCAAGCAGTTGTATAGTTTAATTGAATGCCTTCAGGAGCTTCAGAAACTTTGTCTGCATAAAAGAAAAACATCTGTATTCTTCTAGTTTAACAGCAAAAATTGATTTAAGAGACTTTATGAGTCTGGCATTCTCTTTCAATCATGTACCGCATGAGTACTCACATAATGATGCTCAAAGACAGGCCGTTATATTTCAACAAACTTCGGCTGACACTTTACATTGCTACATCAGACAAAAACACACGTGCAAACACACACTATGCTAACAAACAGCAGCCAAAGCCACGTGCCCTTCAGTCATTGCACCCTTGATGCAAAACCGAAAAGACAAGCGTGCAGCGCATTATTGCGCAATAAGCAGTGCCCTTCTTTAGAGCAGCAGGGCTCCTTCCAGCGTCCCAAACAGCACTCATGAATAATGAACGGCATGACGCTCAAAACCTTTCATTACATCCTCATGAGGTAGACTTGCACTTAAATGACTATATTGGTGAAATGGCATTAGTGAACTGATAGATACAATTTTTATGGACATACAGTATCTTGCTAGCAATATAAAATTGAGCATCGTACATATCTCAACAATTCTAATGGACTTTTAAGGATTTACAAGCAATATTTTTGTAATAGTTAAAGTAAAATAAAAATATCAATGCTTTTAAATGTTATTTAGTGTGAAAACATGTAAGCATGATCACCTTTAAAGCTTTTATCGCATTTTTGAGCAAATATATAAATAGATAGTATCATAAAAAGGAACATACATCTTTTCCAGCTCTCTCGGCCAGCCTTAATACTAGCCTCTCCTTTTATATTTAATGCAAATGAATCTGTGTATAGTACAACAGCAGCATCTTATCAGGAACTGACATTCCTAACGCTTCCAACCCCGTCCCATACCCCAATACAATTTCCATATTCAGTCTAGCTCTACATTATCTATAATAACTATAATTTAGGAAGACAAGCAGCTTCCTGGCAGGTACAAAAATCACACGACAACTCAAATCTAACAGAACTGGAGTAAAACTACAATAAGCAGATGCTATATTAAAGAAATTCTGCAAACTGGGACAGAAGAGAGAGATCTGTGGCAGCTGCAGAACAGCAGGAGTTTGTAGGTTTCTCTTATCAAGAACACTGTGGACTTCCTTTGAAAGCTAACAGATCTGCAAAGAAAAAAATCAACTGTGGGGGTTTGGACTAGTGTTGATATGGAGATGGAAGGACTTCGGCTAATCCCCTCTGCAAATAATAAATGTGGCTTTGAGACAGATTAAAAAACAGCACAGGCCTTCCGTTCATACGCAGCATTGCTTGATACATTTTAGCATTCGTGTAGTTGACGGAGAGTTGCACAACGCAGCTTACCAGATTGGAGTATCGCATACTGACGTTCCTCTGATCCTGCCGTGGCACATAGCGATGGATGGGATCGATGTCTTTTGGGCTGATCAAATCGTCCACTGAACACGGCAAACACAGTACAGGGGTTAAAGAACAGTCTGTTCGGCAGTTCCCATAAGTTTACAAGCAGACTCTTTAAAATGTGTGGCAGAACCCGTTCATTTTCAACCAGCATTTTTCAAGCTATTTGATTGAAACAAGCCATTTCCACAGAATACTAATGTCTGCCAGTCTGGCTTTTACCGCAGTGCATATGCTGCCCACAATATTAATCAATGCGGATGTGCGATAACATTGTTGAACACATTAGGAGCGACTAGTTAAAAGCGAGACTTCAAAGACCAAAATATATAGATAAATAATATGTAAAATATATAAAATAAATAAAAGAATATCTACAGTATGTAAACACTTTTAGTGTGTGTCTGTGTAATTTGAAGCAGCCCTGACCCCTGAGCTAAGCAGGCGTGCATGGAGATGGATCTGATACTCACCCAGCAGCTTAGCGATGTTATAGAGAGCCTGTCCCCAGAGGAACAGCATGCCATCGCTGCCCGAGTTGCTGGGGAAACGCTTCTGGCTGCCATGCTTTTTCTGTTCAGCCCTCCACAAAGTCGGCCGGAACGTAATAGTATTTAGGGATAACAGCGTGGCCTGTGGAGGATCAAATTAGATTCGATTTGATGGTGTCTTGTGTATATGTTTGAAATGGTTTTGTGGTGTGGGGTATATTTTATAAGTCACTACTACAGTTAGTCACTAAAATCAATATTATTGAGTGGAATCACATAAGAAAACGTTTCAAAAAGCATCCCAAAATCGAAAGAAAAATCTCCCAATCTAATTCAGGAGGCAGAAGAGAGCCATCATATGTCTTTCTGAGGCTCACAGCAAGCACATGAAATCAGATGAACTGGTTAACTTGGTTATTGTGTTTGTACTTCTGAAAAGCGGCGATCTTAAGGACTGTCAGACAGCGTGAGAGCTGTTTTTGTCTGTCTGCAGGGAACAGACCTCTTCTGGTCTGTTTAAATAATGAGCATTGCTGCTGTTGTGCACTTGAGTGAGACCCGTCTGAAGAAATCACACGCAGTGAGGAGAAGATGAATGCGGAAGGACCACTTTAATAAAGAGTAATGGGAAAATAACAGTCATTGGCAGGGGCTGGAGGATACTGGCTGACATACAGGGTCCATCACAACATGAAAAGCTCTGACAGTCCGAAGAGATGTTCTTGCATGTGCGTGTCCACATCTTACCCTCAAAAGACTGGAAAATAACGGCTTCAAGCAGTTCCTGGTACTCTTTGACTTGAGCATGATTTCCTCTAAAAACACCTGAATAAAAAGGTAGGAAAGGAAAGTTAAAGAAAACGACATTGCAACTACAGCACATACACTGCTCCAGTGCTCTTAGAGATTTACACAAATCATATAAAAAACATGCAGTAAATATCCATCTCTTACCGTCAATCATCATATGGATGAAGAAAATAGGAAACTCGCACTCGATCCCGTCAAAGAGCTGAAAAGATTGCAGGACAGTGAATTAGACCGTATGCATCTGGAGTCTTTACATTAACATGCATGTATTTAAAGAACATGCAATTCAAGAACACGACCGTTGTTGCCAACTTCCAAGTGGTACGTAGTCACCACCAATATTCCCACTGACTGACAAACCGTATATTCGAGTTCAAGGACTGTGCCTAACATGCATATAGACAGAGTAATGCTTAATTCCTTCACTCCTTTTATTGTGTTGAACTACAGCTGTCGTCAGTGTTTTTGTTTGGCAATGGCAGCAAGTATGTGTTGAAATATAAAATTGGAGACTGAATTCTGTCGATTTTAGCACTAAACTACACAACTAGATGATATTTTAAACTCCTTATGTAGCCGAATCTGTGCTGCTTTGTATTGGCCTCCTCCAGTTTTCCCTTTGTTCTGCCTCCAGCTAATGCCGTGACGAAAACGTGAGGTTTTTTTAGACTTTAGACTCCTCTAACATTTATTTTAGTCAAGGACTAGTCTTACGCCTGGGAATGCCACTCCATAAAGTTTACAATTTAACACCACAATTATAATGATAAAGATACAGAGGAACAGTATCATAGGCCCTTTTCACATTACGTCACGCATCTTCCGTTCTGCTGCGAAGCAGTGTATCGTTCCTTCCGCTAGCGCCTCAGAATGGAGTTTACCAAGTCCATTGCACAGCTGCCACAAATACGGCTAGATGATGTACAACATCTTGCAGACAAATGTTCGCTTATGACAAGATCAAAGCTAGATAAAGGATACAAATACTTTGTCGAGCAGTACCTGTTTGATTATGAAGGTAAGTGTTTTGTTTTGTTTTTGTGTTAGCGAAGGTGCTATGATAAGTACTTGAATAAGTGTTACGTCACTGTTGTTAAGTTCCAGCGCGACGGCAAAACAGAAGTACTTATTGTTTGTCGCAAAACGGATGTAATGATACACTACTTTGCGAGAAGGCGGAAGTTAAATGACGTCATTGTGAAGAGGGTCTATAGAGGTCACTTTCAGACCACTTCAGCTAGAACATTGATAGTCAGAATTTATTTGAATTCAATCAATAAGTCAATCAAAATTACAGTTATTTTTGTAGTTATTGTTCTTGAATGGGCCTTAATGCATGACACTTGTCCCGACTGGTCCATTAAGATCCATGGAAGCATTCTGTCTAGAATTGTTAGTGTGCACACTACAGATTAAGAGCCTGGTTTACTATGAAGGTAAAAATGATCAGTGTAAATTCCATTATGGCTGCTAAATTGACGTCTGGCAAAACGACATTTTTAATGATTAGTAAATCATGAGTTTCACATAAGCCCCAATTTGACTTGGTTATCCATTACCCGGAGCCAAATGCACAAACATAAAATGAAAGCCCTTATATCCATTGAGAGGAAATGCCAGACAACCTCTGTTTTCCATTTACGACAGTTAAGGAAAACAGAAAACAATTATGTTGAAATAAAGTATCAGTATAGCAGCCAAGCAGAAACTCCATTAAAAAGCCATAGTGCTCCATCTCCCTTTCCCCAGAGCTGGGTCATGAATCACTTGGGTTTGAAATTAAAATCAACTCAGATGTAGAGATGGTTTGTGAGTGTGAAAAAGCAATGATTAATTCAAATTATGTGACTGCAGCTCCTTTCATCGCATTCATATGAAAACATAAACAACGTTTAAGTGCTAGCTGAAGCTCTGTGAAAACATTGAAAGCATTTCATCACGAGCGGATATATAAAATTAAGGCTACATGTGTAGGCAGGTTGTGTACTAAGGGTGTAATCCATCAGAAGCATTTGTATTAATAATATCCCACCAAACGAGTAAGGATTAGCCCAAACAATTTTGTGTGGGCCTATTCATGCCCGTATTACTTTTTGATGTCGTTTTATATAACACAATCACACTGCATTTCAGCAACCCACTATTCAAGTCGCAATTAAAACTTCTGTAAGTCTACAAGCTTTCGCATTCCCGGTATTCAGATCATGAAACATTCTTAATACAATTCCACGATGCTCTTTTCATCGCTGCCAATTATACGACAACCTGAATTCAAATGATCTCTCTTTAGAAACCGAAATCCTGTGAGCTGCTTAAGAGCTACAAAACGTAAACCACACTTTGATGGCTGATGGGGAACAGAATGTCTCTCCACCTTTCCCAAATGTAATTAAGACTTCTCTATCTCCGCTGGCAATCTCAGCAGACAATCACTGTGGCATTAGGAGATAAGAGCGAGAGATTAGAGTGTAATGAAATAAAGGCTGTTAATTGGACTGGTCTCGCATCATTGGCATATCTCACATAAGACGTATCAGGACAAAAATGGGGCTACTTGCAGCCGTCTTTTCAAAGTTATGAGAAAATAACTAAATGAATCTACTCTCTAACTAAAGGGATCTAAACAAAATCGAATCTAATTTAAAGGACCATTTTTCACGACTAAGCAGTCTTAAATTCTTAACACTGGATTTAATGTAGGCGTGTCCGCCTAATCGGAGTAAAAACTGACAACATTTAATATTATACCAACCTGAAGAAACACAGCGAGTATTAAAGATAACGAGTGAAATCGATATATTCTCCGATTAAACTCGTTATTTTGGTTTGTTTTTCAAACAAAAAGTATTCTCGTCAATAAAAAAAAAAAAAATTTGAACGGATGGACCATTAAACGATGTCTTTAGTACTTTTGTGGACATTGACAACAACTGTAACCATGATAGCTATGAGGAGGCCTTGAAATCTCTCGGATGTCCCTTAAATATCTTTATTTGTGTTCCGAAGACACCGTGAGGTCTTGAAACATGTTGACGAGTAAAAAAATAACACAATTTTGAGGTGAACTTTTCCGTTAAATAAACAATTTGTTGAATGGGTGCTGTAGTTTGGTCGCATTTAAAGAAACCTTATGGTACATTGACATTAGGGTTGTTCCGATTGACGATACTATCGTATATCGACGATCCCCAGACCTATCGGCAATAGCTGATTCCCTAAACGATAGTTGGCTGTTTGCCAATATATGTTGCATATCAATATTACAAGCGCGCTTTGCGCATTTCTTCATGCAAGAGAGCTTGCAATGCATGCGGCTTTAGGAAGTGCTATGCGCGCATGAGTTGTTCCCGTTTGGCAATCAAGTAATAACAGCGCATGCGGGCATCAATGACGAATTTGGATGAATGATATTGACTTATAGCAATAGTTTACTTTCTCTCGTTTAAAAAGTGGTAAGTAACCATGGTGCAAACTGCACTGAACTTAAACTCCGACAGAATACTAATTCTATCTGACTATAGAGAATATCGCCCAACACTAATTGACATCTAGCGGTTGAGCTTCGTATCGCAGTCTAAATTCAAAATATTGGAAAAACAAGTTTAGCCAAGAAATGGTTCTTCTCGGTTTCTTTTGATTGTTATCAGAAATAATCTACAGGCACTCTATTTGTGAATCTGTACCGGAAATTAACTGCAGCCCACGAACGCGCGCATGCGCGGTAACGTTTGTTTATGTCGTCACTTTGAAACCGTCTATAGTGCTAAATGTAGCATATTTTGACTGCAAAACTAATTGCAAACCTTTAATGATATTTCCTCAAATTTAAGGACATGAAAAACAGTCAAGCGATCTTACATTTTTTATCAGGCATGTATTAACAGCTCATGTGAGTATTTGTCTCCTCTTTCTTTTTTCCTGTTATATGTGGGCTTGTGTACTGTGGGAGGTCAGCTCCTGCAGCTGATGTGATGATTTGCTGTGGGTTAAATATCCCCTTTCAGATTTCCGAATCAGACGCAGCATGTTCCCTGGCTAATTCTGGAGTTAATATCCTCTCAGTTCAAACCCAATGAAATGGGATTTACTTTACCCACAGCACTCGCATTCTCCTGAGAAACAGATAAGTAAATCTGCACCAGATTAAAAGATGCATATAAAGAGTGCCATTTATTAGATCAGTTGCTAACCTACATAGCAAAATATGTTTTTTAAAATGATAGGGCTAAACCTAAGGCTAGCCATTACTTATCCCAAATAAATGCGCCTGATGAAAGCTCTATTCATTTTACCCTTCGTTCTGTTCCTTTCATTCAATTTTTCCACCTTGTGATATGCTCATAATCACACTAACCTTCATCTCTGCAGGTTTGTAGTGCCTGCGGTTCTTGTCCTCATTGGCTGTTCTGTAGCCGTCCCTTAAGAAGCGCTTGAAGCCGTACTTGCCCTTCAGCTTGCGGACTATCTTGTCCAGAGTCTGGGAATACAGTGCATCATCATCCACGGCGAAAGCTGGGTAGCTGATACAGGGCAGAAGGGCAGAATCCGTGTTCTACGTGAGAAAACAGTGCTCGCGTTAGACACCGAGTTACTCACTGGTCCTCTATTAAACTTGTCTTCCATCAAGATATATGAAGGGAACAGGGGTTAAGTGACCACATTCTTTCTGAGAATGGTCATTTTTTCAACATTAGCCTCTGAAGCATTAATAACACATTAGTCGGAGACATCAATAGGCTTTAATACATGATATTCATAAGCCTGTACACTTTAATCCATGAAATCAAACAGCTTCACCTCCTCTCTCAACTTACAAAGGAGGAACGTTTCAGTATAATGCACTCCTTCAATTTGGTCTAATTAAAGTATTTTACCTGTTCTTTTGCTAAAACCACTTCGTTCTCCATTTGAATTACCAAAGAATGAGGCCTGTGCATTTCTAATGCACATGGCAAAGGACGGAATTCTGCGGGTTGATGGATGCAGCACATTTTCTGTTATAGCTTTTCTTTCAAATGCCATTAAAGGGGTTATATCACAAGAAATTATGTTTTTTCGCTTGTGATAAATGTACTAAGAAAATGTATTACATTACATAGTTTCAGTAATAATGAACTATTGGTTGAGAGTGATAATTAGTAAAATGTCAGGCACCCCATGGAAACATTTGTGGTAGTGTCCAAAAAAAAACATAAAATGCAACTTTTTCAGTGTATGAAACCCATATTAACATTATGCTGTATGCAGAGGAAAGTGTTAACATTATGTAGGGGGGGGATATAAAAAGACAGACAAGACCCATTTAATAAGGATCAGCGGTTTGTTTATATACAGTTGGCAACAAAACTCACATGGGAGCGAGACTCTCTTGGCAGAAGAGAGCACAGAGTCTGTCTGTTTCTGTTATGAGCATCCAGATCCACAAAAATGACTGACCAGGAGCATCCCTGCAGGGCACAGGTAAACAAACATCATAAATCAAACATTACAGTTGTCATCTTGCCACCACTTGTCTTGATGGGTGGAATTCAACCGTGCCTGTTACAGGTGATAATGAGGTTGAAGGTATTTTCACAAAGTTGGTGATATAATGGATTTGTTTTGACCTTTCGATTTCTAAACTGAACCATAACATCTTAAAGTCAGTCATGCATGCCTCAAGTGTTATAAAATCAAATCAGACCCCTTTTGACAAAAACACGGATACTAAAATTCATCACATTTTTATGACCTCAGGGCCTGTGTGTGTTCTATTACCAGGTGCACCAGGCTAAACAACAACTGCCACATATACAATTCCCACTTTCTGTCTGAGACACATCGACTGACAATATCCAGCTTGAACATTTCCAAAAAAAAGTGTAAAAAGAATGTGAAAACAAAACAAAGAACAATAGCTAGAACAAAAACAGCTTTCTGTAAGCGCACAATGTAGCACCTGACAGTCTTCAATACGTTTTTCACACTTGCTCGGTGTTACGAAACAATTGTTATATTTTCAGTGGCTGCTTCCCAGTCATCAAGGGCCATCCAATCAGAACAAGCCATTGCCTCACTGTTTACTGAGCATTCACCTCACACGTCTACATTTAAACTGAAAGCACAATTTCTATTTCACTTGTTCCATGTGTCTAGGCCGATTATCCAGCGAGCTCTACTGTGTGGCACATTTAGCTTATCTAGTGAAGCTCACAAAGAAGCTAAATGCCTATACATGTTTCTGAACCAATAATTTACATGCTGGGAATGACTGTAATAGGAGGCGTGTCAGTGACATGGAGACTCAGAATAAATGTGTTATCATCATCCAACTGAGATGAGATGACTTAAGCTGACCGTAAAGACACTTTACTTCTCTAAACTATGTAAATCGAAGCATATTTACTTAAATTTGATACACGTACGCAAAACTAAATTCAAATGTGATAAAAGGGGTGATATGACACGGCTAAAACGAATATTATCATTTGTTTTAGATGTAATGCAATGTGTATACACAATTTAAGGTTAAAAAAAACGCACACGTTTTTCCACATACCGTGCATGTTTGTATCTCCTCTTTGCCCCGCCTCTCTGAAACGCGCAGATTTTTTACAAAGCTCAACGCTCTGAAAAGCGAGGTGTGCTATGATTGGCCAGTTAACCAGTGCTTAGTGATTGGTCGAATACTGCAAGCGCGTGACGGAAATGTATCGCATCTTACCATATTTGGAACATCAGGTTCCAAAGCAATTGTACTGACAGGTACGCCCATCTTACTTGCGTAAACATTTGGGCGGTCTTAGTCAACTCATACCACGAACTGACATAGATTTGTGGGGCTGTTGTTACACGAGGCGTTTTAGGCAGTTATGGGTGAGCATTCGCATTTAGATAAAATGCATCTTGTTACAGACACAGACACACCAAAGACACAGAAAAACACATGTTCGCACCATATGACCCCTTTAACATAAAATAAAAACATGGCCATTAATAGCAAGTTACCCCCGGCTTTACTGCTATGAAAGGTTTCAGCAGCAACAACAAACAAACTTTTTTTATACAATTAATATACAATAAAATATTAGTACAAATAAATATTGAAATAAATTAAATATAAAATAAATTGTTATATTTTAACCCAACACAGACCGGAAGTTAACTTCGAGTCAGGTGCGTGTCCGATGAAAATTTGAAAAAAATTAAACAACGCTGGTCCAGAAGCACCTGTTTTAGTTTTCAATACACAAATATCAAAACAAAATACAACCAACAATATATATATTGTTATATATAAACACTCCTGGCTTATTGTTTACATCTTGCAAAATAGTCTACAACACCTTCTACTTATCCACTAGATATTGAATATGGCCACAGATATTTCTCAGAGATTTAACATTAGCTAAAATAGCCAAACCGTTTAATAATTTCAAAATGATACTTCTGCTTTATTTAAAACTGGAAACTGAACAATACATGGGTGTAAACATCCACCTGCTTTGTTTCAATGCTAATAGTGGTCTGACAGCTCGCGTTGAAGAGAAACACACATGAAAGCGCGGCGTCTACGGTCCACGCTGAGAGTTAGTTGAGGAAATGGAGCATGAGAGGCATCATTAATAACATAACCCATGTGATGACACAGCACGCCTTCCATCCGACTGAGAGAAACATGGCAGAGGCAGCCATTTGAGTCCTGCATTAATTCATACCAACACTCTCTACTGGAATAACTTCCATAAAGTCAGTTCAGACACACCGCATCACTTTTCCTGATAATGATAAAACACAAAGAGCCACATTAGACAGTGAGAGCCCAACTTAGCAAAGGTCAAAAGATAACAAAACTGTGATGTGACTGTACAAATCACCACAGCATTTTTCTACACCATCAATTTGCTAAAGAACTGAAAAAGAACCAAGATGACCAATGCATTTAACATTCAAGGTACTGAAGAGCTAAGTTTGCGAAAATTGGGTCGTGGGGGGAGGGGTTACTTCTTCCAAACGGATGCGCTTAGAGGATATTATCACTTTCCAGTCCATTACCAAATATAATGGATGCGGCCCACTGCCATCTTGACTTTCCCTCAACACCAAAACAAATTAATCCCACTAATGACTGTTCCAAAAGAAAAGAGCTGCAAAATCAGACAAAAGATGATGTGTCCACCATCCATCAAAGTTGGAAATCTGACAAAATGGGTCACTCAAACACTATCTAACCCAATAATCTTGATCACTTTGTTTTTGCTCCCGCATGCCATTAACAAATTTATGCAAGGAATTAGATCAATTTTCGAGAAAACACACTTTCTATTTCAGACTCCAGTAGTTATTACGAAGATAAAGAGAGCTGTTAGAACATTGTGTGCCCTGGGTGTGCTGAACTACTAATAATCTTAATTTTTTGACACGATTCTTCAAAAGGCATCAAATATAAGGAGATAAAGATCTGTAATTAACGGACTGTGTCCACCAAGGCGCATCTGCCGGCGTACGCCTTGTTTTTTCAATTGTTTCCAATGGAAACATGGCAGGGGGGTTTTTTGCCCTCGAAAAAGCGCCTCGGTGGACACAGGGGCTAAAGGAACAAAAAATTTACTTTGGCAGTCATTACACATTTTTTTTTGGTGGCATGAAAATAGCAGCTTGAACAAGTGTGCAAAATATCCTTTTGTGTTCCATAGAAAAAAGAAAAGAAAGCAGGGGCTGGATTTACAAAACATTATAAAGAAGAAATAACTGCCACAAAATAAAAAAGTTAGGGATATTTTGTATTCCCGAAAAAACTTCTGAATAATGTAAGCAGTTCTTACTTTTTTTCTCAAGATTGATTTACAAAGCATATATCATTTTTATTTTTCTGAAAAAAAAAGTAGTGCTTAAAGTCCCAGTGAAATAAAAAATGACAATTTTTATTTTTTCATGAAATATTGCAGCGTTTATAGTAAATAGCTAATCAATGTGGGTTATTTTCTTTTTAAAATTAATGTACTCCTGTATCTTCAGTTAAAATCTGAAAATGTACTTTCTACATTATATCTATCCATCCAAATGACGTAAACTTGACGGCTTGGCCGGAGCATCCGTTAACTCCTCCCCTTCAACTGTCAGTCTGCTGCCAGTTTCCTTTCAAAATCAAAACAACAGCTGTTTTTACACATCCAATCAATTTGCAGTAAAAACCCAAGCCACGCCCTGTAATTTTCTCCTTTGAAATTACTTTTCACTCAGAAAAATACGGAAGTAAAAACGATCGCAACTTCCGGTTCACCGGGACTTTAAGAAAACATGATAAAATGGACCATTCTTACAAACGTCCTATTATTTATCTTAAGAACAATGTTATATTTTATCTTAATAACAGTTTTGTGAATCTGGCCCCAGATTTCGAACAACATGAGGTTAAGAAAACTAACTTTGTATTGCATAGGTGAACGTGAACTATTACTTTAAGAAGTTTAATATCACATATATGAGGAGGATATAAGCAGTACCTGATTTCCAAACAAGTTGAACCCATTGATGGCTTCCAGAGCTGCTTTGGCCAACCCCACTGAGCTACAAGAGAACAGATCAGATTTTTAAGAGAAATTAATATTGAACTTGCTATTTGAGAACTTTTCGGGAACGTACACCGAACTCTCATTAAATAAATTCATTTCCAAGTGCCAATACCAAGAGCTGTTTTCATACATGAAAGACTCCTTTGAGGTTAAACAAAGCTAATAATTTCTGTCATTTTTGCTTCTTTAGCCACTCACTCTTGTGAAGAATGCGATTAAAGTACTCGATTAGAGCAAGGTGCGCTGAGCAATAAAAATGTGCCCAATTGCTTTCAGTGTGGAAAAATCAATAGTGAAATTGCAGAAAAACTAAAAGGCAATTGGGTAATTCGAAATTGAAAGGAACACGATAGAATCCAGCTCTGCCCCTTACTGACCAAAGCATCGCCTATGAGCGCAATCCAGCAACACAGGGTTTTTGAGGCACTATTGATTTTCTGCCTGGACAGACAGCAAACCTGCCCAGCACAAGACATGTTAGTAAAAGTTGACAATGTTGTTGACAAGGCATGTTGCTTTTAGACTAAGGCAGGTAAAGCTGAAATTGCAAAAATGGATAAAGAATATTGGGGAAAATATATGTTACATCAGGTTACAATAAAGTACATTTACACTCTGCTGTTGAAGACCCGGAGGCTGCCAATGTACTTTTAAATCTCTAGTATTCCAGTTGTAATTACATTTGAATTTCATAAACAGAAATGCTTTTGATAAGAGCCTGAATCGTCATGAAATCCTGACAGTCTTTTGGAGTTCTGTGACTTTTCTCAAAAATCTGGCACGAGTTCAGAATCTAAAAGTGATGACTATCAAAGAGCGAAATGACTTCCATTTTCTTTGTGTTGCTTCAGAGTACACTTGATTTAAACCTCATGCAGCAAACATTAATCACACATTTTGCTCTGAGAGTGCACGCAGCCCCATTCACAGCACCTCAGGGAAATGCTTTCCTCAGTATTTTTTGGACTGTATACACACATAAACAACTAAGTCAAACATTTACATGAAACATAACAACTGGAATAAATGTGACGCTTAATAAACACATAAAAAAGGTTCAAATTTAAAGGCAGGGTGGGTGATCTTGTCCAGAAAAAAAATGGTCATGTTGGTTGGATATCTCTTTACATCCTGATAGCAATCAAAAAGTCTAATGGTCAAATAATATTTTTATAAATATATATCGTCTGTTAATGGCGTAGGACCAAAAAACGTTCCCCCAATCAAAACGGAGACAGCTCCGGCAGGCAAAGGGTCTGAAAGACGATACCATGGTTTCCCTCTTTCTTTTGGACAGGTATGTACATGCTTCGAGAATAATTTAATGGATTTAGTTTGTAATTCGTTACGTGGATTTACGAAATACATTCATGTGGTTGGAGGAGGCGTGGCTTTGGACGGCGAATTGCATAGATGGTGGGATTATAATTTCAGTGCTAGCTAGAAATTAGCACCTTTCCAAATCAACCACCCCACCTTTACTAAAATGCTCAACCCTGCACGTTTTAAGAAAGATAGTTTGGATAATAGGTATAATTTAGGGGTCATTTCATATATTTATGTTCTTTAATAAATCTAATTGTATACTAGTAACAATTCCATCTTTTGAAAGTTGAGTTCATTTTGGTCTAAGTTACCAATATTACACCAATTTCCTGCACGTGTGTATGTAATAGCGTCTTCTTCAGCAAGTGTTCTGCTGAAACTAATTATTTCATCAAACTGTTAGTTAGACATTTAAAACAAGTCTCTGAGGTTAAAAGTTTATTATATGATGTGTTTTTCTACCTATATATTATCTATATTTCAAATTTTTCCAATGTTGCTTGCTTTCCTGTAACAAACAGTCTGATGTCAGCTCTCTAAAAGATGTAATTCCCAGACTGATGACTCACTAAATGAATTGTCATAAAACGTTTCAAAATCTAAGATTAATTTTCCTAATGTTAAACATTATTTTATGCAGTTAAAGCAAAGTGCACAAGTCAATAGTCTAATTGGCCTTCAGTACGGATGTTGTGCTTGGCAAAGATAAGGAACCAGTGATGGAGAGAATTATTATTGAGCTTGGTTAAAAGAGAGAGGTAACGTGAGTGTTCCAGTCACTGTCTATTGACTTGCACTTCTAAAAAGGATATTGTCTGTGCCACTCCACAGTCCACACTGTCTGCACAGCACTGTAGAAAAACCTCTGCAACGGTCTGATAGGAGCTTCCCTATGCGAGTCCCCTCAGTGTTTATTCACTCATGAACTACACCAGTGGAGGTGAAATGAAGTAGCATCTTTACTGGAAGGCCATTAGAGACGCGCTCCTTGCTAGAGTCTCTTCTACATGAGTTGAGGGGTCACATATTGGGTGCTGTGTCCTATTAAGTGTAGGGGAAATTGGGGCTAGTTGTCACACAAAAATGTCACAGAGACTATAAATCTCGATAACCATAAAGTTTTGTGTCCAATTACCCAACATTACTTTAAATGTGTTTTATATTGGGGTGTGTTGTCACAAAAGGTCAATGTGATGAGAGTTAATCTGACCATTTCTTTTTCTTGTGCAATTATGGTCAAAATGTAGCTATTTAATACACAAAAAGGCCTTTAAAACTAAACTTGTAAAAGTATGACAACTAACCCACAGTGTTCTCTACTGTATATGCAAACACAAATGGTATATTAACAAGTGCATCACCCTCAGCATGACCCCCGGCAGAGCAGATCCATTTACTTTTTAATGTGCATATGAAAGTGACCTATTTGTCAGTTATGGTGACCCATAACCAAAATGTGACCTCTGCATTTAACCCATCCAGTGAGTAGTGAACACAAGTTGGGAACACACCCACCCGGAGCAGTGGGCAGCTATCACTGCAGCTCGGAGAGCAAACAGGGTTAGGTGGCACGTCAGTCGCTACCTGCTGGCCCTGAGAATTGAACTGGTGACCTTCTGGTTACAAGTCCGTATTTATGATTTATTTATTTCATATTCTCCCACTCATTGCGTGCCACATGGAGTTCTGGAGAAAACACCTTTTAAAGAATCACATAAACTTGGTAATGATCCATTTACCACTAATAAAAATGTTTTACGATGTCACGACTAGTAGTCAGCAATTATTATGCTTTAAATTAATATCTCCATCTTTCTCAATAATAACTATTTTATTTACAATTTTTATCACTAACATTTGCTGCCTACTAACTGTTACACAATAACAGGCTATAATATTATTGTGTTTCTGTAGCTTTATGTTATATAGAAAAATTAATAGTATTATTGTTTTTCTGGTAGAGCGTTATGTAAGCAAAGGTTGTGGGTTTAAATCCCAGGAAACATCCATACTGATCAAATGTACAGCTTGAATTCACTGCAAGTCTGCCAAATGTGTAAAGGTACTCTAATATAATATTCCTCTCTCTCCACTTTCATTACCATATAGATTTAGAAAAACTAAATCCGTTATAATTGATCTTTTGGCAGCTCCATTTAATGACTGAATGAATTACTGAAAAGTAATAGGATGTGATGTCACTTCTCACCTGGAATGCAGTTCTGTGCTTCCATTGTTATATTTGCTTCCCTGCTCCCACATGCCAAAGTCTGGCACACGATACGCCCTCTCCACACAGAACACCAGGTTCTGGATGAACGATACCTACAAATACAAACATTGGCAAAGAAATGCATCACACTTTCCACCCAGACCTCCATCTCTTCTGCTTGCTGTGCAGACATCAGCGCACCTCAAATAATGCAGATCTGCTTTGAAAAGTAGGTTTGTTCTAAAAGTTTTTCTAGGCCATGAGTGTTTTACATACTGATTTTGTATTCGTCAAAACATACGAAATTTCTGAGTGATACCGATCTAATATTTAGATTATTCACAACAGAATTTAATTCGAATGAGGATCTAGAGTATAATCCAACAAAAGCAATCCATCATTTCTGTGGGTGGTGCTGGTAATGTCATAAGCCCCTTATAACTTTGGGAATTTCTGCCCATCCCCATTGTGTAATGGGGGCATAGAAAAAAAATGAAATGGGAGAATGAATGATGACTTTATGGTACATAGATGAGGAAATGTTCAAACACCCGGGGAGACCGGACTGACAGAGCTTTTAATTTAACATGAAGAGAACTGAGGACCCCTAAAGCATGTTAAAATGGGCCAGTAAGGAAGGTAGGAAAGAGACAAAATGCAGTGGGGAAAACTGAGGAGAGAGGGATGGCTCAAGTACTTTTTAAGGCCCGAAATAAAATGATTAATGTGACGAGCTTTATGGTATCTTAATGAATACCGCTGGCCCGGGGTGGCAATATTTTCTTTTCTGTTCCTTTGCTAAGCTTCAGCGAGTGAGAAGAGAGCAGAAGAGCAACTATTCTTTTCTGTGGATAAAGATGGATTGTCACAGCCGCTTGTGTTTGCTGGATAAGGCGTTTTGGTTAATCATTTTACAGTGACTGCTGGAGCGGCCCGCCGTCTATCTCGGTGACAAAGTCTTTCTAATTATAGATTTAAACAATGACATTTCTTAATGGGCAAATGACTCATATGCCAAATATACCACATGAGTTTTTAAAAGCCTTAAGTTTTGAAAATGTTTCAAATTACACGCATACAACTGCTAAATGGCTCTTCAGTTGGTAGTTTCATAAACTGTATACAGTACATCTATTTTACCCTAAAAAATATTTTTATTATTTTGATTTTGTCGAATTTTTGATGAATTTTTATCGCATCAAAATCGTAAAATTAAACTGCATTAAGATACTTCCAATATACTGCTAAATGGGTAACGAAATTGCCAACCCGTATGAAATACACATAATAAAACAGGTATAATTATGGTATGAATATTATGGTATGAATTTTACTTTACACGTTGAGAATTTAGACCCATTTGTGAAAAATATCAAAAAGCTTTCAGGCTGGTTAACACAAACAGGCAAAAAATCTGGCAAAAGCACTAGAAACAATAAACTGCCAATGATGGGTAAGATTCACTTTAAACTGTCAATTTCTCCCGTATTTGTTCTGCTGTTCATTAATAAATGGATGTAATGGCCCACTGATTTCATGACTGTGCTTTTTTTAATTGCATTACACAGCCGGCTAGACACCGTTTAGACACGTCAATTAAGCCTCTTTTGCAAATAACTAAATCCCTCATAAAACGTACGACAATTGTTTAAGCTTTGAATAAGGCTCAGCTACTGTATTAAGGTGATATTGTCTTTTACTTAAACAAAGTAACTGTTAACTGTAATTGCCTAAAAATGCACATTTTAAGAGGAGAAGTGTTTTCTAAAGATTAGCCCAATGTGGCTGAATAAATAAAAGTTGCAATTGTTCAACAGACAGTGGTTTAACAGAAGAGAGTTAAGTAAATCCCCCTGCGTGAGTGCAGCGAGAATAAAAGTTTAAATTAATGAAGTCCACAAACCACACAAGAGGCAGTTATGAAATAAGAGAGTGTGTTTAAACAACTACAGTATTACTCTCAACTCAACTCAACTTTATTTATATAGCGCTTTTTACAATTTTCATTGTTACAAAGCAGCTGTACATGAGACGCATTGAATACAAGAAAAACAACTAAAGTCATATACCTGTAAAAACAAGAAAAAGGTGAAAACAACAAAAGACAGACATACAAATGCTCCACACACACAATATGCACACTACACACATTGACATAGACGCACACACGCAAACACACTCGCACACACGAACAGTGAAAGCACACATTTGAGATAAAGGAGAGAGAACCACAGGTCAAATATTAAACGGACTATAAATTCTTATATGCAATATTAATTATGTCTAACTTCTAAATTCTAAAGCAGCCCCCCCCGGCCAGGCAAATAGTGCAAAACAATATGCAAACGGTGGCGAGGAACCCAAAACTCCAATGGAGAAAAAAAATTTTTTTACATCAACTGTTACCACATCTCACCCTCTCTGTATACGTTTTACGGTATAGCTTGGTCACTGTCCGCTTTGAAGCTTTTAAAAGACAGTTTCCTGCAATAGTATCAACCAAACATTTTACACAAGCTGTTGTGTAAGTCATCTTAAATAAAAAAAAAGCATTTTTTTTGGTAAAAAAAGCAGAAGTTGGCATGGGGCTTCTGCCCCGAACTATTTTAACTCGGCTGTACTTTTTTACTTACAGTAATGTACAAAACAGCTAAATATCACAATAGGGATGAGCAAAGTGGACTAAGATCAAGCCCCTTAGAAAACGAGAGAGGATCCAGTGGCTATGGAAAACATTTGGGTGAATCAACATCATCTTACAGTTTTCCTAAAGCTCTAAATATGTTATCTCTAGATCAGATGTAGCGCATGGTGCCAGCAATGCTAGGGACACTGGTTTGACCCCATGGAGTTCACATATTCATTAAATGCATCATTTGAATGTACTGCATCTCGATAAATGTATACATACAAACACAACCATCATAAGTAAGATGTCCCATGTTAGGCATTTTGTCCCCCTGCCTTTGACTTGGTCAGTGGAATATTTCTGTTACACTTTTCTTTATGAAGTTGCTTTGGAACAATATGTGTTGTAAAAAACACCAAGCAAATAAATTAGGGTGTCTGATAAATGATATTCAATGATTACAATATTTGTGTTCCTTGGTATTTACAATTGTTCCTGTATATAGCAAGATATCACATCTCCCAGCACTTCCATATACTTGTATTTTCCATACAAAATAGTTAATGTCATGCAGCCGTACCTCATCTGTATTGTAGATGATTTGAAGGCCAGAACATATCATTTCTACCAGGTACAGTAAAAACAGAGACAACGCATCAATCTGTTTAAATAAAACAAGGAAACATATGAAAGAACAACATTTAGCTAGTTTACAATCAGTAACTTAGGAAAATTGGGTAATTGGGGAAAAGTTGTATGAAATTTATGATTATTTCTACTGATTACAGGATGAGAAATGCAGCAGTTTTTACCTGTAGGTGATTGTATTCTTTATAGGGAAAAACTTCATCGCCAGTATGCACGTTAAATATTGAATGGAGGCACGTGGACGGGCTTGGATCCTGCTTGAATTTCTCCACCTATGAGAAAATGAGAGAGAGAGAGAAAAGACACATGGAATAGTTCATGAAAGATGCATCTCTCTCTTCATATTACCAATGCATCTACTGCTTCAATATTTATCAAATGCTTACTAAGGTATGAGAGCTGAAAAAAGAAGCACATTCCTGAAGTTCATGCCATACTTTTACGGTCCAATGATCATGTGTCAGTGGACTATTTTGATAATGCATAATAAATGTTTAAAACATTTTCAATAAAATATAGTTTAGCAGACATGGGACTACAACAGCAAGAGCACTGTTATACTCATTCAGGATGAGTTATTTCTCAGGTATGAGTTGCTTTGCTGGACACATACTGTAATACACGCTTTCTGATACTATAAGACTCAGCAATGCCGGGTTTAACTATTGTGACAGACTACTTATGGGTGAACTATCACTTTAGGGCAACTATCAAAATGCCCCCCCTGCAATATTTAGATTCTAATAAGTTATAACAATTTATAACAAAAATAATAATATGTAATGTAGACATACAATGCTATACTGTACATCAAAAGATAGTACGGCTAACACAGCGATCTGATCTCAACACAAAGTCAGTCTGGGGGATTATATGAAGAAACAGAAAAACTGTATTGCTTTGAAGATAGGCTGTTCATCTTGTTGCTTCTTAGAGATGCCGCCCGGATTTAAGCTGTTGCTGTTTTTTCTATCTGCTCATGTAATCTCAAAGTGACTCAATCTGCGTGGGCCGAACTGTCTGTTGTAGTAATCCTTCTTTAAACAGAATTCTCACTTGGTTACATTAGTGAATGCAAAATGATGCATGGAATCTATACTGATAATATAGTCAGGCAAGACGATGGTGTGTCGTTTATTGGTGACTGCCCTGAAGATCTACTGCAACATTTATCGTATACTGAAAATTAATTTGATGTTATTATATTCTAAATAAACATTAAGCTATTTTAAAATCAATAGATGTCACGTTTTTACAAATGTGAAATCATGATGCAAATTTTCTCTTTAAAAACCAGGGGCCTATTCTTAAAACAAAATACAGTACAAGAATGTTCTTAAGAGGAATTACAGGAAGTTCGTAAGAATGTTCCTTCTTAAGATCATCTTTATTTTTTTCATTAAAATAAAGTGACATATGCTTTGCAAATCAGTCTTGTGAAACAAATGTAAAAACTGTCTAAAGAAGTGTTTTCGGAAATACAAAACATTTCTAACTTTTTGTATTTAAGAAACAAATCTGTCAGTTAAGAAGAATTTCTTCTTAAGAATGTTTTCGTGAATCCGGCCCCAGATTGTTATTGAAACATAATGTACCAGATTCAATTAAAAGGTAAAAAACAGAAAGAAACAAACAAATTTTACACCGAACAGATGCAGCACATAAAAAGATTAGGCTGCACTGCAGAGGACAGGTAAGACTTCTACACTGCCTCACCACCAAAAACCTATCAGCTACCCGGCTGATGTGACTGCTGGAGGGTTTTATTTTCCAGATGTCAAGAATCAGGTCGCAATATAAATTAAATTATTTAGTGTGGCACAAAAATGAAACAAAACACAAATAAGAAAAAATATGATAGTAAAACATGGAGATGTAAAACCATATACAGGAGGTGGATTATTTCTGTGTTAATACAAGTGTTACAAATTTAAACAAGACACCGGATTGGATTTATGGGATACAGGGTTCAAAAACACACAAAGGACTCTCAAGGATTTGTAGAATCTTCCATATAATAATACCATCTCTTCCAAAACCCTGGAGACACTGGTGCTACCATTTCTCTAACTCCAAGGTCAACAGGTACAATATAACAAACAACACGTGCTTTCCTGTAGCTCAGTGGTTAGAGCATGGCGCCAACACGCCAAGGTGGTGGGTTCGATCCCAGGGTATTGCACTTACTTAGAAACAAAAATGTATAGGATAAGGCAATGTAAGTCCTAAAATCAATAAGCACATGCCTAAGAATAACAGTTATCTACAGAATATAGTTATCTATACTGCTGTCTAAAGGCAAAGCGCAGTAACTACACATTTGGTCAAAATTTAGTTAGGGTCTATAACAGGCTTTGTGACATCCACTCTGTCTTGTCACAAAGTCTCCTGGTTCAATCGTATCCCGTTTCTGAGAAACGAGAGTTAAAATTGCAGTAACTACAAAACCCAAGCTAATACCAAGGCAAACCGCAGTAAGTGACGTTACTGCGTTCTGGTTTTGTTTTCGCGGCTTTGACACTGCAGATACTGCCTTGGTAGCCGTAACCATCACACAGAACCAACAAGCCAACCAGCTAGTCTAACATGGCAAAATCCCGCAGTCAAATGATGGTTGAACTCGCGTTAAAACACAAACATCCAAAAACGGGTAAGGAAGATTTACAATTGCGTTGATGTTCGTCGATTCGGACATCTTTCAGGCAGATAATCCAATTGTAGTGACAAGGGTTACTCCCTTAAAAGTTTGCTGGCTCTGGTAAAGTAATTGTTAAGCACAATTAGCTAACAATAGCTGCGCCTCCACAGCAAAGTGACAACCCGACGTGGACCCACCCGGCATCAACAGAAGTAGCTCTCAATCCAACTTTCTTCTTCTTCTTCTTGTTTAATGACGAATACCTCCTCAGGAGCATTATCACCACAAACTCCAGGCTACTGGATGTCAAATAAATTTACATAGGCGATGAGTCTGAATATTGAAATCAATCCGCCTGTGTTTGCGATCCACAATTTGCAAACCACATTAGATCACATGATTGAGACAGAATAAGTCAGCGGTTGCATCCATCTTTTAATTATGATTATAGATTTTATTTCATAATCAGTAAATATAACACAGCTGATTAGTTTAATTAGAGTCCTGTCAGATTTGTTATATAGTCATTATCTGCTTTTCAACTGTCAGAGTACATCTTGCCAATCAGTTTTTTGGATTTCACAGATAGCTATGAATCAGAATGAGAAAAACTTTGTGGTTAAAGGAGCATTGTGATAAGATGACTCTTTATCTTGAAGCTTACTTTTGAGCAATTTTAACATTCCCAACGAGCAAACATGAATACAATTATTAAAGTTTTTTAAAATAATTAACATGTAGTAAGAAACACAAGAAGAAAGCTGGATGAACACATTTAGTTTGTTGGTACTGCACTTTGCTTTTGCAATAGTGTTTTAGTTGTGTAGGGTCATCCAAAGGCAGAGTGCAGTATCTGCATTTTGGTGGTCAAATGTCACATCAGTGGTCATGGTTTTTATCTATAATTTTTTTTTCCTAATAAGGCATTACATAAATCCATTAACACAACACATTTGACTGGCTGGTGTAAAAACTTTAAAGGCATTATTCTCAGTTTCAGTGTTTGCATAGTTACTGCACTTTGCCTTTGTAGGGTAGTATAGAATAGCAGTTATCTATTAGTCATATACATATTACAAACCTACAGAGAGACCTGCACACATCACAAAACTGTGTCGACCTTTCCCACTGACCGCATCACACTCGGGCCCCCCCCAGCATATTTTAAGTGTTATAAATAAATGGCCCATTTTTTTCACTTTTTCCTCCCCTCTTTCGGGTGAGGCATCCTTCTGTCCCAGATACAATGTTTTTTTTCACACAGATGTATAACAAGCCAGACACAGCTGTACGATTCACCCAAATAGACAAACAAATGGGTCCAAATCCATTTCTGCACAAAGCTAATGTTGATGGAAAGAGCGATAAAGACACCTGCGAGACAAGGTTGACATTTGAAACATCTGTTGGTCATTGCTGCCTGTAAAATTAAACCAATAAAAATGGAAAGCACAGAGCAGTGAGTTTCCTTCAGTCAAACAGAGACTTTATATGAGTAATTTATTAAGAATGTCTTCGTGGCTACCTTTATTATACCCATCAAATTCTATGCAACAGAGTTTACGAGAGATGCGTACTTGTGTGTTGTGCATGCACTAAAAAAACATTTAATGCTGGAATAAGGTTTGAAGTAATAACCAAAACATATAAGAAGTATAATCTGAGGGGTTCAGACTTTTCCACTTTGTTGTTTCCTTTTATCCGTTTGTGACATATTTTTTGCACTGTGTGATATGCTTTTGATATGTGATGTGTGCGGCAGTAAACACGTCTGTTAAATATACCTGGGGAACTGATGTTATGAACAGTGGCGGCGTCTTGCGAGTTTATTAAAGAATAAAACTATGTTCTTTGTGAATGCCATAGACGCATGTTAATGAACACTGCACTGTGTAATTAACTGTATAAATGAGGCATTATGATTAAGACACAGAAAAGCTTTCTTGCAAATCGGGTCTTTGGGGTCAGAAATAAATGAAATGGAATAATTTCAAAAGGCGTAATTGCTCAGGTTTGCGTTGAGAGAACAGTTAGCTTCAGAGCAACGGGCCATAGAGAAAAAAACTGAATTAATGTGCGTTTGGGAAAATGAGACAACACTTAATATTAGTAAAGTCTTTGAAGTAACAGTGATCAGCATATCACAAATAATGACGACTAAATGCATTCAATATTCTAAACAAGGCATTTATTAAGATAAAAAGCACCCAAACTCCTGGAATAATCCAAACAAGGCACCAAGAAACACACTTAAAACATGCTGTAAACAGTTTTCTATGAGCAGAGCCAATTCAAATTTTCACCAATCATACAAAAAATCCAAAACATACCACAGTAACCATTAATACATCATGGTATTTACGTAGTATTTATTTGAAATATTACATTAAACATGGTAATATGCTACAATCGTGATTTTTTTTATGTGTAATATGGTAACAGCACAGTCGCAGCACAGTCGTCTTTTAAGTACCTTCAAGTATTGTGAAAATATTTTGCTGTATTAATATAGTAATCAATATATTGTTTATCAAAATATCATGGTAACACCATAACAACAGTACCATGGTACTACTTTTTTGTAAGGAAAGTGTTTTGTACTCCTCTTCAGTATGTACAGAACTTTACATTTCTATTTAGTTGATGATGCAAAACATAACCAGCTGGTTCAAACAGGAAGCCCAACATCTCAGTAAATGATCACAGCCAGGCTGGGCGGTTCGCCATGGGAACATTGTCAAAACCCTAATTGCAGCAACATCCGAATGTTAAAACCACAGAAAAGCCCAGCTGGCAGCTGCCCAAATTCAACCCACAGAAAGCCTTTTTAAATAATGCCCAGTAGATTGGCATTCACTTTACACAAAGCACACACAGAGTAGGAAAAAACCTACTCTTCACTGCTGTACGCCTATAACTTTCCAGTGCAAAAATCGATTGCTGTGCAAAGCCTTATCACAGCCAGTATGGACAAAGAGTTTGCTCAAGAAATGGATGTACTGATAAAATGCAAAGTACACCCCAAGCCGCTTAGGATAATAGATTGTGCCAACATACATAAATATGAAATGAAAATGTACACAACCTTAGACCTATATTCACAGCACAAACTAAATGCCAGATGTACCAACAGAGAGAGGACAAAATGTTTTGTTGAAGTCAATGCGAGATGATACAACCACAGATTCAGGGATCTCAGATGGAGGGCCACGCAGCATATCTAGAGACGGTGTCCAAGAAATCCCAAGTGTAGGTTCAGAAACGGACTGTTAGCAGGTACACGCCAGAAGAAATACAAAAGAAAGCCTCACAGCATGTAAAGAGCTCTTCTTGACATTAAGTGTAAACCTCAGAACTGTAGTGCTGCTTGACTAAAAGAGTGGAGGGTTAGAGGGAGTCTAAAAAGGTAGAACGTTGATGGTGTACAATCACTTTGAAAGCCAATCTATAGTGTATTGGAAATCTGTGGAGCTACATATGGAAATTAATAAAATAGCAATATCACTCAAAGCAACCAATGCAAACCAGTCTAGAGCTGCACAGATAACAAACTGTTCACACTTTAAATCATGGGTCTTGAATTTTGTTTGAAAGTTGTTACAAACTGTACCTTTAATAAAAGGGCCTGCTTTTACAACAGAATGCATAACATCTGCACTGATTTCTTTCGCATCCGGAGACAACCTCTACCTCCACTAGAATAGTGCCATTAACCAGGGTCAGTCATCTAGTTGAAGCCTTAATAAAAACTAAGGTTCAGGACAAGTACATTTTGAATTGTCCATCACACCGTAAAAAGAAGATGTATGATACAGAAAATCCCTTAAAATAATCAAACAATATATATTAGCAATAATACACAGAAAAGTATGTATGTGCAACAATAAAATACATAATAGCGCTAATGTAATGTCTTAACATAATATTGCTGTGACAATAAGGGTTGTTTCTATTTAAATAGTTTTCATGTTTACAAATTTAGTATAAGGAGGTCCCTGCTCCATGCATCTCTCATCTAAGGGGTCCTTGCCACGAAAACCGTTGAAGACCCCTGCTTTAAATAGTAACAGTTAGCATAATACTGTATGTCTGCAGTACTAATTGCAAATTACGCAATACAAGCTGGAGGGTTATGGTGTTGTATTTCAAGAACTACTAATAGTTCCATTGATAACCAACTGAGCCATCTACCTGCACAATTAATATGTGATGTGCATGCGGTGCGACGCAGTATATAAAGCAGTGACCAACCTTATCAGACTGACGCATATAGCAGTACATAATCCCTCGCATGCACTTAATGGCAGAGTGCTCCATTTCATGTGTACGGCCCATGTCGTCATCAATGCGCCTGTAAGTCAAACATTATATGAGTTACTGAGAAACACATTATGCTGATGTCAAGAAACGTCTTTTTTAGAGGAAAACATTTAAACAAAGGGTAAAACGGTGATATCAGGCTGATTATTTCAAAAAAATTAAGTCAAATGAAGAAGCCAGGAATAAAGAACACATCATTATCATCTAATATAGAAAAGTATGCATTTAAACCAAACATGCGCATTTTTAACACGCACAACGAAACCTCACATATTGCTCACAAATGCACGCCACCCACATATAATCCTACAGAGACAAATTGAGAGTAAGTAATGGATTTAGGCCTTGCTGTCAGATTGGAATCATCTTAATTAAACTACTCTGACAATGCTAATATGAAGAGGTGAAGACTGATGACTGCGTCTCTCTCTGATATATGCCAGCTCTCTATATTTACCCTCGCTTTCGTCCTCTAGAGGAAGAACCCTCACCAGGAGAGAGAGGAATGGAAGAAAATAACAGTTAGTCTTAGGCGTTCAACAAAGTCTCCTTCTCTGGTGCCCTACTGTAAATCGTGGCTATTTTAAGCACTTCAAATATAACCTTGACAAGGGCCCTGAGACTTTAGGTCAGAGTGAATATGAAGGGCTAGTGCCCTGCTTCTGACATAAGGGAGGTTGTGTGTGTAATCAAAATACAAAAACTAGACAAAGGCTAATACTTTACAATAAGGTTGTGTTTGTTTATATAAGTGAATGCATTAGCTAACATAAATGTACAATAACAATAGTTTGACAACATTTATTAATCTTTGTTAGTTAATGCGAATGCAATTGTTCATGTTAGCTCATGGTGCATTAACTAATGTTAACAGATACAACTTGCTTTAGTTTTAGTAAGTGCTAAAAATGATTAAGAACTAACATGAATAAATGCTGCATAAGTATCGTTTATTGTTAGTTCATGTTAATTAATCATTTAAGCATTAACAAATGTTAACAAACACAACCTTATTGCAAGTGTTTGGTTGTCTCATGGCCAGTCTTGGTTCGATTAACAGAAAACGGAATATCGATACAACAAAGCCAAAGAAAAACATGCATTAAATGCCACACAAAAAATATTTATTTGAAAGAAAGAAGTTAAAGGGATAGTTCACCCAAAAATTAAAATTCTGTCATCGTTTACTCACCCTCTTGTCATTTCTTTCTTCCACAGAACAAATAAATATATATTTTGAAGAATGTTGTAAACTGGCACCCATTCACTTGCATAGGTTTTGTGTCCATACAATAAAAGTGAATGGGTGCTGGTGCTGTTAGGTTACTAACTTTCTTTAAAATATCTTCTTTTGTGTTCTGCGTAAGAAAGAAAGTCATACAGGTTTAAAATGACAAGAGGGTGAGTAAACGATGACAGAAATTTCATTTTTGGGTGAACTCTCCCTTTAAGAAGCTGATGATTCCCCAGTTAACAATACTGAGAGTTCTGCAAAACGTTGCCCTTTATGGACAGGAATTATTCAAAAATAACCTTAAAAAATATCTGCACTTTAAAGTGGAAGCTAAATAGTCTTATTATAGTATAAAAGACAACCATCTCACAGTATAATTATAACAATAGTAATCTATAGATAGAAATAATGGTGCAGCCTATACAATAATGTATTGAAATTGTAAGATTGCAGCATAAAAACAGTGCTATATGAAGGTATAAAATCTAATCACGGTCCCCATTTTGTGCAGCAGTTTGCCATATTCTATTTGTTGTGCTTTTTGTTATTAATCTGAAAGCAATAATACCAACAGCTCCAGGTCTATCTGGAGTGCTTGGCCAGGCACCCACAGATCTCTTCAAAACATTAATTTACATTTAGCAACAGAAGAATATGAACCAGCTTAATTCTTATATTCTTAAGGTCTTAATGTTCTCAGGTTTTATGAAGACAAATCCACACATTATTGAGAGTATCTGACCTGTATGCCAAACCCAGGGCCCAGATACTGGCAGCACAGTAGAGCGAGTCTCTGACTTTAGCTTCCTTACACCCAGAACAAGTCTTTACTGGAAATAGACCAGTGGTGGGACTCTGGTAATTGAGAATGGTGCATTTCACTGGAAGAAAAAGAGAAAGACAACCCAGGGAACATGTGGTTAATTTTTATTGATGGTGTTACTGTCAAAAGCCCAAAGAGCAAGGAAATCAATGAAAGAGAAAACTTAAACACTTACCTTCCAAATCTGTTTACACATGTTTGAAACAAATGCTGATTTATATTGTCTGCATGTATAATTTATTCACAATACAGATTACTCATCTTAACTCATATGACGACAAAAAAGACAGCACATCTTTATCCATCACTGTGACCATCATGTTAAACTTGCTCTCTCTCTCTCTCCACTGTGATTTCTCTTTACTAATGCATAATCAGGCTGAATAGGGCACTTCATTTTTCATCAGTACATTATGCCAGCACAAATGAAGGGGACATTCATTCCGAGCCCTCATTTGTTATGTCGAGTTTGGGTCAATTCAAAGAGACAGAGCCAGCAGGGCTGAGGGATAAGGAGACACTGGGGGAATTAGTCAGAATATTAATATACTCTTCAGAGAAACTGCAGCCAGGATTCCTCTGACTCTCCCAGAGGAAGCCAGCATCCCAGGCAGGGCGATAAATACATCTTTATCTGATTAGACCTTGTTCTGTAACTGTGGTTGATGCTGGCTGGAAGACTGCAGTTTGAGAAATGTTTCACAGCAGAACAGGTCAGAGAACTGGGAAAGCCCGGGTCAGGTGTAAGCTGCAGAGTTTGTAAGAAACCTAAATCAAAGACAGCTACAGGAAAATGGAAATCGATGGAAACATCACATGGAATTGTTGTCTATTTATTCACTTTGCAGACATGTTCAACTAAAGTGATTTATAAATAAGGATTATACAAGCTGAAGCAATTCATCTAAGAGATGACACAATTCAAGTTGCCATATGAAACGTCAAGTACTGGAATAAAGTAAATGTAAGTCTTTCCATACAAAATGAATAGCAAAGGATACAAAATTATTTATTTAGCCAATGCTTTTTCACAAATAAAATAACATTACTGTGTATGATATAGAGGTAGATATGTGTATGCCTATAGGGTCGGAGATCAATTCATTCAGAAAAGTCTGCAGCATAGCCTGCTATTATCTGCCATTTTCCTCTGTGCGAACCTTAAATTACTAATCAAGGACATCTCATTTACAGTCATTTCACATGCGCCGTGACTCTCAGAGGCAGACGTGCATCACCTGAGCAATGCCTTTTTTCTTTAGAGAAAACAAAATTACATATTATTCACACTCAGAAAACGTCATAGCACTCTAGATGCAAATGCTTTGAAGACTGCATCTCTCTTATCATCTATCAGCATGATGCACCTCTAAAACAACCCCTGATGTCGGAGAAACAAACAGGCTGTTTACTGGGAAGGGGGGCATAATAGGGGTATCACAAAAAGAAAAAGGACAGAATAAGAGGACAGAGAAAGAAATATGCCCATTAAAAGTTAAAGCTTGTTTTCCACAACCTTAATCTTGTGGAGGCAGGGGACAGATAGCAGAACTGCATTCACTACAATCAGGCAGGAGAGGGGTAGAGAAGGAAATGAGAGGCAGTGAGGCATGATGTCATTACCACATAAATAGAAAAACACAGAAACAGAGAAAAAGACCAAAGATAAAACAGCAACAACTTTCATACAGGCAAATATAAGAAGTTCACAAAAACATGTCAGTGTGTATTTCTCAATGTAATGTGTCGCAGTCAGGGTTTGAATGCATCTCTGAGCGTTCTTAGTTTAAATGAAGTAACAGAGGATGATTGATTGTGTGATCGATCAGAGTAGCTGGTCGCATTACATTTCAGCGGAATGGAGTCTACCAAAACATTTACCACCAGAATAATGCAACGTACACCATTTATCATAGTAGGATTCTTCTTTTATGGAATGAGATAAAAAAAAGAGGTCACTCAGTCATATGCTTGACTGGAAATGAGAAACATCCTTTCTGTCACTCTTTTTGTTTGTCCTCTTGTGCTCTCACAGTATTAAAGAGGGGTGTGAACCTCTTTAAATATTTAACTCTGGTCTAAACACCCATTTTATAAAGCAGTATTTATTGCCATAGTCAAAAACAAAATGGAAAGAGGATTAGGGATGTGTGTGTGAGAGAGAGAGAGAGAGAGAGAGACAGAGAGAGATTGAGGGAGTGGGCAAGGAATGATGAGTATTGATTAAAAGAAAAATGCTCAGAGAAGCGCAGCAATGAAAAACCACACTAGCTACAAATGCATTTTGCTAACGTCTTTTTGCTTGGACTAATTGATCTGCCAGGCATTATAATTAAATGTAATGGTTTGGAGACTCTCTCATAATGAAATTATGACAACAAGATGTTTTCTAATGACAATCATTTTTTCTTGATAATAATGAAGGGGACACAAACTTTTGTAGATAGATAAACTTTGTTCGGGTAAGCCAGGAATCACTAGGAATAGGAGTGTATATATAGTGACACTTTTATATTCTTATTTCTAATTTAAGTAAAAAAATGGCCAAGGAACATCTCAGAAACCTTCTCAAGAAAACATCTTTTTAGGATTTGAAGCAACTAGCCTGGCAAATTTACGGAATAGCCCTGTCATTGTATCAACCCTGTCAACATAGGTTTTATTTTTATGTGGACTGGTTATAACATCCTGTGTGCCAATAGTTTTATAATTTGCATAAAGCCAGTCAATCAGGTCGCAAAGCCAATTTTAGTCAACGCCAACTACTTTTGCATTATGCATCAGTCAGTGAATGAACTGTGGGCAGACCATAGTCTCAGCATCCATTTGATGAATGGTAAATTCCTCATTAAAGGTCATAATTCAAGTTGTTGGGAGATGTTTTTCCACAATTCAAAGGTACCATGACATTCAATCTCCAGACCGACCATCATTGTTAAGCCTATGTAAAAACATCCCTATACAAGAGTTTGTCTTTGTACAGAGGTGAACTAGAGGTCGTCAGAAAATATTTAACCCATGAGATCATCAAAATCACATTCAGGAAATTAATTCTCACCTGCGTTATAGTAGCGGTCAAGTTTCTCCCAAAGAGGCTCATCCTCCCGATGCAGTATGGATAGCTTAAGGGGTTCATAGATGGAGCCTAATAACAGAGAGCACAGATATAAATATTAAAGAACAACTAAATCTTGATTCTCATATTATCACATCAGGATATGATGTGCTTACATAAAAACCTGCAGTTTGTTGATAATGCTACTTGGCCACTTTGGGCTATTTAGCATGCTGAGGTTGAGCTGACACACCAAAATCAAAATGCGGTTCATTTTGTCTCTGTAACCTAAATGGGTTTCTGTTCCATATACAATGCTAAGAGCAGCAAAATGTAGATTTACTGAGATGCAAAGGCAGCAAAGCATGCCAGAAAAACAATCAAAGCTAAACGCTATTGTTCGTAAGATGCATCTGTCAAACCAAACATCAGTGCAAGCACATGGTTTAATTCCTGAATTGAAGGCACTGGCACACCCTATGAATAATGGATCCTGACACCAGAAAATTCGGCTTTTTCTGTTTCAGCGAGTTGAGTTTCAGGGGAACCCCATCATCTGAAGCACTATTTCAGATGCATTTAACTTTGGAGCAATTTACATTTTAATGGGATCGACCCAGGGTCAATACCTCAGGTACTGAAAATTCACATTTCCTAGCAAATTAGCATAATTCCCATCAGCTTTTAAGTAGCAGGGACAAAGCCATCTCTTTAAGATAACTCCAGCTAAGCAGTACACATTCAACAGACAAATGAAAGATACTCCTCGTTTAAATTTCATCACATTGATAAAAAGTAACTTGCTTTGAGAAGCACAGGTACCCTCTGTTAACAGCTTTGATTGGACATTGACAGAAAGAGATGTGCTGGATTGCATTACTGATTTGATAAGGGAATTCCCTTCACGATGCACCAAAGCTTAAACATGGAAAACCCTTTTACATCTGTATTATAGATGGAAAACTAGTGTTATTTTTCTGCAATTGAAAAAAAACATTTAATTAAACAGTTTTGATTTAGCAATAATGACTCATTTCTGGACAAAGATGGAGGTGCGAATACATTAACAATTTCTATCGATTTTTAAGACATCAGACAGTTAAGAGTAGGGATGTAATAATATCAAAATCTCACTGTACGATAATACGTCGGTATATAGTCCATGGTACGGTATTTATTGCAATATTTAAAATGATGACCATCAAGCATCCCCTATTCTTTATCCTCTATGAGTATGATGAGGTATGAGTTATAGTATGAGATGGGTCAAATTACCTAAACATCCCTTTTATAAAATACAATTATTGCACCAGATGGACCTTGTCAAAGGTAACATCTATTATTTTTTTCTAACATTTTCTATTTTAGGCCCGGAAGACCAATCGTTTGATTGTCATGTGAACGCGATAATATTGAGAAAATGTTGCTATTGCGATAACACGATATCGATAATATTGTTACATCCCTAGGTAATAGTGTTTGTTTGATATCACTTTACACTAAAAGTCTTCATTTTAAATGTAAAGGGCAGCTTATCCATGAATTAATCACTGCAACCCAACTTACCAAATTTCCGGAGTTTGCGACGGGCATTCTGTGCCTCGCTTGTAGTGGTGGCCATTGTTCATTAGATGATCCTACGCCAGTATTAGTTAAACTACAACATTAGTGTAATTCAGAGGGTTAGTAGAGCATTACAAGAAAATACCAATTACATGGAATCACAGTACGGTTTTCAGCCATTTTACCAAATGAGCATGCACATTCAGAAATTAGGATGTGGGTTTGATGAGATGACTATGAAGCTGTGTGGAATTGTCTAAGACACACCATATACGTAGACTATAATGCCCCTCTAATGTCAATGCTGAAAAATGTCCATTTGTCCTCTGTAGCCTTGCTTGTTTATTTACACTACAGTATCTGTCTGTCCTACAGAGATGGAAGCGGGTTCTTAAAACTGTTTAAGAGTTCACTGTATTTTAATGACAGGCTTGCAGATTCAAACAAGGACTGAATTAAAAGGTTTACAGAAGCCTCTCTCGAGTCTCTGTGCAGTTAGGATCTAATTATAGCGCCTGGTCAGTGTAGACTTCACGCATGACCTTTGGGCTCTGCTCCCTGCTTTCAGACACATGCAACAACATAACTCGTGTTAATACGTTTCTTCAACACGAACAGCGGCTCAAAATGCACACAGCATGTAGAAACACAAACTGTTTAAGCGTGCTCAATGTCATACATCTTAAAAAACCAAACCTGATCGCTTAGATCTGGCTTTGAATTCCAGGAGCTTCCAGCCGACATCTGCTAAACTGGCCATAACGACACCACAATAACAACATCACGGCACTGATGCCGTAAATACACTCACACTGTCGCGAAGCGTATATTCTTTCTGGTTGCTTTAGTGCGACGTGCCGTATTCCGGTTTGTGTTGGTCTGTGCTAGCAGCAATGTTGCTGTCATGGAATTCGTTTTTGACCTTATTGTTGTGTTTTGTTGGACGACATGTGACGTTTGCGTTACAGGACGTTACTAGCGATTTATTTGGCTCGGAAAATTACGGCACGGTTGCGGCTTTCGGTGACTTTAACTCGGATAAACAGACTGACATCTTCGTCATCAGAGAGCGTAAGTGCAGTTATGTTTGTAACGTTAGAGATTACAAATACAGTCTGAAACAGAGATTATGCGTAATTTATTTCAGACAATATTGAATGTATTTAAAGTGTGTAAGCTTTGATAAGGTGTCACCGGACACTGCTGTTATGTCAAATGACAGGGAGGTGTGGTTGTTTGTTTGTTTAGTTGCTATACACTTCGGATACTCGTCTTATAATGTGCTTGGTTTGTATTTGTATCGTATGTTATTTTATAGTTTTTGTAATGGTAATGACGTTATGTATCTGTTTTTCAGAATCTGAGCTGTTGATTTTCTTGGCTGATCTCAAAGCACCTTATTTCAAACCTAAAGTCCACTTGAAAAAAGAGGTCTTTCCTCGGTAAGAATATACTCTAGTACAGAAATACAAACCTTTTTGTATTTTTAATATTGAGAATGCATTATTTTCTTCTTCTCTGCTCCTCTAGTGACATCAGCATCAGTAGTGTTGTCCCGGGTGATTATGATGGAGATTCACAGATGGATGTGCTTCTTACTGCCTACCCTAAAGGCACCGGTACCGGTCCCTTAGAAACAACTGTCTATATATTCTGGGGACATAACCAAACTTTAAGTAAAGCATTTAGATGAATACATAAAAGTAATTAGCATGGTGTAGTTCATACAGCAATTTCGTAATGGATTTGCCTTTTACAATATTCTCTTTTAGACCAGAGTGCAAGGTTAGATCTGAACAAGACCTTTAAAGATGAGCCCCTTGTCATGGAGTAAGTGGATTATTTTTTTATCGAAATTCCATAGGATATTTATTAGAGATTTTTACGTAAGATAATAATTATTTATTTACATGTAATAGTCTTAAACAGCTTTATTGCTAATATGCCGCTTTCTTCTTTCTATGTACAGCTTTAATGGCGACATGATTCCAGACATATTTGGAGTTGTGGGTGAATCATTAATGGTTTGCTATCTCAGTGCCAGGTAAGGCTGTTGTCCAGATATCTGTTCTTGCTGACAGCTTCACCATGACAATCATGTATATACTCCGATTATTATTTTTTGGTTATTCAGGAAACAAAGATGTGAGAAGGCTCTCGGCTCTACTGTCCACATGCGTGTTCCTCATTCCAATGCTTTCATCGATCTTAACAAGGACTTTACAGCGGGTGAGTAATGCTACTTAACTCTGCCTTGCTGTACTCTGTTTGCCTCCAATAAAAGACAAGGAGAGGCTCTGCGAGGTGAATTGTTAATGTTCAGTTTTCACCACCTCGAACACTTAAAGATTCTTCTCAAACTGCTTAGTGGTCATTTTTTATATTATCGGTCACACTTTATTTTTAATAGTTGGAAAGGTAGTTGTTAGTTTTAGACAGGGCTGCCTGTACGTTAACTTTTTTGCAGGTTTAAAGTTTTGTAGCACAGGCCAAACAGTTGTAGCACAAGTATAAATGTCTGTTATATTAGAAAAAATATACACATATACTAATATAATGTATAAAAAGTATTTATGTGTATTTTATCACATAAATAGGAAGGTACAGTTGGGTAAATTAGGGTCATATAATGCCTCATATAATGGCCATATAAGTGTTTTTTGTTCTTTTACTACAATAATTATATATTTGTCCACATACTGTAGTATACTATTATTTTATTTACAATGGTAAACTTCCTCAGTTTAGTAAATATAAGTATACTCTAGTGTTTATAGTTTATCAATTTACTACTAGAATACAAAAAATTACTGTAGCAAATATTATAATACAATACAGTGTTTTTAATCTGGATTTCGGGTCATCACAAAGAGTGTGTGGTTGATGATATATTTTCTCTAAAAGTGAAAAGCTTATGAAATAAACTCTCATATCAGATCTGGAGATGGAGTTCATGTGTTCATGTCCTCATACAGAGACTCAGACAAATGCACGAGCGTTACACGCATCTAGTTATGCGTTTAACTGTGCAGCACATTCACGCAAAACAAGCAGGTGACACATTCAAAAAGCCGGATAGCGCCTCTGCTGTTCCTTCCCTGTTTCCATATTGCGGAAATCACAGGGCTCTAAATATGGACTCACTGCGGCAAGAAAACAACTAAAATAGCTGTGCACCATTGATTTACATCACACACAAACAAGTACCGCGACAAACACACCTCACAAACAAGTGGCTCTGTCTAAAACACGTGTAAAACTGTATCGCACGTATGCTACACTGGTAAATATTTATTCTTAGCACAGACAGATTTTTTCGTCGCATGTGCAACATATATGTCACACTGTACAGCCCTTGTTTTGGAATTGGGTAGGATTGGGGTCATGCAGAATATGTGCTTTATTAGTACTAATAAACACTCAATATGCTTATAATAGGCATGCTAATAAGCAACTAGCTAATGATGAGAAATGGTATCTATACTAAAAGTGTTACCGGTTTATCTTGTGGTTTTTCTCATGGTTTGTGGGGTCACAAAAAGTTGTATATAGTTGAGTTGACTCATCTGGTAACAGATTTTCTTTCACAAGGTAAACACATTAGGCTCTTGCATTTAACCATTTAAGTAACTCTTTTATCCAAAATTAAGAATTGAATTGTTTGTCTTTATTTATGTTCTACTAAGTCTTTGAAGTCTTTGAAAAGAAATTCACTGATAAACCGCTGAAAGAAAATGACATGGTTTACATGTGGAATAGTTATAATATCAAAAACTTTCACCAGCGCTCTATTTCACCTTGCTGATAAACCACCCAGACACAGGCACTTCAAGCTTACATTTTCAATAATTTCAACATGACTGAGACCAGCAGAGATTCCCATTTTCTACACCACTGAAAAAAAAACATTCTGAATTTATCCTTCATGTTGCAGATTGGCTTTTTCAGGCGTTTCTCTCTCCATGTAGGCCTGTCATCAAGACAAGATATTTTCTTGTCTGAGAGATTCGTGTTCCATTTTTAGCTGCTGGTCTTGTGGGGAGTGTCTGTGAAGTATAGAATCTCTAGGTATTTGCACAATGGGTTGTGGTATTTGTTTTAGCTTTGGTGTGCTGTGTAATTAATAAGCTGCACAACATTTAGAAAAACATATTTTCATACCTACCTGCCCTGACAGCAGAGTAGAAGACTATCAGTAATATTTTGACAACTAATACTATAATTTTGAGTAGTGGATCGTTCTGACTCTTGGGACCCACAGCAATGCAATTTTGTATGACTCCTCCATATCTGACAATTCAGTTACCTGATACCTCATCTTATAAAATGATGATTCAGGTGAGTTAAATAAGAGACATCCAAAATATGCAGTGCTGTGTCTCCCCATGGCTGAAAGGGAGAACCACTGGTCTAAAGGGCGGTTTAATATAATCTTAGCTTGTTAAGTCAGGAGAGAAGTACATTTCAGCCAAGAGCAGCCTTATTGTAAGGTGCTCCTGACTTTCCAGCTGTCTGGGTGTTTTTTCCTATTTGAAGTTGTTTAAATCAAATGATCTCTCATGAGCTGTTTATGAATTCATAGCTGCTTTCAAGGGTGAAGAGTTTCCTGGTAAGCTTGCCTGACAGTCAAATAAAATTGACTGTAATATCCTATTGCAGAATCTGCGTAGTAAGACCGAATATAAAAAAGTTGAATTCTGACAGGTAGTTAGTGCTCAGATCAAAAGCGTGGTCATTTTTTTTATTACAGTGACTGAATGAATTGGGCTTCTCATTCTCAAAAGTAGAATGAGTGAGTGTGTGTGCCCTGCGATGGGTTGGCACTCCATCCAGGGTGTATCCTGCCTTGATGCCCGATGACTCCTGAGATAGGCGCAGGCTCCCCGTGGCCCGAGGTGGTTCGGACAAGCGGTAGAAAATGGATGGATGGATTCTCAAAAGTATTTAGAGGTCAAAATGTCATTTAAAGGCCTACATCAGTTTTCCATGCTAAGACAAAGCCCCGATCCGCTACAGTGCTCATCTCCCGCCCTCTCGGCAGGACCCTGGCATCACTTCCATCCTCAAACCATCTGGAGGCTGTTCTGCTGCCACACAAACGGGCGTGCTGTTGGTTCTGATTGGCAGCCAGCAAAGAGAAAGCTTCTCTGGACTGCTTCAGCTGTGAGAAAATCACAGCAGATTAGCAAGAGCCCAGAAGTGAAATAAAGAACACACCCACGACAAAATCATTCTCCACTTACTCTACAATTATGGCTGTCTGGTGTGTCAGGAGGCTTTTAGGAAGAGGTATTATCTAAAGGCTGAGGTACTGTATTAGGTGAAGAAGGCTGTCACTTATTTTTCCTCGTTTCAGGTTCTTATGAGCCATGATTTAGGAGTGGCTAGGGCTATCATGAAATTTGATGGTTAATTGTATAATAAATAAATTATTTATGGCAAGTAATTGGCAAGTTTTAGGGCTTTGACACATAACGATTAATTAATAAATGATGCACAACTTATATGAATTTAACTGCTGTATAAGATTAATACACTTAAAGGGACAGTTCACCCAAAAATGCTAATTCTTTACTGACCCTCAAGTGGTTCTACATCTGTATAAATTTCTATGTTCCGATGAACACAGAGGATGTCTTGTAACCAGACAGTTTCACCACTGACTACCACAATGGAAACCATTGACTACCATAGTAGGAAAATTGCTTCAAAAATGTATGTTGAATTCTGTTGAACACAAAATAAGATATTTTCTAGAATGTAGAAGAGCAAACAGTTCTGGGGCACTTTTCAGTCAATGATGGTCAATGATGACCAAGAACTGTTTCATACAAGCATTCTTCCAAATATCTTTTCTTTACATTTATACAGATTTGGAACAACCTGAGGGTGAGTAAATTATGACAGACTTTTATTTTTGGTTGAACTGCCCCTGTAGGGATGGTGCTGTCTGCCCCCTAGATGCAGAACATTCTGGAATTGCTTCGATCAGACCAGTCAACACAAAAATACAAAGCTAATACAATACAAATTTATGGAGAAATGTAATTTGAACATAAGCATAGCAAGAACAGTGGGTGTAGCGCTGCTGCAGATACTACAGATCCCCTTTGTGTTTTCTATAGGTGTCCAATAATTTCAAAATAACCTCTTAAAGGTGCAGTTTTTGATTTACAGCGGCCACTAGGCGTTGTATTATAGATTTGCAACGAATCGCTCAGTCCAAACACGACGGGGGCCACCATAGTACAAAAATATGTCGTTCTCATGCTGACGCAGGGAAGAGATCATGCGGGCATTAGACAGACTGTAGAAATGCTAAAAGTCAGGCAGGAGCTAGGACCTGCGTTAATATTATAAAGTCTTCTGACCCACGGCATTTAGGCTTTTAGCAGATATACTCAGATATCTATGGAGATACTTTCCAGCAGAGAGACGTTGGAGAGAAAGATCGTCTTAAAATCACCCCAGAGGAGGTTGTGTTGATTCGGATAAGTATTTGAGTAACATTGGCTTTTGTTTGTTAGAACCAAGATATGTTGTTGTAATATTAGCTGTGTGACGGAGCAGTTTTGAGTGTCATTGTTTATCTGGAACAGCTTTAATATTGTACTCGTCCAGATACTGGAGAGAGAGAGCAAGAGTGCGTTGGCGCTTAAACTGTAGAGAGAGAGCATTTACTATCTTACTCAATGATGAATAAACTTTTAATCATTTAATCCGCGGGTCACATGCCTTCCGAACCGTAGAGTAAGATCCGTGCGGATTATGGATCATCGGCGATCCATTTCACCACTATACTCAGGGGAGAGGAAACACGCGTTGTAGAGTTGTTTGTCCATTTAGGGCTGCTGTACAAAACATGGCGGCGAATTATGACAGGTTTTATACACCTCTGAAGAAATAGTTTTGTATATTATATTGCATTTCTGTCAATAGATCCTCCTTTTAACCCAGTATTGTTCCTTTAAATAACCTATTATATATTCCAGGAAATAATTATCTGAAATAACTGTGACAGAAAACTGCAGTCAGATCATTAATAAAAAATCGTGACAGGTTATCTTATTATCCATTAGATATATTTTTTTGTTCAAAAGAGAGTTGAGAGTTTGTTGAGAGCTATACTTCATCTGCTTCACAGGCTCTGCTTGGTGAAATGACATTAGTACACCTTTTCTCAACATTTTAATCAGTCATGTGGAAAAATATTGTTGTGCTGAACATAACCATGGCATTGTTGGACCCAATATTAAAATCATAATGATCACACATATACGGGGTTTGTGACTCTGCTGGCCTTTAACTGCTTAATCTACATACATTACATGTGTTTGACCTTCTTTGCCAAGACTTGTATTGATTTCTCATGTGTTCACTTTGTGGACTTGCAGATGAGGGTCAGATGTTGCACTACTATTAATCATTATTTGTTACTGACATATTCATACTTTAAACGTTCTGTTAATGTGTATTTTTATCCATAATGTTATTTTATATTCCTTTTCTAATACATTTACTCCATTCCTTTGTATGGTGAGCTGTGCATTAGAATTGTCGTTGAAATGACTTTTAACCTCCTATGTGTAAATAACTTACTTTCTGTCAAAATTACTGACATGATTGTAAATATTTCAACAATGCTATTTTAATTCTACATAAATGATGGTTATATTTAAGTTAATGCAACCTTTGGTGAAGGTCACCTCCAAACCACAACTCTAGCTACAACACATGAAATTGCATCCACTTAAGCTTTAAAGTAGAATGTCCAGTCTTCTCCCTGTGCCTCAATGATAAATCACACAGTCAGGGATTTCTTTCTCATTGGCACTCTACAGGCGCTGCTGCATTGATATTGCCCTATCTGATTTCTAGCCCTAGTGGTTTATTAAGATGAACAACCAGCTATTACCTGAGACAAAGGTGAGTGATTAAGTCCAGCAAAATGTGTTCCTAATAGACTAATGCAGCCATGCTCTGTTGGTTCTGTTGGCTCAGGTTCGGCTAATGCATAGCCACAGGAGCAGTCAGACAATAACAGTGAAATAAGCATGCAGAATCCCCTAACATTGTTTAGTTCCATTGGGAATATTTTTCATCATTTTGTTTGCCTTTAGTTTTATCCCTTCAACAACATTGACTGTATATGCCGCTGGCATCCCTATCACATTTTCTCATCCTTTTAATGCCCTCGCTAACCCGCAGCTTCAGAATGCGCAGCCTTATTAAAAATAGGCGATAATTGCTAAATAATTATAAATGTCATTATGCACAAATATGCACAAAGACAGCAATTTTGCTTTTTGACTGGTTGCTAGGCAACATTGTATTGCAATGCTCCAAACTGCAGCCAATTAGACCTCAGAACTCTCTAAGTGTTTGGCACTTTAATTGTCAAGCAATGTAAAGGAAACAGATTTTCCACATTAGGAGGCTGCTAAAGTGGGAAGTTCATCAAATTACGATCTCCCCCAGTCGACCAGCCTTGCGCTCACTGCTGAACATTTGGGTCACATTACACCAAATGGCTGTGATTGGGTATTGTCCCTGTAGCATTTATTGTTTGCCCAATGGGAATTTAATTTCCGTTTTTATTTGTAGCATTGCATTAGAAGTAAATACTGCAGCAACATAGCAGAATTTCATGAAGGGAAATGCACCTGTTCATGCAAGATGCTGGTCTTTAACCGGGATAAATTTAGGCCCATCATGTTTTTTTTTCACGTGTGCACACATAATGGCATCATCTCTGCTTGACTCATTGCATGGCACTCCGGAGACCTGATCTGCAGAACATAGCCGGTGGATAACACTAACGGGGCGTTCCTCCTTGTACAGACCTGGCACAAGTTCACTGACAAATAGCCTGAAACGAAGAGGGTAGATATCTCATTATTTTCTCAATATGTATTTATTCTCACTTCCTCCGATTTTTATAACTAACTGATCTGAAATAACAGATAGTTGGCAGTGTATCTTAAAGCTAAACTGTTCCGTTTCCATGGTAAATAAAACTACAGGGAGAAAGAAGTGAGCAGATTTGTTGCTGATGGTTGGCTGTTGTGTTTCATCTCAGTGCACCGCACAGTTAATGTCCAATGTTAATCTTTTCCTTTGGGGAAAGAATGTGCATACTAAACAATAACGGATAAGATTCAGCCTCCAAATCTAATTAAGTTTAGTGTGTTAATCAAGCATTTTCTAAAAGGACTGTGACTTTATTTGTCCCTCGGTCAATTAGTGAATGGAGCTAATGGAGGAGTCTGTTTAAGTGGATCAGTGTCCCAAAAGACTATGTAACCTACTTGAGCTGGCTCGCTCTCTCTCTTTAGCTCTCTCTCTCTAACTCTCAGCTACCCCAGGGCCAATTTTATCCACCCACACTCTTTTTTTTTGGCATTTGTTTGTGCTCAGGGTGCTTCTTAAAAACTATTATTATGATTAGATGATTTATGCCGTTTTATTTTCACTTACGTACAATTCATAGTCAGAAATTATTGGAGGTTTTGGGTGCATATTGCACTTACACCTACAGACATTATATATGTGCATTTTAAAGTGGTTCTTACCCAAAAATGTCAATCTTATCATTTTTAGTCAACCTCAAGTAGTTCCAAACCTGTACCTTGTTATTTGGTTGGTGGTTTATCCCCTAACACAGACATTATTAAAGCTGTAGTGTATCATTTTATGTCAACATACTTTATTCTATAATAAATGAACATGTAATGGTAACTATAAATTGGAAATTTGTGTTAACTTCCCGCAAATGTTTTTATCGTTGTGAATTTTTAACTGTTAAAAGTATACTAATAACACAAAATATAAAAATGCCAGCGTTGGTTTTTGGTATGCAGTCCTCTACATCCTTCAGATTTGAACATTAAGCAAATGGAATTACTTTTTAGTCTTATTTTTAAACGAAAACATCCCGACACAAAATTTGTCAGTGGTCTGAGTATCTAATCTTGTTAGAGCAATATGTTGGGCAGCTTTCCCCTTGCTCTTTCTGCGAGCTTAATGTGAGAGAAATGAAATAAGGACTACGTGGGGTTGGCATAATCCCCTCCACTGCACCTATGTTGTTCTCGTAATGGTTTTACAAGATTATATTCCCTCAGAATAGAATTTTTCCTTTTTCCACCAGCGCTGTCATGCTCCTGAATAAAGTGCTTTAAAACAGGGTTAGAGAAAGCCAGTGGATTTATTGGCTTATGTATTGGCTTATTCAGCATCTATTTTTACACTTTCATTTCTCTTGACCTGGATCAAGACCTCATAGACTTTTACTCTCTATACATGCCTTTCTACTTCAACCATTTCATTACATTTAATATGAATATTTACAATAAAAGTTCATTGTTCTCAACAAGCTTTGAAATAGTCCATAACTTTGGATCGCTATAGATCTGCATGGAATGCATAGGGCTAACAGGGTGGGATCAGGGGATTGCATGGGAAACCTTTTTTATAGGTGTTATCATCAAGCACGTTCACAGTTAGTTGAGATTAATTATAGATTTACTGTACAGAGAGTTCATGTACTCTAAAATTCATCAAAGTACATTTTAATTCGAAATGCCTGAACTGTCCAAACATTTTCAGTATTCCAGGCTGTGTAGCCTATTCATACTTTTCATTCGTAATTCCAAAGCAGGAAGAGACTGTGGCGTTTATAGCTTTAGTGTCTTGCGGAGAAGTGTCTGATGAAGGATTGACCTTGAGGAATAGATAGCGTTCTTTCATGCTCTTTGTCTCCTGTTTTTTTTCTGTTTCCCCCGCACTGTGTGAAGTGAAGAGTGTGCCTCACTGATCATAGTGGACCATGCTGTGTTAATCTCGCAGGATGTAGCCTGTGGCCTTTAACCAGAAAGATGGAGTGACTTTGACAGCATGACTTATGAATTTTGGGAATACGACTTTGCAGGAATGTAATTGCATGTTTGCTGAATGCTTAGGTGTTGCTAGACTCTATATATAGGCATCCATCCCTCTAAACCTCGTCCTTAAAGTGATAGATTATCCAAAAATGAAAATTCTGCCATCATTGACTCACCCTCAGGTTGTTCCAAACCTATATACATTTCTTCGATCTGTTGAACACAAGATATTTGGAAGAATGTCTATAACCAAACAGATATCATCCCCCATTTACTGCCATATAAGGCAAATTAATACAATGGGAGTCAACCTTTGTGTTTAGCAGGACAAAGACATTTATAAAGGTTTGGAACAACCTAAGTGTGATTAAATGATGACAGAATTTTCATATTTGGGTGAACTGCCCCTTTAAATTTATTTTTATTCATTTTTAACTTGATTTAATCCTCCTCACATTTGATAAAGTATGCATGTTTTTAAAACAGTACCCTAGCAATATATATGTCTCTAGTCATTTGTGGACCCATCATAATGTGGACGCTTGTAGCACAGGATGTACATCACCCTCACATACAGCTGTCGCAGACGTGCATTCCATTTCACATCTAAAAGCCTAGTAAACTAATTACGCCACCATTACTGATATACATATACAGGCAAACAGATGCCATTTTAATTTGTGTACTTTAAAATGTTTTAGTCAGGCAAGATTGCAACCTGTTAAGGAAATAAATATTCCTTTAAGCCGCGAGATCTAAATGTTCCTTAACTTAAAGTGTCACTCACATCGCATCCAGTCTCTGAATGTAATTTGACCAGAGTGTCAGTTTCAAAGATGAGTGACATGACATTTTCCTGATAATGTCATAGTCCGTCCCAGGCTTGGCCACGGTCCACGGGGGGCTGGAGAACACAGGTGATGGACAGCAGAACCAGAGTCTCATCTATTGAGAGGACATGACATGTTTCCTGTTCCTTTATCTTTGTTCTTCCATATCAGTTTAGAGTCTTGTCGTGCTCACACGCTTGTTTTCATGGGAGACAACAATATATACTGTAATTTATCCTCTTTATCAAAATCTCTCACTTGTCATGCTCGAGTTGTGAGCCGGAGTCAGAGAGCTGATATGAAGCGTAAAGATGGTCTGCTCTGATCTTCAGATCTCATCGACAGCGTGTCAGCCCTTAAGGACAGCCTTGCTCAGCTCATCATTTCCTCTAGGGCATTGGAAAGATGGAGTCATAGCTGGTTGGCTGAATAAAAGCTGTACAAATAAACCTTGCTCCACCTTTTGAACCTTCAGGAGAATGATGTAGAAACAGCCCCGCGGCATCAGCAGAATCACATATGAGAGGTGCCTTCTGATGCCTTCTTGAGACAGGGTGCTGTCTGGAGGTTTTTTGTGCTACCACTGGTGGTACGATTTGTTTTGTTTGTGTTGTTGTTTGATGTTTAAGCTGTATCTGAGTTGACAGGTCACGTTGTGAATCACTATAACCTCACTCATCATGACCTAAATATGTTCCAAAAACATCTTGTTCTAATTTTTCTTGAATCGCTGATGTCAAAAGCCCAGTTGCATAAACATGCAACTGCTGCTCACATTTACATGTCAGTGATGCCTGTTTGGTATTTGGCCAGTAATGAAGAAATAGGAATAAATGTGTAGAAGGATAGTTCACCTTAAAATGACAATTCTTGCATCATGTACTTGCCCTCAAGTCATTCCAAACCTGACTTTGTTTCTTCAGCTGAACAAAATAGATATATTTTGAAGAATGTTGTTGCTGAAACAATTTGGGACCCCATTGACTTGCTGAGGCATTTCTCAAAGTATCTTCTTGTGTTGAGAAAGTGTCATATACAGATTTTGACATCAGGGTGAATAAATGGTGACAGAATGTTTTTATTTTTCGGTGAACTATCCCTAGAATTTAGCAAGCAGAAATTGTTTTTTTCTGCTTGCTAAATTTTTTCATTAAAATAAGCTAATGAATCATCTTTTTCATTTAATATTGTGATAGAGAAGTGCAGTTACATTGAGATTGTATTTGTATTGGCCATAACTGAATATCCAGACACATCATTTGAATTGAAAATGAATTCAATCAGTAGAAAAAAGTATTTTGTTAATTACATTTTTAATACTGTGTTAAAGTATCAACCTTATTTTTGAACACGGAAGACTTTTTTGTTTTAAGACTTCCATATTATTAGCTGGCCGGTGGAAAACAATCGATTTGTGTTTCTGCGGGAGCGCGCTCAAACGCTTTTAAAACAGCTCTGATTAATATTTTTTACACCCGCAATGTATTACATAGTGGCCTAATAATCATATGAGGATTTATTCATTTACTTCATATTTTCTCTTGGAGTTGACGGGTCTTCAACGCGCAACAATAAAAGCACAGACGTACCAGCAACGTCACATGCACAGTGGGAAAGTTTGTTGAAATTTGTACATGACAGACTACGAATTCGTGTTTTCAAAAGCAGATGTGAATACCTGTCAAAGTGGAGCAAACATTCCTGGATCCTTACAACTAATAACGGAAATATGGAGACGGCTGGTTGCTCCTGTATCGCAGGTCTCCACCGAGCTGCAGCAGCCATCACAACTTTCTAAAAACAACTCAAAACATACTAACCAATAACTGTCTGTTTTTATGTATATTAAATAATGACAATATTTCATGTTGTTCATTTTCTCCCTTGCTTGCTTCAGCTTTAATCGTCCTAGTAACATGGCCTGCAAGGCTAGCAGTAGCCTACTATTTAGCATGTTGACAAAATGTTAAATGTGCTTTTGGATACCTGTGCTTCTGGCAGTTAGTTTTGCTTTAGCCTATTAAGTTTTTAAATGCTAAATACATATAAAAATGCTAACAGGTAAATTTGAACTGCTGCTAATATAATTATACCACTATTCACATACTGTTCTAGTTGTTCTAGATGTGTTTTATTTTTAATGTTAACTAATAAACGTTAGGAATAGTTTATTAGTTATTGTCGATATGTAGGTCAATTGTCCAGGAGAAAGGACATCCAGTAGGCTAAAATAATGAATAATGGATGCAGATCATAGGGTGCACGACAGCTCTGGTGCATGCATTATGTTTTTTTTTTGCGTTTGTACCGGCTATTATGGCAACCGCTGACTGCACACATTACGCTTGTACCTTTGGGTTCCATAAATATTAACTTGCCAGTAAACCAGCTTTCCTGTAGTTCTGTGGTAAGAGCACTGCGTTAACATCGCATGGTTGTGGGTTCGATCCCAGGGGATTGCAAATACCTATGTATAAATGTAAAGGATAATGCAATGTAAGTCGCTTTGGATAAAAGCGTCTGCCAAATGCATAAATGTAAATCTAAATGTAAAAACAGCACACTCGTCTCACTCGCAATGTCATTTGCTATAGTGGCTCACCTGAACTCTAAACACATACAGCTTAAAGATGGCGGCTCCCTCATTTACGCCAAAAATAAGGAGACTTTATCAAACAGACACAAGCATGTATAGAAAGCAGACATAGAAAGTTTTGTTGGATCCAGTAGGTTGCACAACAAGACCAGTAGAAATCCATTTAAATTTTTTAACATACTTAATGTAATTAGTTTTTTTGTAATGTAATTTTGTTTTTGAAACTGTGAAGTTTCTGCCAAACGTTTTGTTGTTTGCTGGCTGTGTGTGGCATCTGCTGCTATGCATATCTCTCCACAGCATCTGAAACGAGCAGCTGAGAGATCATTTCAGTGATGTGATGCTTGTGTTTGTGCGTTTTGCAAAAGTCTGTCGCCACAGCGTTAGTCTTTGCCGGGAAGCGCGAAATATATTGGACCCGACAGCAAACCCCCGGCCTGCGAGTAAACGCAGCAAAATGCTGTTGCTCATAACAATGTGAACAGAGGTTACATAAGAGTCTTAAAGGCACAGTGGCAAAGAAGTTACTCATAAAATTTGAAGGGTCAGAGGGGGAGTTAAAAAGTCAAGCTAAAGTAAATTAAGACTGTTTTAAAATGAAATGATGAACACTTGAAATGCGAGGCAGAACCGGTGTTGCTCCTACACGGATCCAAGTCTGATTACAAATCTCTTAAAGAGGATTGACATGATCTGAATGGTGAAATAAATCTAAGATTAGGCTGTGCAATGGCGGTCTGTGTGTTTATCTAGACATACAAAGCTATCAAATATTCCATCTTTTTTACCCTGAGCTTCCCAATTTCAGCCTTTGCACATATCTCTCACAGAACACAGATAGAGAAAAACAATGGTTACACTCTCTCTGTCGGCATAGTGCCTTTGAGGCGGAGGAAGTGGCTCGCGGCGGGTGAGCGGATGATAATGGAGATGATTCGGTTGCGGCATGTCAGCATTGTTTGGAACTAATGAGAGCGCAGAAGTTGTGAATGCATCGTAATTAACTAGCAATCAGCACCTCAGCCTTCCCTCATTCGTCATTAGGAGCTTTTAGTGTTTTTGTCTGGAGAACCACTGCTCTTTGGGCTCTGTATTTATAAACATGAACTCTTTCACCCTACACAAATGTATGACTCAGCATGGGGAGAGAGCGTTTGTGTTTTGGCCACAAGCACTTATCGGGCTTGAAATGAGTGTTTGTATTGGACTAGATAAATCTTTGATCTCTCTATCTGTTTGTGACCGTAGAATTGTTGGTTACTCTGGTTAAGGCCGGGTGTTAAAGGCTGTCAACAGCTCAAGCTACTCTGTGTTAGATTTCATAAAGTTTTATATCCAAGAAGATGCCACAGGTGAGTGGGTGTAGAAGAGGGTGAGTAAACAATGACAGATTTTGAATTTGTGGGTGAACTGTCACTTTATCTCATTTAGGTACTGTGGTACCTTATGCACAAACACAGAATAATCACAAGCTTGTGGTGAGCTATATGTTAGTTTCTATTTGTAAAGTTCTTGCTTATGTTTGTTGGCATGGTAACCGCTTCCTTGTGTTGTATTTGGAATTGGGGTCATGCTGAAATATTGCACCTATATCATAGGCCTGGTTGACAGACGGAAACTGCGATGCTCTCTGTAACCAGATGCATCATGATCTTCTCGTTGGCAATAGAAAATCCAGGCATCTGGTGTGTTTCATGTTTTTGAAGGGTAAATGTGAAAGGAGCTGGCTCACGCATTCATATCTATCCCCACTTTAGTCATGTATGAAGCCAAATAGGAGACAGAAATGGGTGCTTTTTTGAATTAAAGATGTACATAACACATTTTTCCAACAACTGTTATCTGAATATGTAACAGCTGACAATGGAGAGTTGAATCAAGACTGCAGTTGAAATCCATTACGATGTATTTCGCTCGCTGTTAGCCAGTCATGCTGTTGAGCGACGTTACCTGTTATCTTCAGCTGTAGCATTTGGCCCCTGAAAATGCTAATTCAACACGCGTCTGCATCTATTCAAGGTCAAATCAATGAAGCGCGCGTTGCAATTTAGACAAAAGCCGCTGCAGTAAAGTGTGAGTCTAATAGAAAGTAAACAAGACAGACTTAGCTATATTTAAAACCTAGATATATCTGTTATACAGCTGTTCTCTACATGTTTAAGTATTTATTTATCTTCTGTGTTAAATATATTATATCGCTTATTGCTCCTAAACTCTTTGTAAGTCGCTTTGGATAAAAGCGTCTGCTAAATGTCTAAATGTAAATGTGAATATTCTTTCCACATTGTTTGACTTTAGTATAAGTATGTAGTCTTTCTGCAAGTCCCCACAAAGTTAATAAATCCCATATAAAAGTCATTTACCGAGCCCTGTTTACATTGCACTATAAAAAAAGTGTTTTGTGTCCACTATTACGGCTGACTAACTTGAAAAACATGTTCTTTAGTTTGAAAACAGCTGGTAAACAAATAAGCGTTTGTATTATTAATAATACATTAGAATTAGAGAACGAGTGGTAAAGATAAAGATTCATAGCTCTACTGTGAATTTTAGTGTTTATTCATGATTTTCTATGGCGGTCATTAGGTGGTACTTGGAACAACAAATTTTACTTAAGATGCTACTTGATCTGAAAAGTTTAAGAACCACTCTTTCCAAAGTATATAATCTTAAACCAGCACAACTGAATGTGGCTATATTGCGTAAGCTTAATATTCATACAGCTTTATAAATAATTTATTTACAATGAAATTGGACACAAATAAAGATATGATAGGAAATAGTCAGTAGAATGACATGAATATAAATATTTAAAGTGTTAAGGTCTCTGCACATACAGTCTGAAATTTTCGTATGCATTTTTTTAAATTTGGCTCTCCTTTGAACGGTGTCTCTGAATTGTTAAAAAAGGCCACTCAAAATGCTTGCTACGGATGCGAAAAATGCAGAAAATCGGTCCGAATTTTTTTATAACGGACGAAAATATCGGAGGCAGTGTGTAAATGTGATTGACACAACGTGAGGTCGTATTTATTTTTTAACGTGTGGAAATTTCGGATGCAAATTTTGGACTCAATGTGCAATGGGCTTTAGATACACTTTATATGCTAATATTAAAATTATTTTTAACCCACTTTATATTATATTAAAATTTCAATGACTATTTTTATGCAATAATGTTGTATTTTAGTTCTAATAGTTTATTTAGCTATTTATCTGCATTTACAGCTAATGTTGCCCCGATGATACATAAATTACTTAACACACTGTTGTATTGAAAAGAAAGCCATTAAATGAGTGTTATGTGGGATTTTTATATTTATACAGTATAAAATTCTGATAGACCTATATTATTTTTTTGACATTTAAAGTTCACAGTTCTTATAAGTACTTTTGCCTTCACATTACTTTTGCCTTAGTGAAAAGTTTGGTGTCTGAAAGCATGTATTTTGCTGTGACATAAACTCTTATAAACTCATTTCAGTCCAAAGTTTCTCAATGGTGTCTTGAGACTCAATGGGCAATCCATCTGTAAAAAGTATCTCATGCTCCTTTCTGACCTTGATGAATCATCATGGAAGAAGATATTCATTTATGGGAAAGACTGGTCATTCAGTATATATAGTCTGCCGACCTCATTTTGATTCTGTCTTATACAGAATCGTTTTCCTCACAAGGAACAGATGGAAATGTATGGTGTAGTCAATTCTTGTTCTTTTAACTGCATACAATATTTTGGTAGAAGCCCTCGTAATTGCATACATAGGCACACTTTAAAGTAAGATAAGCAGTTGAAGTGTGTTTATGACCTTCACTGCATTAAACGCGTTTTGCATCAGTTACTGGAATTATTTGTTGCCACAGCTACCAGTTTAATAACTTACAAAACAATATATAAGTTTACTGCAAACACAGTCTCAGTTTTATTGATCTCACTTTCTGTATCTCTATCTCCTGTTTCTTCCTTTCACACTCCCTTTTACTCTTCCTCTTGTTTTCGTACGCCTGACGCCGAACGCATTCGCTTTGCCGTCTCCTTTTGTTTCCCATTGCTCTGAATAAGAGAGGGCGCTGGAAAAGGAGGGCAGCAGTTGAAGTTGTTTTGTAGACAGACGCTCTTGCATCTCTCCTCGCTTGTCTCCTCTTTTCAGAGAGCCCGTCTCTGCGTGCATCACCGCCGTTACCCATAATGCCCCGGGAAAAGCAGTTTGCGAGCATGATTCTTCAACATTTTTCAGCTGAAAGGATGCTGTGCTTCATACTGTGTATTCGTTTAAATGCCGTCATTACACATGATGAAAGACGACAGAAAAAAAGCTGGAATAAAATTTCCTTCCCGACTGCAAAAAGCCCCGCTGCGACTCTCTGTATCTCGGATTCACAATGCATTTAAGCTAGTTCATCCGTGTTAAAAACAGCAGGACTGCTTGTAATTGTTGTACTTACTTTTCCTTTTTTAGTGTTTTATGAGTGTTGTTTTTCCACTTTAAAATCTTACGTAATCACTTTTAGGCAAGCTATTGCTTTTTCTTTAGTTGTTATGTATTTCCACATTTGATGGTGAGAGATAAATGAGATCTGTCTCATTTCCCCTCTGGTGACACGACACTGGCTGTTTGTGTGTCGGAAAATAGAGGCACAGCAATTGTAGCACAACACTGTTTTGTAGTTTGTGAAAAGCGAGCTTTATACAGCCTGAACAATAACATGCAGAGTGATTTTCAGGCTTAAAAGATTAATGGTCAGTGGTCACCTCTTAACATCAGCAAGTTTGTTTCTGCTTATTTATTTAACCAGCATTATTCTTTAATCACATCCTCTGTGTTAAATGTATGCCTTTCTTCCTCTGGTTTTTGAAAGCTGTGAATCTGTGGCTAGAAGTGATAGATTTGATGACATGCAAAAGAGACACTCACAAATAATTTCTCGTGTATAAGTTTCTCGTGTAATTTCTCTTTCCTTCTTTCTCTCTCTCTTACCAGTCCACCCATCACGACACATCATCCAAACGTGTGCCTTAATAATTTAATTCTGACTTCCCTTTTAATTATTAATGCCTTAATGGAGGTTCCATGCCAATTGGGTCAGGAAAAAGGGAAATAACCTAATAATATGCAATAAAATACATATTTCTATACATGTTCCAAAGCATGCTGGGAAATTGAGGGCACATCGGATGCTCTTACTGAAGGAAACGAGAGCATGAAATGAATCAGATCAGTAATGAAAGCATACATTAATACATTACTGCAACATGTTTAATCGAATTAATGGGATTAATTGTCTAAGACCCACATTACTCTCTGTCACTTCGTGTTATATTTTCTGTCGCTTTTGATTAGCCGGTTAGATTGAACACTTGATTCTGCTTATTCTGTTGCGTTCGGCTGCAGAGATGGAGGAACGTAAACACAGCATGCATGTTTAGCAGGTAATCGAGCATTTTCTTTGAATATTAACATTATTTTGAATGATTTTAATGAGCATCCAGTGGTTTCCAAAGCCGTACCTACCCGTGACTACATCATTATTGGTTTTTCAAAAAGACAGCTAAACGCTTTTATAGCATAAATGTCGTGGGTTTGATTTCCAGGGAACACACCTGCTGATAAAATGTTTAGCCTGAATGCACTGAAAGTCATTTGGATAAAAGTGTCTGCCAAATGCATAAATGTAATGTAATGCGTTAGAAAAAAAGGGGGCGTTTAACCGTGGTCATGCCATCTGACACTGTGACAGCTTCTTTGTACTAGTAACCATTGTAAATGAGTTAGAACTGGCCTTGAGAAACAAGCGTGTGATTTCAAACCTTCAAACATTCAACCTGGCATATTTAAAGATTGAGTAAGGGTGTAAAGAAGTTTCTGAAAGCTTGAACATTTTCTAAGGTCAGTTAGCCAATGCGGTGCACACATGAAATAATCATGAATATATAAAGGTGCTGCTGAAGTTTTTGGATATGGTAGTACTCATGTTATTCTTTTAATATCCAAGGGATAAATTCACTATGTACTTAAGGCCTCCATAAATGTGGAGGCACATTTTGCTGTCTTTGTTTAGCTGACATGTCTTTTACTTCTCCCGCTGCAGACCTTTATTAGTTAGATTGAATATAGTCATTAGATTAAATTGAATTTTGTGAATGCCAGAGGTGGATTAAAAAAGAATGTTAAAATAACTGGTAATAGGATTTATGATGTGAAATGAAGAGCATGTCGCACGGTTTGTTCTGTTGGACAGCAAAACCACTTTGTAGAAGTATTGATGGGAAATTTGCTGGAGGAGACATAGCTCATTAACTTATCGTTTTTGTTTTTGCTACTTTGTTATTTCTTTTGGATGGACACCTCAATCACCTGATTATGGATAGTTATGGCACATGATCCTGATTGGTTGAAAGCTATGGTGTATTCATGACCTCTTCACCGAGCATCTATTTTCGTCAATGCAAAGTCAGTCCTAATTATATATTGTTGTAATGTGTCTGAACAAAAAAGGCCCTCTGGGTATATTGTGCTGTATATGCAAACGTTACATATTCACATTATAGAACAACCTCAATTTTATTGTTTGTCGTTTATTGTTTGAATCTACTTATACATTTAATGATTCAATATGGCTTTATGAAATGTCTGTCCTGTTTTGTGTACTCATCTCACAAATTAATCACATCTGCTCATTTTTTTTGCGTACATTTCGTGACAGATTATGTTCTGTACTGAAAATCAATGGAGCCTACTGATGGACTCCAGTTGAAATGCTGTCCATTTATTTATCTCCGTTTCAATAAATCTATCTCGTTTTTTCTCTATGTCTACATATTTTTGATTCTGCACAGTTTTTGTCTGCGTGGAAGCAGCATTAGAAGCACACGCGGGCGCGCACACACATACACACACATCTTGAGGAAATGCTGGTCATTGCTAACATTGTACTTGCCAGACTGCTGAATGTGTTAGAAACTTAATCATCCTTTGTAGTTTAAATGTTGTTTGAGACGCTTTGAATAAGGAGTTTTGGAAACTGCTATTTTTACACATCAGCAGAAAATCTTTGAAGTAAACTTACCGTCTGTCTAGGGCTGATGTGGCGAATGACAATGAACACAAAAGATGTCAGTTGTGTGTACGTGTACGTGTGCATGTGAGGCCACAGACCTGCGTGTAATCAGCAGACTGTACTAGTGGCAGTGCTCTAAGTCTGATTAATGAAGCTGTTTATTCCACACCTCATCAGCCACTGCCAGTGAGCTCTCCACTCCCACAGGGAACACCACTTCACCGACAGAGAGAGCGAGAGAGAGGGTGAAGACAACTGGAGGGATAAGAGAGTGCGCACGTAAGACCTGGAGGAGTGAGATTGTTGGAGAAAAAGGTATTTTTTGAGAGAGGGTAAAGGAAAAAATGAGAGCCAGAGGACGCAAGTTTATAGCCGGAGCACAAACGAAAGTTCAGTATCTGCTCTTACTGACTCCTCAAAGGTCAGCGCAAGCACAGACGCCCTAATCGCTTCAAACATCTGCCCCGACCCACCTCGTGACACTGGCTGTAAAGCTCCATAGCCATCTCTTCTATTTTCTCTTAAAGGGACCACATTGTGTTTACTAGCAGGTTTACTTATTATGTTAATCAAGATTTTTGCGGTCTTGCGGTCTTGCTGCTTTCGATTTTTATGACATCTAGATGTATTGACATAGCTATGGACATCGTAGTCATTCACAATGTTATTTTTTGAATAGGTGAAATGCACTGGATAGTAAAAATCTCACTCCACATACTGAGCTGCATATTGAAGATCAAACTGTTCTGTTCTGTTCAGTTCGCCTATAATTGTGTTTCAGTGTGGGCAGACATAAGGACTTATGTCTACACAGAACATTTTATTTCGAAAGAGCATCGAAAATCACGTTCTCCATAAAATTGCCCTGTTTAAATGGCTCTTCTCTTGCATTTCTTACCCTCACACATCTGGATCATTGACGTGACTGCTGCGTTTCAAAGAGGTATACGTTTCGCGTAAATAAACACGGGGGTTGACTCAAGCCTCTCTCTCCATCTCCATAACAACGTTCAGGCCCCTAAAATGAAGCCATCGTAACACAAAAGGAAAAAGAAAATTGACAGCACGAGAAAATTACACCACTCGGCAGCACCAATCAGTGTAATAACTCGATACCGGAGTCAGTCGGGAGAATCATGCTTGATAATACATGTGGTGTGTTCTGGTTATTGAGAAAAGGACACGCCACGCTTGAAATCAAGCAAAGTCTCGATTGTGATATAGAGAAAAACGTCAATGTATCGAATGTGAGAAATTGTCAGTATTTCAGCGAGGGACTGGAGGGTGGCACATGGCTTTTATTGGGCTCAGGTTCAGTTTAACAGCTGAGGTCGTGTTTATTATATCAATACAGTGAGGTTGTTGCTCACATTGTCATATAAAGCCTCATTGGGTCTACTTGCTTTATGTATTTGAACTGGGTTCTTTGCGAAAACTCATTTTTCCAGGCTTTTTTCAGTGCTTTAAACAGATACACTCCATCCAGGAGGGTGTGATAAACTTCGACTTGGTCCTTCCTTCTTGCTTTTTCAGTTGTTTGATTGTGATCTAGCAAACTCTCTCACTGACAAATAATTTGTAACAGGTCTGAGCAAATGGCCGCTGCAGCCAGAAAGATGGTGGTGATCTGTAACTCAGAAATCTATACTTCCACCTGCTGGAGAAACCTGTCAGATTCAATGCACTTAAGCATCACATTACTTAAATGTGAGTCACAGTAGCATCAGCAAAAGGAAGTCTTGTCATTTTGAGAAATAACTAATGATTGATCATTTCTTTTCTCACAGATTTGTTCCTGACCACTGAATCAAACAGATTCGAGACCTGGATCAATAAGGTATAGTTCAGCATTTCTTACACTTATTTTATCTTTAACAGTACAATATGTGTATTATGAATCGGGTCTCTCTTATGTGAAAGTGTGCTTTTTGTATCCAGTTACTTAAACTGGATTGCAGGTGTTAAGTGAATGGACACAGTTTTTGAGCAGCAATAATGCATGCAAGAGTAATGCCACAGTTTATTGAATTCATCCCTAATTAAAATTTTGGACTAATGTGATTCTCATGTAGAAAGACTTCAGCGGTCACATGGACACTATGCTTAATGCTTTGTTAATCTTGGTCTGATGGATGGCTGTCTTTTTTATTACAATATTTAATTTTGGATTTAGGATATGTTTTAGGATATTATGCTTGTTTTCAATGTCTAAAAATGTTTCAAAGTGATTGTTCACTCAAAAAATGTCATTCTATATTTATTTACCCTCTTGTCATTACAAATGTGTATTACTTTCTTTGTTCCGCAAAACACAAAAAAAGATATTTTGAAGAGTGTCGGTAACTGAACAATCAAGCTACCAATTCACTTATTTTGTATGTACACAAAACCAATGCAAGTCGAGGGGACCGCCGTTGTTCGTTTTTTTTTTTGGGGTGAAGTATCCTTTGAATGTATATTACTTTTTATATTTTAGTGTTAATTCCTTTTATATTTCAAATGAAAATCATTCCCTGCCAGGTTGTTACAAACCTGTATAAATGTCTTTGTTCTGTTGGAAAAATGTTAGCAACTGACATTGCTGAGACATCATTAACTACCATAGTATAAACAATTTAATGGTATAGTCAAAGGTGCCCTCAAACTTTTTGCTTTCCTAAATTCTTCAAAATATCAAATTTTGTGTTCAACAGAACAAAAAAATAAACTATATTTTTTCCTTAACCTGGTAGTCAATGTTGACTACCCAACATTCTACGAAGGACCGCTAAGGTTTTAATGCAACCAATGTGCACTGAAAAAAGATGATTATGTGCCTTAGTAGGTTTCATGAAAATAAATTATTAAAATATACTTAGTATAATTATGTTTCTGCTTTTTAGAAAAAAAAAAAATCTTGGGAATAAAATCTACTAATTTTGGTTGATAAAAAATTATTAAGTAAATCCAACTCAATTTTATTATGTTAAACACATTTAAATTGGTCAAATTAAGTTTACTAATTTATTTTGTGTTGAGATTACATAAATATTTTTAGTATTTGTCAGTTGATCTGTAGTTCCCAGCATGCTTTATATCTGACTGCAAAATGAGATTAGTTTTCAAGATTAACTGTCATTTAAGTGTTTTTCAGTAAAAGGAAAGACTTTTTGTTGATTTATCTTTGAGATTTAAGAGAGTTTTGGTATTATTTTTAACTTTGGGTTTTATAAATTGTTACCGTTGTTCAGAAGAGCGCTTGTGTTCTTGCCTAGGCTGAGGGAGGCACAATATTAGTCATGAAGTGTATTATTTCACTCATTGAGCAGTAACTGTGGTAATGCCAGTACAAAGACCCCCAGTCTCTTCTGACTTGATATTTTTCAATCTGAAAGTAAGTGATCTGTGAAGTTTGAGTTAGACACATGTTTATGTTGAGCGCAAATTTATTGTTTACTTTAAGTATGATTTACTTGATATTTTATCAAAAACTAAATGTATTTAATAAGTAGAATTTACTTTGTTCTGGTTAGTAAGTTGTACTTGAATTATAGCAGCAAATTTTACTTAAAAAATCTTCGTGAAATTGTTACGAGGATTTTATTAAGTAAATTCTGCAAGTAATTTTTTTCAGTGTGTGAGAGTCTGATGCACAGCATTATATATGAAGCTTTGAAGGACTCATAGCCAGAGGACAAACTGATGTTAAATAACAGAATAGAGCGATAGAAAGAAAAAAGCTATTAGCTAGGATAACAATGTTGAGAAATGTAAACACAGAGAAGGTAAGAAAATACAGAAATGCCAGATAATACAGTGTGCAAAAGGTCAGCTGTGCATTCGCTCTTTGAAAGTTTCCTCTCACCGTCCTTATTTTCCACCATCTCTCGCGCGTGTGGCGCTCAACTGCTGATGGTGGAGATACAAAGGCAGGCAGTTCTGTTAGATCGCCTCTCCTATACCTGCAGGGAGCCTCATCGTTGCTTTCTGAGAGAATGAGAAGAGAGGATGCTGACAAAAGTAGAGGGATGGAGAGAATGACATGCTGTGAGGAAAGAAAGGAAGAGAAATAAAGAGACAGGGACAACAGGAAGAGAAAGAGAGATACTGTAGGAAAAAGATAAGTAGATGGGTGATTAAAGAGGGGAATGATGAGCAATTGTTATTCACATCTGAGGCAGCCATTTCAGACTCTACTTACTCCTCATTCGTTAATAGAGGCTTAAGGGATGGAAATAAAAAGCACAACTGATTGGTGAATAGTTGTTAGATTTCCACACCGCTGCAAACACACACACACCCAAAGAGTTCTATCTGCACATGCGTACGCATTCAAGCACACCTTACGCTCATGGGAAACCTCTCTTGCTATAAAACCGCAGTAATCCTGCCATTATTTACTGCCAGGTTTTTCAGTTTAGCAGTCTTTGGTCACAGGCCAATGCTTTCTGCTTCCTGTAGCACACTACGTTTTAATTACTTTCCTCTTTCTGTCCCAGCCCTGATTATACACACACTCACACGCAGAAGCTCTAGTGTTTGTTTAAATTGAAAAGCTTTAGCTGTATACCGCATGCAAAGTCATTACTGTAATACAAGACGCCATCAGTCATTTCAGCAGCTGGAAGGAGCCTCTCCCCATCCAAACAAACAAGCCAGAAAATATTAGCCCTCTGATTCCTCAACTCAGTAACTTGTTTATTTTTTCTGTGGAGAAAATGCCTCGATGGTGTAAAGCGTTAATTTGCCCTCAAATGTTCATTGTGAGAAAATTCACGAATGCTCAGGATTTTAATCCGGCCATTCCCCAGCTGAAATGGCTGCCGTGCACCCTCGCGTGCAAAAACTCACTCAGTGTGCCGCGGCACTTAAACATGCATTGTGTCGATTGCGCAAGAGCCTCACAATCAAACTCGCAGCATGTGTTTATAATCTGGCACATGTCAGAGAATCAATCAGTCTCAGTCAGACCATCTCTGTGTTCTTGCATACCGTGTTGGTGCACAATGGTGCTAAATGGTGGGGGGAATGCCTCATCAGCACCGTGAGTTTAGTCGTCTTTGTCTCTTCTATGATATCTGATCTGAATCAGACACAATTTAGTCAATTTAGTGTTTGATTGTCTCATCTCTCCTGAGCCCTGTGTAGATAAAGCTTTCAGTCTTTTCGTTTGTTTAGTTTGGTTAAATTTTATATGAACATTTCTATGATCATTTTAAGAAGGTTTAATGAATCACACATCTCTCTTTTCCTACTCTTTGATCATAGTCCGAGACTGCTAGTAAAATGATTGTCTATTGCATTTTACAATTCAAATAAATGTACAACTTAATATAAAATAAATATACAATTATTTCTGATAATTATATCAAAACTTTGGGGGGAGTTGTTGAAATGGACAGTTTTTTAACAGAAATTTGTAGTATGGTATGTTTCCTTTTTTGTTAAATGAGCAAACTATTCATCCAGTCTATGCCAGCGTGATTTTACTTGAACCCAAAAAGCGTCCTTCTTAAGAGGGCAGTGAGGGAAATATTTTGTACTGGTTCTTTACAAGAGCTTTATTTTGTCCAATTTTGATTGATTAGTAAGCCAAAATAGTAAAACAATGTAAATGGTGAACATGTATCATTATATGCTTAAAGGGATAGTTCACCAAAACATTTTTAATTCTGTCATATACAGAAACTCATTACTCCCCCTCAAGTTGTTCCAAACCTGTATAAAGTTTGATGTTTTGCTGACCACAAAGAAAGATATTTAAAAAGAATGTTTGTAACCAAACAATTCTGTGGCACTATTGACTATTATAGTATGAAAAAAACTTCTATGGTATTCAATAGTGCCCCAGAACTGTACACACATTCTTCCATATATTCTTTTGTGTTCAACAGAACAAAGAAATTAGTATAGGTTTAGAACAACTTGAGGTTTTTGGTGGAGGATCCCCAACACTTACAAGGGAGTTTATCGTATCATATACCTCTCTCTTGTCATGCAGTTTACTTGATTATATGATTTGTAGAGGTGCTCCGATTGATCGGTCGCCGATCACAATCGGCCGATAATCACTTTGGGAAGTATGATCGGCGGTCTCTATGAAGGCCGATCCAGAAAAGCCGATCAGATGACGTAAAAGTGGCGAGACATATTTTTCACGCGCTATGAAAATGGCTTCACCGGTCTGGCAATTCTATAAGGTGTGTGAAAAAGACAAGGCATTAGCAATCTGAAACGTGTGTACTAAGCGAAATCCACGAGGAGGGAAGCTCCCAAAACATTCTAACACCATCAGCCTCGTCAGACATTTGAAGGTTAGTCACGTAAAGGAGTTTGATACTTTATAAAAACATAATTAATATGCACAGAACATAGACATATTTTATGTAAACACAAACTTTTATTCTGGATGCGATTAATCGCGATTAATCTTTTGACAGCCCTAGTATATATATATATATATATATATATAATAATGTATCATATATAGTACATATATAGTAAGGCTTAACTCAAGCTTTAATAACATTATTCCAATATGTGTGTATACCTTTAAGGAACCTGCTGTATATTTAAATTAATAAGCCAAAGCAAAATTTGCATCCATAGTTTTAATAATCACTACATTGATGTCAACCTGGAGCACAAAACAAATAGTTCTGCTAAGAAAAACATCTTTAATATTAATATATTTTCCCTTGTAGAGACATTCTATAGCAACGTTTCTGTACATCGATTCAGCCTTTCTGCAACAAATACACACACATATTTGCACATAAACACGTGAGCCCAGCATGCCACTGTTACAGCCCTTTCCTATTAACATCAATGTACAATCAATCCAATGAGACGGACCCTGTGACCCACCAATGCCTCATTCTGCTCAGAGAAGATTAGGGTGAGCAAGTCATGTCACCATTACCTTTACATAAGCCACAATCACATTACAGTTCAACTGCCTCTACAATCATGCACCGATCGATATTATTCATGACCACAAGGTGCATGCCTGCAGTTTCAGGAAAGACTCTAGGGAGCTTTCAGCGGAGATAGATAAACACAGTCCAGGCAGAAGAAAGAGGCACTTCAGTTTTGCTCTTCTTGAGAATTATAAACAAATCCCTTAGGCCAAGAGCTTCCACATAAAAACAGCTTTTGTCAAGTGGGACACTCAAAAAAAAAACACTTGCACCCAGGGCTGTAAGCACTGTATAGACACAGAGGGGCCGTGGCCTCGTAATATTCAGATTAGTTCGAGATGAATATGGGTTTTTCAATGACCAGTTATTAATATTTAATTTTGGTTCCCCATGATTGAATATTTGATTGCATCCATTCCTACACTATTAAGATAAGTAGGTGCACTCCCTCTATAAATGTGTCCTTGTGAATATTTTATAAGCATAAATGAATATTTTATTTGCATAGTATATAGTTAAATAAAAGCTCCATAGTATTTCACATGAGTCAGTGTTTTTAAAAAACAAGCCAGAGCTTCGTCACAAAATTATTTTCGGGAGAAATAGATTCACAGGGAGACAGTAGTATATTTTTACACTCTCAAACTGTGGTTTAAAGCTGTTAGTCTTATCACATATAATGAGACCAATTACCACCCTGCCATCTTGGTTTTGAAAGACTTAAAAGCTGCAAAAAGAAACGCTGCATCTGCTCGAGCTGTGGCTATTAGACTGAGGTGTTTTGTGCCGAGTCTGAAGGTAATGGAGCGATTTACCGAATGCCGAGTATTAGCATAGATGTGGCTGTCACGTGTAGTTTTAAGGAAAACACGCTGGAGCTGTGGGTAACACAAAAACATGCTCAGGGATTTTGGAGGGCAGCTTGCTCATAGCACAGCTTACATTTGTATTTACACATATTCAAAGCAACTCAATAGTTATCAATATGTGCATTCCTAGCAGTGGATGTACCTAATCTGAAACATACTATACACAGAGGTGTACTGCAATGTTATGTCTCTTTTATTCTATCTCTCTTTCAATTTCAGTTTCAAAGTACTTGAATATTTTAAGCATAGTATTGCCAAAGCAATATTACAGATAAAATTAGCTGCCAAAAATGATTAAAAAAAAAGAATCATTCAACAAGACATCCTTTGTTTCAACTTTTCAACCTTCAACTCTCCTCTCTATCTGTGCTGAGTGTCTGATGTAACTCATGACTCCTTCAATTGTTATGTGGCTTTGATCTCTTTCCTGTTAAATGTGTATGTGTTTCTCTGCTATCTTATTCATTATATGCTGGACAGTCAGTCTGTTTGCCGTTTGCCTCCCAACGTTAGTACAGCACGAGCTCTTGAAGAGGTTGATGTGGATGGGCTGTGTTGTTTGGTTGTGATCAGCATGTAGGCTGAATCTCATGAGCTTTTCTGAAGCTTCTGTCTTAGCTGCTTTCTTGGACTTTGATCATCTGTGCCACACCGCGCACCGGCTTACATGGGCTAATCAATGTGCACAGTAGCCTTACCCTGCCCTCTGACCTCTCCGCAGCTCACTTAGCCGTCATTCTCTGACCTCTGCAAGCCCACCTGTCAATCACCATCAGTCCCCTGTCAGTAGCTTCTGCTCTCTCTCTTCCCCACCACCTCATGGCCTGTCAGCTGGAGAACTCACCTTTAAAATATGCTGGTCAGATTGTCAGACCACACATTTTTCGTCTTGCTGAATTACCTCGTAATGTCCATCAAGTAGAACAAAAGCGCAGCAACCCTTTACCAACCCTGTCAGTCACAGGTCTGACTCGCCTCTCGTCTCTCATTTATTTAGACTGCTGCTCTGCTCTTTGAATACACTACATTGATAGCTCCATGTTGCTTTTATAAGAGGCGTTTTAACAGCACACAAGAACAAGTCTTTTCTAACAGTTGTAAGCGCAACATGAAAGGAAACGTGTTTAATAAATGAAAGTAGATGTTTTAATCCTGTTCAATCTTTCTGTTCATTAGGATGGGAATTTTACTGAAATGCAGCCCGGAAAGGCACCGGATGAAGCCAAGAAAGTGGGTCAATCTGCATTTGTAGACTTTGGTGAGTTGAAACATATCTCTGTGTGCGGTCCGTCTGTGCTTTCTGTTTCGAGATGGTGTTATTGGAAGGCTAATAGAACCACGGATTTTGCTTTCCAGGAATTCAGAAACATCTCTGTAATGTGTCCATAATATGCTAGATTGAAATGCAGTTCGGAATCCAAAAGTAACCTTGAGTCTTTACCTGTGATAAATGCAGAACATGTACACAGACTCGCAGACTTCAGCGCGAACACACATCCACAGAGCCAAATTGAATAAATGCTCCTGTGGGATCCTATTAAATATTAACAATACAAATTTCCCCTTTCCAAAAGCATCCCACTGATAGCAGGAATGACACCAGCAGAGAAATCTCACAGAGCATAAATGATTGATAAGGAAAGTGAAATGTCCTAAAATATTTAACTGCGCTGAGTCTCAGGAGCTTGGCCTTTATATTCAAAGCTAACTCATCTGACCAAACAAGAGCCCTTGTCTCAGTTCTTTAATCTGTTTCCTGTGATCTCATTCTTTTGTTATTATAGAAAATGTCACTTCATGCTATCATGGTGTTTTCACAGCAAAGAGCTTCAAAGGTTTCGAGTTTTAAGTAGGAAGGAGGCCTGTATTAGACTGACAGTCATTATACTGTTTGATGCATATTGGGATCGGTTGGGATAAAAGTCTATGAGGCTAAAACACACCATTGTTGCAGTACTGTATTACCAAGGCCTTAGTTCAGTCTTTGTGTGTTGTGTATTTTTTTTAAGTTTATATTTTAGAAACAACACGACTATATACTACATTTATTTCAGTACTAGATTGTCTTCTTTTTGGAATTCATTTTATCATAAGTTGTGATTGATCTTTCTTATTGCCACCTGTGCAGTGTTGTGCAATTTACAATGTCTTTAATTTATGCAAAGCCTGTTCAACAATAGGGCTGTTCAACAATTCATCGCATTCAGAATAAAAGTTTGTGTTAACATAATATATGTCTGTGCACTGTGCATATTTATTTTGTATTTATAAACACATACATGTTTATATTTAGGATATATTTGCATGTACATATATATGTATTAATATTTAATTTAAATTATAAAAAAGTATTTATTCATTTTTACATTTTATATATTTTTTAAACATATACATGCATGCGTATGTGTTTATAAATACAAAATTAAGATGCACTTAAGTTTATGTTTATATATCATGTAAACACAAACTTTTATTCTGCGATTAATCGATGAACAGCCCTATTAAGCAAGTACAAAAACAATCAAGATTCAAAACTGTCTTTTTACCTTTGCCTCATTCACAACAGGAAATGACTTAGAAGTAGAGTCAGATCTGATTTTACTGTATTTGTTCAAAGAGACAAAGATAGGGATTGCAGATTTAATTAAGGTACTTCTACAAATCTTTTTCTGCTTTGCAAGCATTGTTATTTTCATTCAGGAAAAGCGTGTATAGTCTGCCACATGCCGTTTGTAACCAAAAGTGTACTTGGCCGTGTTCTGCTGTACAGAAGATGAGGTCGGGAAAGGTATGGCCTTTGTAAGCCGCATTGCGATTATGACATAAACCATTGAGATGCATCACCTGTGACCTTTACGGTTCTACCAAAATGATGTCACAGTAGGAGGCGGGTGCTGGAAAAGTATCCAAAGCAGGAGTTGAAATAGGATGGCCGAGCAAGCGAAGAGAGAGAGAGAATGAGCTGTAGACTGTGATTTAGGATGATAAATGATGTTGGGAATGAAAGGAGACGTGTATGCGAGAGAAGCCCTATTCTACATGAATGTACGCCCGGGTACGAGTCAATATTGTCACTCAAACAGAAAATACTTTATTGGATTAGTTTCAGGTGGTTGTTCTGGAGACACGAGTGTGAAGATCAGAGTAACGGGTGAAGATCCCATGCTCCACTGATACTGGAGATCAGCACTTATCGCTCTCCTCCCTCCATCTCACCATTTTTCGTTTTCCTCTCCTGTTCATCACCTGATTTTAGCTTCCTCCCAAGCTTTTAACTCCCCTAACCACACATGCACTTTGCCACCATCCAGTACATGCCTGTTCACAGTCTTCAAACTGTCTGCACCAATTAGCTCCGGAGCCTGTAGAGTCATTATGAGATGATTTTGTGTGAGGAACAAGCTACGGCTCCGTGATGCTGATTGTCTTTGACAGAGGAGAGCGCTGCAGTGGATGGGCGATGGGGGTGAAGACAGATAAACACCAGCTTCAACCGCATTCACACTCACACACAGCACAAAACAGGTGAATCATAGCAACGCCGCTTCCATTAAGTGGGTGGTAATGGGAAGCGAAGGGCTTCCTCTGAAGCCAAGGACACTTGCTGACATTATACCTTCAGCTGGATTGGGTGGACATTAATGGCACAGGGTTCACAGTTGTTTTATATATAGATGCTTTATGTGGTGCAATGCTTAGCCATAGTGAGGACATTGAATCAGTTGTGGAAATAGGCAGGGTTCAGGAATTGTTTATATATAGTGTATATATAAAGGTACAAAAAGTGAATAATAGTCTGAATTATAGCACAAATGTGTGTGCATGTGTGTGTATTCATATATTCAGCCATGGAAAAAATTAATAGACAATTTTTATTTAATTGGCATTTCTTTTATTGTGGCCATTCCAGTTCAGTGTCTGTTGAATTTCAACAAAATCAAACCTCAGGAGTGACATAAAGTCATCCAGCAATGTGAAAGACTGACAGCATGACTTGACAAGACACACGAAAACTGGGATAACAATCGAGGTTATGGCATAAACAATCTTTTTTAACTTTTCCTAAATACAAATATTTGAATTGCTTAAAAGTGCATATAACTTGATTTCTTTGCAGTGTTTGAGGTCTGAAAAAATACAGAGCATCTTTTCTTTTATATTGACCTGTTTCTCAAGTTTTTATTTTCTACAAATAAATGCAAATAGAAACAATATCTTTATTTGAAATTTGAGAGAAATACTAACAGTAGTTCACTAACAAAACAATAATTTTCCCTAAATAATTTGTTACGTTTATATAGCACTTTTCTGGGTACTCAAATCGCTTTACATGGAAGGGGTGAATCTCCTCAACCAACACCAATGTGCAGCATCCACCTGGATGATGCGACTGCAGCCATATTGCACCAGACACCCACCACACACCAGCTTATTGGTGGAGAGGAGACAGAGTAAACGCATAGTAAATTCAGAAAAACTGAAAATAAATTTCAAATGGTCTCTTTTTTCCGTGGCTGTATATGTGTATGAATGTATATACATATACACACTAAATATAAACAAATTGCCATAACATTTTCATCTGGGCTCTGTGTAATTATTTTCTTAGCTCTTTGTGGATTTTCTTTAAACGGTAATAATTTGATCTGTTTTCAATCGCCCTAAAATATTCATTTGATTAGCTATTGATTAGTGGTGTAAACATCAGAATAATTTCAAATATTGTCTTTCCTCCCACTGTTAATTGTATTATTTGCTTATCAGAGTCTGCAACCCTTGATTTCTTTTTCACAGTAAACCTCTGCAGCACATTTAAATCAACACCTGCTAATTTCTATGAAAATAAACATGTTATACACAGCACCTGCGAGTTGCGACGCACCTCTGAAGTGACCTGCAACAGTTAAAGAAATCACGACTGCAAGATGCTTCAAAGCCGCATTTCAAATGACAGAAAACGAAAGGAGCGCGAGAGCATGTGGGAGGAAGGTGGGAAAGGGGAAAGAAGAGGGAGGAGGTGAGAGAAAGAGAACGGGAGGGTCTGCATGTTTGGTTGGAAATGGATGTTATTCTGATCACACTTCTGCCTGTCAGTTATGCCGTGGCGCTCTTCTCCATACGGCACCTAAGTGGCAGATCAAAGATACACCCCAGTGACCTTCCTCTCTCGGCTCCTTTACCTCTCTCTCTCTCCGTTAGTATTCTCCACCCATTCCTCTCTGCTTCAAACACTCCAAGATAACGGTTGAAGCTGAGACTCGTGGTCCGGTTTCAATCGGACGCACCGTAATGTGCTCCGTTGAAGGTGAAGAGTGTTAACCGTTACAAAATTGCTAAAATAATTACAAAAATAATGACCTTCTAATGATGACAGACAGCTGCACCATTGGTTGAGTCAGTGTTACTATTGCTCATGGTTGCGTATGCTCAAACAAACACAGCAGGGTTTTGCACCGAGCCACAGTGTTGACTGTATTTATTTTTAGTATTACCTATAGCCAAACCTGCTGAACTGTAGCTGCTGTGTTCATGTACTTTATATCATTGGTTAGCCTGAAAGACATACGCAACTTTTTTGAAGAGTTGATAAAGTAAGAGTTATAGAATATTATATACTGTATGTGTTATACAACTCTAAGAAGAGTCAAAGTCTGTTTAATATTCAATTCCAGAGGTGCCACATTCAGCTTGTTTTGGCACAGTTAAAAGCAGTAATTTATTAAATGTTCATCGAAGGTGTGACCACTTCCTTACTGCCAAAGTCACAGCCGCCAGCAGACTTACAGTACAAAACTGTAATAATTCATGAGTGTGCACCATCAGAATGTAGTCACTCCTGACATGGACGTGTCATTATGAATGCACAACATATGCTAGACAAAATTCTCCATCTGCTTTATCAGAATGGTAATTGCTCTTTTCTTTTTTTAAATGTGACAGCCAAATGCATTATTCATTAACCGAATGATATTCAACGCTATGGTGCATTTGTCTGTCAGGACCATAGCGCAAGCAGAGATGTATTCCTCTAAAATGTTTTCAAGCTTGAAGCTAGTGTCACATGTAATGTGATGTGGCATTTAACTTCCAGTCATCGTGACATACACAAGCACCGTGTCTTTGAGGACTTTTGTTGTACTCTTGCTTCTAGTGCTGTGAGACTTTGCGAGTCAGGAACCAGAAGTCATTAGTGACGATAAGCAACCGGTTCATCGCACTCTCTGCAGTGCAGTTACACAATTTTGGATTCTCACACAGACACACACAGTATCGTTCAGTCTGGCCTCCCGCTAAGATTGGGTGTATTGAAATCCAAATTAGAGTGTTTTTGTCATTTTCAGTTAGCTTTAAAGCTGTCTACATGTTGTATTCCTTAACAAAATATATAATACAAAATTAAAGATAAAAAGAAATTGACCTTTAGCCGCAGAAAAGTGACCATTTCAAAATTATTTTCAGTTTTTCAGAATTGACTATTTATAGGTGTGTTTAGGTAAAATTATCATTTTTGTTTCATTCTGTGAACTTCTAACAATATTTCTCCCAAATTTAAAATAGAAATATATTACATTTAATAAAGGCTGGGTCTCTTTGATATGAACACAATGGCACGTCAAGCGTCTTTCTTCAAAGATTGCAGTCTGTACAGGAATAAAATAAGTAGCTAAGGGTAGCCCGGCTCTCATTGTGTGTCAGTGCCCGGGTGACTGTCGGTGGAGATGAGTGTGTGCGTGTGTTTTTGTAATTCTCTGTCTCCCAGCAGGCTTTTGGGCTGATCTACATGGTTATTTGCCGCATGCCAGAAACTATGAATGTCAATGCAGGTGTCATCTACTATCACCACATATCTTCTGTTTTGTATCTCACCGTTACTCCCCCTCCGGTTTCTCTTTTATCCTTACTATCCCCTCTTTGTTTTTTGTTCTTCCGGATTTATTTCATTCTTTTCTAGGGTCACATTTAACGCTTTGTGTTGCAAAATAAAAACAAGAGAATGAAGACTCGGGCACAGGACTCTGGCACCAGCACAAACCGCTACTCACCGGGCTGCCACACACTTCATTACACTTGCTCGAGATCACATGAAGTTCCATATGCTGAATTTCTCATCAGAATAGCAGAAGGAATACCGTGGAGCTATTACTTCCACCCACCTCTCTTTCTATACATTTATTCTCATGACTTTTGTCGACAGTGTTATTTCGATTGTTTACAGTACATTTTACGAGTGTGCTAGCACCATGCTGTACCAGTTAAGCTTAGCAAAGCTCTTCAACCCCCCTCACCCAATGTCTTTTTTTTCCCTCAGATGGTGACGGCTCCCAAGACCACCTGTTGCCCGTCTGTTTGGATGACGCATGTCAGAAGAGTGCCATTTACTTGGCCAAGCCTGGAGGGACAGAGGTACACAGGCTCGCCATTATTACTCTGCCACACCTCTCCATTCAATCCAACCGTCCATTTGTTTTCATGTGACCTGCTGTGTCAGTGGGAAATGATAGATCACGTATGCATACAACCTGACCAAAGCTGCTTGTCAAAATTCCTATACGTCTCACATTTAGATACAGAAAGATGAAGAGGCAGAACTTATTATAAAAGCAGCATTTAATAACAGCGCCATATGTTTATTTAGTCATATTCAAGCCTGCAGCGTGTGCTCTTAACTGAATGTCAGTCTCACAATGGAACGCAGGGGTTATCATACACACTCACACATAGACTCCCAAGCCACATGTCTGGCTCTGTCTGCCTGTCACAGGCGTTGGGTCTAGAGAGAAAAGGAACAAAGATGGACGTAGTCGGGGAGAGGGCGGGAATGTAAAGGGCGGAGAACACGTGTCAGCTTTTGTCCGCCTGCCACAGGCGCTAGTCGTCACCATCAGCTTCAATGAAAGGAAAGAAGAATTTGCCTCTTCATTATTTTCTTATCTGTCCATCACTTTCTGGATGTCCATGCAGTCTTCCTCTTTCTCCCCCTTTTTTATTCTCTTTTCTCGCATTCGTCGAGTTAAATAAACAAGCTGCATGGGTTTGACAGCGCTTTTTCAGCATCGCTAATGAACATGTCTGATATAGACAACACATGCAGTGTGTTGGAATGACGAGACAGAGAAAACAAACAGTTTAGAAAAGAAAGAGATTGAATAAAGGGACTGCTTGAATTGTAGTCAAATAACAGCAGTGTATGATTTAATTGGCCCAGGGATCTTTCTGTTTGTAAGCCCGTTTGTGTGCATGGGTGGATGTGTGTGTGCGCTAATCACACAAATACTTACACGTGCAAGTGCTCTCTCACACACACACAATTCATCAGTGTTTCCATCAGTCTGTTGAAAGAGCTCATTCTCTCTGTTTTCTTTTCCAGCTCATCAGCTTAATATTGACAGTGTAAACACACATAACATTGTGCTCATTAGAGTGATTAGGGATAGCAAGTGTCATCACACACACACACACAAAATTTGCCTTGCTTCGTCAAAGGAGGCTTTTCATTGGCTTTTGCTGTGTTCATAATAAATGGTAAACTGTGTCCACAATAGTATTAACAGTTATTAATTGTTCACGCTAGAAATGTTCTGCAATTTAGTTTAAGAGAGATTATAATGCACCTCGCACTCCTCGCTGTTATTAAAACTCGCAACATGCCACAGGAAAGTGTTTCAAAGGAGTGCATGCACTAGAAATATAGATAGGCTAAACTTTTTGTACAACTTTTAGGCGTAACTTTAGTGCTTAACTCCATTATTAAGAGCGAGATATTTAATCAAATGTGTATAAAAGAGAAAACAGAGTTTGAAATGATTCTGCCTGTACTTCTTTACTCACCAGTAAAGGCGGCGCACAGCTATGGATGGTCCCATAGTGGATTTGATGGTGAGACCGCGCTGATTAAATATTTAGATAGAATTTTGATTTAAGATTTGAGTTAGATTTTACAAGAAGGTGTTTATGAAACAATTATCACTCAATACAAGCGCAAATAACACTGCTGGATTTAATCTTCATGATAACGTGGTCTAACATAGGATATGGAGATTAAATTAAATATGTGTGAGGCATTAATACTTTATTTATTCTTCTAACACTTACTTTCTCCAATGACTTGAGTTCCCTATCTTGCCATTTGTGCCGCCTATTGCCCTTGTCTCCAGAATGTGCGTACACATGGGTCAGAGTTTGCTTGTAGGTACGCACATTTTCCCGTCAAGTTTGTTTTTGTAATTCCCATCTTTTGATTAGGAAGTGGCGTACGCATCTTTCAGGGTATGTTTTGTGTGTACGCAATGGTTATAAAATATACAAACAGCATCTCAAGGAGCCGATCAAGTGAACGTCGCTCATATTGATCTCTCTGTGGCATCTTTAACATGTTTGTATGTTGTCAATCTTGTCAATGATATCTGCGGATGGGCGGCACTTAGTGTTTCTGTAGAAGTACCGTATATGTCCTAGATGTTCTTCATCTTTGACTTTGAAGACCTGTGTAGCCTGGGGGTATAACTAGTAAGAAATAACTAGTTGATTTAGAAAACACATTCACTTTCTATGAAAAAGGTGCGTGTGTGTCCATTGAAAAGGTCAATAGGTGTTTTATATCCCCAAAATTGTAGAAAATTTAGAAACTCTGTTGTTTTCAGTGGGCTGTGAATCTTTGCTGCGGTTTGCTTGGCTTTTGTCATACATAGTAACGAAAGATGTGCATCAACAGTATATCAAGTTTAGTGTGTGTAGCTGCTCGGATTTAAATTGGTGCTTGGTTGTAAACATTGTTATAGGGCTCAGAAAGAATGAGAGGCTAAAGACTTTTGGATCACTACGGAATTAAACTATCCCTTAAGCTGCAATGCAGCAAAGAGGGACATCTATAAAACATACAGAAAGAAATGGAGATGGGGAGGAAATGATGGAGAGAGAGGCAATAGATTGTCTGAGATGCTGGAGGTGAGCGCCGGTGTACCTTTGTATTGAATTTCAAAAGAGTCGTGAGGGAGGGATGCCCATCGTAGGTTGAACAGCTCTCTCTCTCAGCAGCCAGGGGCATCTCACGCCTATTCATTTCAGTTTCATGTAGTCTGTAATAGCAACTTTGTTCCTAGCTTGGCAGCATCAGCTGAGTGTGTCAGGCCATTTATTTCGTTGTTTTTTTCCCTCAAGGGACTATACATAATATTTGAGGAGTTTGTTTCCAAAATGAGATAACTCTTTGATCAAACTCTTTCAAAAATCATGTTTTTAATTAGGTTAGCATGTTTTTATTGTTTTTAGTTAGCTGTATTTTTTGAGTTGACAAACCAACTGCAGTTTGATTTATATTAATTGGAATGCACAATAAAAAAAACATGATTTTTGAACAATTTTAAAAACAGAGTTATCTCATTTTGGAAATAAACTCTTCATTTACATAACCTCGCTCTCATAGCTTGCACCCTGAGCTTTCTCTCACAGTATTGCCAGTACCGTGTGTTTGTGTCTCTCATTGTCTATGTATATTTTGAGTGTGAAATGCACCGCAGTTTTGGTTTTTGAAGCAGCTTGTTGAACAGTATCGATCAGTAAAAGTGCAGATGTATCTTCAACTGAACTTGAAAAAAAATGTCTTTCTTCAAACTCTAAAATGTAGGCAAAGCTCCTGAATGCAACATTTCCCTGACGTTCATGTTAAGATGTCTCCTGTGCTGAGCCATCACTGTATTCTGAAGAGGTTGGATTGGTCATTATCTATTGCTCCATACGGGCCACTAAACAATCTTAACAGCACAATAGCAGCAGGTGCCAGAAAACAAGGCCTTCAGCTTTTTTCTGTCAGACAGCTCTTATCCCCGTCCCCTCGTGTCACAACACCACCTGTTCAACATGTGCGCTGCTGCTCTGATTCATTAGTAGACTCATGCAGAATCTAAATAAATGCTTCATATTTTCTGAAATGATCGAGAATAATGTCGCTGTTTAGGACAAAGCTCTACAATTAGCTACAATTTATCCAAAATATTTACTTATGAATAATTATCGCAAAACATTAAATGTATAATTTCTGTCATTTCATCTAATACAATTACAAAAATGATGGCCCACCCACAACCATCAGGTAGGCCTGCCTCAGGTATTGATAGCACTATAGATTACTTTGCAATATGTAAACACTGCTCCAGAAGCATCTCTGGTTGTCATTTTCGGCCTAAATCATAAAAATTGTCCATTTATTTATATGTAAATATATATATATATATTTAACTCAACGGGAGGAAATGTGGGAATTATGTTAAACTGAAACAATGAATGTGGTGTGAAATTGTGTGAAATATACGATGAAGGTTGCAGCAGTTTGTCTTTCGACTACACATGCAAAATCCGCGATGGGACTGAGTTGGAAATGGAGACACAGAGTGATACGCGTCATAATCTGAAGACCACGCCCACGCCCACACCAGCCGTCTCTTTGCATTGCGAGAAGCTGCCGCCTCCTTGTCATTTATGATTTATAACAAAAAAAAACAAAAAAATGTCTAAAAGCTGATATGTGACAATGTGTATAGCAAACAAGCTAAAAAAAAACAAGAAATACGTTTTTATAAGCTGTCGACCCCAAAAAACGAGCGTTTTAGGACATAAAAGTGGATTAAAAAGAGATGACAGACCCTCCAATCATCACGCAGACGCTCGGAGTCCGGTCCAGCCCACTCCTCCATTCATCCCAGAGACGCTGAGCGTCCGTGGGCGGGACATAATCGCAGCATTATCCAATGACCGTCTTGTTTCTAAGCACTGAAAAAAACTGTTTAAAGCAGCCCCATTGAAGTCAATGGACGCTGGGCTTCAACAGAGTAATGCACTGTACGCTACGGGAATGAATGAGAAGGAAATCGAGTCAGCCGACCTAAGTAGCTGATTCTGAACGAAATTGTTTTCGTTCGAGATGAACGTGTTTAACGCATTTTTGGTCAATAAAATGTTAACATAATAATACATATATTTGACCATTCATTTTTTGACAATTATAGGGGAAGCTGAGCTTCCCTTGCAGTCTTAAAGAAATCGCGACTGATACGGACATACTATTCATTCGCCTACTATATAGCAAGGAAGTATGCCATTTCGAACGCAGCCGTAGTGATTTTAGATCGAGCAGTACTTCCTACTGATCAAAGAGACGTAGTTCACAGAAGAGCTGTGCATAAAACAGAATCGAAGCCTTTGCGATTTCAGAATCGACCTAGACAGGTATAAGTAGTGTGAATCGCGATATATATCGTTACAGGCATAGCAACCTGTCAACTTTCTTGGGCAACATCCAGATACTACATGAAACAACTCCGTGTGTATTTATGTTTAATATTTGACCCGCGTGTATTTTAACTTTGAACATTTTGTGTTGAAATGCTTGTTGCGTTCTGTTAATGTCATATGAGATAATAATTTTGCAGAAATATGCAGTGCTTTTCTCTAAGGGCATAGTCTATGCAGAGTTTTTAGCTCTTTCCTTAAGCTTCTCGGCCCACGCTGATGTTCACTCCCACCACTGCTGGTCTGTCAAGTGAAATCTTTTGACATTTATTTTGTCTTCATTTTGTAAGTCAAGGAACCGTGCAGACTTTGTTCCAGAACGGTTGGGTCCTGATCTGCCAAGTCCAGATTCTGGCACCTATTTTTGTAGATCCCCACCTCATTCACCTCTTAAAATGTTTAGTTACGACCCGTACATGTTAGTGAATAGGATTATGTCACTGCCTCTTAAGGTTGTTACATTTGTACTTTGCATTAAAATAAATCACTTTGCATAATAGGTAAATGCTTAAATGCAAATGTTTTCTATGTGTTTTCCGTTTAGTTTACATTTAATGATATATTCTAAAAATATAGATATTAGGTGTCCATTTAAAAGATTGTTTGTTGTAATTCTCTCTTTTGCTGAATAAATGATTGTGCATTTCTGGTTTAACACATTTCCTTGGTGTGTTTCATAATGAGCTTTAGCATTAAATTTGCATTAGCCTGAATTGAATGTTTTTCATATTTGTAAATTCAGTTATGTTTTGCTAGACAGACTACACTTATTAAGCAAAAACTAACTGCTTTTTGTTTTGTTTTATAATCTTAATATGTGGAATTGACAACATGTCTACGCGACACAACACGACACACGCTTGTTCTAATGGGATTGTCGCGTCGCATCGCACCGTGCCACATGCAGTGTCGACAAAATTTACAATTATAATAGGTTCTAATGCCCTCTTTTGTTGCGTCGCATCGCACCGGGTCCAGTGTTGCCTCGGTGTTATGCTGAATTTTTCAGAAGCACACCTTCTGTACCAGAGGTTTATTGGGGCAAGAATCTCACAGTTTGTTTTGTGTTCTGTTGTCTGTTGGGTAATAAACACACTCTTACTCATTTATGTTTTACGGTCCCCCACAACCTGCTGGGTCCCTCGTCGGTCCTTGTTCTGGGACTAATTGTAATGGGAATAATTTACAAATTAGTTACTGCTTGCAGGTCACCTTCATATCTGGACACACTCTCAAACGCTGTGTCCCAGAGTATGTGAGCAACAAAAGTTATTTCCCCTTACCGCTTAAATCTTTCTATAATCACTCCTACTGCACATTCTACTTCAACGTTTTTCTACTGATGTGTGACGTAAAATCATAACTGCATAAATTCTGTATATGATTGTTCAGGGTTTGGTAACCGCGACACACGTGCATTAATCGCCAGCATTTGTCTCATTATTTTCGCTAAACATCTTTTTGTGATTCTGACTGCTGATAGTCTTTCAACAGTGAGTTTAACACACGGTGACATGTAATTGCATTATGGACTGTTAAAGTGTTATGTCTTGTGATAAAGCGGTATTAGAACAATCTTGTAGTGAGAAAAAAAACACAGACGCTCGACTTTATAAACAAAACGCTTCTCGCTAAAGGCAAAAACATGCATTTCCCACTTCGCACTGTGCTGATAATCCGCTGTCTCCTATCCTGAAGTATTTTTTTGTGTTTTTAGATGTAAACACTGCATGTTGTAATAACAATAAATAACCTTTTCACTACCAACGCCTCCGTTCAACAAGCCCGTATCCTTTTCCCTTTACTACATTTTATTACTAATTGTGCGGCTCTCTTTTTGGGAGGCTAATGAAGAGGCCGTCTGTCGTCTGATTCTGTTTCTCACGCGTGGTGGAATGGCATGTGTTCCCCGTAATGCGATGAGCGATAACGCTTTTTTTCTATTTTTCTGGCACATCATAAAGCTGGCAGTTCATTAGACGTCGTACTTTCGTATCATCTATCAGTGGCACTATTGATGTAATGGCATCTCGTCTGGTGTCTTCCCGGCGGCGAGCTGCGATTTTAATTTCTTGGCCTAATGAAGCATTGCATCTGGGCTGTGGGAGTGGAGAAGAGCGAAGCTCAGCTAACACAGGGACTTTATGCGCTTTAGTAAACAAAGCCACAGGGACCGAATCTTGGCAATGCGAACGTGATGATGTCTTTCCGACTGATATGAGGAAGGGAAGAAAATGGGCCATTTGTATTCTGTGCGCAGCGTCTCCTCTATCTAAGATGTCCCATTACTTTTGCTAAGGGAAGGCCATCATGGCTTTCTCCATTAAAGAGATCATTTTCTCTCTCTCTTTATGTCGGCAACATCGATATAACTTGCTGACATTTCAGCTGTTTAGTTTCATGGAGGAGGCCCGGTGTTTGTCTGGCCCCGCTCCGTCTTTAACACAAATGAGACACTTAAAATGATGTAAGTGGCTCTAAACATGACAGGCTGTCATGCGTGCCATGAACGAGAGGAGTAAAAACTTTTAATGCCAAAGTAATCACTGATGCAAACATATCCCATCATCCTTAGTGTCAAAACGACCATGGTGCTCTCATAGCATTTATGCAGGTCTCTTACAACTGTTTTCTGTCACGTTTTTCCTAATAAACATCTTAAAGCAAGAAGGCGAATGAGAAATTAGTGCGTTTGCTATGGTAGTTGGTTAATTACAGAGTGTCTCATTATCCTGGAAGACACTGATTAGCTTCCATCACATTTCTGTTTGATTGGGCTAAGGTGTGTGTGTGTGTGTGTGTGTGTGTGTGTGTGTGTGTGTGTGTATCTGCGTGTGTGTGTGTGCGTGTACGTGCACTTCAGTTCAGGTTGATTGGGTTAATCAGTAGAGCAGTGGATAGCTGAATAAGAGATTAATTCTAGCTGAGAGTTGTTCTCTCCCTCCTCTCAGCAGCAAGCCACACCCCCAGCACCTAAACCACGAATTACCCATTCCCCTTTTTCTTCTCATCCACAATCTTTCTCATCTGTCTCTTATCAATCACGCATCACACACCTGTACACTCTGCTGGCAGCAGTCTTGTCTTAGACGTGTAGAAAGAGTGTTTTGTATGAGTCATAGCACATGTTCACCTGGGCTGCATCGATGAACTGTCAGGTAGACTTCCAGCATGAGCAAGATGATAAATGTGTGCAGTCTGTGTTAGAAAGGGCTGACTGATTCTCAGATGAGCTCTCACACCCTTTAGAACGCTGAGCACCGAGCACGTACCCGTGCACTCACTCGTTTACAAAGGACTTCTAACACCTGCCAAAGGAATAGCCCAAACATTCCCTGACCTGGCAGCGAGTCCAGCTCTAAGTAAAGCAGACAGTGAATATCAGTTGTATGGTGGCTTAAGGGACTGGGTCACCCAAGACTCTTTCGTCTTTTATTTTCACTTGCGTTGTTTCAAATCTAAAAAACACAAATGGTCATTCTATAATTGCAGGGACATGAGATGTCCTTGTGATCTTTGTGATATGCCTTATTTATCTACCAACTAAACCTTTAAAAAAAAAAAAAGTTTGTCCAAGTCTCTCATCATTGCCATAATTTAATGTCATTTCCTCTAGAAGCGAATGAATGAAAGACTAGAAGGTACGTCCTCTCTCTTTTCCCCAGTATTGGTTAAAAAAGCAAACCTGTGTCAAGAATAGATTCATGGACTATCAACAGTGTTATACCAATATTATGGCTGCAAATTTGGAGTAAAACTTATATATATGTGAATGCATTTCTCAACATAACATAAGTATAGGAGTTCTAGGCTTCCATGTTGAGTATACAGTATATGTTACATGTTAAAAAAGATACAAATAGAAGAAAATCAAAAACCAGGTAACCCTGAGATTCTCCAATAGAACAAGTATTTTTAAGTATTAATATTTATGTATCTTAAGTAAGGTCATTTTTGTGTTTTCTTCACATTTTCAAATGCTCTATGTGCCCCTTATTATAGCCGGAATGTGCCCCTTATTATTAACTTAAGATAATTTTTTTCTCTTATGTGCCTCTAAAAAACATATAGTCATATATTTAAGACATGAAGGTTAGTAAATAACGATTTTTCATTTTTGCGTCAGACCGCTCTTTAAACTGTGCTTCAATTACTGGCTTTTAAACCTGTTCCAGTTTCTCTGAAGGCTGATAAATTGTTCATTTTGCTGGTCACTTCTGGTTAATTCCTCTGTGAATACTTAGTTTGTTTTGCCATCTCTTCGCATTCTATGTTGCGTCACTTGCTCTTTCCCTGGCCCTGCCTGCATCCTCTCTTCTTCCATCACCATTAAAATCAGGAATCGAGGGAATCTGTTGCCTGGTGGGGGCCGACACATGTAGAGTAATGATGTGTATTAGGCTCTTTATGGGATTGTGCAGGTCGACACTGCCAGTCTGGTTTGCAGCCAATGGTCTTCATTGGCCATCAGCTAATGCAGCCAACACCTATTCTCCACGGCAGCTGGTTCAGGTTATTTTTAAACTTTGGAAACATGTTTTCAATTTATATCAAGCCCACTCATATTCAGGCATACCGTCTGAAAGCCAAGTCTGGCACATGCAAGTAGCTCTGTCTTTCAAAGGAAATCAGGACATCTCTCAACATCTAATTCCACAGCCTCCATCTTGTTTTTGTCTTCTATGCTTGCGTCTGTGTGATTTTAATATAATTTCGGTTTTCTCTCTCTACAGCTTCTAACCTTTTAAGCATAAGTGTTATTGGGTTAGCAGGATAAATTGTATGGGGTTTGAAAAAGCAGTAATGATCTTGAACCGGCATCAATATGACTACAGCTAACAGCCGTGAGGACTTGAGGCGACCCAATGTGTGTGTTTTTGCGTTGACTCATTTGTGTGTTTTCCACAATGTCAGCCCACAGTCTTTTATTTCCATCTACCCTTGCTAATAAATCAATAAGACTTGGCGTTAACCGGCAGTCAGCACTGATACAAGTCAATTTACACATGCAGACTTATCGTGATGGAAGCTGATTGTTGATGGCCACAAGGCAATGACTGTTTGCATAATCATTACTGTTTGAAATGAAAAGAGACTACAGTTTAGACGGATTGGGCTGGGAGTTAAAGGCATTCTGTGTGAGTGGCGTTTTGAAAGAGGGTTTTGTTTTTGTATGTGGAGTTTAGTGCTCAATAGAGAAATTGGAGAAAAAGACTCGCACAGAACGATACAGAATTCACGCTTTTCTGGATATAACAACAGCCCATTTTATTATGTTATAAATTAAATGTGCCAGCACATTTACACACACAGACACCAGCTCCATCATAAGGATCATTTGTTTTATTTGAATGGTATTGAGGTGCTCCGGCATAATGATCCCAGTTTAAAAATGGTTTGCCGAAAATGTCCAATTTAAACCTCGTCGGGATTTCCAGGTAGTTATGATGAGCCATCAGAAGCTGTGGCCATAAGCTGTCATAAAATATCATAACCTGTTTTAAACACCCCATCAGTCAGAACTGCTTACTTAGTACCTGCGGTGGGGGTTGAGGTCTGGCTCAGCACTCCTATGGGAGCTTGAGGCACCAGTAAATATTTATTAAAGCGGCCGTGCAGCGGTGTTTCATGCATTCTGACTTCTTCACAATGTTAAATGTGCTGTCTTATCATGCTTAACATGGTCAACTTGTCAAAAAACAAGTTGGGCGTATTACGTAGTATTTCTGTGCTCTATACACTCCCCCAGCGATCGTACAGGTTTCGGAAAGTTTTTTCAGAACATATAAAACTGTTTCGTAACAAATTTTCCTAGTCCCTTATTGGACAATTCTCCACGCGGCAGCAAGGAGAGCAGGAGAAGGAGCATGCGCAGACGCCACTCTCACTAGAAAGCAGGAGAGAGAGAGAGAGAGCATATGTTGGCGAAGTTCAGGTGTTTGTTTGTTCACTGTATTTGGGTGATGAATTTTATATAAACTGTGGATATAACGCTGGATTTGGAGATCGTTTGAAACTGATATATGGAGCCGTCCCAGCACTAAAAGATGCCGGACATGAACCGCATGCGGTGAGTGAAATTGATGTCTGTGTTTTGTTGGCAATGGGTGCGCACGTGCTTTAGTTCAGCCTAAAATTCCAGCGACAAGCAACTGGTCCACATTGAATATGAAAAAAGAGCATGGCATGAGACAATCAATCACAAAACACAGCCCATCAAAACAGTTTTTCAATCCATGTACCCTGTTGAAGAGCATACACACACATCCCTTGTATTTTCCCTCGTAACGTCTGTGATGCTGCACTATACATTTTATGGCTTTCCAAATGAGATCACTGTGGAGCGGAGCTGTCATACAAGACATTGCAAAGGTAGAAACTGCTTCTAATCGCTGTGTCACATGTGGTTACAACAAAGGCTGTGACGATATCAGATTTTCACTACACAATTATCGTGGTCAAAAGAATTCATGACAGCAATTGAATAATGCTATCAGTCAAATTCCTCTTTAATTTTTATTTCTTCTGTGTTTTCTGTTTTTTGGCCAATGAATCACACTCAAATACTGTATGATTGTAGCAGTACAGAGGGAGAGTTAGTTAATTTTAAAGTAAACTTTAATACTCCATCCAAAAATTCTGTCATCATTTACTCACCCTCAAGTTGTTCTAACCTGAACTGAACTGACATTTCTGTGACATCATTGACTACCATAGTAGGAATAAATATTGTATCGTTTCTTTGTTCTGTTGAACACAAAATAAGATATTTTGAAGAATTTAGGAAAGCAAACAGTTCTAGGACAACTTCGACAATCGTTTGAATTTTTCCTATTATGGTAGTCAATGATGTCCCAAAAAATGTCAGTTGCTAACATTTTTCCAAATATCTTTCTTTGAGTTAAACAAAACAAATAAATGTATACAGGTTTGGAACAACCTGGCAGGTGTAATTCATGACTGAATTTTAATTTTTGGGTGGAGTATCCCATTAATGGGTGCTGAATTTGTCACGGTTGGTCGGACAGAACCCAAACGCAGGCAGAAGTGAAGGGTTAAATAATATTTATTAGGCACGAAATAATAAACCCACGCGGGGGCAAACAAGAAACCAAAGACTTACAAACAGAATACTTCCCACGAGGGGGACAAAACAAAACAAGGTTTTAGGGCAATCAAATAATAAGTCCAAACACGAAGGGAAACGGGAACAAGGTAATCCAGATGGTGGAGACACGAAGGAGCCAGTAACATAGACAATATACATTAGACAATGAACCGACGAGCATAAAGGGAACGAGGGGACATTTAAATAAAGGGAAACTAATGAGGAGAGATGACAAGGGATCGGGACGGGCAGGTGACAAGACTTAACAATGAGTGCAACTAACGGGAAGAGGCAAGGACAGGTGAGGGAGATGAAACACTAATGTGACGCTAGACAGAGAGACCAGGGGGCGGAGCTACACGGTAGACACGCGGCGAAAAGTCATAACAAACCGCCGCGTGTCCACACAAGACGAAACACACACAAGACAAGATATTGTCACGGCTCTGTCCCCAATGCCCGAATACTCATGACAGGAAGGACAGGACCGTGACAGAATTATTCACACTATCAGATGTTTAGAATGAACGCAATATCGATAAACATGATTTTTAATATCACGCTTATTGTCGACACGGGTATATTGTGACACCCCTAGTTTGAACACGGTATTAGCTTGTCATTCATCCTGGTCTGTACCAGAATGTAAGAATTGATTGATTTGCAACTGAACTCATTGTTTAAAGATGTTTCTGCATACTTATCATGGCCTTCTTTTGTTATGGAACAATGTGAATGCCCTTGACATTTAACCTTATAACCATAGCGTCATGTAATTCACAAATTGCTGTGGGAGTGTTCTTACCAGGCTGTAAATCAGGCTGTGAATCACATTAAATGAAAACTGAAACTTGTCTTTTTAGTTCTGGACACACCTCTAGATTTTCCTTTTAGTAAGCGTTGTTATGTTTGAACAGGTTAGTTATTGTAATGTCTGTATTAAAAGGGTAGTTACGTCGAATCATTTGAAGGTTGTTATTGTTTTTGCGGTTTTGTTATTTTGTCTCGGCGAGTTTGAACTGCATATGAACTTCAGGAAATACGCCGGTGAAGTAAACAAGCATTGCAGGGCTGTTCGTAATGAGGCTTATATCCCTACAGTGCACACCACGATTTTGACTTCACATTACCATTTCAGCTAAATTGTTGTTACTTCACGCCTTATTAGCTATTACATGTAGCTATCAACAATTTCAATTAATACACATGAACACACATAGTGCAGCCTTTCGTTTTGTCATTGATGGTATCTTTGAGTCTGTCTATGTCATGAGTTTTAGGAGAAAATTATATTAGCAGCCATTACAGAAAGCTCTTTCTCTCGCTTGCATTCTCTCTTTACCATTCTGTGTCTATTTCTTCCCTCCCTGCTTATCTCTTGCCATCGCTCTTCCCCTCCCTCTTCTCTCCGTGCCTCTATCCTCATGGATGCAAACATGCAGAGATGCACCTGGCTCTCTGTTTTACATTCATGAGTGAGTTGAGCCTGTGGCATCTGCGTTCGTGTCTTCACACAAGTACAAATGACCAAACCCAAAGCGAGAGAAGGAGAGAGAGGCATAATGCTTCACATAATGTTGTGTTCTGCCTGGAGCTTCTTCAATTTGTGGCCTTTGTTGGGATACAAAAGCACCTACTGTTGTCTGCACACTACATTGTTTTTTTTGCTTTTTTATATGAATATGTGTTTATGTGGGTGCCTTTAGTTTCCAGCTACTGTAAATGTTTTCCCTCAGTATGTTGCTGTACTTTCAAATTGAATACGTTATCTGAAGTGGTGCTTGAAACTTGTGTGAAATTTGTGAATATTTTACTTTATTGAATAGTTTAGTTTAGTCAAGCATCTTGTACGTTGGTAGAGATCTCATCTAACACAATAGTTTTTTTCTCGCCAGCTGAAGTGGGTGCCGGTGCTGACGGACTTCCAGAGGAAGGACTCCTTGTGGGGCTTTGTGCCCCCTCCAGACAGTCCCGCTGTGGGAGAACTGCACAGTCCCATCACCCTACACTTGGGGGACTACAACTTAGATGGCTTTCCTGACGCTCTGGTTATCCTCCGTAACACGACTGCCAGGTTAGTGAGTCAGTGGTAGATGGAGCAACCAAAATCTGTACGCTGTTGTTAAACCTATTTATTCATTAATGGTTAAACAATGATGCGATTAGAAGCTGATGTAGTGATTTCGGGAAGAACGTTGTCACAGGATGGCAAGTAAGACAACCTAGATGCAGAGAGCTATTTGACAGATTTTATTAACACAAAAACAGGGAAAAACAAATCCCACAAGGGGGTTAAACAACAGGGAGCTTGACTACAAAACAATAAACAGACTAGACTAGACTGAAACAATAAACTTGACTAAAACTAGACTAGATAGGACTTAGACTGACTTGACTACACAGGAACTTCAAAATGACACATTTAATACAAAAGGTTACAAAAGGAACCTGCACAAGATAGCAAACACAAGGGCATTAAATAGGGAGCAAATAATGAGGGGAACATGTGACCAGCATGAAACAGTGACAAGATAACTAATGACAAATGAGGGGGCTGGGACAGGAGACGAGACAGGAGAGCACATGGCACACCAAAAACAAACAACTGCCATGTACTTCCACACAAAACACGTGGGTCTGTCACGATCCTGACACATGACTAGAAAAGAAAGACTGAGAGAAGCAGGATCGTGACAAATGTATCCACTGGGTTGAGTTTCGATTTCTGAAAGTCTAAAGATAAGATAGAGGAGGTGATGGTGGTGGTAACAAGGTTTAAATAAATGGCATTTATTAACGTTTCATAACCCACAAGGCTATTGAAGGTTTTAAATTTAGAAATGTAAAGTGGTTTTCAGTTCAACATCCCAAACATTTTTCTGGCAGACAACAGATTCATTCAAGGTGATTCATCATCACCTGGTGATGGATACATTATCTCAGACCCTGTGATTTATACAACAGACTTCACTAAAAAGATTTTAATGTTTTTTAACACCCTTTATTTTAGCCACATGATAAAAGCACAGTTTTAGAAATCACAGACAGAAACAACTTTGTCAAATTTGCATGGAAACAAAGGCTTTTTGTTTTTTCATCAAGGGGCTATAAATTGTATGCGTGGTAACAGGCATGGTGACAACTGTAGGTCCTATCCGCTAAATTGAATAGTTTGAAATGTACAAGATTCATGTCAAATTTAGTCATTTATGTTGCTAAGATCACATACCAAAAATAATACTTTCAGGCTGGTACCTTGCACATTTCGGAGATAAACAATGTCTCCAAGAAAGACGATTCTCCTTTTTTTTGTTATCTTTTCTGAAAGGGATAGTTATTCTCTAATAATTACTCACCTTCAGACCATCCACATGTTTCTGACTTTTGTTCTGTAGAACATTAAAGATGAATCTAAGTTAAATCCATCATCCTTAGCATTTATAAAATGCACAGTGATCCAGTGTATGAACCATACATTTACGCTGTAATTCTTGATCAATTTCCCCAGTTTGTTTAGAATTGTTGTTGTTTGGTTCCTCTGCCTCTCTGCCGTCTCAGCTACACTTGTTGCTGACATGATACCGTGGGGTGACGGATATTAAACGAAATGAGATTCCATTGTAAATAGAATTGGTTAAACAGAGTCGTGACCTCATCTTGAGTGACAGAGGTTTGATAGTAGGAACAAATTGGAATGATTTCTGAGTATTCAGTACAGAAATTTAGATCTGAAATGAATGTTGCAAGTTGTAACATTGTGTATATGAACTTGCAGTGGCTGCTGGTCGATAGGGGGCGCTGGGGCGCCGCCCCACCAAATTATCCAGAGAAGACTGTTAAAGAGAACATAACATGAGATCATGAAAATTACACTTCATGCAGTGTGTAATGTTGCCGTGTTTGAAAGTAAGCAGTCTGCCAAGTTGTAAATCTGAAGGTGAATGAATAACAAAGTTATTGGCTTGGAAAAAAGGAGTCGACTCTGAATCACGCAAACAAGTCGTTCCTAGTCCGATTCGCGAACCGCCGTGGATTTACGTCACAACATATAGTCGCCGGCTACGTTTTGCTGGGACTGCCCGTGAAACTTCACTCTTCTCCCCCAAACAATGTAGCTCATACGCGGTAGACCAATCACAGCAGACTAGACCATCTGACCAATCACATCAGACTAGGCTAGCAGAAAGTAGGGGATTAGACAGATGAATCGCGCAATGAACCATTTGAGAGTCAGTCAAGAAGTAAGGTAAGAATAAATACCTATTATTACGAAATAATAGTGTTTTTACACCTTCTCTGTACATAAACTTGTTGTTGGACACTCCATAAACCAAAGCAGGACCTTAATAATCCCTAGTTATGTTCTTTAAACATAAATTCACTATTTACATTTACGCATTTGGCAGACGCTTTTATCCAAAGCGACTTACATTGCATTATCCTATACATTTGTACATAGGTATTTGCAATCCCCTGGGATCGAACCCACAACCTTGCGTTGTAACGCAATGCATTTACCACTGAGCTACAGGAAAGCTTGGTTTATATTATAAATTGCTAAACAATTTTGAAATAAACAGATTTATTCACACATATTCGCCTAGTAGTCGTGTACAAATTCATTAAACGTATTATTTGAAATGTTATTTGGTTAATTTCTGTGACTGACAATACATACATATTGTTCGTGCGGGGCGCTGGACAAATGAGTGTTTATGTAGGTACAAAAACTTTTGTCAGGCAGTAATTGTCAGGCACAAGTAATCCTTGTTATTGTTTTTTCTGTTTACTCTCACTTGGGTTTTTACACTAGTAAATGAAAGTAAATTGTGAGATGCTGTCATATTTTAAAGCTATATTATATATATAGATTTTATAAACGTTTTCAGTAGCACTAACTATAGTTGTTGTTGTGCTTGTTTAGCTTAATACAAATAAATGACGAGACACCTGATGGACTGTTATTATTCTTTACAGAACTAAAGTTAACTGAAAAGTTACTCTGTATTTTGTTACATAAGAGATGGATGGCCAACCAAAACAAAAAACAGGGTTACTCTCTCTCTATGGTCATTATTAACAGTTTCTTGAACACTCCATACACTACAATAGTGAATTGATAAACTGTAGAAAATATTGTATTATACCTTAATATTTACTATGTTACAGTTCAAAAACACTGTAGCATCTAGTCATTTTACTAGTTTACTATAATAAATAATAAGGTATACTGCAATATTTTATTTTTTCATTTGGACTGGCACGTTATTACTGTTAATAAACACCATTACATGCTTTGATAGTTAAACCTTTTTTAGCTAAGCACAGTGATGATGTGTTTACATCACATGTCAAATGGTTTGTTGCGCACCCTCAGAAAAATTGTGCACCAGCCGCCACTGATGAACTGTCAAAGATTAACATTTGGAAACAATTGAATTACATAATATGCCAATAATCAATACAACGGATCATCTTTATTAATATTTGCTAAGAAAAGCATCCAAATGCCCCACAAAAAACACAGTTTGACTTGTTTTATTTTATGAGTCCAATGACTGTGAAATTGCTCTGTAGAAAATGGCTTAATACAGGATTTACTTATAGGTCAGAGCGGGCATGATTCATTTCATAAGTTTTTAATGAGGGTTTTTTGTAGTTAAACACAGTAAGTTAATATTTTAAATTTACAGCCCTACAGAGTCCACGTTTACTTATGTAAAAAAATACCCACTATTAAGGCTACTTTATTTTTAATTCTCTACATTTGTCCCATGCCTCTTCACAGCAGTAACTTCTGTATTCAGGGGTCTTATTTTTAGCAGGACCATTTTTAGGTGTCTAACAAGCCAGAACAGAAATTCAAAAATCATGAAATAGAAATAAAAATAGACATTTTCTGTATTTTATTTCCCTAAACTCCAATTATAATATTATTTGAGGTTATTACCAAGAAAGCTTGGTTTTACATGTCTGTTTACAACGTTGTATCTGACCCGGTCTGAAACATTAACTAGGGAGGTGCATGAACACACATTCTACATGAGCTAACTTAATTGCATGCACATTGTCTTAATGCAATGCATTATCAAGTAATCCTCATTAATATGTTAGTGTTCATGCTTGTGACCCATTTTACAGTTTTCTGGATGAACTGGGAAGATCATGTTATGTTATTAATGTTACATCATGGTTGCATCATACTCAAAATATCTTGTTTTTCATTAAATGTCCCCCAAAAACAGCTTGAAGTAGCACGTTTACATCCTGCTTAAGAATTTATACCTAAGACATGACAATGTGAGTAAACGGGTATGGACAGGAAGTGAGTGCAGGTAGCTGTGAAGACCCAGATGCTTGTCGTCTGTCTTCGATCTCACCTGAACTGAGTAAGGACAGACAGGCCAAAGAGAACAGCAGGAAGGGCATGGATGGATTAACAGCTCTCCGATTGAGATAAGATACTTTGCTGCTGGCTTCGACGTGACTCTGAGAGATGCTCCAGATGCATTTAAAAAACAAAGAGACCTTCAGTCATGCTGAAGGGCACGAGATTTGTGTAGGGATATATAGAATCCAATGTAAGCTGAAGAGTTTATCCACATAGAGAACTGCACAATCTAGATCTGTATGATTTGCTTTTTATTGGTCTTTACACTACATATAGAACATTAAGTCAGTCTAATCTTAAAGTCAGAGGGCTTAACCCTTTCTCTTGTTGGGTCAGTGTCATTTCGTCTATAGGCTCCTCTAATCGCCCAACACCCAGTCTCATCATCAGCACTTTAGCAGTAACCAAGCAACATCCATCCAGAGACCCTGAGATGCAAAGTTTGATCAAATCGGTCTATTGTCATTATCGTCACCCCGAATAGCTCTGACGCTTAGCCCAGTGATTTGATTCTCATCAGCCAGGAGCAAGATGTTAAAACCTTCTTTCCTCACAGATGGCCACTTTCTTATCTCATACCAATCTGCTTGGATCATTTCTTAAATTCCCATTGGCTGAGAGCTGAACTCTCTCATCAAGAAAACCAAGCATATCATCTTGCTCTGAGTCTTCAGTCTGTTTGAACATTAGAAATGCTGTTGTTTAGATAACCTTCTGCTGTTATATTGTTTAGGAAACACAGTTTTTTTTTGTTCCTGTTTCTATTCTTTCTGATTCTTTTTTCTCAATCTTGGTGGATTCTCATTGACATTTATTCAGTTATTCAGATCTCTTGAGGTTTTGTGCAGAATAATTGTGCAGTGGCCTCAAATGGTATCTGGACACATAGGTAAAATTTTAATAGTCTGAATGTCATTGCATTAGAAATAAAATATGAAATTGGATAGACATTTTGTTAGACCTTTTCTCACAATTCAATTCACTTTACTTTCATTAATTTTAGTGGTTGCACAATATGAGTCAGTTTCTCATGAGTCAAGTTCATACCCATGTGCAATCAGGTGTCCAAAATAAATAAATGTATACACACACACACACACATATATATATATATATATATATATATATATATATATATGGGCATTCGTATATTTTGTATATGTACAACTACAACGTGTTCTAGATAAAATGAATTATAATCTGAAAATCTATCTATTGTTAAAGAAGGGTTTTTACAAATGTTAAAAAAAGAATATTTTTTCATACATAAATATTTAATTTATTGTATTTAGAAATTTTAAGAAGTCTTGTGAGAAAACTAGACCCCCCTCAGAGCTTTTATTTGCACCAAATCAGGAACATTTTATGAAGAAACATTGATTTCTGAATGTTATGTGGCTGTATTGGGTAAATGGTAATAAAGGTCTAGTGGATATTTGAAGGGGGCAATATGTATATACAGTATCTCACAGAAGTGAGTACACCCCTCACATTTTTGTAAATATTTTATTATATCTTTTCATGTGACAACACTGAAGAAATGAAACACTTTTGTACTCACTTTTGTTGCCAGCTGTTTAGACATTAATGGCTGTGTGTTGAGATATTTTGAGGGGAAAGCACATTTACACTGTTATACATGCTGTACATTCACTACTTTACATTGTAGCAAAGTGTAATTTCTTCAGGGTTATCACATGAAAAGATATGATAAAATATTTACAAAAATGTGAGGGGTGTACTCACTTCTGTGAGATACTGTACATATCTATGAGGTCAAGAGCAGCATGGTGACATCCACCGAACAAACTGGCATTGTTCCATCACGAAATTAATGAGGAATTTAGATGCGAGTAATATCGTGCCAGTTTCCCAAATGCTTTCAAACGGCCTCCAGCCCATTTTGTCAGCAAAGGTTGTCATGGTTTCTGAGGTGCTAGAGTGTGTTGATGAGTGTTTTTTGAGTGAGTGGGTGGGTGAGAGAGAGAGTTTTCACAACCAGCCAGAGACATCTCAAAGTCAAAACAATTTAAAATTGAAATGAGAGCTTCACACCTCTTTTAAATAAGCCATAAATAGTCATCAGCTGAAGAGTTGAGATTTATACGAATCGAAATGCTTTTTAACTGTTCAGGTTAAAACATGTTTGCATTGCATTCTGCGTTTCCCTTTCCAAGTTCCTCCTCAGTTTGGGTTGTGCTACTGTCACAGTGTCTCTCTCTCTCTCTGTAAATCTCTCTGTCTGTCTGTCTGCCTTGTCACATTTTGTATATGTGATAACAGATAGGAATGTTATTTGCAGAGAAGTTGTGCTGTAGGTGTAGATGCTATTTTTATCTTATGTTGTGCCCTTTCCTACAAAACTGAACGAAAGCTTCACTGAATGAAAGTTTGGATTTAAAATCATTATTAGGAATCTGGGTGGAAAGGACATGGAATGATGTTCAAGTCAAACCATTGTTAAATCATAGCAATTGTTGAAGTAATAAATCATAACTATTAGTAAGAGCTGTACAGTAGGCATGCATGTACAGTATTTGATTATCTTGCAGAACTGCCAGTGGAATTTCATCTGACTTTCATCAAGTCAATCTGAGATATTTATTATGTGTGTGACTGACATAGTGAAGAAAAAGCTTTAATTTTCTGTAACTTAAAGAAACTCTACTTTGCCTTAGACTTTTGCATAGTAGTGTAAAACTGGATAAGGAAATATGAAAGGTAGAACAAAATGTTTTGTCTATTGTGAACAGTCATAAAAAATGTAGATAGTCACCAATAAATTCGTAAAAATTTCACAAGGTGGCTAGTTTGGATTAATTTGTACGTTTTGTATGTTAGTTGTTCCAAACCTCTATAAATGTCTTTGTTCCGATGAAAGATATGTGGAAGAATGCTTATAACCAAACAGTCCTTGGCCACCATTGACTAATAAGAAAAATGACAATAGTGGTCAAAAGTGCCCCGGAACTGCTTATTTCCTACATTCTTCAAAATATCTTTAAATTTAAACAGATTTGGATTCACTTGAGGGTGGGTAAATAATGACAGAATTTTCATGTTTGTGTGAACTTTCCTTTTAAGTTTTGGGGTGGGGCTTCATTTTTGCTTTTTCCTATGAAATGTTCCGTGAAATTTAGCCACCTAGTCAAATACTAATGAATTCTATATAGTTGGGGGAAAGATGTTGAAAGAATAAGGGCTTGATGACATTGGGAAACTTAAAAGGGAAATTGTTTCAGAGGATGTACATGTTGATGAAAGACATTTTTCCTTTGAAATAACCCTTGTGCCCTTGTGAAAGATGCACAAAGAAATATGTATTTAGAAAGTATATAGGTTCCTTTTTAATTTCATGTCGATTTTCAACTCAAGGACGGCCATGCAAAGAGTTTTCACTGCTGACTCCCTCGGGCTTGTCTTTATATCCCATCGTGCTTTACCTCTGCCTCTTACGCTTTTATTGGAGGGCAAGCAGCATTTAGATGGTAAAACTACTGTAGCTAGAGCAGCTCTGATTCTGTGTAACCTTGACTCACTGTTGGAGCAGTAATGTTTCTATAGAGATGTCAGGCCTCGGCCCATCACTGTGAGAGTCAGACCCACATGCTGACAATAATACGGAGGAGCTCTGGATGAGATTAAGTCAGTATGTGTTTCTGTATGTCTCTATCTTTGTGACATCTGACGCACACACATTTTATCCTCCACTATATACTTAGGGATTGTGGGACTATTTTGTGCTAGTCTGTGTCACTTTCTGAAGAAGTAACCGAGGGCTAAAAAAGCAAAGCACTGTACGAACACTGTACGAATGTTGTTGTAGAACGTCAACATTCAGAGTGTTTTGATATGTTCTTTTAGGCTGTGTGTGCTGCACTGATCACATTTTCACTGTTTTCTCTGTTTTTAACTTTCAAACTAGGTACACAGAGCGTTTTTTTTCTTTTCTTTTCATGATATGTTTGTTTATAAAAATGAGTACAGGTTATGTATTTTTTTTTTATTTCAGCTTGTTTTGAGAACGGCACACTTGGCTTTCCAGTGACAAATGGCTGGTTGTCCAGAAAGTGCTTTTATGCAGATGGTTGGGCCATACTACTTACAAAACTGTCACCAAGGGGTCCTTCATTACACTTAATCCAAATCTATTAATATAAAATGGATTGTAAAAACAAATTTGTGCATATGCACCTGAATCCAGTTAAAAATGAGTGTGAGAACCTTTTGAGTGTATGAAAGCAATTGTTAAATGAATGAGACTCGATTTGTCTTAGCACACAGGCATGCCTACAATAGTCTCGAGAGAACAAAGTGTGCATTCTCTCTCCCGTCATTGGCTGTCATCTTCCACCTACTTTGTTTCTTCCAGCTTGGTTTTCCTAAATGCATGCTGCCTATTGAATTTGTTCTTGGTCTGATTTAGAGGGAAAGAGAAGATGGCTAAGCAAACAGCCCTTTTATTCTTCTCTTTATCAGCAGATTACATGTCAAATACCAGGCTCATCTCCTGCACACTTTCCTCTCCCGTCCCATTCCACTTTGTTCTGGTGTAATGCCAAGGTCTTTGGTCCTTCGGTCGTACAGAAGAAAGGAAAACTGACAAAAGAGCTTGGTCATGCCACCGACTGTCCGATAATATCACTTTATCACCTTAAAGGTCCAGTGTGTAATTTTTTGGAGGATTTGTTGACAGAAATGCAATATAATAAACATAACTGTGTCTTCAGAGGTGTATAAAGACCATCATGAAGCATTGATTTTATTACCTTAGAATGAGCTATTTCTGTCTACATACACCGCAGGTCCCCTTGCATGGAATTTGCCATGTTGTTTCTAGTGTAGCCCTAAACGGACAAACTGCTCTACAGAGAGTGTTTTATAAATACTTTAAATGAAAATGCAAAAAATGGAAAACGTGACGAAATCTTAGTTCTGTGTCAGCCACCATAGTGCTTTTGAAAGGGAGGGGTGGAGTGAGCCCTTGGATGCAATTCGCAACCTCACCACTAGATGCCACTAAATTTCATACACTGGACCTTACAAATCGCTTTCTTCATACATTCAATTTTACCCTTTACTTTAGAATTATTATTCAAAGCAGCATGATCTTGTCCTTCATTAAGAACTAATATGATCATTTTTCACTCAAGCATCTGTACTAGTGCTGCGATTACCAGTCACGGATCTCTCGACAGCAAGAGATGATCTCTGACCTCAGAGCAGTGTTTTTTACTTAGTGAGATTATTTAGACCGCAGTGATTTTCAAATGTATGGCCAAGGGCATTGTTTAGCCTGTTCAAATATCTGGACGCAATGTGGGTCTCTAGAACATGTCCAGCCTCTCAAGGAATAATAACAGCATTGTCTTTTTTAATATATGAATGGATATGAATGACTAATGTTTAAAGGATAGTTCACCCAAAAATAAAATGCTGTTATGATTTATTCACCGTCATGTTGTTTGAAACACAAAAGATATTTTGAGAAATGTCTCGCAGGTTTTTTGTCCATATAATGGAAGTGAATAGGGGGCCAGTGTTGTCTGATTAGCAAAATTCTCTAGAATATATTATGTTTATAAATTATTTTCAGTTTTTCAGAATTTACTATTTATAGGTTTGTAAAATTATCTTTTTTCATTTTGTGATCTTTTAACAATATTAACAATTAATTAACAATAAACTCCTGAACAAAATCTTAAGACCGGGGAAACATTACAAGTATTCGCATTTCTCGCTGGTGGATCGTAACCAGGTTATAAGTACTGCTTCAAAATGCCAAAACAAGAAACAGGAGCAAGAGCCAAAAAAACTAAGAGTAGACAATTTCTTGAAAACTTAATTTAAACTCAAGCAGGCTGTTCATCAGCTGATCAAAAGTTTAACTTATTTGTGTCACAGTTTTCATGTGTCTTGCTTTCAGTCTTTCACATTGCTTTCACATTACCATTAAATGCTATAAATCATTCAACTTTAATAAATATAATGAATAGTAAAGTTAACAAATGATAAATGTACACCTATAAAGAGGGCTTGATACTGTGATTAGTGGTTTTCTAAAATAACTAATTGGTTAAACCAGCGTCTGTCTGGTATGGGAGACGAGTAGGCTAAGCGTCTGTTGTTGGGGCACCTCTTTAAATCAGGGACTCAGGTGTATTAGCACAGCTCTCTCTCGCTGGCCTAGCCACCCAGCATTTTCACTGTCAACAATTTTGTTTTTGGGAAATGATTTTATATGACTAAAGTTGACAATGGCAGGCTGTGAGATCATGCGTCGAAAAACATGCCCAAAATAAAAACGAAAATGTTCCCATACGCAACTCCCCACTATATTAACTTCCTAAAGTGTGTCATTATGTGAAAACGTGTATGCAAGTGTGTCATTACGGTATGCAGTGCAGAGATTACATACCCAAGCACACACTCACTCATAACTCTTTCAATCGTATGATGTCGCCAGCCTCTCACATCAAAAGAATCCATGTTTAACACTACGGACAATAAACAACTTTGTAAACTGTAAAGACTGAATTATATCGCCTACATGTAACGCAGTCACTCAGAAGTTTGAAACTGCTTAATATTCATTCAGAGCTTCACTTTTTATTATTCAAAAAGACCTCGGTGACCTCATAGCTGGCTACGGCCATGCACAACACATCTAAAAATGCTGATTGAATGAATATTTTGAATGGTCTCTTAATTTTTCTGTGCCTTAAGGAAGAAAAATTACCTTATTCCCATCATTGAGTGCTGGAGTGTCTTTCTGCAGTTCATGGTTGAGTTTGTTAGAGGTTTCTACATATAGTCAGCGTGCCAGCAGCCCCTCCTCTGCACACAAGAGGGTCATTAACGGGTGTTTCCCTGTTCCTTTGCGTTCATCCTCTCTCTCTGTGTCTCTCTGTGTCTATCTCTAGCTCTCTCTCTCTCTCTCTCTGTGTCTATCTCTAGCTCTCTCTCTCTCTCTCTCTCTCTCTCTCTCTACCTTTTGCGTCTATTCTCAGTTTGCTTTTGTAGATCAAAGTCATCCCTTGCCACGCAAATGGGCCACTCGATAGGACCACTGCTAAGCTGTGGTCTAATGGTCCCTCTCTCCCCCTATTTCTGCCCATTTACGCTGTAAATTAATTAACGTGCTGCACCAATGGCCCCAGAATGCCCACCAGAGCTTGTCAGGGAGAACGAATGATATGTCGATTTATATATCAAAGATATTTGGATGGGTGCATAGGATCACGTTTAGAGGGATTGTGTGCTTCTGCCAGAGTACACAAATGGACTAATATCTGTCTTTTTTATCGATTTTTTTTAAATGGTAATTGGCTGTGTCCCACCAAGGAGGCCAGACTGCTTCTCCACCCCTTCATCTGCCCGTTAAGTCCCGAAGACCTAATGAATTTTAATGTAAAGGACGCCGTTGAAAATCTAATTTATTTTCATTTGTCAATTCAAATAAGATCAACAGAGGAAAGCACAGCTAAACAGCCGGAGGGCCACACTGAAAATCCATTCGTCATCTGCTCGAGATTGCGCCGACTCCTAACACGGAGACAGTAGCCTGTGCTTGTCTTTCTCTCGCCTCTGTCCTCCCTTTTCTACCCACCACCCAAGCTGCCAAGAACACTTATCTGGTGATTAGAGTGGACTTGATCCAGATGTTACAATTATGAAGTGCTGGATCATATTTTTCCTGACATCTTTATATGCCTGCTTGGTATTTTTTTTAAGCATGTAGCGGAGCTCACTAATGAGATGTTTTGTGGTGGACTCCAGCTCTCTCAGCACACCGGTGGAGTTTAGAGGCGTGAGCTGATCTGTAGTCAGGCTGCAGGTGGATGCACATCTTGCGGGCCAGCAGGTGTGTTCTGGTTTAGCAGAGCTCCTGAGAGACATTATCACACTCACTCGCTCTATTTCTCTCTCTCTTTCTGCTCTAATCACCTCTCTGTGTGCCTCTCTGCCATTCCTCACCTCTCTCTCTCTCTCTCTCTGACCAGCACTGCAGGGCACTGACAGACTTTTACAGACAAAAGCAAGTATTATAGTTACTGAATATTCACTTTCTTTCTGGTAAAGCTAGCTTGAGATAAGGATTATTCAGCATGATGTCATAATTCCTTGGAAGCCTGAAAACCAATTTCTTTAGCAGGGACCTTCATACACAAAGCATTCAGTGACTCAGTGGGCAGCGAGGTGGCAGACACAGCCTACGTGTGTATTTCACTTCTTTTAGTGACAAGTTTGAGAACAGACCGTATCACTTTTACAGTAGCTCTGCAAGCATTTCAAATGTACAGTAGGTTACAGGGATGCAAACTACTCGCCTCGGCTAAATTCGTTGTTTTTTAATCTAATTTTTTGTAAAAAAATTTAACCATTAACATTTAACAATTAAAATAACTTAAAATTTGGCTTTTTTGGTTCATTTTAAATAGCCGTACATCTTGTCTACACCAGTGAAAATGGACTGTAGTGTTATTGCGGGCACGTCAAATCACCGTGAACAAAAATGTGCCTTATCTTTGACTTTGACTGGATAAAATAACACTCTGTTCATGCTGGGTAAGCGTCATACGCGCTCTCTGATGTAAACAGCCTCACCTGGAGAAGAACGGGAGTAGGCAGAGTGCTGCCGATTTAAGGTGAAATATGAGTTATAACACAGCAATTCTCATATTTACGTGTTTCTGAATACAACATAGAAACAAATATCTGAACTAAAGCAATTTTGCATTCCTGATCGTTGAAGAGTTAGCTTTAATTAAACACCTGACAAATGATCAATAAACTGTACTTTCTGTTTATGTCTTATTATTGGTTGATATTTGAAAAGTAATTAAACTTGTTTTTTGACACTATAACACTGATATTGGCTTATGTTTTTGAAAAAGCTTCATCAATTACCATCACATAAAAATGTACTACCGGCACAAGCCTACACGACAAGCTACAATAGATTCTATATTAGTAAGATTTTTATTTATTTAGACACAATTGCCCTTTTCACACACAGTCTTTTTAACAGAAAATTGCAGTTAACAGATCATGTGTGAACAGAACCTTTCCGGTAAATAAGTACTCCCAATTTACCAGTAATAGAAGCTGTAAAATTACCAGTATGAGATGCTGTGTGGATGAAGAATGAGGATTACCGGTGACTGCTTTGGGCCAATCACAACATTCTAAGGCAGATGACGCTCACACTCTGCGCTTTGTATCTCTTCACATTTCTGCACTGAAGTTGGTCAAAACAGTGCCAAACACTTTCTCATGTATTCGCCAAACTGCTCACGTCCCTCGCGCACCTGTGTATCTCTATGTATGAACATTACTGCTTCTGCCCGCAGTTTTATTTCTCGCGTCTCTGCATTTGTCTTCATGTAGTTTAGGTCAGTTTTTAAGTTTTCTATCTCCCTGCTGTAACTCAAGGTAGGGATGTATAGAAAAAAAAAGTAATACAATTACCAGAGAAAAGGACCGACAGGAAGCAAAAGCTGTTATACTTTTTTTACTCCAGTTTAATGAGGCTGCTTGTGCATCCTCACAGTCATCAGCAGCGTGCACATGCAGATTCCAACTTCGGTCACAGAAACAAAAGAACAGAATGCGGAGGAGTAGTTCTCTCATCTCACGTCAGTTCTCGATCTCTCCTCTTGACATGCCGCCTCACGCATGCACAGATCTTTATTACCGTAAATACACAAAGTGACCGTACACTGTCTACACTGCACGCCGCATTGTAATTGGGTTAAGAGCATGTGTATGATCAAAACATCAACAACACTGCGTTCGTTTGGATATAAAATCACACCCCGCCATATTTTCAAACATATCTCTGGTTATATTGCAGCTATTTATTAGGAAACTTCCACTTGATGACAACATATTACTGGTATTTTGAGAAAGCGGTGTGAACTAATCTTAGAGATATTTCAAAAACAACCTTAGTACGTACATAGTAAAATTTCAGAAACATCTGCCATGAATGCCTCCACCGCAACATTCACTTTTCACTGTTGGATCACATCTTCCTTCTATCTGTATAGATTAGCAACGCATGTTTTATCGATAGAAAACAATATTTCGTTGCTGTCCTTCTAAAGCCTTGGATGTCCAAATTCTCTGTATTTCAGGAAATGGGATTAACACTGTACTTTTTAAATGATTAAATACTGTGTTGTAAAAGTTGACAAGCACTTTTTAAGACTTTTTATCAGTTAGATATTTGCAACCCAGTGATAAGCATAAAGGGTGACTAATAACAGTGATTTATATAAAAAAATCACAAAATATTTAGATACGAGGTTTCAGAAGGACGGCAGCGATCGAGGGTCCTATTTCTGGTTTTGGGGGACCCACAGCACTGCATGTTATTTAACACATCACTGTTTTAGATGAAAACGTACTTTTGCATTGGAGCCACTACAGCTCCACCTTCTCTTATATGGTGAGAATCGAACAGAATGAAGAAATGAACAGAAGAACAGACCCCACCAACAGCCATTATTATTCGCTGAAAAAGACATGTTCTTAGCTGCAGGAAGCCACTACACAGCTCAACCAAGAGCATTACCTTTCAGAACCGCCTGCTGTGGGTTATACCTACACCGCTGAGAGAGAGAGAGAAGTACAAAGACATGAAATCACCAACTATGGGTCTCCATTAGCCATGGCATCTGTGTGAAAAGAGTGAAGTGAGATCAGAGAGATCCATTAAGCAGAATGAATGCGTGTTTAATTGAATGCCATCAAATGAACGCTCCTTTATGATGTCGGGATATTCTCTTAATTGAAGTGCTCGAGTTTTTATGAGGGTTATGGAAGAAGACTCCCATGAGAAGTGTGGGGAGACCTCTATACACCATGCACAAATAATGGGATGTATTTGGCTTGCATTTGCTATTATACACCACAGTTTGATGTAAATGTGGGTGTTTTGTATTGCGGTAGTCTGGCGACTGGCGAGTCCTGTATTTGTTTGTTACTTCGAGAGTGGTCTCATTATTTACTCTATATCTATAGGTTAAATAATTCACACATTTAATTATTTGGCCTGGCTGAGCTCGGGCTTAAGTTTAAGTCTAAAGCAACTGCAGCTGCATGGGGCTCTGTTGCTAGGCAATGGCCGTCCACCTCGTGAACATGTGTTTTGAAATACAGGTCACGTTGTCAGTCAGGATTAGTGGTAGTTCCATTACGACTTGCAAAAACGTCTTCATTTCGTAAAGATGGAAGATAAATGTCGATACGTGTCAATATTTCTCACTCGTTGGCTGTATTCCCATTTACTTTTAAGATAAAATGGCATTTGAAAATACAGTCAAGATTAAAGTTTAAAGGCCTGTCAAATGTTAAGCAAAGATTTATTTCCTCAAGTTAAGATAGTAAGGATTAAATTGAAAGGTTCCTAAAAATCAGTGCATTGGAGAAGACACGCTCAGTGAAAATCTTTCAGGTTATCTACTGCGGTTTGGTGATTTACTGTACATAAAATGTGACGTCTTTTCAAATGCTGACGATGCTTGATATGGCTTGACATTTTTGCATTTTAATATTAAAAAATATTCAATTAGATTTTAATTTGTCCCCATTTGTAAAAGCATGATTTTGATATACTGTAGCATTCAAAATGTTTAATGGCCACTTACTATTTTTTATTATTTGAACACAACATATTATATACTATATGAAGTGATAAAAGAGATAAAACCCTGTCATAAATATTTTTTGCACACCTCGCAAGTATCTCTAAAAACCAAGCCATCCCCATATTATTGATTGTGCATCCCCGTGTTTTTCAACACCTGCTTCATTTGTTGCTTCCATTTTGATAACGACAAGTTCCTTGTTGCGCTAGTTGTAAAGAGGGAATAGTATTGTCTATTTAAGGCGTCTTTGCCACAGTAATCTTAATTTTCAACAATATTTCATATCCACAATATTCTGTAATTTTATTCTTCAACACAAATATCTAATATTTGATATATAGCCCGACGCTTTTATTTACCTTACTGCATTAAACAGTATGTTTTTTTCATGTAATCTACATACAGTAAAACGAGCTTGCTATGTAAAACAAATGGAGAGTTTGTAGAAAGCATGAGTTTGTGTCCGAGCTTATTACCCAGGCATTGTACACTGAAGCATTAGCATGTCTTTGTTCAGTTTGGTTTCTAGATCCCAGATGCATTATTTGGACACGTCTCCATGCCCCTTTTTTACCCCCTTTTCACCAGCATTTCCATATGGAAAAAGCATCTGTAGAAAATGATTGAAACACTGTGCACCTTCAGACTGCTTTGTTTTTGCCCTTGAGAGCAAATTGAAAGAGAAATACACCAACACATACTGCAACAGAGAGAGAAAGAGAGAGAGAGAGAGAGAGAGAGAGAGAGAAGCTTCAGGAAGTGTAGGAGGACCACTATTGAAGAGATGCCTGAGGGAGCACGATCTCTGCTTCTGTCATCTTACCCCTCAGAAAATCTCCAGACCTGCCACCTGCCGTCCATCTCAACATCCCCTTGTTTGTGCTTTAGATAACTGACGTCTTCAAAAATTCTGGTTTTGATACCCGGCCTGCACAGCAGTCAGGAAATGCTATAGCTAAATTCTTCATTTACAGGAGAAAGAGAAAAAACTGTATGTGTTTGACAGGGGTAGAGGTCATCCTGTGGGCTTGCCTCTGGCCTCTCTTCCCTGCTAGGTGTGCCATGGTGCCGGGTCCAGAGCTCCCAATTAGGCGAGGAGTATGTGTGTGTGTGTGTGTGTGTGTGTGTTTGTGTGCTTAGTCATGGCACAGAAAGCCACTGGTCATGACCGTGCTCTACTGAGGGAGCAAACGGACCGGAAGTCAGACCTGCATGCACTCAGATTAGCACATATACAGTGCATTTTCACACAAATGTTTGTAGTTGTGTCTGGTTAGAAATCTACACAGTACACAGAGCTGCTGGCACCTACTCTTCCACTGGCTGTCTGCTTTTAGGACGGTCCCTGTCCAAATGCACCGATGCATTTCTGCCACTAGTCTTTAAATTGACACTCTTAACAGTTGTGCATCAAAATACAAGTATAGAAACTTTCCTTCTGTGTGCGGCAGCTGTTTAAACTATGAAGATGCTGTAAAGCAGCTGTTGTGGTGTCTGTTAATCCTGTGCAGGGACGGCAGGTCTGCCTCTGTGCCTGGCAGACTTTGGCAAAGCCCCCAAATCGGCCTGCGCTGAAAGGCAGCCAGCAAAGGTGCACAGAGGCTTTGGCTGCGAAATGCTCAGATTAGTGCACCAAGATCCAGATTGACCAACACAATTCGAACTGGAAGTGTCATCGCTTTTCAGAGTGCTCAGACAGCTGAAGTACAAAACACTGTTATATCGTCACAGTTAAATAGGAATTTAAAACAAAAATCACAGTATTTTTGGCTCTTGTGTAGTTATAGTGAATAAAAGCGACAGGAGTATGTTTCACACCTACTGTACCTTCCCCAGCTGTGATCTGCAAAGTAATGAGAAAATGCACTTTGGAGCTACTTACAAATTTAACAAAAATAAAACATCCATTATGTGTGTGCAGAAATAATATGAGAACTTGAAAAATAATTCAAAGTTTGCATTTCTGCTGTTAAATTCTTCAGGACTCATTGCCCCAGATTTTCTATTATTGTACTGTTAGCACATTCGTGACCCTGTCTGTGAAATCCAACCTAAAGTGTCATAATATAATTATGAGAGTAAGATCATCAAAGTTTGATTTCAATCATTGACAAGATATCAAGGTTATTTTTTCACAGAATGGTTTTTGTGTGTGTGTAAATCACAAAAATGACTTCAGTTGGGTTTTCGCTGGCAGGTTCATATTTATTTTCTATAAACTATTATTATAATCCACAGCATGTCACAGATGCTTTCAGTAGAGTTCTACGTGTTTTTAACTTGAAACAGTCTTTTAACAGTGTTTATAGTACATATCTTGAAAAAAGTTTATCTTTTGTGTTGCGCTGGCAATGTTTTCCTAGCTTGACCTTAATGCTTTGCGCTCATTCCATCTGCAATTCTTTCTGCTGAAACCAAGAAGAAAAAAAACAGAGAAGAAAAAAACCTTTCTATTTTTAGCCTCCTGAACGCTCAAGTCGAAATTAGCATACGTAGTGCCACATGGAAAATATTGAAGAAGGAGGAGAAATTGCGAAAGAAAAGAAAAAAGCGTCCTGAATAAAGTAGAGGGTTGGCAGATGGGTTGTTGAGCAATGCAGGAAAGCATCTCATTCCATAATTCACTGTTGGCTCTCAGATCCACACTTTCCTCCTCCTCCTCCCTCAGACTGAATTATGAGCAGGAATCGGTTCTGCTTAAATGCCTTTTTGTATTGAGGGATTGAAAAGTTCACTGCGAGAGTTTTTATTTTTTGTCACTTTTCCAGTCTTACTGCTTCAGCAACCCCGCTCTACTGTGCTGTAGTGTGTCTGTGGATAATGTTGTAAATGAAGAAGCGTTCAGTGCTCAGACATGCTCTTTAATTGGCCGGAGTTCACTGGTCTGCTGTATGCTTGCAAACGTAATTAGCAAGGGTTAAATTCAACATGACAGTGTCTTCACACACTTTTTAGGAAATCCGTTTTCGGTAACAAGCATCTCTGTGCGATTTTCTCTCTCCGCAGCACACAGCAGCAGCAGGCGTTCCTGCTGGAGAACGTGGCGTGTAATAACGTGGACTGTCGCGATGCGGGACGGATGTTTCACGTGCACTGGGAGCAGTCAGATCTCAGCGCCATCCCCAGGGCTGTTGTGGCCACTTTTTTTGACATCTATGAGGACGTAAGTGTCGGCCCTTTCCCCTTGCCTTTGGCATTTTAATTAAAGCCGACAGAGTGCGGCAACACGGCTACTTCAATCTCTCTTGCTTTCTCTCTCCCCGATCACTCTTTTCTCATCTCACTGATGTCTGTGTGACCCGCATTACTGAGCTTTAGCCATTATCTGATTTACTCTGACTGTAATATTGCCCCAGTGGTGCCACACAGGCCCTGTCCTCTTTTGACATTGAGAGTGTAGAGAACTACACAGGCAACATTTGCCAACACTGATCTGTTAGTCTCTATGTATGTCTGTCTGTTTTTCTTTGTGTCTGTCATGTTTATTTTACCATTATTTTACTTTTTTTTTTATTTAAAGGTCCAATGTGTAATTTTTTTGCTGGATCAATTGACAGAAATGCAATATAATATACATACATATACAATATACTTCTTCAGAGGTGTAAAAAGACCTTACATAATGAAGCGTTATGTTTTTATTACCTTAAGCCCTATTTGCACAGGATTTGTATTATCTGAGGACACCTCGAATGATTTAGAAATTACTTCCCCACATCTGTATTTCATGTTGCGCATTCACGCGGGATAAGTGAAGCCTGTGATTTTACTCAAATGTACAGACTTATTTCCCGGATGTGATGGCAGGGCTTTGCGTACAGTTTGTATTGCCTATAGTTGTATGGTCTTTAATGATATATGACCGTACATGTCAGTTCGTCAAATATGGTAGGTCATTTGTGAGAGAATTTTTACTTTACAAATTACATCGCGCGAGATTAAGATCACAGACAACCTCTGCAATTATTACAAATGACTATAATAAAATACTAATCCCGTGCGAATAGGGCATTAGAATGAGCTATTTCTATCTACATACACCGCGGTACCCCTTGCATGGAATTCGCCATGTTGTTTCTACAGAAGCCCTAAATGGACAAAATGCGTTAATACATTATTTCCTTCAGGCAAAGAAGTGAAATGTGGCGACATCTTAGTTCTGTGTCAGCCTCCGTTGTGCTTCGAAAGTGAGCCGTTGGTGGCGATTTGCAACCTTACCGCTAGATGCCGCTACATTTCATACACTAGACCTTTAAATGTGTTTTACTTGTGAACTGTACATATTCTGGCACTGGGCAAATCTAATTTCCCTAATTTGATTTTCTTATCCAAACTATTGGACAATTGTTATAACCTTTAAAAAATGACAGATTATTCCTGAGCAAACTCTTGGACTTGGTCAGAGATGCCTTATTTTCATTTTGCAATCCCAGTAGTACACATGTGCACATTCATATTTTGTAAGAATAGGCCTCAAACTGTTTGCTTACCCTATGGTTCAAGTTTGCCACCTTATATTTTAATGATGTTCCTACCATTCCAGTAGTTAAAATAGAGCTTCCCTGAGGTAAACTTTATTTCTCCTTTCTTTAAAGTGAAGTGTTTATCTCGGTAGGTGCTCAAGGTTTGTTACAGATTATTGATTTTTAGTTGTCCTTTGATCACATTTACTGATTTGGTTTGTCTGGATAAATCCTACACATTGTGGTACACAGACACATAAAATTCCCTGACTTTGTTTCTTTCTCAGTCATGCACAGAAACAAAACGGGTATAATAAAGCTCAGAACAGTAAATTTTTCCGGTATATATTAAGTTTGGTCATCTAATAGTGTCATACCAAGAAACAAGTATACAAAGCCTCAAAATAATACACTCTACCTGTATATATTGAATCATGGCTGCGTGTGTTGACCAACAATTATGTTGGCTGATAGCTGGTGGCATTTAAGCTGCCTTTGCTGAAAAATGAGACTATTAAGAAACAGTCTGTTGAAGTTATGACTCCTCTATCGTTTTCTTTGTCTGTATCTCTCACCCTTTCTCTCTCAATGTATATGTTTTTTGCAAGCCGACAACTCAGCTAGTTTGTGCTTTTGATACAGCCACAAGCTTGAAACACCACAAGCTTGTTTAAGAAGGTCCATGTAGGTTTGTCCTGGATTTTTGTGGTCGTGCAAGGACATCAAACATCCTCATGCAGCCCTCGAGCATCTCGTCCTCCATCTTACACATGCACTTCTATGCGTGTCTTAATTTGCCATCATCTCTCCCTCCTCTTCCCTCTATGATTCACCCTTCCCTCCCTCACCCTGTTTCCCCATCTGTATCACAACCTTCTCCCCGTCGTAATCACAATATAGCCAATTACCTCAAATTCCCTCATGCTTACATAACTAATGGAGCTAAAGGCTCATTAAACAAACAGCACGCGCATGTCTCATTCTGTTAGCATAAGAGCTAGTTATCATTAGCACGGTATTAGGATGCTATCTGTATGGGCTCCCTAGCACAGCAACGTTCTTAAGACCGAGACCGATAGACCACGGAGAGAGGCTGATAAGAAATCGTAATAGCTTGGCGGAGTCCATTAGGGATATGAAAGTGTTCGTCAAACAGGGGAGATTCAAAGGGCTTTATGCATTGCAAGTGACTGAGGTCTGATTTCTCATTTGCAGGGTATATTAGATATGATCGTGCTCAGCAAGGTGGAAGGGAAGGAAGAGCTCATCATCCATGCTTTGAAGAACAACTTTGAGGTGGATGCATATTTTGTGAAAGTGATCGGTGAGTATGAGAACTATGTATGAATGAGACACACCTTCACTATCAGGTCTGTTGTATGGACTTTTTTAAACCCTTTCAACGCTCAACCTTAAGAAGTTTTTCTGCATGCTCAATTTGGACAGTAGTTTGCCTCATATTTTTGTGTGTCAGAAATGCATTATTATTAAAGGGACATAATCATAATTTGATTAACGTTTTTTTATTAAATATAAGGTTTAATAATATTTTTATCTTTTTAATTTACAAAAAATATATAGCTGGTCATGTCCATGACAGCTATACATTTAGTTAAACTAAAAACTAAAACAATTTGCCGTGAATTATTAGAATACAGTGATTTGTTTGTAATTTTGAAACCATTTCAAGCCTGCTTGCTTTTAGAACGCATTTAGGACTAAATTTCATATTTTTTTACCAGCCAGATAACTTCACCTTTGTGTGACAACAGCACTTGCCCGAGTGGACATGTATTCGTTCTGTCATGTGGCCTGGAACACTCACACTGGCCCTGGGCCAATCCACCTGTCCTTATTGTTGAGCTCTGCCTTTATAAACAAAGATATTCCATTGCATACTGCATTTGCTTTAAAGTGAATCAGACAACAGTATGTTTCTTAACGTACAGGTCAGTAACTGAGTGCCATACTTATTTGGGCTCCCATCCCGAGTTCTTTCTAGTGCTGTACACCTGTGTTGGCCCAGCGAGTATGCAATAGTGGTCACAGAGCTGCCGGGTTCTGACATTTGGAGAGCTGACATTTTCAGAGCCAAATTCACTAGAAAGTAGCCATGATGCCATTTAATCCTGCCCCGCTGCGTTTTAATTAAAGAGGAGAGAGAGATCTTTCTCTTTCGCTTCCTTTCTCACTTCACCTCCTCTGGCTCGAGCACACAGATTAGCTTCCTCAATGTAACAGTATGCGAGGATCATTCTATCAGTGTCAGATTAAAAAGCATGAAAATGACCCAGAGTCACTAAATCTCTCATTCACCTGCTTATTAGTATGCTCTCTTTTTCGTTTTCGTGCAGATCTAGTGTTTAATGAGAGTGTTTTGAGCTTGAATGTCTTGCTCTGAGGAGAGAGGCATTGTGGGTTGTCCTAGGCAGTCACCTCATGCCAAAATGCATATTTAATTCAATTGTTTTCATTAATTCACCCTCATGTCAAAACCTGTATTTGATTCTTTTTTCGGTGGAACACTAAAGAACCGATGAGAAACTTTGAGAAATGTGTCAGTGGTTTTGTGTCCATACAATGAAGGTCGTAGGGGGCCAGCGTTGTTTGATGACCAGCGTTCTTTTGTGTAACGCAGAAGAAATACACTGCAATTATCACACATACGATACAAAAGCGAACTGTCGGTTTAAGCATCAGTGTGCATGCCGTAACGATAAGTATTTAGATGGACCAGGTTAAAGTTTGGACACCATTGGAAAAAAAGCAGAAACTATAACGTCCAAGATCTTTTCAGTCTGAAATTTCTCTCAGCTGTTGTGTTCCTCCGACAGTCTAATGGCCTCAAAAGACTCATCAAACTGAAATATGTTCCAGTGACAGCCCAAAATATTAAACTTTTCTGTATTTACCAGCAAGAGCCCAGAACTTTCCCCTATGAAGTCAAGACCCACCTCACTCTCCACTGTCCACTGAGGCATGGTAGGTGATGTACTGTACACCAGTGCACTATATCAACCTGCCTCGAGAGGAATTGTGGTTATGTACGCCACATCCTAATGCAATTATCTTCCGACTGCATGGTTTATATATGGCTGGGGATCCCCTCAGTTATTTCTCATATCATCCTCAGAGGAGTAAATAAACAGTTTAGCTCCATTCCATGCTGCCAAGTCCTCAAGGCCATATGTAAAAAAAATAAGGCTTTCATAAATTTGAAGCCTAACATGAAACAAATTAGAGCGTTATCGCAGACGTGTAATACGTGAAGCTGTAATGTTTTCACTCGCTCTACATTTGTATCTCGGTATCTGCGTGGCTTTTATCTCGTGCCATATGTATTCCACGCCCACTTGCCCCTTTTTAATCAATCTCCGAAATGCTCGCGCACAAGCACGTGTACGCCCCACATGCCTTGCCTCTAGGCTACAACAAAATACAAGTCAGTATAAACGGATAGAGAGAGAGTGAAGGGGTGTAGGGCAGGTGGTGTAATTTCCTTTGATTGCATGGCCTGAACACACACAGACTCGGGTTGGAGTGTGTGTTATGGTGTGTACGGGTGAATCAGTGTGTGTTGGCTATAGGCTGAGGGGAAGAACTATGGCAGCTGATTGCATTCCCGTTCACTTATTAGAATGCAGATGAGCTCCAATGAGGAACATCTGCGCGCTTTGTTCAGTTTGCTACGCGATCCTTCCGTTCTGCAATCTGTCATTCTTAAAACCAAACCCCTCCACACACACTCATTAAAGTGGCCATAACTCAGACAGTTTCTGCATATCTCATGTTAATCTTGAGTACTTACCGAATAGTATCGCACCCTTCAAATATCCGTAGAGTCTTTAGTTTGATCACATTTATAAAAGACAGAGACAGCTGCACGACTATTTCCGAAAACATACAACTCGTGCGGGGGGGATGGGGGGGCGGAACTAAAGCATGTGCGCACCCATTGCCAACAAAACACAGACATATGACTCAGTTTCACTTACCGCTTGCGGTTCATGTCCGGCATCTTTTAGCGTTTGGACCGCACTATATATCAGTTTATAATTATCTCCGAATCCAGCGTTATAGCCACAGTTTATATATAAGATCCATTGCTAAAATGCCGTAAACAAACAAACACACCTCAACTTCTCTCACTATCGCAAGAGTAACGAGCTGCAGTTGCAGGCCCACAGCGCAGCCAATCTTGATGGTAAGCGGGCCTTCCTATCGCTCGTTGGTTGGCGCGTGGGCAGGCTATTTCTTTCGCCTTGCCGTGGGCATGCTTTTCCGGAGGGAATTGCCCAATGGGTCTAAGAAAAGTTGCAATGAAACGTATTTTCACGTTTGAAAAAAACTTCCCAAAACCTATACAAATGCTGGGGAGTGTATCGAGCACAGAAATACTACGTCATACGTCCAATTTGTTTTTTGACAAGTTGACCATGTCAAGCATGAGACTACAGCACGTTTAACATTGTTCAGAAGTCAGAATGCATGAAACTCCGTTGCACATCCCCTTTAAAACTGCACTCATAGAGGGAGGCTATTTACTCATGCTTTTTCTCTTGCTCTTTCAGATTGAATGTTATGAATGACTTTGAGTGGGTTCCTTTCTGTACTGCCACAGACTTGTTTGATTCCTGATTGCTTTATTAGACATATATGGTTTAGAGAAAGAGAGAATGTAATTTTTTGAGAAGAAGAGTATCTTCAAGTTCAGTTTCTTTCTAAAACACTCAGTAAAACAACAATGTTGACAATAGTGTTGTACAAACAATAAAACATTAAAAGAAGAAAAACATTAAAAACATGTCTAAAATAAGTACAAAGAAACACATTTTTGATCAAACGCTAAAATGTTTTAAGATTACTTTTAAACTCACTGAGGGTTGGTGATTTTTTTATATATTGTGGTATTGTTGTAGTCTGAACTGAAACCTGCATTATTCTTATAAGTATCAAGGCTCAATGTGTCCAGAGCATGTACAGTATATCGATATTTGAAGAGTTAATTTACTAAAACAGATTAAAAACATGATTTTACATTCCAATTAATATTAAATTAATATCAAACTGCAGTTTTTTTTTTTTTAAGTAATAATTAAACAAATACAGCTAACTAACACCATAAAAAAAACATAGTTTTTGACATCAGTCAAAATTTATCTGTTTTTGCAAATGAACTTTTTATTTGTATCGGTGTGCAGTTTGTATGTGTTCCTCTGTCCCTTATCGTAAAGTTCTTATCTTATTATTAACTTAAAAATTATTTTGAATCCATAATTTAAATATAGGACTTTCTTTCTGCAGACGGACACAATTTGAGCAATTTAGAAAATGTGCTGGCTCTCCCAAGCTTGGTAATAGCATTGAAGAGTGCCCCATTTTTGAAGCTTCAAAAAGCACATATATCTATTATACAGCTAATCCATACATATCCAGGGGGTTAGAAAAATGTCTTCAGAAGCAAAACATTTTTATTTTTTTAAACGTTAATAATTTGAGTGTATATAGTCAAGAAAGATCACATTAGACTTTGAACTTTCCTGTAGCTCAGTGGTTAGAGCATTGTGCTAGGACCGCCAAGGTCATGTGTTCGATCCCAGGGATGACACATACTTAGAAACACATCTATAGTATAATGCCATGTGAGTCGCTTTGGATAAAAGCGTCTGCCAATTGCATAAATGTAAATGTAATGTAAATGTAACATGTATAGATGAGAAAACTACACACAGAAATAGCAGCACACCATTCAAATTGGTTCTGAGACATGTGAGAACTAATGCGATTCGTCCTTGAGATACGTATAGCTAGCTGGCACGCCACCATTACGAATGTTGTTTTCTCATCTTTTAACCCATGGGATTTGTTTTATTATGCATGTACTGTGTGCGCTTTTTGGAGCTGCAAAAATGAGGCATTCTCCAATGTCATTACCAAGAAGAAGATTACTCAGACTGTGTCCGCCTGAAGAAAGTCTTATACACCTAGGATGGCATGACGGTATGTAAATTCATTTGTGGTTAAACTATTCCTTTAAGTGTTCGATTTTCCGTTTGTGGGCTAAACGATTAGGTGATGAGAGTGATGCTGGTTATGTTAATCACTGTCTTAACTCAGTGGAGACTGAGAGCCAATCATAAAGCTGTCCAGAGAGAACCACCACAGCTCTGTGCTGCTAAGGTAAACCAACTAGCTAATGGATCTAATTTCACAACGCCAGACTTTGATCTATAAACCACCTGATACCACTTTAATGGAGTGGCGAGAATTATTCCAGCTTTATGAAGCTCTACGCCAGCACTCCTCATAGTTCTGTGATGTGTATCTCTGTCAAGTGGCTGTTATGAATGACATGAGACACGGTCACTTAGAGCGTCGGTATGGCATCTGGTTTAGTAGTGTGGAACAGATCAGAAAGGCACATGACCAGTTTCACAGCCATCACACCAAAGCTGTTTAAGTGTCGCCACAAACTCACAGCAGATTCACAGAATCTTCTGCTGTCCTGAGAGCAACAAGCACACTCTCATCGCGTAACTGCAAACAGGCTTTAACACAATTTTGGTTGCCACAAGTAAAAAAAAAACATGAAATATTTTCAGAAAGAATCATGCCAGACATCCATCTTGGAATGGCATGATCATATTACCTAATAATTTTACTAAAACGTCATCATGATGTATGAACCATCCAAAGTTTTTACTGAATAGTTTTTTCAACTTTCCACCTCTTCACTGCGTGTACGGACTGTAATTCCACTCAGTTTGTCATAAATGTCTGATGACAGCGTCTCGGCTATGTGATGTTTTATTCTTCTTGGAGAGGTTTCCAGGATCCTGAAAAGTGGAGAAAGACAGATGAGCACCGAGCTTTATCTCTATATGAAGGCTTAGACTAAGCCCTAGCAATAAACAAGAGCATTATTAATGCAATGAGTTCACAAAATGGCATTTAATTTCATAAATGTTCAGACGTACTCAGCGTTGAACCTTCTGGCTTTTAATAGTTTTATGCTGCACATATAGAAGTCAACGGGGAAAGGTGGGGGTGCACGTACGTCACACACGCGTACACAAGGACACAGCAGGAGTGTGTCATGACCGTACATATCATAGTCCAGCTCTGTGTGCACTGCTGGAAACTTGTCATTAATAGAGACGTTGCTGCAATGTGTACATGCTACTATTTATAGGTATGTGTTTGGGAATTATTATTTTTGTTTCATTCTGTGAACTACTAATAGTATTTCTCCTAAGTTTCAAATTAAAATATTGTTTATATTTGCATTTATTTGAAGAAAATGAAAACCAGAGCAGCATGTCAAAATAACAGAAAATATGTATTTTTGCAGACTTCAAATAGCCTACTGCAAAGAAAACAAGTTCATGCACTATTAAGGAATACAACAGTAATATTTTTGTTTTTATTTGGGGAAAGTTTAAAAATTTTATTTTTCACAATTTCCATGTGTCTCGTCATGCTGTCTTTCACATTGCTGTTGGTTGACTTTATCATGTCACTCCTGAGGTTTAGTTTTGTTGAAATTTAAGAGACACTGGACTGGAATGGCCACAATAGATTAAATATAAATTTCTAAATGGTCTCTTAATTTTTTCCACAGCTGGAAGGCTCTAGACTATAATAAAATATAAAATGGTCCAAATAAAAAAGGCATTTTTGGATCAGCAGCGACTGATCCATGGTGGGGAGGTGTGTTTGTTGCCCTCCAGTTAACTCAGTGAAGGACTATGAAACCTGGTCTGTATCTTTCAGTTTTTGTCCCTTAACAGAAAACTGTTACACCCGACATTGATGAAAAATTAAGTCAGGCCTCATGTCAAACCTCTCTCTCAGCCTTAGAACATTTACTTTGAAAACCAAAGCCACGTATTCCATTTTGCAATTGTAATAATAATCATTTGTGCAGAACATTTGTCTGTCAAATCAAATCGGAAAATTTCTAAAGGACGAGCTTTCGGAATAATTGAAACACTTTCATCATTTGTCCTTCCATCACTTTTACTTTGTCCTTTTCTTGGTTTTCTTTTATATATTTTTTTCCGCTTGCATCATAAATATATATATGTGTGTATGTGCGTGTGCGCATTTGAGGAATTCATATTTTACTTGAGTTAGTTTCATGCTGTTGCTGAGAATCAAGGGAACATTCTGAACTTTCTCTCAGTTTTTAAATAGAGCTGTCTGTCACTGCTGGTTGAAAAATCTAATGCAGCATTAGATAAAGACAGATGCAAATGTACACAGATGGTTCTTTGTGTGTCTCTAATGAGCAATTAATGATTTTTTACTTTCCCTTTCATATGCTCAACTCTCTAACGCAAAGTCAATTTCAGGCCCGAATAAAGAAAGCCTGGCTCGTATTTCATGCCATTAGCTGAATTTAATGTTAATTTTAAATGTTTAATTTTCTCCTTGCTGAAGGGTGTGCAGTAGCAGCTTTACTGTGTTGTGTGATATGAGATGGGTGATAGGACTACAAGTATGTAATACCGCCTGTGTTTAGCAGAGTGAAGCGGGATCAAGGAAACCGGACTGCTGATTTGATACAGAACAGCGCACTTGACTTCAGAGTCTGTGACATGCTGCAATCACCTTATCTGAGGACCAGATGTGTGGGACAAAGTTTTTATTCTCTCTCTCTCTGTTTTTATCTCTTTCTCTCTGTAGTGCTCAGTGGCCTGTGCTCCAATGACTGTCCAGAAAAAGTCAAGGTGAGTTCTGCTCTTTTATCTCTTGCGCAACACTCAACTCAAGCGGGTATGGCATGAGTTTGGCATTCCCAGGTCCACACACAAATCTGTGCGATTATTCACAACATTTTCACATTTAAACCCCCTTAAGCGGCTGATCAGACAGAACACTTCTTTTGCTTATGTAGTTTTGTGCGCTGCTTATGCGCGCCGGACTCCTCGCGTTTTTGGCGCCTGCTGCGCCTCCCGATTTTGGCGGAGCGCTCTGAGCGCCTGAAGTCTGAACTCATTCACATTGTCCAATCGAATGAAAGGAGAGGCGGGCCTTTTGATGTGGTGGCGGAACTTTACAGTTGCTTGAAACGTCCGGAGACTGCAATGATGAAGGCGAAACTTGTGGTGGCTGATGCAGGTTAACCGTGCAAAGCGCCCCCTGCTTGTACCTTTTTAAAGTTTCTGATAATATGACCGTTAACAGCAACTAGAGCGCTCGCGCTATAATCCTTGACTGACAGGACAGCTGTTTCGGTGGTTACCTAGCAACATAAAATAAAACGCGCTGGTCTTTTCAAAGACTCAACCAAAAGAGCAGTTTTCGAACATGAAAAGTATTTTCTGTCTGATCGACCCCTATTGGTGCAGAGTGTAATTTTTGGAGGATCTATTGATAGAAATGCAATATAATATACGTAACTATAGTAACGTTATGTTTTTATTACCTTATAATGAGCTATTTCTATGTATATACACTGCGGGTCCTTTTACATGGAGTGCACCGTGTTGTTTCTACAATAGCCCTAAAAGGCAAACTGCTTTACAGAGCGTGTTTCGTAAATACGTTATATCTCCTTTGGCAAAGAAACAAAAACGTGATGACATCTTAGTCCTTTGCCAGCCACCGTAGTGCTGCGAAAGGGAGGGGGGAGCAGTGGAGAGGGCCATTAGCTCTAGATGCTGCTAAATTTCATACACTGGACCTTTAATTCATTGTGCCTAAAATTGCAGTTCAAGCAAAACCATGACCTTTATAAGTTTAGTGGTACAGTGGAACCACGTACAGTTCATTGAAGTTTTGTAAGTGAAGTCATTGGATTGCCAGTGCCATGCTGCACGATTTGAGTTACAGGAACTGCCGAATCAACACAGAAATTGTAAAAAGTCTACCGATTCCTTAAAAATGCCGTTTTCCGTTAGTTCTGTCACTTGGTCTTTGGTTCGGTGTCATTGTTGACTTGCTGTTGGAGGACAAATGTGTCACAAAACTGTGGGGGGTAGAAGCTTTTCATCGCTCATCTCTTTCATGTTCTAACTTTTCTTCTCTCAGTCACTATCTCTTCCTTACACCCTTTCTATTTGTTTTTGTGTGTTTGTGCACATTTGTACCATTCCATATTCATACATTTGATACATTTTTCATTGCTTTTATTGTTTTCTGACCTTCTCTCTTCTCCTCCGTCAGTCAATCTTTCACTCTCCTGCCACGCTGTTTTTTGTGTGTATTTTTTGTTATCTGTATGTTTGAAGATTTGCTGAATCTGCTCACAGGCACCCATAATATTAGAGATTGTTAGACAGCAAAAAATCTTACAGAGGTGTGTGTGTGCTCTTTTGGGGCACAACACCCTGAGCTTGACGGTGTCCCAGAGCAATTTATTACCCTGTTTATGCAGGACCCACACACACAGACCTCTGTTCATTAACTACCATCCCTCGTAATGAAGAGATAGATAATACAGCTTCTGCCCAGCCGCTCATCTTCTACTTCAGATATACGCACACACACACATCATGTCTCGTATGTTCTCTAAGTCTCTGATATGCCGAGTAAAGACAGTTTACCCTAAGGGCAGTGGAAGAGCAAAGGGCTCTGTGATTAAATAAGAGCTCTTTTAGATGGGCTGCTTTCCTGTCTCACTCAGATCAGACCCCTAAAATGTGTGTTTTACAGCTGTACATATTCCAGTATCGCAAAAGGAGTAAATCCTGGATGAGTTAATATGCCCTAGATTGTAGGCATTTGCATTTGTTCTGTGTTTATGGAATTAAAAGTGCATTTGTGGCTAATTTGCAGCGAGTGCAAAATATTTCATTTAAGTGCAAGCAGGTGCACATAAGGGGCATGTACTCTCTGTCTGCCATTGTTTGACAGGTACAGTATTACAGTGCCACTTCAAACTCAAAGCATTGGTTTAGACAGACATGTCAAGCAAACAGCACTGCTGTGGTGGAGCACCATAGAGTAGCAATGTTCTTCACAATAAGCTGACCTACAGAAAGTATCTTAACATTCAAAAAGATTACTCACTTCGCCTTAAAAAGACGCCTCTAGAGATTTGACACTTGACCCACTGGAACACTTACTGTTTTCTAGGGAGATGTCTCTCAAATAATTTATTTCACTTGCGTTCGTTCGTCTCACAGTTTGACGGGAGTCTCACTTCCTTTGGGTGTCTTTGTTTACAGTTTCTTTGAAATATTCCATCCGTAGTTGGAGTCACTCACAGAGGTGTTTGTTATTCCCCAACCGCTCTGTGTGATGTATCCATTTATCTCTTTTTTTAGCTTCTGTCTGTTGCTTCTCTGCCGTTATAGGCGTCGCTTTGTTTCCTTCGATGCTTTATCTTCCCACGTTTGCGTTGTTTCTTGGTGTACTTTGACTAGCTTGATCTCAGCCTTGTCTCTTACTGTCTGGTCCTTTCATCAGTGAGATTATAAGTTATTTACCTGTCCTTGTATGCTTGACATGACCCAAGGCCTATATAGCTGTTGACTATTCCTCAGCCAATCTGAGTTATTGGAGGTTATTTTTTGCCTTGTACTGACTGGTAATGGCAGACATTATGTTGAACGGGCATTTTTTGGTTAAGGGTCGGCATCCTGTGTGATTAAAGTTTCCAGGGTTCTTTACTTCAGGTGCGAGCAAGATCTTGATGAGAAACTGGTAAATTTTGCTTGATATGTATTAGGATATTTTTAGGATAGTTTGTGTTTCGACTGATGGATTTAGTATGTTGAATGCTGACCCAACAGAATCCCATGGCAATAGTAACTGAAGAGTTTACCATTTTTTTTTATCAACATTAACACCGACAACCGCAAGCCGCTCTTAATGGGTTTGCCGTGTCGCGTCCGCTGCATCCAGTGTGGACAAAATGTACAATTATAATAGTTCTAATGCATTATATTGTCTTTTACGCTGTCTCATTATGTCCGGTGTAGACACCTGTAAGAGTTAACTCAGTTTTAAGGCAAAATCATTTTCTTTGCCTGCGCATTTTTCATCTGTATCTGCGTCTGCCAGGTCATCTCGCTCATTTATGTCAGGTTGGTGCTGAGCAACGGTAAGATTCTGCTCCAGGATATTCTCGCTTCCTGTCAACATTGTCCACTAGCTTATTCTACTGTGAAACATAATTTACAACTTGTGAATCTTTTCACCCCTCCCTACACCTAATCATGTCCCACTGATACATCTGTTTAATAATTTATGGCCACTTCTCCCTGGTATTTGCAGTTGCCTAGATTGTTGTCTGCATATAGAAAAGTCTCCATAATTGAGAGGCTGGCATGGGGTAAAGGTCTACACCATTTTCCCGGAGCCGGTGCTGGCCCATTATTATTGAGAGATTGTTAGGAGAGATCTCTTTTGCTATTCGGATAACAATGGTCCAACGTTAGAGCTGTTACCTGTGGTGGTCTGTGTGTGAGGATTTAAGACACTTAAAGGTCCAGTGTTTGAAATTGTGCGGCATCTAGCGGTGAGGTTGAGAACGGCTTAAACCACCCCTCCTTTTCAAAGCACTATGGAGGCTGACACAGGACGGAGATGTTGTCACTTCGCTTCTTTGCCGAAGGAGATAACATATTTACGAAATGTGCTCTGTAGAGCAGTTTAGGTCCGTTTAGGGCTACAGTAGAAACAGCATGGCTAATTCCATGAAAGGGGACCCGCGGTGTATGTAGATAGAAATAGCTCAGTCTAAGGTAATAAAAACATAACGCTTCATTATGTAAGGTCTTAATAAACCTCTGAAGACAGTTATGTATATTATATTGCATTTCTGATGATAGATCCTCCAAAAAATTACATATTGGACCTTTAATTTAAATGTTAAACTGATCATTATCATCATCATGATACTAGCAATGCCAAGGTCATTGGTTCGATCACAGGGGATTGCGCATAGTCAAAAACAAAAATGTACAATACAATACAATGTAAGTTCCTTTGGATAAAAGCGTCTGCCAAATGCATAAATGTAAATGCATATTACACAGAAAACTGGCAAGAGATTTCTCAGAAAAGCAAGCTACAGTGTGATTGGCTAGCGTTACTTCATTAAGTTTTTTGTGTACAATTTCCAAACTAGAGCATGCTAAGAACTTATATGATATGTGATGAAATCAAAAAGACCATTTTATAGATTTATTTTGCAAAAATAATCTAGTTTCTAAGGGTACTTTTTGAATTGTTTGCATGTGTTTTTAACCACTTCCATCTATTCCACAGCCCTTTGGTGTGAACCAGCCCGGTCCTTATGTCATGTACACATCGGTGGACTCGAACGGTTATCTAAAAAATGCGTCTGGTGAGTACACAACTCAGACAAGATTGATACTGGATGGGAAAGGTATCACATCTATCTCCCTTCCAGGTACATCATGCCTACTATGCAAGTATCCATTGAATTCTTGAATTTGAATTGAGATTGCAAACAGGAAGCTGAATTGCAATTCAAATTCAAATTGCAGGAAGTAGAATTGGAATCCATAAAATTCAAAGAAATGCATAATACATAATTAAGGTGTATTTAACAATGAAGCTTTACAGTATATATTACATATGACTACAACATGAATTTCATACAGATATTTTTGTATGGACTTTATGTACACAATACTTTATTATAGTAAATAGGCCTATTTTTTTTACCACAAATTAACATTAAAAACATACTCTATAAAACAAATCATTAAAATTGTAATAACTTTAAAATTGTGGAAAATGATAGGATAGCACTTTATTTCCCAGAATACCTTGCTGTATCCAAGTCTTCAAAATGGTTGACCAAACATTTGAGGAACTGTTGACCATAAGATACAACAACGTTACCCTGTAAAGTACTTTAATAAATGATAATTTCCTTTACCAAAACATTGTTTCATTTGATTACTTTGAAATTAAGATATTGCTAATTATTCAACATTAAGGGAATGTATGCTTAATGTTAGTGTCTGTACTTACATTAGGAGGAAAAATGTATGTTAAAAGTATCACATTCTCACTGATATGTGATAAGAATGAATTTCTCTGAGTTGCAATGAATTCAATTCCACTTCCTGTAATTCAAATTCAAATTCAATTCAACATCCTGTAGGGTGGAGTCAATTCAAATTCATTCATTTAATTGAATTAAATTCTGAATTTTGCACAGCCCTTGTACCAAGCGTACTGTACCGATACCCAAATGTGACGTGTTTAGACCCAATCACTGATTGGGCAGATAGAATCATTACCAGCGTCATTGGATTTGCAACACATGCATACTCATTTTAATACTTAATATTGGCATTTCGTTATATGCTTCATTACAGTTATATAGAGATTGAGACCCTTAACGCAATGCTAAATGCTTCATTAGCTTACCCTCGTGGGCCGTCGAGTAAACTAAATTATCGTTGTCTGCTCTTTGCTGTAAGATTTCCCATACTCTCTGGTATTTTTATCAGTTCGTGTGTTTATGTTGCGTTCACAAACTGAGCTGAAGTGAAGTGAGCTGTATCGATCCGAGTCGTACTAAACCTTACGGTACCATGCAGCGGAGAAGCGCCACTATAGTACTGTACATACTGTCTTCCTGGGCATCAAACTGACCTTTAATAGAGATAACAAAGCACACATCAGTATGACCGGTTTTTGAGAGTTGTTTATGTAAGATGTTTTGTTTCCTCAATGCTTGGTGTTTATATTGAATGTGAGTGCCCTCAAGGATTCTAATTGACCAATTTCAAGATCAGAGACGGTACGAATGACCCTGTTCCACCTTTCTTACGCAGATAAGATTAACAGCGTGAACACAACTTTGTTTCAAAGTCTTTTTTTAAATGCATGACTGACCTTGAGCTCTCAGCAGAGACGTTACATAAACAGAAGGAAGGTTTTGTCCTGTGCTTTGCGACTTATTATCATACGTGATGTCTGATGCCACGTGTGTGTCCGTATCTTTTGTGTGGTCCTGTGTGAGGGTGTGTGTGTGAGGCGGAGACTGTAGTGAAGAGTTGGACATTTTCCCAGCAGAGAAGAGGTTGTGACAGAGCTATTTCAAAGATAAATGACTGAATGGCTAAAAAGACAAAAATTATCTGCAGATAACTGGAAATAATGGATTTGGGGAGCTTCCGTGCTGCATGCTTGTAGAATGTTTTTTTTTTATGATGAATTACGTTATGCTTTTACCAGACTTTCTGCACTAGTCTCAGAGATCTGTCTAAAGAAATTATAACCCATTCTCTACCTTTATTGCATAATCCTTCACTAGTCCGAGGTTTCTGTTATCTTAAATATCTCTTGATTCCCATTGTCCTCTCTCTCTCTCCCTCTCTCTCTCTCTTTTTTCTTCGTCTATACAGCAATAATCATAAATGACATCTTTAAAAGCAGGCAGAGCATAAAGGTTAATTGAAATTGTTTGGCATTGAAAGAAATGTCACTGTCACTTCCGTGTCCAACTGTGTCTGGGTTAAATGATCTCTATTTAGAGATTGCGGTCTGAAATGAAAATATCACACTGGGTATGTTGTTCTTGATTGTTTTCGTTTCTCTTTTCTACTACTGCTCTGGAAGCCGAATATAAATTATTAGAATACATCAGAATATGAAATTCTGTCTGGCTATCTGCCTGCTCAACCTGTCTATATCGGTCTGTCACTTGATCTTCACACGAAAGCTCACATAAAGCGTTGCAGGTGGATAGAGTTCAGGAGAGACAGTGAGTAGTTAGCACTCGCACAGAAAACACAGAGGAATAGACAAATAAAAGCAATCACCGTTTCATCGCTGAAACTTTTAGCCCTTTAGTGACACCGCGGCCCCATCGTCCCTGCGTGCTCCAGAGCTGAACTTCTAACTACAGCTCTGTGATCAATGTCCTGCTGTAATTGGAGAGATTGTGTCGGGTGTCTGGGGTCAGCTGAAGGACAGTAATGGGGTGTATGTTATGTGGGGATTGGAGAGCAGGGCAGGTTGTATTAGGGATCTGCTGAGGCTCTTATTCCCCCGGGCTCTCATTGGCCAATAATGAAACACAGCACAGCAAGACTTATTGCACATTTAGACGGGAGCTCAGGACAAGGAGACTGTGGTATTTCTGCTGCTGTCTGCACTCGTTCACTCTCTCTTTGTTTAAGGTCAAAGTAACTGAGGACAAAGTAAGTAACTACAGATGCAGTGACGGCAACATTTATTCATGTATGAGGCTTAAGGCAGTTTAAAGCAACTGAAAATGATTGTGGTTTTCAAGTAAATGGAATATTTACTACAATAACTCGCTGTTAAATCTGTTTGTTAAATGATGTACTTAATCTGCCTAATTTAAATAGAACCTACAGTTCAATGACCAATTAAAGTGAAAGTTCACCCAAAGATGAAAATTATTTCATTATTTTCTCACTCTCTTGTCATTTCAAACCTGTATGACTTTCTTTCTTCTGCAGAACACAGAAGAAGATATTTTGAAGAATGTTGGCAATCGAACAACGGCCGTAGCCATTCACTTCTATTGCATGGACACAAAACCAAGGCAACTGAATGGGTACTGCCGTTATGTTGTATTGTAATACCAAGATAGTGAGTAAATAATAATAGAATTACATTTTTGGGTGTACTATCCCTTAAAGAGTTCCTTTGGACCTTCAAGCCGTCACAGGTGTATATGACTTTTAAGTTTTTTATGACCTTTAGTGGATCACAATTGGAGGTATATTGAATAATATCATGACTCTTCCCAGCTTGGTAATGGCACTGAATTGAGACCCAGTTTTTGAAGCTCCAAAAAGTGCATATATCCGTCATAAAAGTAATACATACAACTCCAAGGTTAAATGTCCAGGGTTAATATATGTTTCATGACACAAAACAATACATTTGTGAGCAAAAACTATTAGGTTTAAGATTTGTTAAGGCTGGGCGTGGCCATTTTATTACAAAAAATACAAATACAACTACCCAATGTCACACCAAACATGTTCTGTGTTTATAAATGTCATACTCAGTACTCCTCTTTCTGTTCTTTTTTGCGTGTTGTATGTTGCCTGAAGGTAAATCTGTGTATTATTATACAAGATTATAGAACAGTGATAATCTTGTTCACATCCAAACATGACTACATAAGCTCAACATTTGTATTGTTTTTGCTCGCAAAATGTATAATTTCGCGTCATGAGACATGTATTACCCCTGGACATGTAACTCTGGAGCTGCGTGGATTACTTTTATGATGGACTTTTTGGAATGGGTCACTGGGTCTGTATTCACTTGCTCTACAAAGCCAGGAACAGCCAGGATTTCAATTACTATTGATCCAAATGTGTTCACAACTAGGATGGCATGAGGGTAAGTAAATTATGGCAAAAATGTCATTTTAGGAAAAACTGTTCCTTTAAGAATTAATTTGTCTGCTAGGTAAATACCATCACAAAAATAAAACATTTTAATACAGAATTATACAAAAAAATATACAAATACAACTACAACTACCCAATGTCACACCAAACATGTTCTGTGTTTATAAATGGCATACTCAATACTCCTCCTTTTATGCGTGTTGTATGTTGCCTGAAGGCAAATCTGTGTATGTATGTGTGGGAAGCCTCTTAATTCACATCTCAAGATGATAAGGTACTTCAGAGTGCTGTTTTCATGCTTGTTTAATTGGACTGACCCTTGCGGTGCAAGGCTAATGAATGAGAGGTGTAAATAACCAAAATGAATATGAGCAGGCAAGGGTGAAGTACGGAAGCAAACATGAGAGGATGCGTAGCAGGGACTGATGGGGACGAAGAGAAGATCCAGATCGATATGGAGCTCCGGCCTGTTCTCATTAATTAGCCAAATGAATGTGGCATATAATGAATCTTCAGAGTGAGGGACACGCACAGACAAATTCTTAAATGTCCTCCGTATACCCGGCCATATCCAAACCCGATTGTTTAGCATTTCCTGTATTGATTTTGGAAGTAATATCCGCAGATTCCTGGGGAATGGATTTAAAATGATTAAATATGGTAAACAGATCTCGACAGTCTTATTGGTAGCTGAAAGCACAGTTATATTAGCCCAAAAATGTCATAAACAAATGTCCAAGGGCTAGAGGATGTTGTGTGAAATTTATGTGTGAAAGACTGAAAATTGAAGTTATGCAGGCGCAGGTTTCATGTGGGTGGGCTCTTATCCATCATGCTTGGAAAAGCATCCGGTTCGCAGTTTCAATCTGATGCACATTTAAAGTGTAATACCTGTAACTGTTTTGTCTCTGTTCCCCCTCATTGGCCCTGGCACATATAGGCTGTAAAGTGAAGTGTAGTTGAGTCCAGCCGCAAGAGTGAGAAGTGCGATTAGTATCGATCACCGCTTTTGTTCCTCTCTGAATCCCCAAATCTCACTCTCCACCGCAGCGAATAGAGACCCTCACACGTACACAAACCCTCTCTCCCTCCATCTTTCTCCAACCATCTATCCTCTCCTGTGAGCGGAAATCTGTTTCTTTTTAATCACTCGGCTTAAAATATGAGCAGACACACTCTCCTGACTCCGAGTACATATGTCTTTATCACATTGTCGATCGTCATGGTGACAGCGGCTGGTGTTACTTTCCCCTCTGTCTCTGTGTCTCACTCCAATCCATCAAAATCACAAAGCGAGAGCGTTTACACTCATCATCACACATACCGTATCATCTGCTTTCTCCCCATGAAGAGCAATGGCTCTGGAGAACTATACTGATAATGGCCTTACTTTTGAAGCTGTTTTCTCTGTAATTGATCTGAAAACCTTGTTTCTGCTATAGGACAACTTGAAGTTATTTCATTATTTTTATTGCATACATGCATAGCAGAAGAAAGAGAGAGGTTTGACCTGATGCAGGTCTTTCTTCTATAATTACATCTCTCTCTCTCTCTCTAGCTGTTACAAGACTGAAGATTCAGAGCAGCATTATTGGTACAATAAAGTAGGATATATGTTGGCCAGGCATTTGTAATCATTACAGTAATCAATACAAATATACAGTGAGAGGTCTAGAAGATTATTATTATGTACAGGAGAGTGTACCAAAGCTATAAGTCCCAAGAGTGTGTATATTGGCTTTTTACAAGATAATTTAATGCAGTTCATTTCATTTGTGTTTCATAAAAGCATTAATTTACATATCAGATTTATCACAACAGCTTTTAGCGTAGCTCATCAAATTATATATATATATATTTTACTTTTATTTTATAGGAAAATTCTAAATTAGTATATTGTTTTGTTTTTGTTTTTGAAATTTCCAATTTGAAACTTTTGTCCAATGTTAAACTGCCAATCTCATATTAATCTTGATTATCTATATAGTAGTATTGCATACTTCGTATCTTTGAAGAGTATTTAGTTTGATCACATTTATAAAAGATAGACACAGTTTTACGATTGTTTCCCAAAACAAACGGCGCGTGCGGGTGGGAGGGGTAGGCTGAACTAAAGCACGTGCGCACCCATTGTCAACAAAACACAGACATCAGTTTCACTCACCGCATGCGGTTCATGTCCGGCATCTTTTAGCGCTGGGACGGCTCCATATATCAGTTTCAAACGATCTCCAAATCCAGCTTTATATCCACAGTTGATTTAACATTCATCACCCAAATGCAGTGAACAAACAAACACCTGAACTTCACAAACGTATGCTCTCTCACTCTCCTGCACACACGTGAAAGTGACGTCTGCGCATGCTCCTTCTCCTGCTCTCCTTGCAGCCCGCGTGTTTTTCCAGGAGAATTCTCCAATAATGGAAAAGAAAAATTTGTTACGAAACAGTTTTATATGTTCGTTTTTTGACAAGTTGACCATGTTAAGCATGAGAAGACAGCACGTTTAACATTGTGATGAAGTTAGAATTCATGAAAAAACACCGCTTTAAGTGATGTTCTTTAGTGTGTTGTTGATACAATTACATTGTGGCTATGCAGATTTACTAAGCAGGTATTTCAAATGTAAAAAAAGCGCAAACGGGAGTGGAAATTTGGGGGATTGACTAACAAAACACACGTTAAAAAACACAGGCGCAATATCTCATTCCCATAATGACCAACGCAATCTACTAAGAGCAGCGCAAAATAGCGAAGGGTTTAAAACATGCTTTTTGGGCCGTTAAATAAAGCCGTAAATAGCAGAACAATGATGAGTGTAAACCTTAGTAAATCTCATTGCGTGATTAATTTACATACTTTCTTCCCATAAAGTTTGCATATGCATATGCAATGAGGTCAGTAGCAAAAACAGCTGTGTCCACTTCTTTTCAGCGCTAATTTTCACTGCGTGTCCTTAGTAAATACAGACAATAGTTTTTTATGCCAAAAGAGGCGTTTGTGTTGCCGTTGAAGCTGTGAGTAAATCTGGCCCTAGGTGTTTTATATGTTGGTATTTTAGGGCTTTCAGAGCTCTGTGTGTCACTTTGGTTTAGGTGAGTTTTGATTTTATCGGCCTGTTATGGGTGTTTTTATTAAAACTGATTATCATTTTTACTCTTCTGACATTGTTTAAAGCTTTGCTGCTTTAATGGAATATTTTTTGCACAATTGTGCCTGCAGAGTCTCTGATGGCTGTTTGGTCTTTTTGGAATATGGTTATTTTTGTGTTTTGAGGTCAAGAAGCTTCTTAAGGCTCCATGGTGAGAAACAGCACTAGCAGATTATCTGTAAACAGAACACATTTGACTTTACAATCAAGTGTGGAAATAAAATTATTCTGAAAATATCTATTTCTTCCCCTTCGGGACCTAGGATCATTTTACAGTTTTGTCAATATTGCAATTTGGGCCTAAAACGGAGTATCCAAACTTTGCTTAGAGAGTAACTGAAATTAGGGGGAAAAGTCAGAAAGCAAGTACAAAAGAATGTTTGTGAATATTTAATCATTTCGTGTCATTTAGTCGCTCAAATTGTTAATCTTCCGTCCCCCATGCCCGTTATTTCATTCTGGTTTAAGTGGCCACGTTTTCACTCTGCTGTTTTGCGTGATGGTGGCGTGATAAGATGGGAAATGCTGCTGGGGCTCTCTGGTAGCCTCTACTTATCTCCCTCAGAGCAGACACGTGTCGCTACACACAAATCAGTGTCTGGATCAGGCCGCCATTTTGACTCTGTGGCACAGCAAGCGGCTGTTTCTCTCTAACCTCTCTAATCCCTCAGGCCCAGGCAGCATCGCCACCATTTGTTCCTTTTATCGCTCCACGAGCGCCCAATCGACAGGGCAAAGAATGGTTTCTATAGCGACGCTAGGCCCAAGATCATTTAACAAACAGGTTTGCTTGGGGAGATGATCTGGGCTGTTGGGTTTAGGATGACTGTGTGTGTGTGCGTGAACACTTAAATCTGCTTTCACTCTGTGTTTGCTTTTAATGCAATGAATTGTATTTCTTGCAGTCTATTTATGAAGTGTGTATTGCCGATAGCGAGTATTTTTAAAGTTAGAGACAGGTACACTGGTCAGCCATTTATCCTTTTTCTCACTCGCTCTCAAAAATGCTTTACACCTGCCTGTTAGATTTAAGAGATTCTGTCCCTCTCTCTCTCTCTCTCTCTCTCTCTCTCTCTCTCCCTCTCTGCATAAGAGTGCATCAGAGTGCATACTCTACCTAAATGGTAGTACAGCTGTAGATTTTGAGAGAATGTGTGCCCTTACACTTGTAGGGAGTGTAGTTGTGTGAGTGTGTGAGTGGGTGTGCGTGTAGGAGGAAAGCCACAGCTCTATTAGCTTGTATCGCACCTCTGCATGTATTTGGCTCAATCCTCTTTGTGTACCAAGAGAAAGTTTGGACACACTCACTTGTGTGGGAAACATATCACCCTGCACACATTGTTGTGTTGGTGTTTTGGTCGACCAAACCAGACTCTTGCCAAACATTCTTACACTATCGCAAGAGAGTGTTTGTATCTGTTTACAAAAACACAAAGCACAGAGTAATGTGGCTAAATTGATTTTTCTTCAGATGAGTGGTGTTGTTCAGTGAAGAACGCAGTGAAAGTTGTGTCTTTATGAGCTTCAACATTTGATTGATTGCAGTGCACTGAACTAAGAAGAACAAATATTCTACAGAAGATTATGAAACCATATTGGGATATCACAATATCAACATCTCAGCAGGCAATATCAGTGACATCTCAGTTTTTCTTAGAAGAAAATATGATACTAAAAAACTAAAATGCTATCAAGCTCACATTTTCTTTAAATAGTTAAATACTTTTTAACAAACGAAATGACAGCATCCTGGTTCTGAGGACCTATACACCACTGAACCATGTGCATGTCTGATGTAGGGCACGGATTATGAACGCCAGAGGTGGACGAAGTACACAACTTCCTTACTTGAGTGAAAGTACAGATACTACTGGTCAAATATTACTCCACTACAAGTAAAAGTTCTTACTTAAGTAAAAGTACAGAAGTACGTGCTATAACAAATACTCAAGTATTAAATGTAAATTTTCTTTATGTCAGCTGTGCATTGTTTTATTGTCGTATACCTTATGCCTCTGAAGCATCCTACTGAATACACTGAGTAGCTCACAATATCAGTTGTAATAAGGAGTAGTTGACCCATTGACTTTCCATAGTCATTTTTATTCCTACTATGGAAAGTCAACGGGGGCAAATTTTGCAGTGAGCAACTCCGTTACAAGCTTTATTTGTTTAGCACATATATGTTTAGTTTAGATATAATCCTGTATGATCATTTAGCCTAATTATCCTCATTAGCCCCCTTGGCCTATATGTATTTATGAGCAGTGTTTTTTATTTATTTTGTATATTCCCTTTACCAGTTTTAGCAGCATTTTCCCAGTAAGTAGTAAGGTTCTTGTAAATAGTAAAGTGTAGAAGCCATGTGTTTGTTGAATTTATTACCATTTGTATTACCATAATTTAACTACAAACATAAACTACAGCTAGTATACTGAAACTATGGTATTTTTAGTTGCTGCGGTTTTACTTAAGATTATTAATTGGAGTATGGTTCCTATATATAGAAAATGATGAATTTGTGGATACTGTGGTTTTACTGCAAATAACATCCCTGCTGAAAAAACGAGGATTTTTTTAATAAGAATGAGATTTTAAATTAAATTCCTCTTTGTAGTGTGTTTTAGGTTTTATTCCAATAGGATTTACCATCCCACCAATAGAATCCATCACATACAAGTAGACAACAAGTATCCAAAGTACAATTCCCATTATAGCCATTAAATCCATCACATTTTCTGTTGTATTTTGAGCAGGGTTCTATTATTTTTATTTCAACAGGAAAACTTTAGCAAAAAACATCATTCATTTACCAAATCGCTTAAATGATATAGCAGCAGATCAGAAGTTAACACGCACATGTAGCTCAAGGTGTATGTGATGCTTATTTACCGTTTAGCTGTAATGCCTATCATTTTCATGGCAATGTTTCTACGATCTTTGACTGATCGTAACCCACGGATGACCACCACGCTTTAACATGTGCCTTTTTCGTCTTTTATTGTTCTATTTGCCTTTTTGGAGCGCTATCGACGGTGTAGCAACGCCTACGTTTACATTAGTTTAGAGAGGAAGATCCCAGAGTTGCCAGATTTGCTGCCAACCGGCCATTCAAAGCTTGCCGGAAATCCGCGAGCTTAGAAATACTGAAATACTTGGCAACAGTAGAAGCTCCTGGCAGATCGCAAGCCAGATAAATTGGGCACAAACGAAAACCGCTGCATAGAAACCACTTTCTACTTTTGGACCTTTTTATTAATGTAGTGGAGTAAAAATTTTGATATTTGTCTTTCAAATGTAGTGAAGTTAAGGTACAAGTACTCAGAAAAAAAATATACTCAAGTAAAGTACAGATACTCAAAAAGTGTACTTAAGTACAGTACTCAGGTAAATTCACTTTGTTACTGTCCACCTCTGATGAACACTGAATGAAAACAACGACATTTACTGTAGCCTTTGGGTACTTGGAAGTAATTGTTCAGGTAAACATTCGTCTTGCATGTTAGTATTGTTGTTTTATTTATAGACATAATGGCAAGTATATTTGGTCATGTGTAAACAACAAGGCGGAAAGTTTAGATCTGATACTTTGACACGTACCTCAGTTTTGCACTGACTTATTATATTCACTTTGTGACGCTGACATCTTACCAGAATTGGACATTTGGTCAAGAAACACAATGACCATCATACACACAGAGAGAGAGAGTATTAGTATTGATGCAAATGACTTCTTTGGATCATTCAGAACCTTCAGTAATATTGGCATTGTCTACATTTAGTAGCATGTCCTAAGGAGCAGGACTGAACTGGTCTTGTTTTATCTAAGGAGTTCTTTCCTGGACACAGAAATTCACTCTGTACATTTTTCATCATTTGGCCAAGTGGATTCACAAATCACATCCAGAATTTCAGTACCGCTAATATGTGCCAATATGGACGTTATAAGCACACAGTCCACTCTTTCTCTCTCTCAATCTCTCTTTGCTATAATGGGGAATTAGCCTACGCACATCTCATTGTTCCTTAATTAAGGCAGTCCTGGCATCTCTTTCAAACTGACTGCTCCCCAGATGGAGTGTGTTTCAACAGGACACATAAAGTGGACCAACTGTTAGTTCGGATTGATTTCAAGTATCCTTGTGTTGTAAACTTTGACGCCTAGAGTAAGACCTCAGGCATAGCTTTTAGTTTTATCCAGCACAGATGGACTTCTAACAAACCACAGAATAATTTACTTATAAATCCTTGTTACTTCTATCTTTAAACTTTTGGCTGAAAAATCTTGTTTTTTTTTCACATTTTGGATCATTTGATCTAGAAAAAAATTGCTTTTAATAGGACAGTTTACCCAAAATGAAAATTCTGTCATCATTTACTCACCCTCTAGTTGTTCCAAATCTGTATAAATATAAAAAGATACTTGGAGTTATGCTTATAACCAAACAGTTCTTGGACACCATTGACTATAACAATGGTTGCCAAAAGTGCCCCAGAACTATTTGCTTTCCTACATTCTTTAAAATATCTTCTTTTGTGTTCAACAAATCAAAGAAAATTATAAAGCAAATTGTCCTACTATGGTAGTCAATCAATGGTAGCCAAGAAATGTTTGGTTACAAGCATTCTTACAAATATCTTTCTCCCTGTTCTTCAGAACAAAGAAGTTTATTTAGATTTGGAACAACTTGAGGGTGAGTAAATGATGACAGAATTTTCATTTTTGGGTGAACTGTTCCTTTAAGTACAATCAAATTGGCTTCACAAGTCATTTCAAAAAGTTGATGTAATTTATAAGAATAATATAAGATTTTTATTAAGGCTTGTTTATGAATAACACTAATGGCATTTCTTTGTTCTCTTCCCTTCTCCTCCATCTACTCTCGCACCTGTTCATGTACTGTTCCTATTTTCTCCGCACTTCTACATTTCCCTCCCCCTCACACTTTGCGTTCACCCACTTACCTTTTACTCCCCCACCCTCAATCTTACTATCTCCATTCCTACAATTCCACCCCTCTCTCTCTATCTCTCTCTGTCTGCAGCCGGGCAGCTCAGCCAGTCGGCTCATCTCTCTCTCCAGTTGCCCTACACAGTGCTGGGTCTGGGGCGCAGCGCCAACTTCCTGGATCACCTGTTTGTGGGCATCCCCCGGCCCCTTGGAGTGAAGGTACAGACATACATTCTCACACATGCTCACACACTCACAGCATATGGAGGGAGGGAGGTGGGAATCATGAGCAGACAAGCCCCAGGAGGGGAAGAGCATGCAGATGGCCTGGTTTATTTCTACCTGTTTTCTACCCTCTTACTGTGTCTGAGAGGAGAAAAAAACTTGTTTCTAACATGCTGTATATATGCCCGATTAACTGCTGATTATAGACATCCAGATCACCTATTACACCTTCTGTAGATTAACTAGCAACATCAAGGTCATTTAAGTTCCAAAGAAAAAGACGTTTGGAAGAAATTATTATTATTGTTGTTTGTTTTTCCATCATTTTGCCTTCATCTGTTTCGTAGTTGAAAAATTGCAATTTAAATCTCCCCCAGACTCTCTCCCTTTTCACCAGTGCTGCTCATTGAAATGTAAGACGTCGACTTCCCCTGCTGTCAGTGAGCTAAACAGAGGTCTTTATCAAACAGCGATTAGAATTGCAGATTTGATTTACCAACACATATACTCACGCACAGATACACGCTCATACATACACGCGTTTACAGATCTCGTGGATGGGCAAAGCTCACATACATTACAGCAATTTGCCGTGTTGTCTTTTTGCACCCTACAAAAACAAAGGAGAGCAGAAGAGTGTTTTCTTACAAAGGCTCTGCATATGTGGTTGTTTTTGTGACACAGATGAATGTTTCTGTACAGCATACTCATACTGATACAGTAGCTGAGGTTTGGGCTCTGAACTCGTGTGTAGATGGAAAAGCTCTTCAGTTTTCTCTGTCGCTTTTGTATCTCTAATCTTTAGGTGCTTCAGTACTCTGGTTGTCAAGTCAAGAGAATGTTCAGGAAAACACATTGCATAGATGAAGAGATATAACACAGTATTATTTCACCACACACAGATATTCAATATTTTTATTTCACATTATTTTAAGTCAGCATGAAATGGAAGTTGCAATGGTGTTTTCTTCAGAAGAGTGATATATACTGTATGTGAGTATAACCAAAGTCCACTTTACGGTAGTCGTGCCACTCGGCGACCATGTTTGCCACACCTCTGGGCACCTATTTACGTCATAGAAAGTCCACAGTCCTATCTACGTGAAGGTAACATTTTGACTGTCAAAAAAGTTGCATTGGATCATCAGTTCTGCAATAAGAAAAATGTCAATAAATTAGAGATTTAGGCCTATCATTATGTTATGTTATGTTACTATTTTCTTTAGTGAAGTCAAGTGCAATATAATAGTATTGGCAGTAACATTATTGGTATTTTATAGGTATAGTGTTAATACTACACATCATGATAATATTATAAATAATGCTGCTTGGACATGCCGCGACACGACAAAAGACAATAAAAACCCATTGTAGTTTTACATTTTGTCCACACTGGATGCGGTGCGAGGAGGTGGTTTTGCACCCATTTAACATTTTACCCTAAGAGCTAAAATGGTTGCAAACTCTCTCTTTGAGTCCATATACACTTGTATTTTAAGGATGGTTCATTGGCCAACAAAGAGAGAACACAAAATAAACAAACCTTACGTTTAATTTGAATAGATATTGCGATATCATTATCGGCACGATAATCTTGTAATGAAAACCTGATATTTACTAGCCATAGTTGTTATTCTATATTTTAAAAAGGCCCATCAAGTTCTCTGCATTGCATAATCGCAATGGCTAAGCGCGTGAGTCCCTGAGCTGATCTCAGAACTGCAGTAGAGGGTCTGTGACTGTGACAGAACTTTCTCTCACGGCCTGCGCCCACGGTTGACCTCAGCAGCAGGCAGAGGCTTAACTCCCCACATGGGGACCAAATACCACCACATCCATTTCATTTGCAAGCCTCATCCACACTCACTAAAGACACTTGCTTAAAATAGCCACAGCAGAGCAAGACCCCACACGCTTCTTTTACTGAACTTGTGTGTGTGCGCGCATACTGCTTTCGTAGCGTTATGATAAATGTGTTGTCGGAAATTAAAATCTGTACCCCTGGAGGATTCCCTCCAAAAGACAGATTTAACGTGTTCTACTAATTGCTGTCGAGAAACAATTTGAAGAGGGAAAATTACCTTTGTAATTGATAGAGGTAGCGTCTTCATAATACATTAAAGCTCCCAGAGATTTCCTCTCCTCTAATGAACTTCTTTGCAAACAGCTGGGGGAATAGACAACTATTGATGCTGCTTCATGTTTGCGGGCTTATTATCAGCAGGATGCACTAAAAACCATGCAATTTACTGCAAGTGGAATGCTCGTGACTGAAAAGATGTTTTCATTTGCTCGCTCATTTCTGCCGGGCCGGTTCTTTAGTTTCGTTACGGCTTAATTTGTATTCGTTTCTCAAGTAAATATTTAACAAATTGACCATACGCTTCTGCTGCATTGGAGACATTTGAAGTAGACATCATACGTGGAATCAAACAGGGTTAGCGGTTGAGGGATTCGATTGGGTTGCAGACAGTTTGAGGTAAGCAGGGTAGCCGAGCCACAGCAACGGATCTTTATAGATATTTTTAAAACTTGTATTAGTGTAGCTTTGATCACCTGCCTTCAGATGGCTCCTCCACCCACCCATCTGCACTTTAAAGTGATGCTGAATTCTCTAGATTCATCTGTCTCGATCACATCCAGTAATAGCACAGCAGATTTACTTTGTGTTTAATGTTCGGCAATAGCTGTACCTGAAGCCTAGCTTTCCCTCTAACTTGCAAAAGCTTAGTTTAAGGGATGGTTCAGTCAAAAATCTGTGATCGTTTATTTACCCTCATCTTGTTTAAAACCTGTACATTGAACGCAAAAGATAATATTTTGAGAAATTTCTCAAAACAAACAAGTGGTTTTGTGTACATACAATGGAAGTCAATGGGGTCCAATGTTGTTTGTTTACAAACATTCTTCAAAATATCTTGTTTTGTCTTCTGGTAAAGAAAGTAAGTCATACTGGTTTGAGTAAATTATGACAGAATTTTCATTTTGGGTGAACTATCCCTTTAAACACTTATTGTATGCCAAACTGGATGTCTATTGATGTTGATATAGTGTATCCGCCATTATGCAAGTAATAGCTGTAGATGGGCGTGTATTAAACATGCCCTCTCCTCCTTAAGACTGGGTTCAATACTGTCCAATTAAACAACAATACAACCTCTTGCAAATCCTTGGTCTTTAAGGGATGGTAGATCATTAATAGTACATACTGTATTTGCCAAAGGATAGCTTCTGAAATGGATTGTGCTGTAATATCCATAACATTGATTGTTATATTGTCTCTCTCTCTCCATATCATTTATTTACTCTCTTGTTTTCTCTTGTAGGACATGAGGAAACAGGAGTGGACCGCTATCATTCCCAACTCTCAGCTCATTGTAATACCATACCCACAGGATGACCCTCGCAGGTACTCCCACCCGCACACACAGACTCAAATATCAGATCTGTACTACAGGCGTTATTTGTGATTTCTCAAGTACACCGTACAAAGAGTTCCCTCATTTATTATCAATATCAACCAAGCACCAGAGATCCAAATCCACCACTGACAGCAAATAATGATAAACCTGTCAAAGTAATTAAAAGCAGTTTCGCATCCATCACATGAGTTAATCAGGACCGTGAGAAGGTGTTTCCTCGGGCATAAATATTTAATGTGTTTACCAGCGGCGACGAAATGTATCTTAATGAAGCTGTCCGCCACTCTTTAGCATAAATATTTGAGCAGCTCACTCGATTTCCCACAATTCCCAAGAGACTCCATCCACTCCGGCTCCTTCAGCTGCCGTTTTTCTTTCAAACAATTTATAATGATAAACCAAGTGCGTCTCGCTCTCTTCTCTCCAGTAAATGGAGAGCGTTTGAGCTCTCTCGCCCGTCTATTATTTTCTAAAGCGGCTCGTCTTGATGTCCTGATGCTTCAGATTGTCAGTGAGCACGTCAGAACTGATTATATTTAGCTTTTTCAGGTACTTTGAGGCATCATATTAAAGCTTCAGCGTGAAGGTACGCTGGGCTGATACGAGTTTTTCCTAAGCGAAATAGACTCCACATGTCACTGTTGTTGGAGTGTTAACGCAGGTTTGCTCCGTGTAAAATCTTCCTGTGCTTTCTCAGATCTCATTTCAGAATGACGTTCGCAGAACATAAAAAACAATGATCTGAGCGTGTGTTGCTGTTTCTAAACTCTTGAATTGTCTGTCTTTCTCCTGTTTCGTATCCGTGCAGTTGGAGTGCAAAGCTGTACCTAACCCCCAGTAATATAGTCTTACTGACTGCGATAGCATTGATTGGCGTGTGCGTCTTTATTCTCGTCATCATCGGGATACTGCACTGGAAGGAGAAGGTGAGATCCTGGATTCTTTTATTTCTGCTTGTTATATTTTCAGCCGTCACTTTCCTCTCACGCATCTGTAGGTTTCTGTGATGTAAGTCCAGCATTGCACTTACTCACTCATTCTCTTCTGTCTGTTGAGCTGATTGAAACACAACCAATGATTGTGACATCACTAGGGATGTACAAAACTACCTAGTCAAATCGACTAGCTGGTGGGTTGCTTAAATGAATGGTTGGCTAATGGTTTCTAATTACAGCCTGTAGGACTAGGTAAGAGTCCGTTTATTTTGACCTTGATTGGATGCACATTTCTGGGGAGGCGTTTACACTCAGGATAGAACGAATCAGAATTCAGGGGTCTGTTTTTAAAAGATGGGTTGTTTTTAACCTGTCGGGGCTGGAGGGTTGAGAGAAAACGTGTAAAAGATGCAACCCAACAGTGAAAGTCTGAATGTGTATGTGGATGTGCAGCAAAGCTTATTGCTTGACATGCAATTCGTACGTTTTTCAAACCGTGCTGAAAATTCAGAGCCGGGAACAGTTTGTAATCGTGTCGTGTCGAACCAGGACGGAAACATAACTGCAACCGTTTCAGACTGTGCTTAGAACGGTTCGGCGCGATGGTGGGATTCTAGACCTCACACAGATACCTGAGTGTGCACTGTGAGAATGTGGGTGAAGATGTGAGCAGATGGGCGTGTCTGTGTGTGGTCCTGCCCCCAGGCTCTCTCAGAGGGTGCTCAACTCACACTGCTATGCCGCTAATTGCTTTGTTCTGTCCTTTCAGCATATCAAATCTGTTCCTCATTATCCCACACAACATGTCCTCCAGGGTGTTATGTGCGACTCTGTGAGAAACCTGTGAGTTTGCGTCCGCGTGTGTGAGAAGGTGACATGTTCTGCTTTCTTATGCGCGGTCTATATGTGTGAACCTTTAAATGTGATATACCGAAAGGTGCGTCTTCACATATGTGCGAGATGCACGTTTGGATACAGTGACGTAAAAATAGAAGTCATGGCTTGCAGAGCTATAGTATAGCAATGTTTCCATCAAATACCTTCCCATACACCTGCGCATGTATTTGAGAGGCGCTTTAATGTAACTGTAAATGTGATTGTGTTGTGTCCATCTCTTTTGGAGCTCTCACGGCGGTCCAGGCTGTGCTCCGTGTGCGCATGTGTGTGAGGAGCGGAGAGCTGTTCTGATGTTGGCGTCCTCTCAAAGCCATCTGCTGTGGGTGCCTGATTATGCGCGCTGAAAACCATAATTGCTCTCTGCTCAGGGAAGCGCTTCCCACTACGCGACCTTCATTGGAGTTGACACTGCATTAAAATAACATGCTGGCTTCATATCTCTCTTCTTCAGCCCTGCAATTATATATTTGACAAAAAGAAAGCGAGAGAGAAGGCAAGCGTAGACAGGGATTTTTTTTGTCTCTTTGTCTTCATGACTGCTTAAAGACACAGTGACTGATGCACACGTTCAGGTGACAATTAGCACTGCTCTTTTATTCAGTTATTATTTGGTTTCCTCCGCCTGTCTGAGAGAAACCGCACAGCTCAGATTCTCCTCAACATCTGATGCTGTGAGCCGTGTCGACGGCAGGAGGTCTGATATCACATGCTGCTATGTTACCAGGCTGTAACACATTATCTCTCTGTTTTTGTGACTCTTACAATCCAAATGTATCGCAGCTACCCAAACATGCTTAGATTTTTATGTAAGATATGGGTTGGAAAGCTGCATTGTTGAAATGTTTATGCATGGCATTTGGCATAGTATGTGGAGCTGTGTTGTTTAAGTTGAGCTGTGGAAAAGTCAGCTCTGTTACACAGGATGATTCCCATACTCATGTGACCCCTCATGAAAATTGCAAGTTACTTACTTTCTTTCTTTCTTTCTTTCTTTCTTTCTGAAGATACAGTACGCATTGGCTGATAAATATAACTTAGGGTGATAATAGCCTAAATGTACAGTAAATTAAAGTGTGTTATCTCTCTCTGTCTAGCACGCCCTCTCTCAGCATTCTATCTTCATCGCTTTAACCCCCCCACCCCCCCCATGACAGCTTGTAATTGAAGTAGCTTTTGCAGATAAGAGAGGGCAACCTTTAGTGCCTGTGAAAACCGCATTTGAAGAGGACGAGGATTGTTCCATCTCTGCGGACCTTTCCATTTGCATGTCTGTAAGAGCAACACGATATTAAGAAAAGACAGATTTCTTTGTCTATTACTTCTCTTCAATGTCAGTCCCATGTCCAATGTGAAGAAACAGTTACAGTAGGGATGTGCTGAGGTGTTCTCAAACATTTACATGTCTGCATGGGGCTGGAACACAACTCACGTAGCAGCATCCTTTCCTCCAAATGTTTTTGGTTCGAAAAATGCAAAAAAATACAATACAATACAAAAAAGTGCCATTACTCTTGCAACCCATTAAAAATGGCAAGAATCATACAGTCCGCTTTATTATTGTTAAATATATAAACTGAATATAATTAAATAAATAAACTGAAATAGAGACAAAACTGCATAAAAATGCAAAGATAGTCTAGTCGAACTGTGGCTTTCAAAATAAAATAAGCTGAAGGTCACTATGGAAAGCATGATTTTGATATGAACTAGTCTGGAAATGCCTCCAAGTCAACACGGCTGCATCTAATCCTCCACGCGGGAGATTGCGGATGCGCGCGGGTCATGTGAATGTCAGCCTGTCAGGTTATTGATGTACTGTAAATCGCCTATGGCTCCAGCGGTTCTTGGGTTGTGGGCATGTTTGAGCATCTCAGCCTTGAGGTGTACATGTTGGCAAGCACATGTCAATCTTAATGTGTGCAGAAAGCTACAGATTGCATTGATGCAGCATGCTGTACAAAAGGAAAAAGTATCCGATAAAAAAGAGAATCATCACAATGTGAACACAGTGTACTTTCTATTGATACTGTTCTATACGATTCGATTGATCGGACACAGTTTGAAGAACTACAACGATTAAATATGCTACAGCTGTGAGTCTTGAAATGTTTGGGCTCTTTTTGTCACTAACTGTGCAATTAAAGGTTGAAGGGACAGTTCACCCAAAAATAAAAAAATATGTCATCTTTTACCCTCAAGTTTTTTCAAATCAGTCAACCAAACAGTTCTTGGCCACCATTGATTACCATGGTAAAAAAAAATTACAATGGTAGTCAAAAGTGCCCAGAACTGTTTGGTAACAAGCATTCTTCTAAATATCTTTCTGTGTGTTCATCAGAACAAAGAAATGTATACAGATTTGGACCAACTTGAGGGTGAGTAAATGAAGACATTTTTATTTTGTGGTGTACTGTTCCTTTAAGTCAAGCACTCATAACAGAGAAATCGATGTATCTGTGACTTTGCCAGTGACTCACTAAAAACAATTTTGGGACGGGAAATGCACATGAGCCCACAGGTATGTGTCTCAGTTCTTCTGAACTTACGTTATAACCCGCAATTATAGCAGTGAAAGTCATCACTGGTAAATGGGGATATCAGTATGACTCAGTTTTGTATCATACACCATATAAACATGTAGCATATCTCGGGGATAAATATCCTCTGGGTCGCTCTTGGGTAGGTAACAAAAGGTGTTGACTGCGCTCAGCCTTTTTGTGAGATATAATATTTTTTTAAACAAAGCAATCTGTTCTGATTTACCATTTCGCAATGAGTGACATGCTTTTTCACTGTTACTAAGCATGAAACTACACACGTGCAGTTAAAAATACATCCAAGTGACCCTCATAGATCAGGAGAGCCAATTCGCAAGTGTCTCACATAGGGACCCAATCTGTGAGTCACTCATACTAGCTGTGAATAGACACCATTTTTTCCGTCTCTGAGACAGGATAATCACTGTGCACACACACACACACACGTTCACTCAACAGGGTTGGCAGTGTGTGTTATTATCAGTCTCAGGCAGCAAGTGTCTGGTGTTGGCTCTATCTGTGATCGCACACAGAGGTATATTTTGCTGTGGTAAAGTGTGCCATTGTGTCTGTAATGAGTTCTCTGTCTGTGTCTCTCTCTTTGTGTCTATCCAGTTCTCTCACAATGAATCAAATGCCATTGTATTGTGTTCGCGTTTGACTCCCTGGCAATGTTCACACACGAGACCCGGATTCTCGGGCCTGCTGTCAGGATTGTAAAGTAACAGAGCCTGTAGCAAACTCTTGATTGTTTGTTTTGCAGAAAGCAGATGATCGGGAGAAGAGACAAGAGGCGCATCGCTTCCATTTTGATGCCATGTGAGAAAATAGACAGCATCATGGGTAACACTGAAAACATCAGCTCTGAATTAATTTCATTGAATGTTTTATTGAATCATTTATTTTATTTTCCTACACTGGAGCAATTTTATGCATTAAAAATGTCTGCAATCAGAGGATTCTTGAGAGAAATACGTAGTTTCTACTGGATTGCAGACAGCAAACTGTAATAATGTACTTCTGTGGATCTGTTGAAGAGCTCTGTTTCTGTGATCACATAAGGATGTTTGCACATTGACAAGAAGTGTTTGTACCTTTCAGTGCCACTTTTTTGTATTTTGTTTCGGCATAATCATGTTGTTTCTTTAAGCGAGTGTGTTCTTTTCTGTGTTATTAAAGTAACATTGCTAAATGTCAAGTGGGCAGAAATAGAACCGGTAATTTTCTCTTCTCATTTCATCCCATGCTTTGGAGAAACACTTGGTGCATTTTGAAGGATTTAATTATATTTATACTTAGTGTATGGATGCAACTGTGAGTGAAAGCTCTTTCACGTCACTAAACTCGTGTACTATGTTTCATAAATTGACACATTTAGCTACATAGAGCAAGACCCTTCTCTGCCTGTAAACAAAGTTGGCCTTTGATTTTATTAGCCAGTTGGCTGTATTCAACCAAAAAAGGTAAAAATTGCTTCACTCTGCCACAATAACTGTCAACAGTTAGAACCAACAACTCCCCTAGACAATTCAAAGCTGTTGTCTGTATGCACTATATATAAACATGCCATTCAATATCAAAGCAGTATCAAACTCCAAAGCATGTCAAGTCTACATCCCTAAATAATGTCCAGTGCTCTACTCAACACGAGGTGGGTTGCTCTGTTTCAGCATACACTATCTTCTGTGTTTACGTTTGAATAATGTAACCCTGTGGCTCGTTTTCTGAATCATTCCGAGAAGGTTGTCTTTGCAATACTAAAACTGTGGGTTTTTTATTAAATTACTGATGCATTTGTTTTTATTTATTATGTATACACCTAACTCAATTACTGTATGTGCTACTGAATTTTTTTTATTTTGAAGGGTTTTGTTTTAAGCTGTATATATCTGACGGAAGTTGTGATCATTGTGTTCATTTATTTGCAAATCTCTTTACATTTACATGGTGTTATGGGAAAGTACATGCACATTAACTTCACTTTCATTTTGGTTAATTTGATTGCCAAACTACCAAAAACACTGCAGCTGCATACTTGACCTGTGTTTTTAAAAGCATGTAATTACTGCAGATGGCTGCACAAATTGTATATGTTCATGTGCATATTTGTGCTGGTTTAATTATTCATTAATCACTCAACATGTTTTGGGTTGTTTGTCATCAGATGTAGTTTGGTTTTCTTCGGAATGTTGTAATAAAAATAAACCACGATTTTGGAAACCGAAACTTTTTGTTTGGGTTAAAATGGCTGCTTTGAAATTCAATTACAGTTCGGAGACATCTGCAAAACCATGAGTCAGACGAGGCATCTTGATTTATTCACGTCTTGTACCTCAGAAAACCCTCTGAAAGCCCTGTATGAGAAATGAGCAGTTCATCAACAGATGATTTAAGTAAAGTTGTCACTAAGAGCTATCCTAAGCCGTAAATCATCTTAATCACAAAAGAAAACCGCATTACAGTTCATTACTCAAGTCTTCACCCAAAAAAATCAATAAATAATTGTGTCTTATCCGGATGCCGAGACCGTGCCGAATAGCGTCACCTTAACCTGACCGAGCTCTGTCTTCACCTCCAGTTTAGAGGCATGCGCTCGTGCCAGTGCGCATGCGTAGATGCTCCTTATTCAAGCGAACAGCGCCCGAAGCTCAAGTGAGGCTCGTTTAAGATCGATCCTCTCAGTTCAGCTCGAGACTCCCACAGACACGCGTCTCTCTCCGGACTCTAGCCGGGCTGCACTGGCGCCGCGTACTTAATGGCAATTCACTGCATGTGGATATACAAAGCATATTTCTCAACAGGATTAAAATCTTGCATTCTTACATAAATTTACAACATCTCACGCCGTCTTGAGGAGCGCGTTCGCCGTAAGGAATATAGTGTTCTCCTTGCTTGAGGGATGGAATTAAAGAGGTCGACGAAAAGTTGGGATTTTTAAGTCTCTGTGTATTGGATGGTATGATGGAGAGATAAAGCACGCTCGTACAGAGCTCACGAAGGCGGACGAATTGGTAACAACAGCAAGAGGAAATGCACAGAGGTGAGTCTAAACAGTTTTTTTGTTCGTATTTTACAATACAGTCTTTGTCTAGTGTTGCTATAACAAAGCATCGAAATAATTCAGTTTTATATTTTGAAGCATTTCTCGTGGCAGCCTTACCGTGTATGTAACGTCTAACAAGTTGTAATTTTACAGAGCTAATGATAAATTGCGTCGCCACCTACAGGTGTGTTTTTGTTTATTATACAGCCGGAGGAATTCTTGAAAATCGATTTATTATCCATTTGTCTTTCTGTCAATGTAACCATTGGCTTTCTATTCATTTACTTAATTCGTCTATGCATATGGAATGTGGTCACACAAAAGCGAGTTGCATTAGATCCCGGCAGCGTCTCGTGCAATTTCGCCGCGTGAGCGAGTGCTGAAGTGACAGCTCCACATCTGGAGCACGCGCTGCTCGTGGCTCTCTCTACTGATGGAAGCATGTCATAGTCATGAGGTTTAAGTCGGCGTTAATTGGAAATAATGAAGGATTGGCGATAGCAAAGTCAGTCAACTGATCGGAGAAAGGGATTTGGCAGTCGTTCACAATGAACAATATTAGAGTACATTTCAAACTAACACAATTACTATAGCAATAACAATTTGAGATTGCAAACTGGTCACTCGCAGATATAATTGTAGCATGTCGACTAAATGTTCGTTATATTTATATGATATATGTATATTACCAGTTGTTATTAACACTTAATGGGAGGTGTGATCACATGTTTTTGAAATAAGTATGATCACTCTCCAAAATAAGTCTTATATTCTGGATAGATATGTAAAATGATAAATGCCAAATTTTCTGCTGTTACACTCATAAAATGCTCTTTTATTGGTCTGTTCTGTACTATGACTCATCATATTTAATGATAATTAATAATCATTTTAACACATATAAATGATCCTGCATTGAGATTGTATTGTCTACTGCCTTGAGTTTTAGCAAGGCATTTCTTTGTCTTTGTCAATTAATCCAAATGCATTTATTTCATTAAAAGAAGGCATTACTAAGGGCTTTCAAAGTCAACAGGGCAATCAAATTGAATGAAATCTTAATGTTTTACCATGTGAATGAAGCATAGTCTAAATAATTGGATATATTAAGCGCCGCGTTTAGTTCCAATCCATTATACAGTTCTCCTACTCAATCAAGATTAGCCGATGGATCTATTTAGTCAATTTACAGTACTCTCCTCAGATCTGATTTGCTGTATTTATAGACTAATGTAATATATGTCAGCGCTCCGTCCCATGGGACACATCCCAGATGTCTGTTCACTTGAAACCACACGGCAAACTGAAAATAATCCATGCAGACGGACCCTATATCGGCCGTGCAAGCTTTTTAAGATCTTCATTTGCAATTCAAAACGTATTTAAACTACACACTTTTTTGTATGTTTGCATTTTTCCCAGGTTTGTGTGCTTCAGGGGATTTTTGAATTAGGCCTAAAGGCCTACTTACATTTATTGATAATGTAGACCTTTTTGTAATATGATTTTACCCATATCAGCTATTTTTATAATGTCACAGGGAGTGATTATTTGGTAGGCCTACAGAAAGTATGTCTGTAAAGAATAGGCTGAGGCGTATACACTGTAGTTTCTGAAATAACGAAACTTTCTTCACTTGAATATCATACTCCAGGACTGATAACAGGCTTGTAACAGGAGATTAGAATTTAATTTACCAAATGTAGAATGTGATTGGATTTTCCTACATTTTCAATACGAATTCAGTCGCCTCTTAAAACGTCTCACATAACACATTATGAGGAGATGAGCCGTGTCGAGAGACAAAATGCAGAGAAATCGCACACTATTAATGCGCGGCGCTGTGTTGCTTGGCAACCGTAAAATGCCTAGTTAGGCTAATGAACTATGTTACATGGTGGAAGAATAGTTTCCGACAATTTATAATACTAACAATTTGATCCATCTATTAAATTATAAATATGTTGGTCTAGTGTATCATGTTAATGGTACCTCTATCGGGCTTCATCAGTTTTATTTATTTCATTTCATTCGCTCAATTAAATCAACATTGCGGCTGTGACTGCTATTTTGTCAGCCTATTAAGTCAGCTTGTCACAAATTTAGAGGCAGGAGTCTTTGACATATGGCCTTATGTCAAGTGAAAGAAGTGTTATGACATGACAGAGATCTTAAAACTATTGATCCGTCTATTAAATTTATTTCTGAGCTGGTGCAGGGATGGATGAGTTGAGGTGATCAATATCCTTGTGTTTCTATGCCCACGCCACCTCTGGCCTTTGCTTCCACGCATTGAATCGGTGCTGGAGTAGTGCAGTCATTTTCAGACCAAAAGACAAGCCTAGATTAGATTTATTTTATGGTTTCTAATAGTTTCTTAGGTTATCACAAACACACCAGAGTTTAGCCTGACCTTTCAGCCCAACAGCATTCTGAACACATGCATCTCTGATGTCTGGTGACATATGTGGATGAAATTGTATTTTTGTCACTTTATATTTTGACATGCCACTTGCTTGCATGTTTTTCCAGCTTGGGTTCTTCTCTTTGTAATAGAAGAGGGATTTGCCCTGGCCCAGAAAATCAAAGGTATGACTCACATTTTCACACTAAACTCAGAACTGTGACAGTTCTGTGATATTCTGCACACAACCACACAGAGCTTGCAGAGGGTTCCCTTCTAAACCTGGATATATGTAGCCAACAACTAAATTTTGCTTTCAGTTTTTAGAACTTTGTGGGTAACTGGGCGATAAATATAAAAAACGCAAAAGATATGCTTTCTTAGTGTACAGATTTAAAATGAATATGTATAAAACCTAACTAAAATAAATAATTTATTGTATTGTAATTGACATTAGACAAGCAACTGTTTATGATAGGGAAATGTAACCATCTGCAAGAAAACTACCTGATTCTCACATACATCACTAATAGTAAATCTAAGCTTTATTGTAGTTTGCTTCACTTACATAACTTCTGTCTATTCACATGCCCGTTCACAGAGACCCAGAATGAGGGTGAATCTCCCACTAAGGCTGAGCAGTGCGGCCAGTGGACCCGGAATATCAATGGAGGCCTATTTACATCTCCAAACTACCCCAACTCCTATCCACCCAACAAGGAGTGTGTGTACATCCTGGAAGGTAATTTTCCTGAAATTATAAAGTCAAATTTATAAATGGAAATAATATTTTTCCGTCGGCTGTTAGCTGTTAGCTGTCAGTGTGTCAGGAAAAATATATAACAGCATGACTGATGTCTGCCTCAAGTAAACAATTCTGACTAACATAAGAGTGTCACATTTAGCTTCTAGGTACTAAAGTCTCTTCTACTAACCTCCGCTCTGTTTCACACTATGCTTTTTATTTTCAAAAAAGTAGATGCAACAGTAACACCTCATTTATTTAACAATCATCATCTGCTAATGCGTCTCTGTATACACTATAAAACTACACCACTATTTAGTCTGAATAAAACAATTTTGTTCATAACAACACCTCAAGCAGTACAAGAGCGCCACCTGTGGTCAAAACATATTGTGATAGTATTCATACACTAACAAATGCATGTTATTTTTAAAACCATCTTTTAAAAAATCAAATGTTATTTTAAAATGAGTGCAAGTAGCATTTTTATGTATTAATTTGTTTTATTTTGTGCGTGTTGCGGACTGGATTGATAGAAATATACATTTCTAAAGTTTCACACTTTTCCATTGCAACATATTTAATCCAATAACTTGACAGCAATAATAAACTGTGCACCTTCATGTGCCTTTATATTAGGAACACACCTCCTATAGTAAATCACATCACACACAAATTGAATCATATAGCCATTGCAGCTAAGGTGCTTGCATCATAACTCCATCTCCTCATCTCCTTTTACAATTTCCTATAGATATCAGCTAACATTTACTCTTTCATCAAATAAAGAAAAATATTCTCTGTTGCCTTTCTCCTGCAGCTCTCCCTCGCCAGAGAATTCAGCTGGCCTTTGACAAAACGTACTATATTGAGCCTTCCTTCGAGTGCCGCTTTGACCACATAGAGATAAGGGATGGTCCCTTCGGGTTCTCCCCTCTAATCGATCGCTTCTGTGGGCCAAAGGGTCCAGGTGTCGTCACCTCCACGGGCCGCTTTATGTGGATCAAATTCACCAGCGACGAGGAGCTTGAAGGATTAGGTTTCCGAGCTAAATACACTTTTATAGCAGGTAACCTTTGCAATTGTATGTTAATATTTAAAATGTAATTATTTTCAGTCCTCCTCAGATGCAGTAGTTCTAAGAAATTGTTCTCTCTGTGTTTACATGGTCAAATAAGTCAAACACTAAATGCTGCCTGTTAGATCAAAAGGCCGATCTCTGCGCTCCAGTGCCCACGGCTCTTCTAAACTGTATATTATTACTCGTCTGAAGCATGGGATTCCCACCGCGTGCTGTCTGGGTAATGCGATATCTGTCTTATCATTTCAGACCCAGATTTTCATTTGCACGTCGGTGGATTGCTAAATCCAATTCCAGGTAAGACCCTCAATATTTCACCCCCCACTTCAATTCCATCCGAAGTACATTCTTTTCTCTGCGGCAGACTGCAGGCTATCTTTTACTGACATTCTCCACTCCTCCTATCTGTTGGCCTTATGCTACCTATCTGCCTCTGTCTCTTGTCAGACTTTCCATTTCTCCATTTTTCATAATCTCACCAACTCTCTTTTGCATCCAGTTTGCACTCTATGCTCCCTCTTCCTTTATTTTGGTTGTGGTCTTTCTTCTCTTTTTCTGAATTCTATCTCGTCTATATTTTCTTGCTTCCAACCTTTTCGTCTGGCAGATTGCCAGTTTGAGATCAGTGGCACAGACGGGACCATCCGCTCCAGTCAGGTGGAAGAGGAGGATAAGATCAAAAATGGAGATGCAGTGGACTGCATCTGGACCATACGTGCCCCTCCTAAGTCCAAGGTGACTTTCTTCTCACCTTTTTAACTCCCACAGTTCATCAAATGAGATGAGCCTGCTCTTCTGCCATGGGCAGATATATGACGTGACCACAGGAGGCCATCGGACCTCGACCCTCTTTCTGCTGAGGAAACTTTTCAAGGAGAGCTCGAATTAGCAATGCAGCAGCAGCAAGTATTAGGCCAATGATGCAGAAATGGAAATAGAGCAGAATCAGCAGTTCTAGGAATAAGACTGAGGAAGGAAAGGGGCGTTAAGATGGCCAAGGGATTACGCGCTCACCTGCCAGAACACTTGGCGGGCTAAAAAACATCCCTAAAGGACTTTGCAAAAGACCAGAGGATGTGTTTACGAAGCATAAAGATATGTTATTAGAGCTGTGAGGAGTGGATCTTTTGTTGTCAGGAAATCTCATGCCTTTCTTTTTTGGGAATTTAAATGTATAAAAATACCACTGAATTTAGCCAGTGGGACTGTGACCCAGCAATTCTGTGTGTCACTCACACATGCAATAAAAACAAGTAAATAATACCAGTGTCAAAGATAAAAATACAGTAGGGGCAAAAATGTTGTATATTTGTGCTGTTTGCCTTCAATGTCCTCTCAGGTTAGATTAAATCATCATATAAGGTGCAGGCAGGGTACTAAATGGACAGATTACTGAACTTCCAAGGTATTTTTGGGACAAAATTATTAAACAAAAATTCAAATTACAGCATATTCGGCATTATGGGTTTTGTTCAAATATACAAAAAATGCAGAGAAAAACAAAAGCATACAGTGACTACTGTTTTATCAGTTAGCCTATTAATATTTGTTGATTATCTCTTGTAGTAATATTTTGTAGTCATTCTCCTTTACACTCCATGCACAACCATGCAACACAGAAAAATTATATAATATACTCGAGCAAAGAGGTCAATTTTGCAAAGTTGGACATCACTTTTGGCCACTACTGTATATATCCATATATTGTCTTTATGTTTTTCATATGCAGGGTCCTAGGGAGTGCTGGAGCCCGTCATAGCACATCTTGTGTGATAGACAGGTCACAACAATTATACTAAATACAGTTTTATGGCCAAATTAAAAATAATTTTGTCCAGCAAATTTGACAAGGCAAGAAAAGGTGATTATTTTGCACATTGACCCGAGTTGTCAGACCACCATACAGCAGTATATTTGTTATGCTCTAATTTATTCCTTGTAGTGTTTGGGTCAGCATTTTGAGAATCAAGCTGATGCATTTGTTTAAAGATTGGCTTATCCTGCAGATATACCTGCGCTTCCTGGAGTACCAGATGGAGCACTCAAACGAGTGCAAGAAGAACTTTGTGGCAGTGTACGACGGCAGCAGCGCCATCGAGAACCTGAAAGCCAAGTTTTGCAGCACTGTGGCCAATGACGTGATGCTGGATACCGGCGTGGGTGTCGTCCGCATGTGGGCTGATGAGACCAGCAGACTCAGCCGTTTCCGAATGCTCTTCACATCATTTGTGGATCGTGAGTATAGACATTTTAGCAGTAAAGTTATGACCAGATGAAGGTGAAAAACTGTTAACAAACAAAGACTAACAAACAAAAGTACCATACAATTCATTCAGATATGCTTGGGCTGCACTTTGTATGCTTCCCACAAATAACTGAGCATAATCGTTGTGATAATTATGTTTTAAAAGCAAGCACAAAATTCCAGATAAGGTCAGAAAATCATCGCAAAGCTTGTATCTTTAAAACTGCCACTTTATGGAAAATAAAAAGAACAATATTTCTTCACTGCATTTGTACTATTTTAAAGTCCCCGTTAACTGGAAGTTGCGATCGAGTGAAATTGAATTTTGAATGAGAAAAAATAATGGCCGTGGCTTTCGTCTTGCTCTACGATTTGATTGGATGTATAAAACAGCCTTTGCTGTTACAGTTGAAGGGTAGGAGTTAACGGATGCTCGGCCCAAGCCGTCTAACATACGTCATTTAAGATGGATAGACATTACAGGACGGAAGTGCATTTTCAGATTTTAACCAAAGATTTTGAGGGCACACAAATTTTAATAAGAGAATGACCCACAGTGATAAACTATTTACAACTTTACAACTTTGCGACTCGACAAACCCATTCAGAACAAGCAGGTTGTCATGTCGCGTCGCGCCTGTCGTTTCCGGTGTAGACACGGTGTAAAAGGTCACAAAATTTACATATTTGTTGTGGAGTGTTTAGATGATTGATTGCGTGCTTTGAAATACATTGTTGTAGAAGTTCAATGGCAGCAGATTATAAAATAAGAATTGGCTTTAAAGTATAGGCCTTATAAACACGCAGAAGTGAAATTGAAAACCAAAGTCCTGAACTGACAAAATAATTGTTTTTATTAATAGTGATTACAATTTTGAGCAAAGTAATCGTGATTATCATTTTACCCATGATTGTGCACGCCCAAAATATACACATAACAAAATAGTGAAAAAAACACAGTTCGTGCCAGTTTGGACAATTTGTATTAAGAAGCAGTGAGTTCTCCGTCACTGGCTTTTATGGTGCAAGAAAGTTATATGTATAGATGTGACCTTTGGAGGAGGTTGTGCCACGTCAGCTAGCAAAAAAGCTAAAGCCAGCGGGCTGGGTAGAAACATCATTTATATTTCATTTTGTAATGTGCTGCAGGCAGAGTCCAGTTTTCAGGATAGCAAGTAGTAGCTAACCACAGTGTGAAAGAAGCGTGAAGAAAATGTGCAAGACAACTTCCCAGACTATAAAGTACCAGATATTATTGAGATTAGATGATGTTATAATGACATTTAATACTTAATTTCTAAATCAACTGTTACGTTTACTGGAATAAAAACACAGCGTGTTTAAAGCACGTTTTCCTTTTAATCCAGTATACTGTTTGTGTTTAATACAGAAATCTTTTCAGCTTTTTTGCAGCTTGAAATTTATCACAAACGTAGCTTGAAATATCCGAATAAGGGTTGAATAACAGGATGAAGTAAAGTATAATCCATGACTGACTCAAACAACCTGTGAAAAAAGTGTAAAGTTAATTAAAGTAATCTTCATAGAAAGCAATGACATCAAAAAGCCAATTACTCCCCCAACCTTTGCAATAGGAAATCAAATAACTCTGCAACTTACGCTGGTTGTAGCATTGCACATTTTCCATGCTAACGGATCAGTCGTGACAGAAAATTGTAACTTATCTGGTTCTGCAGAAATGAGACAAAAGAAGAAATTACACTTTGTTACTTAGCGCATTAGACATTTGGATATGAGCAATGTATCACATTTTCTTTCCCTGTTTTGCTTTTCAGGACGGTTTAAAGGTTGTATGCAAATTGATAAAAATTACCATGAAGAAAACAGGCATTCCTGCTCTTGTCTGTAATAGTTTTAATAGATGGCAGAATAATCAGAGGAATTAATTACAGCATTCAATGTCAACTTCATGTGAATACTAATCTGGCTCACAGAAGTGGCAAATGATTTCTCATTATAAATGTAGCACATTATAACTGTCATGTAGCACCGTAAACAGGTTGACACAGTCAGGTTGTGTTTGGAGTGGTAAGATAAAGCACGTTGAAAAGATCACCATGGGAATTAAAGGGGTGATATGACACGGCTAAAACGAATATTTTCGATTGTTTTAGATGTAATGCAATGTGTATACACGATTTAAGGTTAAAAACGCTGTATTTTCCACATACCGGGCTTGTTTGTATCTTCTCTTTGCCCCGCCTTTTCTGAAATGCACAGATTTATAACAAAGCGAGGTCTGCTATGATTGGCCAGTTAACCAGTGCGTAGTTATAGGTCGAATACTGCAAGCCTGTGACTGAAATGTAACGCATCTTACCATATTTGGAACATCAGGTTCTAAAGCAATTGTACGGACAGGTACACTCAACTAACTTGCGTATACATTGGGGCGGTCTTGGTCAAATCATTCCACGAACTGACGTGGATTTGTGGAGTTGTGGTTACACGAGGCGTTTCAGGCAGGTCTGGGTAAGCTTCCGTTTTTGGATAGAATGCATCTTTTGTTCAGACACTTATAACACAACCAAAGACACAGAAAAACATGTGTTCGCACCATATGACCCCTTCAATGTTGGTCCATGTTAGTCGCAGGTAGACGAGGGCCGATACTGCTTGGCTAAGGGTAGTTGACTACTGTCGTATACATTATAGCTATTTATTTCGCACATGGGCAAACAAGTGGCAACACAATCACCATTTACTTCCAAAGACGCCAGGGTAATGTGACATAATTTGACTACTTCCTGAATTATGAGCACCCTGCCAAAATATCTGTATCATGTCATCATGCACATCCCATTTTCTGTAAATCCAGAGTGAAAAACACATGAGCAGTGACTAGTTTCTTATGCCTAGTAGGTACATAAGTAGAAAGTACAATGGTCTGGTCTGTTTTTCTACACAATATTGGTAGTTCTGACTCTCCTCAATACTCCAGCGGTGTCTTACTGATGAGACTGATGCATCAGAGTATTCGCTTATCAAGTGATGACGTGAGGAATACCGTTTTCAGGTCCAAGCATCTATTCATTTTAAGCAGGGCTACAGCTTAAACAGCTGTTTATGAGCACTGTTAACTCATATTGCATATTTAAGCGCGACATGTATTAACTCAAAGTATACACTACAGTCACCAGGCTCACAGAATCTCTGACTTCAATATTTGAATAAATCATGAAAAATAAATCGCTGACTGGCCATGTGGGATTTCGTTATGAAGATAAAGGTTAGGATCGCAGTTTTCCGATACAGCTCGCCATGAGCGTATTAACATTTTTTGTTGTTTGCCTATAAGACCCGTTAACAGTATTTGACCTTCCATATTTTGGGGTGTGACGTCAGGCTTAACAAGCCCATTATATCAGTTCCATACAGTGAAGACTATACTAGTGTAAAGTTTGATAACTTTTCTTGGAAGTTATATACTTTCAAGTTATTTTCCTGAATCTTGATACTGCTGTTAGAGAGCTAAAAAGCACGGTTTACATCATTTTTGTCATTGCTCTAGTGTCTTTATTTGTTCTATTATTATACTTTTTTTATTATTATTTTACTCTCTGTTTATTATAATAACAGCTGGAGAACCTATTTTCATAAACATTATTTCGTTAAGAAACTACTACTAGTTTTTGCTGTGTGACTCTTGAAATTGTTATATCATGTCTTGGTTTACTCTTATGCTATACAGCCCTACAAACCTGTTCTATCTGTACCCGTCTTTTCTCGGTACAGTTTTCTGCTTTTTGCTGAAAACATGTCTGACAGTGGGATATTTTGGTTTGTGAAAATATGGTTTGTGAATTAGATGCTAAATAATTTAGGCTCCTGCATCTGATTTGTTTCTTTGGGGAGAAATAATGTTAATTAGGAAAGTAGTCAGTATTAGGGGCCAGTTGCATAAACATAGCCGTTAAGTGAAGACTGTTTCTCAACAACTAGTCTCACTGACAAGCAATTAGTTAGGACTAATCGGATGACTGACTTGTAAGACTAGACTAAGCAGTTTAATAGTTAACCTATATATAGACCGGAAGCAATGCATCCAGCTCTGGATTGTCAATTTGAATGCATCTCCCTATACCAGCAGGGAAACAAATGCACTTGGCATATCAGCCCATTCCGTACACCTCCCCTGATAAGTGATAATCTTTCAGTAGATGTGCTGTGACTTTGGCAGTCATCAATGCCACGATACCCATTGTTGGAAGGCAAGAAAACGTCTACAAAAACTATTATATATGTAAATGTGCAAAGACTAGTGGGAGCATGGGGCTGTTGCCAGGAAATTAAGTCACAACCTCTTCAAGATTCTGTCAGAAGCATGTAGTCCCACACTGGCTGAGAATTTTCTCTCCCCACGCAGACTTTAACACTGCGATGTCAGATCAGCATTTAATAATAATTTTTGGCTGGATTAAGAAAAACACATGGATGCATAGAACGGTGTGTGTTTGTGTATGGGTTGTCAGATCCATTTTGTCAGATCACTTTGATATTAAACTGCCATACAGCAAAGGCTTCTCTCACACTTTCTTTGGGTAGCGAATGCTCATGACAGAGTGATGCAGCGAATTTTTGTCTTTTGGTCACATCACTTTGACAAACCATTCCGTTTTTCCTCTATGTCCTTGCAGCACATCATCCACATTTAAATCAGTGAAACCAAAAGGTTCTCGTATGCCCCAGACAGCGAGAAGAGAGCAGATGAGTATCAGGGTTTGCAGAAACAGCCTGAAGGATTCATCAGCACTCACCTTCAATTACTAGCTTATCTTCCTCGCTTTTCATTCTTCGCTAGCCTTCACGCTGACTAGCATGCTAAGCATTCGTTCGATCGAGGGCTTCTTGGCAACCTGACCAGAAGGGCCTTGTGATGGCTGTTAGACTTGATTTATAGCGTTATGCTCCACGCCAACTACACAGCCTGTGGCACAGGCGTGACACCTATCTGGAGACCGTTGCTGATGCTATGCTATGAAATTGAAGATCTGGGTGCAAGTTTCCTTGTTTACAGGATTTTCCTCTCTGTGTTGTGTGTTCCAGCTCCGTGCTCCAGCAACACCTTCTTCTGTCACAGCAACATGTGCATCAATAACTCACTGGTGTGCAACGGAGTTCAGAACTGTGTGTACCCCTGGGATGAGAATCACTGCAAGGGTAAGTTAGAATAACCTCAGTTCCTTTTTGTCCAGTTACCTTGAAGAACCATCATTTACAGCTGCAGATCAAATGAAGAGTGAACTGTGAACTTCTTACATTTCCCCCCAAATTAAACAAATTTTGTTTCTATTTGCATTTATTTGCAGCAAAAGAAAACTGGAGAAATTGGTCAAAATAACAGAAAAGATGCTTTAATATTTTCACATGTACACTCTTAAAAAAAAGGTGCTTCAAAAGGTTCTTCGATGCCATAGAAGAACATTTTGGTTCCACAAAGAACCTTTAACATCTGAAGAAACTTTCTGTTTCACAGAAGGTTCTTTGTGGCGGAAAAAAAGATTCTTTAAATTATAAAAAGTAAGAAAGATATGGTTCTTTAAAGAACCTTTGACTGAATGGTTCTTTATGGAACCAAAAATGGTTCTTCTATGGCATCGCTGTGAAGAATCTTTTAAGCCCCTTTATTTTTTAGAGTGTATTCAGGAAAAGTTCAACAATACTTTTTTATGTGATATCGTGGATTTTTATCACAGTTTTCATGTGTCTTGTCATGCTGTCAGTCTTTCACATTGCTGTTGGATGACTTCATGTCACTCCTGAGGTTTGATTTTGTTGAAATTTAACAGACACTGGACTGGAATGACCACAATACATCTAGAAATGAATGGTATTCTATGAATTAGAATGGTCTCTTCAGCAGCTGTATTTAAGGTTTTAGAGGTCAGTAAAGGTTATACCCAAAAACTAATCATAAAGAATCCTTTATGGGGATGTTATTTTAATGTGTTTTAGTGTTTATTAAAATAACATTTATTACAACAAAATACACATTATTTTAACTGTTGTCTCATAAACAGTCATTATATGAGTTAAATAAATTCAGTAACTGCATTGACAGATTCAGCGAGTAAATTCTTAGACGGATTCAAATGAAATGAATGTTTGTTGTTGCTGCAGGTAGTGAAGACAAAAAAAAGATGTCTTATCTAATAATTGTATTTGTGTTACTTTAAAGGTCCCACATATTTACTCTCTTAACATGAGAAAACATTATTTCTCCAGCTGTGGCTCTGTATATTCATCTCTCTGGAAAACACTGCTACAGATTTATGATTTGAACTTTTTTATGGTTAAAATGTTTGAAATCTCATTCGTCTTGTATCTCTCCCTCAGAGAGAAAGTCCAAGGGACTCTTTCACCAAATCACTAAGACACACGGCACTGTAATCGGCATCTCCGCCGGCGTGGTTCTGGTCTTGCTCATCATCTCCATCTTTGTGCAAATGAAGCAACCCCGTAAGAAAGTAGTGGCCCGTCGACCCGCCGTCTTCAACAAAGGCGGATTCCAAGAGGTCTTCGACCCTCCAAACTACGAGCTTTTCTCTCTTCGTGAGAAAGAGCTTTCGTCAGACCTGGCTGAGCTGTCGGACGAGCTGGACGGCTACCATAAGTTGCGGCGATCCTCTACCATGTCTCGGTGCATCCACGAGCACCATTGCGGCGCTCAAGCTCCCTCGAGTGGCAGCGTGAAGCAGAGCCGCACCACACTCACCTCAATGGAGCTCTCTTACCACAATGATTTCTCCAAGCCGCCGCCCATGAAGACCTTCAACAGCAGCACCACCGGCACCTACAAGAAGAGTTGCTATGGATACAAACAGACTCACGACTGCGCAGAGCAGGTGATCGAAGATCGTGTCATGGAGGAGATCCCCTGTGAAATCTATGTGAGGGGTGGGAGCGTGGGAGGGGCTGCAGGCAGCATAGGAAGCGGCTGTGGAAGCATCTCTATCCGTAACCATGGCAGTGCCCGTAGCAACAACACCACCGTGGTGGACCCGGGACAGCGATCTATTTCCATGGACTTTTGAAATGAGGAAAAAAGAAGCGGGAGAACAAACCACTGACTACAGTGACTGTAACCACTTTTTCACTGTCCTTCAGTACCGTTTTTCATGCACGGGTTCCAGTGCAATATAAAGAAACATGAGTGAATTAACGATAAATTGATAGAAAGATAAGGCAACATATGGCCGGCTATTTTAATCTCTGTATATTTAAAAAAGAAAGATAAACGGTAGGTTTTGTGTTGTTGCTTTGTATTACCCACTTTTTGCCCCATTTGACTTTGTGAAGAACAGAAAAATATGCCGAAATGAAGATGGCTATCATGGTTATGAACTGAAGTCATAGTGGACACACACATTCCCTGCTGAAACCTGAAGCAAGGTGCGACATGGGTTTGTGATTTGTCTGTCCAAGCTAAAAGTTTAAATGATACATGATACAATCACAGCCTATTCAAATATATTTGTTTAATGTAAAGCTGGATTTTGGAATAATATGATTCCACTATGTGTGGGGCTGCACAGCACAAGCCAGACAGACACCAAGCGAGCAACAAAACGTGCATTGCTGGTTAAGACAATAACTGACGTTACAATGGAAGGCATCACTTTATCATATTGTGCCTGTTTGGTCCACAAATTTGGATGGGAAAAGCAGCTAGATCAAATTCCCACCCACCGCATATACAAATACTGACCTACATTTTTACATTCTGTCATTTGTTGTAAAATTTGGTTTTTAACATTTTGGGCCCTATTGTACACCCGGCGCAATGCGGTGCAAGGCAAGTGTTTTTGCTAGTTTCGGCCCGACGCAGTTCTCATTTTCCCGCCCTGCGCTGCGTTGTTTAAATAGCAAATGCATTTGCGCTCATGTGTGCGCCCATGGGCGTGTTGGTCTAAAAAAGAGGTGTGCTCAGGCGCATTGTTGGCGCGTTGCTATTTTGAGGAACTGAAAATAGACTTCGCCATAGACCAACTCAAACCTGGTCTAGTCTAAAGTCAACGGAGCAATATTTTTGGTTATTTAAAGAGCGCGTTAGTAGAAAATGCGCCGCTGGTTCACAATGCGCCTTCACTTTACTTATTACAGGGGAAAGGGCAGGAGCACAAACATTTGTAAATTCTTTATCTCCTGTTTGTTACAAGTAAATTATTTTTAGAGTGTAAACCTCTTTCTTGCATATTTTGGAAATTACAGTGATCATGTCTCCATACTTTCAGCATTTAAAACCCTGATAATTTTACTTATTACTTCATGACTGGGGAAAAAACACTTTTAATGAGAACCAAAGCTTTAATGGAAAATAAAAGCATTTCTATAAATAATAATAAACAACTAAATTTTAAACTGGTCCTCTTCTTCCTAACACTTCTTCTTCACCTCATGAAGCTTTGGTGGATTCCTGCCTTTTCCGTAGATGATCTGCTCGCGCGCTTTAACTTCTCGCACGAGCAAATCAGTTTCTTCGCTTAATAAGCGTTCAGCCTTTCCGCCGACAAACTCCGCCAGGTAAATAGCGATCCGCTATGGCGCGAGCGCAACTGGCTGTTAAAGGGAATGGAGGATGACACTCTGATTGGTTGACTGCACATTACGCCCAAAAAACACCCATTAACTCATCAAGAGAACCACGCGCCCGGGCGCGCCGACCGTTTTCCCGCCGTTAAACTAGCAAAAGTGGATTCGGACGCGCCCTGAGCGCACCTGCGCCGTGCGCTTTAAAACCATGCGCTTAGATCGTGAAAATAGGGCCCTTTGCATCAAACAGATTGCTGTCCAGACTGTATGTACCTGAATCTGAGTGCCCGTAAAAGGCCACAGCATACACCTTGATTTTATGTTCTGTTAACCTATAAACAACATTTTTGGAGAAACTACCAATCCATTACAAGCTTCAGATAACGAAAATTGTAAATGATGCTTACACCTTTTGTATAGAAATTATTCTTTTTGTTGTTAAATAAGTAAAAATGAACAGGAATATATTTTCTAACCAATATATGTTGTATATCGAATTATACTGCGCTTCCATTTTAGTCATTACATGAATAATTGTACAAGATATTGATGTAAGAAATGTCCAAGTACATTTTAATAAAACTACAGCACCTACAGTATCTTTGATTTACGTATGACTGATGCACAACAAATAATCGGGGAGCATTCTTCTTGTCTTTCTGTCATATTGCAAACTTAAAAAATCATCCAACATGCACATTTGATCTTAACTCTATTAGTTCCAATAATATTATTTAATTATTAACTGAACACGTTTATGCACAAAAGACCATGTTACTCTGTAAAGCTGCTTTCTTGCTTTCATCTTCACTGTGATTTATTTTCTGTTCCTCTTGTTTTCCTTTAGTTCTTTACAGTGTCCAACTCAGTGATCTGTCATGTTAAATAAGACCGGGAGAGCACTCAAAGCATCACGTGTCTTGAAAAGGACAGACACATTGCAGGTCACATGACACCCAGAGGTCTAAGCACCACGGTGATTGTCCCTGAGGTTAATGTACTTTATTGTATCATCACAAATTACATTCTTATCATTGGGTTGGGCATCAATAGTAAAACCACTGTAGAGCAAAAATGACGCATGGTTAGACAGAGAAACATCAAACTGAATGTGTCTTGACTAGAGCTGAGACAACGAAAAGAGGAACCCTAGATTGCACATAGGCACAGAAGTTTAGAAAATTGTCAGATAGGCCTACATTGAAAAAACATTTAAGAATCACATAACAAAAATGTGTATTTTGTCTGAAATATCTGCAACTTGTGACTCCACATCTTTGGAAAAGCAGGCTTACATAATGGAGAGCTGTTGATGCACAGCAGCACAAATGCGTTCTCAAATGCACACCATTGAATTTCATTGGGATTCTAGATAATACCATTTGCTAAATATATTTAGTACAGACTGGAAATTCAGACATGTACCATCATCTCCAGTTTAGCTGTAAGCAATTGCAAAACAATACAGCAGCACATTGAATATGCAAATCAAACTTGAGTCAGATCCCTGGCCGTTCTACACACATTCTCTTCAGAGGAAACCAGAGAAGGAACTGCACAAAGACCTGGTAAGAAGAACAGTTACAACATTGTAGCCAATGTTATTACAGTCAACCGGTGAATATAGACCCCTTTAGGGCCGGCGTCACGATTACGTCAAGGTGCCAACTGGAGGCAAAACAAGGGGAAAACTGGAGGTGACTAATACAAACCAGCACAGAGTCGGCAACATAATGATTTTAAAATGTCATCTTGCAGTGTTTAGTGGTGGGCAGAGCGAGGCTTCGTGAAACTATGAAACAGTTGAATCAAATGTGCCCTGTCGTGTCGAGGCTTCGAAACATTACAATACTCGTCTCCACGGTGACACCTATTGGTCATTTGTGCGTGTTGCTCTAAAACATTTATTTAACAACGATTTAGAATCACTGAGGCATTAGAAACTGTCTCTTATGTGAGTGTGTGGGGGAGTGGTTAGTGTTCTTGACTGGCGTGTTTGAATCCTGGTTGAAGCCTTAGTTTTTTTTACATCACTGTAGGAGTCAATTAAAAATGAGTGTTTCTTTATAGTTTTTTTATTTCAAGTTTTCAGTATCCTTAAGAACAGCAGAGGTTTTGGCTACACCTATGTCCATCCAATAAATGAAGGTAGTAGGAGTGCATGTGTTTCAACATTGATAAATGTTATGAATTGCCATCACACACCTCACAAGGCGGTTTTCAAAATGGTCCCATATAGGCTACAATTGACCTTTGACTTTTTACTGCACTCATCTTATATACAATGTATGTCAAATGCCAAATTATGCAACACATCTAAATAACACAATATATGGCTCTGTTTGTTTAGTAACATTTGGCTAGATTTCACATTAAGTGAAACTTATCCCGAGATGATCAAACAGGGTTATTTTTTTATTTTTTTCTTGATTTACAGTTAAATCAGTTATAGACAGATGTTAAAGGAAAACTCTCTGTTTCCACAGACTCATTCTACTTCAGGGTGATACAGCCCCACCTCATATTGTCCCACATGCAATATCAGGACAATAGAAAGCGGAGTTTTTAAATTATAAGCCCATGAGATGTCTCTTATACAAGTTTATAATAACAATCTTAGGTTAACAATTTCCTTGATTAGGGCCTACTGTTTCAATAAACTGAGGCAAAGATTCATTTTCTAAGCGACTTTAATGAAACAGCCCTCTGGGAGTCTTTCTGCCTCCACCTCCGCCCACAAAAACGCGTAAAAATGTTACTACCAAAAAAGTCGCCTATAGAATAGCAGTGAAAAAAAACAGTAAATTATTTGAATACATGGGCAACATATACTTCTACGATTACTTCAGCTGGTGCTAAGAGTCAAACGACCTTTACTGCAAATCATTATCCCAGACAACCTTAAATTTACCTGCAGGGATCATTGAAATAATATTCATGTTATAATATTGAATACATGTCAGGTTGATGTCGTCCACTAGGTGGCATTACTGACGGCCACTGAGAATAGAAAGGAATGTGAACTCATCCTAAACTGAGATTGCAAAAATGATATGAAGAGTTTGGTTCCAAAATGAGATAATATAAATCAAACTGCAGTTGGTTTGTTTTTATTTAAGCTATAATATCTAAAAAAATACAAAGAGTTATTTAATTTTGGAAACAAGTTCTTCATATATTCTTGATATAAATGCTCAAATTAACTTATGTATTTGATAATAGTTCTAAAGAAAAAAAACATGACATAGCATAGAAAAAGAAAAACATCGGCCTATGCAAAAATGTGTGAAGCTTTTTCCTTCTGTTTAGAATGAAATAGATAGATGATTTCCGCTTTCCACTATTAACGAAAAGCCAAAGTACACTGGTTTCAATACATGTTTTCCTGGTAAATTTAAAGACTATTACACCTGTATGAACAAAGAAGTAAACGTTGTTATCCGAACCCTAATCTTGATGTTACCCTAACCCTAACTGTCAAGGTAAAATCAAATATTTCCTTCCTAAAGACGGTATCTAAAGTACATACAGTTTCATCAAATAATCCATATTCAAGAAAAAATCGAAACGTTTTCAAACAGGTAGCCTACCATATTTTTAAAGCGAGCGTATACAGTAGTAGCCTATGTTAATTTACCAACATTTTACAACACATTTTCTTGTAATAAAAGGCCAAAATAATAATAAATAATAATACAAATTTAATTGTGCGCATGTTTATGTGTTTCCCTTATGATTGATTATGATAAAAAAAAAACAGTAATCAAATGATGGGCAATATGTTCGTTTTCCAACATTGATCAATAAAAGATCGAATATCCGAGCCTCTCTCAAATAGTTTTAGATGGATAATGTAAATTGATGACTTGTTTTCTATTCCTGTGATGGGAGGCGCGTGTTGGAGAGGTTAAAGTTGACGCTTCCGGGCGGTGTCTCACTTCAGCTCTCCGCTTCCCCGCACACAGCTCTTCATCACCGCACAGCCATGGCCAACGTCGCCGATTCCAAACTATACGATATTCTCGGTGTGTCCCCTTCGGCCTCCGAAAACGAACTGAAAAAGGTAACAACCAGTTCACCTTGCGTTCAAGTTTAGAGGGTGTTTCTCGTTGTTTCCATGTGTACATCAGCCGGCTTGTGTGTGTGAATCAGGAAGAGTAACGTCAGGATTAGCACAGTGCTAAAGCTCGTCGTGAGTTTGGCCTAGTGTCTATAGTTACCGGTTACGTGATGCAGAGTCTCTAAAATGGTGGTGTGTTGTGGGGTTTATCAAGAGTCTATTTTCTATGTTTCTCTTATTCATTTACTTTATCTCTTTACATATTCCGCGGACAAGAACACTGAACGGAGACCTCATTTGTCTGTGGCAGCTGAAAACACTGTTAGCATCAGCTCACCGTGTGGCTGGTGTGTAGGCCCGTGTTCTGGGCTTTCCCTTTTATATATATATGGGTCATGGTGACGAGGAGTGTGCGTTTAAAGCCGTTCTCGTACACACTTAAATTAAAACTACCGCAAAACCCTCACACGTGGCAGTTTTACTGTTCCCTGTTTGACGCCATTAGCGATAGTCATGCTAGCTGTCTATTACGTGTATGGCGCAGAATGGGTTTCTATGTGTGTCTATCTGATAACTAACTTGGTTGAAGTGACTGTAATGATCTGTATAGGTGTCGAGAGTTGAGGTGCCAGTATAGCCAGATGTGTAGCTCTGTGGTTGTTGTTGATCACAAGGGTATCGCTCTTAAGGCCGCACGGGCTTTTATATGAACTTGACGCACATATCAATGGTCTTAGAAATAAAGCTTCTTAAAATATGTTAAGATGCGAGGGGTTTTACTTAAACACCTCGTGCTCCTTAAAGAGAATATATAGGTTGTTAACTTATAAAGTTTCTCATTTCATACTTGATCTGAAAGATCCATGGTTTAATAATATTAATCTTTTAAAACCCAAAATGTTTTCCAGGCTTATCGGAAACTAGCAAAAGAATATCACCCCGACAAAAACCCAAATGCTGGAGACAAGGTAAGAATTCTTTCTTTCTTTCCGGTGTAGTTTTAAACTTTAAAAAAAGCATATTAAGCGGTCCCTCATTTTTTTGTGTCCTGCGTCAACAAATATAATGTCTGAATCTTTTTGTTTTTGTGCTTTAAGAAGTTCTCTACTAGAGTTTAGCTTTCTTAACTCTCTTCTGAATTTTATTGTTTTAATAGTTTTATTTTAGACCTATTCTGCTTTTTAGACCTATTCTGCTTTTAGACCTATTCTGCTTTTAGACATATTCTGCTTTTATGTATATACAGAAGATTGTCAATTTAATGACTAGTTGTACTGTATGTACAACAAAAAAGTTGTTCCCTTAAAAAGTATTGGTAATTGTTCATGTTTTGGAAATCTATTCTTTAATTTTTTTCACAAAATCAAAACATGTTACACATGTGACGCTCCACATATGTCTACCATCTTGGACTATTTCAATGTCTTTCATCACACAGTAAAATGATAAATAAAACCAAGATGCCACAACTGTAAAAATTGCTTCATTTAAATTTCTGGATTTAAATGGATTAGCATTGTACAATTGAGAATGTGGTGGTTTTTATCAATATTAAGGATTTATAAACTTAAATTTTTTAAAGGTGTTTTAATGTTAATATGGGTTTTTCACTTTAATGTATCCTAACGCCATCTTTTATTAGTTTAGCAATATAAACAAGAGCACGTTGCATTCACAGAGTCGACGTGTGTGTGAGTGCTCACCAACCGTTGACGCAAAGCATTGACCCTTCCAATATGGCGGATGACTTGCGTATAGCAGCCCATAGAAACAGCTGTTAATGAGGCATCGGTGTATATTTGTCTATGGTTGCACCCATGCTAATGTAACTTTCACCGTTACATCTTGAGCTCACCATAATCTTCTCTGTCTCCCTCTGATTTCAGTTTAAAGAGATTAGCTTTGCATATGAAGTACTTACCAATCCAGAGAAGAAAGAGTTGTACGACCGCTATGGCGAACAGGGACTGCGAGAAGGGGGCTGTGGAGGTGGGGGTATGGATGACATCTTTTCCCATATTTTCGGTGGCGGCCTCTTTGGCTTCATGGGTGGACAGGGTCGCAGCAGAAATGGAGGGCGGCGGAGAGGGGAGGATATGGTTCACCCTCTAAAGTAAGTCAAATTCACAAGGCTTTTTATCTTAAGGACATTCTGAACTTCAAAGAAATGTCATAAATAACTTTACTGGAGCAGTCATATTGACATTTTTCCTATTTCCTCATTTAGGTCCTATTTTCTAGTTGTAAATGTATTAGATTGCATAAAATGAAACTGAAAGACTGAAAGTGGACTTATTCGGTCTTTGAATATTCGGGTGCTTTAATTATATTGCCTTGTTTGTCATAGGGTTACTCTTGAAGACCTGTACAATGGAAAAACAACCAAATTACAGCTGAGCAAGAATGTTCTGTGTAGCACTTGTAATGGGTGAGTAATATTTGTTGAAATTTAATTGTATCTATGACAATTAATCGGCTTTGTGATCATGATTAGTGATATTTATTTGTCCTCCACACCCTTTAAATTCATTAAAATCCTACATTCTTATGAGTCTCAGGTGTTACTGTAAGTCAGTCTGCCACTGAATCATTTCTAAATGAGCTGGACTGACTATAAAGGCTTTTTAAAGTTTCCATAACCTTCCCCGATTTAAAAGTCTGTCATCATGGTAGCCCAGTTTGTAAAACGATGTATATATTTTTTTCCTCTGCAGTCAAGGGGGTAAGTCTGGCGCAGTCCAGAAGTGCACAGCCTGCAGGGGGCGTGGTATGCGCATTATGATCAGACAGCTGGCTCCTGGCATGGTTCAACAGATGCAGTCAGTGTGTACTGATTGTAATGGCGAAGGTAAGCTACTAGATTTTTCGTGCATCCAAATTTACCGACAGTTAGCTTTAAGTAGTTTATCAGGTCTGAAGGCTGCCGGGATAATCATGTAAAGAATGGTGCTTTTAATCCAGGTGAGGTCATCAGTGAGAAGGACCGCTGTAAGAAGTGTGAGGGGAAGAAGGTGATTAAGGAGGTGAAGATTCTGGAAGTGCACGTGGATAAAGGTATGAAGCATGGACAGAAGATCACCTTTGGAGGTGAAGCTGACCAGGCACCTGGCGTAGAACCTGGAGACATCGTTCTGGTCCTGCAAGAGAAAGAGCATGAGGTACAGCACAGTTTACTTTCCCTCTTCAATGCGTCGCCTTAAATGCGTGCTCAAATAGATTCCCTTTAATCAGAATAATTTTTTCTTTAGCTTATATTTTTGTTGTTTTGTTTATTTGTGCTTGATTGTATGGATAATGCCATCCAATTAGATTGTCGTGCCAAGTATTTCCTAGTGAATTGATTCTGAGAATTGTATTAAAAAAAGATGCAAACTATTTTCTCCACCCAGATGATTTAGAGGTTAAGCAGTCTTTAACCTAAAGCACATTAACAAGATAATTAACAGCAGGTACATCATTATATATGGCACAGTGGGTAACAAAGTACTCCTGTATTGCTGCGAGTCAGCCATAGAAATGATCTGGATTCAGTCTTGTGGCCCTCTTGACTCTAATTAAGCTGCTGCACGAAGATGAAGCAGATTGCAGTGACAGTGTGTCATGAACATGCTGTTTTACATGTTCTCAACTATTTTCGTTTCCTACTTTGCATGCCTCAAATTGTGTTTAGAACCTACTGGTACTGTGAAGGAAAAGTCATATCAGACTTTGATATGGGATATCGCTACATCAGTTGAGTGAGTGACAGATAGATCACGTGAATTTCGTCTAGAAAACTAAATTGAATCTCTTTCAACAGACATTCAGAAGAGAGGGCAACGACTTGAACATGACCCATAAGATTGGCCTAGTTGAAGCACTTTGTGGGTTTCATTTCACATTGAAACACTTGGATGCTAGACAGCTCGTTGTGAAATACCCTGCTGGCAAAGTCATTGAGCCAGGTGAGTCTTGATCTATAAATCAATGCAGATGATTAAAAGTGAATATCAAATGTCAGGTTTTGTTCTTAGTGATTGACTGTTCGTTCTTTTACAGGTTCAGTTAGAGTTGTTAGAGGCGAGGGAATGCCACAGTATCGAAATCCCTTTGAGAAAGGAGACTTGTTCATCAAGTTTGATGTGCAGTTCCCAGACAACAACTGGTTGAGCCCAGAGAAACTGACGGTAGGATGTCACATACTAAACTGAACATAGGTTTGCATGCACATTTGTTTTAGTACATTGATTCTTATCATTCATTCCTTGATTAAATGTCCAATTTAACACATCTTGCATAACTTTATAATTTACATTAAAGTATATCGCACGTTGTTCCAGCCAATGCACATTTGCTTGTAGATTTGGTTGTTGGGATAGTTCACCCCAAAAAATGAAAATTCTGTATTTACTCATGATTTGTTAAATCTGTATAAATGTATTTGTTCTTTTAAATTCAAAAGAAAATAATTTAGATTAATGTAGGAAACCAAACCGTTCTGGGGCACCTGTGACTGCCATGGTAGTTTAATTAGTCAATGGTGCCAAGAACTGTTACAAACATTCTTCCAAATATCATCTTTTGTGTTTAATGAAACTTGGCCTCAAGTTGTTTCAAACCTGTATACAGTGTAAACGATGAGAGACATTTAATTTTGGGGTAAATTCCTTTAATGCCCTAATTTGTTCCATTCATTTTAATACAACCTGCACATCTGCTGTATGATGCCTCTAAACGCATCATTCCATTATCTAATATTTTTCTCGGATTGCTTTGCAGGAACTGGAAGATTTGCTGCCTACACGTTCTGATGCACCGGTCATCTCTGGAGATGCAGAGGAGGTGGACCTGCAGGAATTCGACATGAGCCAGAGCTCATCAGGTGGTCACCGACGAGAGGCATACAACGACAGCTCAGATGAAGAAGGAGGCCATCATGGCCCTGGAGTGCAGTGTGCCCATCAGTAAACCCATCTAACACATCTATCTGGCTTCAACAGTGGGGATTTTAAAAAGTTCTAGTTGCACAAACGGGTGTGTTAAAATCTGATTCAGGGCTGCCTTAAATGAAAGATAACATATGGCCATTCCTGAGCACCTGATTTCCTTGTAGTAAACGCACAGATGATCCCGTATCTAGTCATCTTTTCTTGTCCAGCCGCCTCTCCTCGCCTGCCCTTCAGGTGCCCCCACTTCAGAGAGAAAAGGGTAGTTGCTCTGTATGTAACTTGCATTTTTTGTTGTCATAGTGTTCACAAGTTTAAAACTAACCATAAAACACTGTTTTGGCCCTGGACTTGAGACTTTTGTTGGATAGTGACTTGGAAGAGGAGTTAAGAGAGATCCTAAAACAAAACATAAAAGCCACCTTGGGACTTCATCACCAATCCATTTTTTAGGTTTGTATGTATCTGTGCTCGATTTTTACCACTTTATTTTATTTGTAGATTTTTGCTTTCATTTCTTTGATATTTTAAGAATTGGAACAAGAGAATATAACTTGTATAAAATGAACATGATTGTCATTTAAGCTTTGTATCAGCTGCGTTCACATTTGAGGGTGTGATTTGTTTTGAAGTAGTTGAAATAAAATATTTGATTGTCTATATTTGCCAGCAATCCAGGTGCATGTTGAAAACATCTCAGTCCCTTCACTGACCAAGAGAGGTCTTATAAAATGAAACCAATGGGGGGAAGCACCTTTAGGCTTATCTTCTGTGAAAAAGTTTGAATTGTTAAATAAAACATCCTTCAATATCCGAAAATAATCAGTTTTGGCTTTTATTTGACGATTGATTAGTTATTTGCCAATTGTTAACACGTTAAGATTTATTGGCATTTGTATTGGATATTTAAACACTTGGTTATTTTGAGAGACTGTACATTTGAATGGGTGTTACATGGTGAAACCTGTGTTTAGCAAAGATTCTGAACAGCCATGACCTTTATATTAAATGTGGTTTCATCATGCTTGGCATTGGCAACAGAGACGTTTTAAATACTGTAAATTGTTTGTTATGCACAGCCAAACAAATGGTATAATCTAGTAACAAGGTTGACAAAGCATGGGTACCTTTGGAAAGCGCTGTGAAATGCAACGACTTGCAAGTTCATCGAGCAATTCATTTGCATTAAAAAAACACCAGATGGCAGTGAGTCACAATGTGTAAGTACATTACATTAGCCTTAACAAGATTGGTCAAGGGAAAGATGATGATTAACATGCATTGCATGACAGCAGGGACAGTGTCATAGTAACTTGTAAATAATAAAATGTAGCCTTTAATGTGGAAAATAAGTTAAAAATAAAGCTTGGTAATTGTTAATGAATATACATCTAATTCTGCCAAGCTCTTGAATATTTGATAATGCAAAATTGTGAGTGGGACTGAAGTCACAAAAGTTAAAATCTAATGAAATAAGGCATATCATTGGCCTAAACATAGTTCTTGGCCGAGGTCCGCTGATGAAATTCAGACCTCCATGTCCGAACGGCCATAAGGTTCCCAGACTGGTGTGGACTTACATGAAAAGAAGTATCTTAACCATTATTCTGACATAATCCAAAAAACGCCTTGCATTCTGAATGAACCACAAAATTGACAACTGATTGTAAGGCAAAAAAATCTTTACTGTATGTCAAATGAGAAAACCTATTATTTTGACATCTTTATGAACAAAAACAACTTGAAAAAATGTAACCAAGTTGAACAGTATTGTGCGTATTGAAACTAGAATGTTAAAAATCTGTAAACAAATAGTACATACAAGTAATGTATATAAAGAAATTAATTTAAAGCTGACAGGCATAAGTGAAGGCACCTCATAAGAAGTGATGATGGCTTCGAAATAAACATAGAACAACAGATAAACCCTGAAAAAGGGAGATTTAAAACAAATAAACCAGGTAAAAACATTTGGCAACTCTGGCACTAATGATTTAAAATAGCCGTCATTTAAATTGAAAATATTGTGTATTTTGTGATCAACTTTGTTTCAAACAGGACTACGATGAAGGGTTTAGATTTACATGACACAAAATATTTCAGTAAATATGAATTAATCCAGAACTTTCAAGATAACTTATTCACTCAATGTTTTCAGCTGCCCATGATGCAAAATATCTGCAGTAAAAAAAAATGGGAAGGAGACTTTCTAAATCATTTTACGATGATCTTCAACAGAAGCTTCATTTGCAATTAATTTTCAGATTTTTCAATAAATGTTTAGCTTGTACATTGCATGGCAATGAGTGAAACTCAAGTGAGGACAAAATAAACGAAAAATAGTCGCTCCTCGCAAACCTTTCAGAACCACAACCATATATGTACCTTCACATTTTCGGTGACAAACCATCTCCTCTCCCTTCGCAATAATACAAAAATCAAAGTGAAAAACGCATCAGCCAGAGTTTTGAATGGTTCATAATACGAATAGAAGCATTTCAAAGAAAGAGAGATTGTGGCTGTTTTTACTTACGGGATGTGGCAACCATGGATATAAATAACTAGATGCCGCATTAGCATCTGTTTCTATGGGCCGTTACGTAGGTCGTCCGCCATATTGGAACGGTGCAAGCCGGTTCATTAACACTCAAAATCAAGCTGACTGTGTATGATTATGAAAACATAGTTATTGATGTGTAAGCTCATACATTATATCTGTGTTTTTACAGCCATGACTGCACAGCGCAGTGTTAGGGCATTCTAGTCAACTGTGAGTGACGTCAGTGGACCGTTCCAAGATGGCAGACACGTCTACGTGCCTGGAGCACTTAAATGCAGCATCTAGTTATATATATCTATGGTGACAACCATCTTTAAATTCAGTGTCCAGGTTAGGAAACACCTTAAATTAATAATCATCTCTGCTCTTTGCGGATGATGTCGTCGTGCTGGCCCCATCAGACCAGGACCTTCAGCATGCACTGGGACGGTTTGCAGCCGAGTGTGAAGCGGCTGGGATGAGAATCAGCACCTCCAAATCTGAGGCCATGGTTCTCAGTCGGAAAAGGATGGCTTGCTCACTTCAGGTAGGTGGAGAGTTCCTTCCTCAAGTGGAGGAGTTCAAGTATCTGGGGGTCTTGTTCACGAGTGAGGGAAGGATGGAACGGGAGATTGACAGACGGATCGGTGCATCTTCTGCAGTAATGCGGTCGCTGTACCGGTCTGTCGTGGTGAAGAAGGAGCTGAGCCGCAAGGCGAAGCTCTCGATTTACCGGTCAATCTACGTTCCTACTCTCACCTATGGTCATGAGCTGTGGGTCATGACCGAAAGGACAAGATCCCGGATACAGGCGGCCGAAATGAGCTTTCTCCGCAGGGTGGCTGGGCGATCCCTTAAAGATAGGGTGAGAAGCTCGGTCACTCGGGAGGAGCTCAGAGTAGATCCGCTGCTCCTCCACATCGAGAGGGGCCAGCTGAGGTGGCTCGGGCATCTTTTCCGGATGCCCCCTGGACGCCTTCCCGGGAAGGTGTTCCGGGCATGTCCCACCGGGAGGAGACCCCGGGGAAGACCTAGGACACGCTGGAGGGACTATGTCTCCCGGCTGGCCTGGGAACGCCTCGGTGTCCCCCCGGAAGAGCTGGAGGAAGTGTCTAGGGAGAGGGAAGTCTGGGCGTCCCTGCTTAGACTGCTGCCCCCGCGACCCGGCCCCGGATAAGCGGAAGAAGATGGATGGATGGATCTTTGTTGTTCAATCTCACATATGAACCAGGCCTGACAGTTTGAGTGCAAATTTACCAGAGGAAATGGACAGACACATTTCTGTTGTTGTTTCCTATGTTCTGAAATCCATCTTAAAAACAGCTAATACTTCCTTAAAAACATGATGCAAAATTCTCAACAAATCTAAGTAAACAACACAACAATCCCTGAAATGATGTTTAAAAATATGACTGTAAACCTAGAAAGCAGGACTCTTAACACTACCTTGTCTTAAGAAGTCACATGCTTGAGCTGAACAACTTTCAACATTAGCAGAAATATTATCTCTGTAACTGCTCCAAAGCAGAGAACTCTTTCAAGAACTTGATTTGGAAATCATGTACTTTGCCAAGAAGTACCTTCAGCTTCTCTGTGGATGGTAGTATTGTCATTCTGAAACCAAGACAAACAGACCAAACGTAAGGCAAGAACTAAGAAAACAATGTTACCTATGTAAATTATGATGTCTAAATTTGCTTTCCAAGTGGGTTTACCTGAAATGGTATGTTCCATCTTTCTGCCCAAAGCCACTACCAGGAACAACACAGATTCCAGTCTCTTCCAGCAGCCTCAGGCAGTAGAACATATCCGGCTGCATTCCTAAAGCCTGAAAAAAGCACATTATGGTCAACTTCACAATAGTTTTCACATTCATAGCTGGAATTTCTGACCTTTATTGTCTATGACTTCGTTTGAGTTACAGAACGCAGGAGTTTGAAATAAGTGAAACATCCAACAAAACGTATTTCACAAACAATTTCAGCAAACAATTCATTTGTCATCCGCATAACGGTACAAATGTTATTTTAAATGGTTGTAGGTTTTATCAGACACATGTGTCACTGTTGTGTATGTATGTGTATTAATGCTACAGCAACATTTTATGGTAGAAAATCATACCAGCAATGTACTTTGCATTTGAAAAGAAATTGTATTGAGGAAACAAAAGTATAATCATTTCCAAAAGGAGGAAGTTAGTAACAATACATTTATCCGGTTTGATTTCGTTTGTAATTAAAATAGATATGTGGCAATGTGTTGAGATAGATTTACTGGTTCCACCCTTTCTACTTATGATGACCCAGGGATCACAAAGTACAAAGAGACTGAAAGAAAAAAAACAACAACACTTAAAATCATGTTATCAAAGGCAATGAAGCTACATCAGACAACCGGAGGTAAAGTCACAAGTACTTGCCTTGGCTTCCTCCACTCCTTTTGGAGGGATAAAGATGCGGGGGAAGGCGTACATGGCCCCCTGGACAGGATTGCACTTGATTCCTGGAACCGCATTCAGGATTTGCTCAGTAAGCTTAGCTTTCTCTGCTAAAGCACCCAACACTGTGGTTTTCTCCTAAAAGTGATCAGACACACACCATCATATGTCATTTATAACATATATACAGGTTTACATAAGAAAAACAACACAAACTTATTGTCTCTCAACCTAGTGCCACTGTCAGAAACGGCTTTACAGTATCTCACAGAAGTGAGTACACTACACTGAAGAAATGACACTTTGCTACAATACATAGTAGTGAGTGTACAGCTTGTATAACCTTGTAAATTTGCTGTCCCCTCAAAATAACAACACACAACCATTAATGTCTAAATGTCTTGGGCCCAATTAGCCATTTTCCTTCCCCGGTGTCATGTGATTCATTAGTGTTACAAGGTCTCAGTTGTGAATGGGGAGCAGGTGTGTTGAATTTGGTGTTATCACTCTCACTCTCTTATACTGGTCAGCGGTTTAACAGGACAGGTTCCACTCAGAAGAGGCCTTGTCATGGTCGACCAAAGAAGTTGAGTGCACATGCTCAGTGTCATATCCAGAGGTTGTCTTTGGGAAATAGACGTATGTGTGCTGTCAGCATTGCTGCAGAGGTTGAAGGGTCAGCCTGTCAGAGCTCAGACCATATGCCGTACACTGCATCAAATTGGTCTGCATGGCTGTCGTCCCAGAAGGAAGGCTCTTCTAAAGATGATGGACAAGAAAGACCGCAAACATTTTGCTGAAGACAAGCAGACTAAGGACAAGGATTACTGGAACCTTGTCCTGTGGTCTGATAAGACCAAGATAAACTTATTTGGTTCAGATGGTGTCGAGCGTGTGAGGCGGCAACCAGGTGAGGAGTACAAAGACAAATGTGTCTTGCCTACAGTCAAGCATGGTGGTGGGAGTGTCATGGTCTGGGGCTGCATGAGTGCTGCCAACACTGGAGTTATAGTTCATTAAGGGAACCATGAATGCCAACATGTACTGTGACATACTGAAGCAGATTATGATCCCCTCCCTTCGGAGACTGTGCCACAGGGCAGTATTCCAACATAACAACCCCAAAAGAAGCTGAGGGTAAAGGTGATGGACTGGCCAAGCATGTCTCCACACCTAAACCCTATTGAGCATCTGTGGGGCATCCTCAAACGGAAGGTGGAGGTCAAGATCTCTAACATCCAACAGCTCCGTGATGGTGTCCTGGAGGAGTGGAAGAGGACTCCAGTGGCAACCTGTGAAGCTCTGGTGAACTCCATGCCCAAGAGGGTTAAGGCAGTGCTGGAAAATAATGGTGGCCACACAAAATATTGACACTTTGGGCCCAATTTGGACATTTTCACTTAAGGGTATACTCACTTGTTTTGCCAGCGGTTTAGACATTAATGGCTGTGTGTTGAGTTATTTTGAGGGGACAGCAAATTTACACTGTTATACAAGCTGTACACTCACTACTTTACATTGTAGCAAAGTGTCATTTCTTTAGTGTTGTCACATAAAAAGATATAATTAAATATTTACAAAAATGTGAGGGGTGTACTCACTTCTGTGAGATACTGTAGGTGACTGACCTGGTGAAATTGCTTGAAAGAAGGCTCATCTGGGTGTGGAGGGTTGACTATGACATCCATAGCAGCCTGGCCAGCTAAAGGGGGGCACAGTCTCACTGATAAAAGCTTCACAAGCTGGGCTTTGACTTCTGGATCCATGTTGATCACCTCCATATATCCACCCCTGAAACCACACCTGTGGAAAGACACAAGCAGGGTTGGGCATTAAGAACTGGTTCCAAATTTCCAAGGAACATGGATTAAATAAGATATTTCAAATGGCCTTTTCACATTATCCCAGTTAAAGTCATGTAAATGTTAGACCAAGTGGGCAAAGGATGCTCCAAAGGGAAACTGTAAGCCAAATAAATTGTTTGTCACAGAAGATCATTTTTGTGAACATTTTTGGTGGATGATTCCACTTTTACACTTCTATCCTCTACTCTGCTAAAATCCTGTGTTCTGTATCTCAAACTAAATCCCTATTTGGTTGGTAATTGTTTCCCATAAGGAAGTTTGTAAAAATAAATCTGCATGGCTCCTTGGTGATAAAACTCATGCATTCGGACAAAAATAAATTCACGCCGGTGGAGGTGTGAGTTTGTAATACTGCAAATCCGGAAAATGCACTTCTCACGTGCTCAGTCACATGACAATTTGCAGGCATTTAATAATTATAATGCAATAAAATAGATATTAAAATGCCAATATCAAATGTTTTTTCTTGTCTTCTTTCTGTTCTTTCTCTGCTGTTTAAGTGGCAGACGTGTTTTGGATTTAACACCCGTTACTAACTCAGAGATGTAGATTCGGACGGCAATTACATTGTTTTTTGTCAAAAACAGAAGGTAATTCGGCCGGGGATTTTTCAACAAGATTAGATTTGCTGTTTGACTGAATCATGATATGCTGTTGTTGTAATACTAGCTGTAGTAACTAAACAGTTTAGTGTATCATCATTTACTTATAACTGGTGTGTGACTAACATCAAAGTCTTGCCTGTATATAGCGGAGTCATCTTTGCGTGTTGGTTCATGTTAATTATTATTTGCTTAGCAACATATCCATGTCCCGGCCTGCGTTGCACAAGGTGTTCATTGTCAACAATAAATAAAGGGTATAGGTTTTGGGTGTCAATTTTAAATAACAAGATCGTTTCACATACTACACTTGTAACTTTTGTAACAGTGGAACATGTGTAACTATTAATAAATAAATAAATGCAACACACCTGGGCTGTTTTTTAAACTGTTCCTAGGACTGGTTGTCCTTACAAAGGTCAACAGCCGGACACTAAGACCGCTTTTCTACCGGCTGGCATGGATCGGCACGGAGTGGAACGATTAAGCAACTAGAACTATTCGGCGTGATGGTGGAAAAGTGCGCTAAGTTTATGAGGTGCTTCATATTTCTACACTGCTTCCGTTTAAAACTGCTACTTACAGAGCCAGACGACTTCTAAAAATGTTTCAGTATACTGCACTTATGTCATGTGAATGTACCCTGGAGTGAAAGCTGATCTAGGAAGGGAAAATGTTTCAGTATACTGCACTTATGTCATGTGAATGTACCCTGGAGTGAAAGCTGATCTAGGAAGGGTTTCAGTATACTGCACTTATGTCATGTGAATGTACCCTGGAGTGAAAGCTGATCTAGGAAGGGCCAGTTGGATTTCAGAGGCACATGCTGACGCCTACAAAGGTTCATGGATTGGGATACTCACTCTCCCGTGTAGCCTTTGGAGGTGGAATGGAAGGAGACAAGCTCCACGCTGTTAAAGTACTCAGGGCCCATCTCAAATAGAACCTTCTTGAAGGAGTGGAACTGACAGTCAGAAGCGTACACATTGTCCTGGTAGACCTGCCCATAACAGTATAAATCAACATTGAGGACAAAGTGGTCATGTTTCTCAGAAATTAAGCATATAGGTAAGCACTTTCAGGTTTACATAAAAAAAAAAAAGCTAAATTTAGTTATTACCTCATCTGACATTACAAAGAGATTCTCCTCGTAGGCAAAGTGCAAGACTTCTTCAATGCATTTCTTACTCTGGACCTGACCTGTAAACGTTTAAATGAATTAGGAGGAAGGAAGGGACACACAGAAATTCAATGCATTAAACAACTGAGGTCCCCCTGCATTAATTCTTTGAATACCATCCGACAACCCAAAAAATAATGAATTCACTATTTTCCTACCAGTTGGGTTTCCGGGGTTGATGATACAAATGACCCGGGGTTGGCAGTGCTTTTTGGCGGCCTGATATGCTCTGTGAAGCTCGTTGATGTCAAGGGCCCAGCAGTTGTCCTCATCCAAGTAGTAGTTAACCTGCACTGCATCCATCTCTGAGATGGCAGCTGAATACAGCGGGTACTGAGGGATGGGGATCATTACACCAGTCCGAGAAGAGCCTTTCCCGGACACCAGCAGTCGCAGAATATTCTTCAAACAAAATCAACATACATCTGTAGTTTTTGTGTGACAGAAAGCTAGATCTAATCTTTGATACCAACTACACCATCACCTACCATGATGCCATCACTTGCTCCAGTGGTGAGAAAAATGTTTTCCCAGTCGGAAGGCACTCCATCGTCTCTTTGCTCGATATACGCTGCAATGTCTTTACGGATGTGCTCAATGCCCTGACTTGCACTATATGACCCTGCAACCGAAATCAACTGTGTTAAAAGCACATACGGCAGCATTTTTCTGTACGATAACAGGGCGTTGCGGATGTGTTTAATATCAGAGGTTTTAATCAGTGTCAGCAATACATCCGCGGTGGAGAAGATGCACACACCAAGACTGTGTCCACCGCAGCCCTGCAGGATACGCCGTGCTCTGCATTTTGCATCCTCTGGGAAACTGGGACTGTCCATCAGCTCGGGAAATGTGCAGAGAGCCACCACCTGCATGGTTACAAATACAGTCACTACACGCTATAGTTAATACACCCATTACTGCTTTGACTTTACTGATTGACCCCAGTTGCATAAACCTAGCCGCCAAGTTAAGACTGCATCTTAACAACTAGTCTCATTGCCTAGCAATTACTTGTGACTAATCAGTCTTTTCATATTTACATTAGCCCAATCTCTTTATATGTAACTGATTTAAAAAGTCATGACCAGTCTTGAAGAAAAAACCAAGATGGTTCACTTCTAAGACTAGTCTAAGGAGTTTATACAACCGGCACCATCATGCTTAACGGAATATATTTTATGTTTTGTAAATCTGTATGGCTCAGTTGTTCCTAAATTAATCTAGATTGTGATCAATCAAATAAACTAAATACAATTGATTGGATGAATTTTAGTGAGTGATTATTGCCTTCTTAAAGGGACAGTTCACTCAAAAATGAAAATTCTGTCATAATTTACTCACCCTCAAATTGTTCCAAATCTGTATATATTTCTTTGTTCTGATGAAAACAGAGAAAGGTATCTCAAAGAATGAACAGTTCTTGGCCACCATTGACAACTCGAAGGTGAGTAATTGACTGACAGATTTTTTTATTGGGGGGGTGAACTGTTCAGTTGTTGTTTTCCTCAACTGTAAGTCACAAAAGGAGCGGTTTCCCAGACAGGACTTAAACCTAGTCCTAGACTAATTTAAATGTTGGAGGTTGGCCGTCTCAACGGCTATGGCCCGATTCACATTTCGCGTCTAAAACAGCACGGAAAACACGAGCTGCACTGCGTTTTCCTATTTTATAAAGCGCCTGGACTTTGTGCTCCCCTGGCATCTGTCGTCGCTAAGCAACCATGGACCATGATAGCCGTTGAGACAGGAGGTATAAACAGAGGACATATGGATTATATGAACTGAAAATACCTTGCAATAAATTATTTACTAGATTTAGTTATGCTGTCTCCATTTTCATTGAGCTTGTCTATATTGGCTGGTTGGTTGGTTCTCGTCACATGACCTGCTTGCGCCTTTCTGAAAAGTTGCGATTTTTTTAATCTCGATGCGGCGCCGACGCTCCTGAAAAAAAGCAGATTTTTTTCTGCGCGGTTTTAGACGCGAAATGTGAATCGGGCCTTATGGGGCGGTTGAAGTTAAAGACTGCGCCAGGTGATTAATGCGGAACTCACTGAGATAGACGGAGAGAGAGCGCGCATTGAACTGTCTCCGATTCACATTTTGCGTCTTTTCCACGCGCATATTCATTATTTTAAATGTGGGCGACGCGAACATTTTTCTTGGCGTGTCGGCGCCTCATTGAGATGGAAATAGTTCTACTTTTTGAAGTGCCGCGCCTGCACCGGGGGTCATTTGAAGAGACAAAGCGGACATCTGTCTGGTTTCGCATTAATTGTGATTTCCATGAGCTTTCCGACTGTCATTCACGTAAATGAGGGCAAATGTCTCAATCTACGGCTCAGTTTACATTTAAGTGGCACCAAAATGAGGCACCAAAATCTGCGTTTCGATTCGGTCCGGTTACATACCCGATATAAAGATATATGGCCATATTGGCACCGGGTTTCGATACCCAACCTATATAAATGAATGAATGTAGCATTATGTAAATGTAAATCAAGTTCCTCCAAAAGTTTCCAAACCATAACCCATGCGGGCCAGGGACAGCTTCCCTTTGGCTTAGAACTGACAGACATTGCATTTACATTAAAAAAGGAATCTGTTTGAATGCTAATTGATTGCATTTAAACATACGATTGCTACAAAACATTATGAGGCCTTCCAGTAGACCTCCGCAAAGAGTCAATAACTGTTGAATAGTTTTAATTTACTTTAATACAAATAATATACAATGAAATATTGATATAAATTAATTATAAAATAAACAAATTCTTTATATTATTACAAAACACAGACTAGAAGTTAACTTTGGGCCAAGCAATGGACTTAAACCCAATGGATCGGTCTATATACACTATACTCATGAAATTAGAAACCTTTCCCTTGAAATCTAAACAAGTGGTCACAAGAGTTCATTTTCCACCCAGTTGTATGGAAATTCCACCTGACCAATAGACAGCGTTGAATACCATGTGTAAACTGAGCAAACATGCAAAGGTTGTTTTCTTTTTGGATCCCAGAAAAATGCGTTTCCATGTCCAAGCTGCAGCTACAATAACACAGAGACAAGCTAAGATCATCAAACAAGCTTTTGTTCAGCTAATAACAAAAAGCCTACATGAACTGGACCAATCATAGGAGGCTGTCATCCACATGCAATTTGTCTGAGCATACAAAGGATAACTGGGACATAAAATGATCACAAACTTCAGGGGTAAACATGGATTAGGAAGTTAGATTTAGAAATCGCGTTAGCCAAAAATAAAACAGCCAATGAATGTTGTAAGATTTAACTGAGTGTTGATTTCAGGATATTAGTGTTACAAATGTTATTCAGGACTACACGTCCATTTTTGGTTACCTGTCTGAGAAATGTGATTGGTTGCTGTCCCATGGCATGTGCATCACCGATGTTGGCTTTGATGACCTCAGAAAAAGGTTTTGTACCACCCTGTTAGGGAAAAAATTGTCAATCAGGTGAACACCTCTAAAAAAATGACTTTTAAATTACACATCACGTAAACTTGTGTTTGCTTACACGAAACTACTGTGAGAAATCATTTTTTATTAACTTACACTTGATGTAAATCTAAGCGGACATCTGTCTGGATTTGCATTAATTGTGATGTTATGAAATTTATGATTTATTTTCCTTCAAATCACATGTCACTTTTGATGCCTGTGATTGTGCATCAGTGTTTTCCTCAATTCACTTTGTGGACATTCAGAACGTACCATCCATTAATATAAGGGCAAGACAATGCAAAGTTCCACTATCACTGAAGGTAAGGTTATAAGCACACTAGAGACAGTGAGGGTGTGTGTTGGCTTGCTCACCGGGAGATGCATTTATTTATTTTATTAGATATGATTTATTAGAATGATCTTGCTTGTTCTATAAACACCATGCACTGTGCTGTGTTTCTGTTTTTCTTATTTGCTCCTGTAAAGATGCTTTGGAAAAATGCACAATGCACTAATAGGTCACTTTCACTTCACTTTTACATTGTGAAAAGTGCTATATAAATAAACTTAAATTGAATTTAAAGTCTGAAAGGAATCATACCCCTTTCAAAAATGGCACCTGTTCACCAGCTATAATTAGAGCTCTAAGCGCTCATCTGTCATGGCCGAGAAAGCAAACTCAAACTAACTCTACAGTAGCGAGAGTTTAAGGGATACTTCCCCCAAAAATGAAAATTCTGTCATCATTTACTCACCTTCGAGTGGTTCCAAATCTGTATAAATTTCTTTAAAAAAGATATTTGGAAGAATACTTATAACCAGACAGATTTTGTCCCCCATTGATTACCATAGTAGGAAAAAATAAAATGTTAGTGAAAAGTGCCCCAGAACAAGTTTGCTGTCCTGCATTCTTCAACACGTCTTTTGGACTTGTGTACAGCACTTTGGTCCATTTTTATGGTTTTGAAGGTGCTTTATAAATAAATGTTGAGTCGAGTTCAACAGAACAATAAAAGATAAAGTAATTTTTCCGACTATGGGAGTGAAACATTTTTCCGACTATGGGAATGAGCTCTTTGGTTATCAGCATTCTTCCAAATATATTTCTCGGTTGTTTATCATAACAAAGAAATGTTTAGATTTGTAACAACTCAAAGGTGAGTGACAGAATTTTCCTTTTTGGTGAAGTATCACTTTTACATTACTGCTGAATGATAAGCTTCGTAAGAAGTAGTTTCTTTGTTGAATTGCTTTGATAAAGTATTAAGTAGGTCTGAAACCTTAATTACTTTCTCAATGACTGAGTCTGTGGTTTATTCAAATCAACCCTTGTGGCCAGAGAAGAAGAGATGAAGAACTGCAAATTATACAGAAAAGTAATAATATACCCTCACTGTGTTTACTTAGACCTCAAGCAATGCAAGGTTTTATACTTTATGTCTTAAAAGAAATACAAGTAAAACTTTAGTATGTACATAAAACAAACATAACTAAGTACAAACCCTTGGATAGTGTAACTTACTTGGACACAAAGTGTAAACATCAACATAATTAATGAAACTGCGGATACAGTGATAATGGTACAGTTTCACCTCGAGTGACCTCACCTCCTCCAAGCATCTCTCTATCTCTACAGCTTTGATAACAATAGGTCCTCTCACAGCGTACTCCACTGCCTTCACATGCGGGTTCAATGTCTCCATGCTGAGAATCTTCTCCCGCATTTTTCCGTGAAGACTCCCAGCAGCAACTTTAGGCTCGGCGGTACTGAAGCGCATCTGGCCATGCCTTTCCATGGACGGATCTTGAGATTTGTGTCTCACTCCGTTTATACTCGGAAGGGATATCAGTGTCAAATGGGTATACGGATCAAAAGCTCCGGCGATCAGTGACCGGGCAGCCAGCGACTGTAGGCGAAACATGTCGGCAAAGTAAGGAAGTCTATAGCTCAACCAGTCAAATACTCCAAAAAAAGGATGAGCGTACCAAGATAGCGCAAACGACCGCGTGTACACTACCCGGTGGTTAAGTAAAGCGAGGTTAAATAAACTGTTGAAATGAATAAAATAGGAGAGCGGAATCACTTGTTAAATTGTCGTCTGTACTAAGCCTATCGGCCCGATGATGAAGTGTTGACGAGAGATGCACATCATCATCCCCGCCTTCTAACATCCACCCGCCAATCTTTATGGTTTTATTCATAGCGCACATATGTCTGTACATTATGGGTATTGTAGTTCTCACGCTGCTCTTGACGCACCCCTCTCACGCCGTTATAAAATAATAAAACTACAATTCCCAGAGGTACCAAGGCATTAGACGCTGTGAGTGTGAGAAAGGGGAGGAGACTTCTTAATACTGAAACAGCCGGCTAAGATTTCATCATAGAAAAAGAGGCTGCATTGTAATATTTTACAAAATTGTACAGCTAGAAAAGCAATCAGAGCTTTTAAAATTACAAGCAAATATGCTATTGTTTTTTTTTTATTGTTTTATTTAATTGTTTTATTTTATTTCTCTCTCTCTTTTTTGTTATAAGTAATCAGGCTCTGGCTTATGTGATTACATGTATATTTGTTTGATATAATGTGAATGTTTCTCTTTGTATTCACTATATGGCTTTAATAAAAAAAAAAGGAAAGTGGCTGCAGTGGGTACTCATACCAAATGTGGGTGGGTGGTGTCATTTGTAATTCTTCATTTATTATGACATGTTTTTTCGCATTCAGTTCGTCAGCAGTAATTCCAATAAAGTATTTTTTATTCAAACAAATTCTACTTTATCCAACCATATAAACCGGTATGCATTAAGTACTCCTGAGTATACAGAAGTAACAGAGATCATGCATTACATGGACCAGCAATCTGGGATAACTAATATTGTATCATCCCCTATGCTAGTGTATAATCTTTTACTACTTTTAATATTTACAATGAAATAGTACTCTGTTATCCGACGGATTAGACGCTTAAGGTAAATTTAAAGTGATTAGATTAAATGTGAAGATGTTTTAGTCTTTGCGTCTACACAAATCGGAATGAAATGCTGCCGTCTGTTGGACACATGAGTGCACAACCACGATGGCTTTGTTGTGTTTTGTCATCATCTAACATTGCTCTAACATTTCTCCAAATTTAGAAAAACCAACGCAATCTATTGCAGCTGCTGCAACATTTGTCAGGTGGACATTTCTTTACCTTTGGTAAAATCGGGGAAATTAATAAAATGGAGTCACGTGCCATTTTTGGCATTCCAAGGAAATGTTTTCACATAACTGAAATTACTTTACAGAGAGTAATCTTTTTCAGTCATGTTGAAATTCAGATTTTGAAATAAAGAGCGGTTAACACCGTATGTACCAGTAGTTTATCATCTTGTGTGAGGCTGAAAGAGCAGCATATTTGTGCAGAATGAACAATTACTTATTTAGCATATGAAAAGCAAGATATTTCTTCGATGCAACCAACAACTGAGAATTTTACATTTATTTATAATTACATTTTGTTTGTATTTATTATATTTATCCCTTTCAATAGGCACTCAACATTGAGTTTGTGACACTGTGTTTCAAACAGTGACAGTGCAGCACAAAGGAGAAGTTGCAGCAGGCAATGGGACAAATTGACATAACTGTAAAAGCTTTTTTACTTAAATAACATGTTCACTTATTTAAATGAATAATTTATTATAATAAATAAAACATTCTATTTAGATGCCCACACAATGCTCACAATCCCTTATCACAAATATTTTGACTGCCACGTTTTTTCCCACTGGGACTTTAAACAGTTTCAGTGTATTATAGTGTTTTCAAAGTCTGCTTTATTGTCAATTCTGTCACATGTACAGTACATACATATAGAGGATTTTGGTTATACATTCCAAATACAAGTATCATGTGGGGACCATGAATTATTGACTTTATTGTTTATATAAAGAGTTTATCGGCCATTTGTGTTTTACTGAACATGGCATAATGTAAGAAAAGTAATGGCGGTGTCTCACAAAGCATATCTATTTCACATACATCAGCACTTATTGTTCTTCAGCCATGTGATATCGTGCTCTAGAGCGCATGCTCAGTGAGGGCTGCAGCGAAAGATTAAGAAATATGTGTACCCACTTTATTTATCTTAAAATGCCCATTTTCTCATAGCGGCAATTACAGTGTGTTAATTACAATTTACGCACAGTGCTAAACTGTGTAATGTGCAGCAAAAAAAACCAAAAAAACACGTGAACCAGGGAGAGATTAGGGAGAGAGTGAACTTCCGCACGGCGCATGCGCAGAGGGTACAGTGTGATTGATGGTCCATCGGCTAGTACGTGTGCCTGAGCTCCCGGGAAGCCGATCAGCTGCACTCCTCTCCTAACCAGTGTGCGTCAGTGCAGCTGGAAGTTTTACAGTACGATCGAGGAATATTATTGAGTCTCTTGGTTTTAAATATGTCTACAATTAAAGTGAAGAAAGTGAAAATGGCTACCAAATCATGCCCCGAGTGTGACCAACAGGTGAGGTGTTGTTTAAGAATGAATGATAAGTATTTGTGCTTTTCTGAAGTTCTCGATGGCTGAGTTGATTTGTTAGTCTGATGTGTACTTCAGTGAGAAATTGTTTAGTGTATGTGTGTGGAATAGAAACACTGTGGTTGCCTGGACTACGCTATGAACGATCAAAATAAATATTCAGTGTTTCCACATTTTTGACGATCGTTTTGAAGTGCAATGTTGATATTATGCGGTGTTGATTCACATTGTAAAGCCAGCGAATTTCGTTTGTGTTTTGCCAAAGTAACCCTTTTCTTAACATACAGTTGTAAGAGGATTTCCATCCTACTGTATTGAAACAATGAAATGTATTGGTTTCATGCAGCCTGTGTTTTTCTTGTGAAATAACTCGAACACGAACAAAGCTGATCTCTGGAAGTACACTGCTTGGGGATATGCGCGATATTATCTTCCGAACATTTCGTATGAGGACGACAGAAATGTGCTGTTGACATTGAAAATGCTAAATGATATTTGGCCTCGAACGAGTTCTCACGCCATTTCGTTACACTGTATATTGAATGGTAATTGAGTGTTTTGGCACATGTTCAGTTCCTGTTCAGCATGGTCATCGTCAGTTTTTCCCCCAGTCCCCCAGTTTATTTACCTCTTCTAAATGCTTAACATTGAATAGTTATTCCTGCCGTATCTTAAAATCTTTGTTAGCCATTTTAAACGATTACACTATTTTTGATATTACAGTCACTTCTTGAACTCTTCTAAATGTTCTCTTTCGGTTTCTCATAGATTCCTGTGGCTTGCAAGTCCTGTCCTTGTGGTTACGTCTTCATCAGCCGAAAGCTTCTCAATGCTAAATTAAACGAGAAGTCATCTCCAGGATTAGGTAAATTGTGCACATTTGTGAATTGTATGCCCATGCAAATCCCATATATCCACAGCCATCTCGTGTTCATTTATTTAGACCACTTCTGCATCATTTATCAAGTTGCCTTCAGCAAGATGTCAATGCGAATATGTTAATTCAGCAAACTTTTATCCAACTGAGAACGTGATGAGCAGTAACTTGTTTACTATTCTTGATATTTGCCTATATTAGTTGATCTGGCACTGTTAGCCTGGTCTTCTTGGCCGAAGATGTGAGCTATGCAAATTACAAGTGTTGTTCTTCTTGACTCTATGGGCTAGTGAATGGAAATAAGTCGCAGGCAAGTTTCCAGTCAGCAGGATGCATTGAGAATACTCAATACTGAAATGAGTGCTGCAGTGGTGGCTGTGTGCTTGAGTGAGTAGTGCTAAGAGGGATGGGGGAAGGGCAAACTAATTCCTGTCTGAAAAGCTTGTTCCCGCTGCCTCTCCACCCCCTCCCTTTACTGTCTTGTTATGTAGAAACTAGTCACAATATTTTAATTCACGCCTTTTATAAGAATCTAAGTCAGTCTCCTACAGTGTACGTAATGATACAATGTGTCTTTGTCTGTATTGAACTCATGCAATTTAAGGTCTCAAAAAATTTCAATGTGAGAGATTTTTGGAAAAGTCCATTGAAAGCTAACTTAATGTGATAAGAGATCGGTTTGACTAATCTTGTTAAAGCTAAGAACTGTGTGGATTACACACACGATCATGTGACCATATTTTAGAGAGCGGTATTTTCACAATTACTGTTTTTCTTGAAAACTTACCCATATGGCTTGAAATGAAACATACTGGTTCAATGGGTTGTTTGCTTTTTAACCGGTTTGAGGTACATGCACTCATAAAATGCGTGAGCAGTACTGATATTAGCAGTTGTTTAATGTAGTACACCACCACTCAATTTAAACAGATAGTCCCATGCATGCTACAGTTTGTAGTTTTTATAGTTCAAAGCCCAACTGGCTTGTTTGTTTTATTTTGTGCGATGCAGACTCGGCCTGTAATTGTCGCATTGCTTTGAGTTATGAATGGAATGCTCTGCACAAATGTTCTTTGTGTAAATGTTTAACAGTCGTGATGTATATCGCAACTATATCCTACTTCCTCACATTGTTTCATTTCTCTGTACAAATATTAAGAGCCTTTCATGAGATCCCTGCAAGTCACATAAGACATCCATTAGTAATGTGTGGTGATCTTACTTGTACCTATATATGTTTATTGAAGGAGCTGAATTTGTCTGACCTGAGAGACATGTCTCTTCTCTTGTAACATTTGGTTTCCATTTTAGCACCGGACTCTTGTCCCCAACCAGAATAGACTGTTAACTCTCATTGCGCTAAGAAAAATGTAATTCAAGTTTAAATAAGACCGACTTTATTTAAGTTATCTTGTTTTCCTTTTGTTCTTCCTAGAGTCATTGAAATTCAGGTGAAATGTTAAATTAATACCTAAATTAAACATGTGTGGGTGTGTTTATCTTCAACAAGAGGTGAAACCCAGCTGTGGTTTAATAGGGCTATGTGAACCTTTATTACGTTAGTTTTGTTGTATTTACATATATAAAAGAACAGTAGTCCAACAAGAGACAGTACTTCTTTCTGATTCAAGTCTGCGTTCTACAAAAATACTCCCATGTGATGCAACACTAACCATATGATTTTTTCATAGTAAATTATGCACTCTGAATTAGCTGGAGAACAGAGATCTGCTTGTTAGTGCAGGTTATTGACCGGGCATGGATTCCTCGGTTAAAGGGACTGTTCACCCAAAAATAAATATTCTGTCATCGTTTACTCACCCTCGGGTTGTTCCAAATCTGTATAAATGTCTTTGTTCTGATGAACACAGAGCAAGATATTTGGAAGAATGCTTGTAACCAAACAGTTATTGGCTACCAGTGACTACCATAGTAGTTGTAATTGTAAAAAATGACAAAGTGCCCCAGAACTGTTTACTTTCCTACATTCTTCAAAATATCTTCTTTTGTGTTCAACAGAACAAAAAACATTACAAATCTTTTTTTCCTACTACGGTAGTCAAGAACTGTTTGGTTACAAGCATTCTTCCAAATATATATTCTCAGTGTTGATCAGAACAAAGACATTTATACAGATTTGAAACAACCTGAGGGTGAGTAAATGATGAACTGTTCCTTTAACATGCAGTCATACAACCAGCCTGTGACCGGGCAAAGATCTTATCTCACTGCATTGAATCATATGGCTGATATTGAAATACTGGGTTATACAATTTAACCGGTCTGAATAAATGTGTTATAATAGATTAACAGAATTCATAATGCATGGTTATTCATATTTTTTATCATCCATGTGCTATTATATAAATATTGCTGCTCTTACATTTTTTTTCATTTGTTTTTATTATTAGTTTGGTGTAATAATTTAATTGTAACTCTGTTTTTGCACAGGATTTTGAGAGCCTGTAACTAATGACTTTTACATGAAGGGTGAAGAGTCCTATAAATAAACTCCCTCAGAGAGAAGCAGGCCTACTTCCTATAGTAATGAGCCCTTACTTCTCTGATTATAGTGCTGCATATGGCTGAGCTTTCTAAACCTGTTTGCTGTTACCCCCATTTTCATATTGATTGACAGGCCTCTTTTTTAGCCCATCAGTAACGGTTGGGGGAAGGGTTCAAGCAGTAAAGAGAGAGGTTCCATTTATTTGCGTGAAAACTAGTGTTTTATTGTATACAGATGTGTTTATGAGAGGGTGTAAGTTAGTTTGTGGGAACACCAATTACGGACACCCCATGTATAATTTTATCCATGTGCAAAATGTTCAAGTTAACCCTTGATGCACTTTATCTCATTGGGTTTTAGACAAATTGGATGCCAAAAGAAGACGAACCGAAAGAATCAGAAAAGAGAAAATAAACTTAACATCTCCAAGCGACATGGAAAACAGGAGACGATCGCGTACCAACAGCCAGTCTGATCCAATTCGTAGAGGCAGAGGGAGACCCAAAACTGTTGGACTGAAGAAGCAAGAGGACGAAAAAGGTTAAGCATGTTATTGTTATAGATTTAAAGATGCTATAAACATTTGGGCTATAAGAAAGGTAGAGATCCATTTTTATTTGTGTTTGATAATGAGGCTGTTCTGCTTTCACAAAGTCTTTTACAATTATGTTAACTGTCAATTTTATTATCTTTAATATTATTAATAAACGAATACACGATATGTCAGCTAAAGCTCTAGTTGACTACAATTTTTAGACCTGTGCACTTTAATAAAAAATAATTAAGTAAACGCTACAAATCACATTTAAATATAAATAAGCGTCTTGATGAGTGTACAGAAAAATGTCATTTTGAAAAGGCCGTTCATCGTTTACAATTTTCTCTAGCATGTTATTACAATTAGTGGATAAGGGGATATGCTTTTTAAGAGAATGCTTGATTCAATTTTTTCTTTCCTTTTTTCGTTTTGCAAACCCTTTTATGGTATTATCAAAGGCAACGTTTCTTTTAAAGGGCTGTAAGTGCTGCTGTCATCTTGTTTCAATTTTGAGGTGTCATTTTCACCATTTTGAGTAATCTTCACTCCATTTTGAGGATGTTGTTTATTTTTCCACCTTGCAGTTTAAATTCATTCTTGTCTTAACTGGTAGATCAAAGCACTTTATGAGTCATTCAACAATGATTGAAAGAGGAACAATGGCTTGTGAATGTTACATTTAAACACGTTTATAAAGATCTCAGGCATCAGGTAATGTTTCAGAGACATTGTGTTTTGCCGAGGGATCCACCTCCCCTGGCAGTGTGTGAAGATGCTAATTGTGTCCTCCAGGTCCAGTTACAGCACATCATCATAACCCAACAACCTCAACCTTCTCTCCCACTATCATCTCTCTGGTTTCATGCTTCCCCTAGAGATTTATTTTTGTTTATTAGCATTTTTATTTAGAAGTAAAGCCTCCCTTCTGGCTGAATCTGTCTTCACTCTCTGCCTCACCTAGCTGTAAAACACATAGTCCTTTTTGTTTAACTAAACTCTTTGCAAAAAACCCTTTAGTGTGGTTTAAATAAAACGTTTTTCGTAGAAATGAAAACATATGGACTTATCTCACTGGGCACGAGGATGAGAAAACTATCCAATATTCAGAAATCATTGGGTGCCATGCAGTTCTTTGTGCACGGGTTCCAAGTATAAGGCCTTTGTATTGTGGATTAATGATTTACGCACATGGTGCTTTCTTTACTCGCCGCTGAATAAATCATTGCTTTGTTGGAAGCGTCGATGCATTATCAGCTCTTTCATGAAGTCGTGGCGTTCTTCTATTTTATACTCTCAATCTAATGTGGATTTCATCTTTGTTATTAAATAAAAGTTTTATATAAAGTTAACGTTAGCATGAAGTTAGTTAAAGGAACAGTTCTCAAAAAATCAGTTCAATAAGAATTCTGTCATCATTTACTCGCCCTCGTGGTGTTCCAAATCTGTATCATTTTCTTTGTTCTGCTGAACACAAAAGAAGATATTTTGAAGATTGTAGGAAAGCAAACAGTTCTGGGTCACTTTTGACTACCCTTGTCATTTTTCCTACTATGGTAGTCAATGGTGGCCAAGGACTGTTTGGTTACAAGCATTCTCCAAATATCTTTCTCTGTGATCATTATAACAATGCAATTAATACAGATTTAAAACAACTCAAGGGTGAGTAAATGATGACAGAATTTAAATTTTTGGGTGAACTGTCCCTTTAAGCCCTTTTTATTTATATTTTAAGAATTTAAATACTGTAGCATGTACTGTTGATAATAATCCGTTCTAAATATAGTTGCTTTGTTTCTTCTGTTGCAGAAAAACAGGAAAAGGAGGTTGACATTTATGCCAATCTCTCCGATGAGAAAGCTTTTGTGTTCTCCGTGGCCTTGGCAGAAATTAATCGCAAAATTATGGGCCAGAGACTCATCCTGTAGCAGGAGCTGGTGGAAACGAATACAGAAAAAACTCAGGACTCTTTCTACGCAAGTGTGCGGGTGTCCCATATGTCTAATGTAAAAGAGGGTGGGAAACAGTGACCCGGAAATGCTTATGACTGTGGCTTAAATCCTGCCTACATGCAGCCGAAGCTCAGTGGTGCTACCGTGTGCTGGTGGGAATTCGGAACTGCTCTGCAGATCTGTACGAGGGAAAAATGACTGCTGTCCTCGGCAAGAGCGGAAAATTGCAGTTAACATTAGCGGTGTAGGATTCTATTTATATTTTAATAAAAATTTTATGGAATGTATTAAGTGTCACTCTTAGTCATTTCTTAAAAAGAGGCAAACAGTGGGTTCAGCAAAAGAGCTACATACGTGCAAGGTTATCACATGGCTGGTATCTTTAATTCAGACTCGTAAGCTAATCTTTTACACTGTTTTGTGTATTGAGGTGCCGGTGAGCCATTTTATTTCTTAAGTAACCTTGTGGCTTTTGAACCCAGGGAAATTCCTGATAAATGGTTATTTATTATGCCTCTACCACCTTAATTTAAGTGCATATTTTATTTTTCCTATATAGTTTTGTTTTACAAACATCAACAACAAACATGTGTAATATTCAACTTGTATGTGAATATATTAAAAAGTGAAATTCTCTGCATTTCTAGCTTCCTTTTTTTTCTCTGGAGAACGTAATTACAACCATTCCTCTCTTATAGTGTCTGCCTCTCTTTTCATATGGATTTAGGGCAAACATGGCCTATGGCTACCCTCTCTAGAGCTCATGTTTCAGTTGTTCATTTGTCCTCTAAAGCACTGCTATGAGTTGAAGTGTTCTACTTCGTTCAGCAATATTTTACAGTGAACAAAAGGTGGTGAATTAAACGGACGATGGGCGTCTTTGGATTTCCATGTTTTACTTATTTATGTTGACGTTTATTTATTTAGCAGAGGCTTTTATTCAAAGCAACTAACAAATGAGGAAGCTTTTAATATGTGTGACCCTGCCTGTGAAATTGAAGCTGAATTCTCATAACATAATAATGAGATTAGGTGCATCAACGTTTTAATCATTCATTTCTTATGATTTCAGTCCTTGACATGTCCTTACAAAGTACATATTAATGATATCAAAATTCAATAAAATATCAAAAAAAAAATATTTTCATAATAAATAATGTTCTTTAAATTGGATGACTTTGTAGAAAACAGAAAATCACAAAAAATGACTTTAGCTTTACAAACAGGGTCAACATTTTTTTGAGCTAGCAATAACAGCTGTGTACACAGTTCACACGTATAAATACATATTTTGTTACTAAAACAGCTCCGGTAAAAACACTAATATGAAATTATTGTGTTTGTAGCATTTACGTAACGTTGTTTACGAAGAGCCGAGAGCATTTTGAACATGTTCTTATTTATGTATCTGGTTGCATTAGCAGTTTGGAACTGTTATTAGTTTCTCCAGGAGACAGCTGCAGCAGCCAGTCTTTTTTCCAAAGCTTTATCACCAAGCAACAAGCTCACCTCTGAGAATTCAATGTGCTTTGGTTTCCACAGAGATGATGGATCACTTGGTCTATATTCAATTTGGTCAGTCACTGACTTTCCCCCAGCAACCTTTGTGATTCTCAAAGGGCATTTTATGAATAATTAACAGTGCTAAACATACCTGCTCAACAGTACGGTAATGCATACTATCCACATATTCAATGTTACTGTAGCTATTAGTGTGGGTATTTTTTTTTTATCAAGATTGTGTATATACTGTAAATAGTAATCATCCAGTTTAATATAAAAAAAATGAATATCTTAATGCATTTCAAGATATTTTACAAGAGCTATAATGTCCACATTAACAAATGTTGGCTCTCCAGCTGTGACTAATGACAGGATTTAGCCTTCGCTGGCTTTGTTTGAACATGAAAAACACAGCCTCAATGCGTCTTCAAAGTGTGGCGTGGCATTTCTTTAAGATCAGGAAATTTAATTTAATTTTTGATAAAAGACAAGGAAAAGACATAGATGCAGATCTGTAAAACATTTTCGGTTATGGAAATTAAAATAGGCGTGACAATAAAAATGCAAATACTGAATATTGACACAGACTTTTACAACAGTGTAAAGTAGTGCAGAGTGAAATGCCGCATTCATTCTCTTTAAATATACACAACACAAGTGGGGAGTAGTTGAATATCACCAGGGGATTTCCCTCTTCACAAGTAGTTGTATTTGCATTCGGTTGACACCATCAGCCAGGAACAGTAAGACCTAGATGACAGCTGTAAACAGCTTTTGTTCTTGAGAATGTGAGTAAATCATTACCCAGGCGCATCTCTTATATAAAATAAGCACGGAAATGCGAAATATCTGTGAAGTATAAAACCAGTGAGATTTTGCTTAACAGTGACTCAATAAGCTATGGAGTTTGTACATTTAATGGGGCTATTTGTTCTAAATGGTTTTAAGGTCAAAGGCAGATTGAATATGTGTCTGGTGGTCAGGTTGTGATCCTGTTTGGCACTTGCTGAAGCTCCCAAAGTAACCTCCTCAATGTGAATCACAGGCTTTGGCAAGTTGCCCGGAGGTCGGTAATAAAATAGGTTCTCTTTATATCGTGGATAATAACATGCAGACATGCCAATATCCTGTCTAAAGAAAATTAATAATGGTCTCTGTAGATTTATGAAAAATGTTCTTGTAATATCTTTACAATTTCAAGTTTCTTGACAGGAGGCACATTCAATTATACGTTAATAATTATTATTACAGTCATTCCTTGCAAGAGGTCAAAATGTCCTTGGTTAATGTATGAAAGCTATAAAATAAAATGTATAAAAAAGTATAAAATGTTTTAATATGCAGAAGCAGCATTTAAGGAACAGAACATGCAAATGTATTTATATATGACAGTTTATGTCTTTAGTTAAGCCTAAAAGAAACATCAGATACATTTTATGTCACCTTGATCCTCGAGGATGCCATTTAAGTTGCTTTGTATCTTTAAAACTGTGAGAGGATGTTTTTTTCTAATGTTTTAGTTGTAGTTCCTTTGTGAACCACTAGATGACAGACAAACTCCTCTAGGAACAGTATTTTAATATACAGTTACTTTCTTAAAGTTATCGTGTCAGTAGTTTGTAGTTTGTTTCTTTTTTCTTCCAAGAAGAATGAAAAATAACTTTATTGTGAATTCACAGTCTAGAAGGGAAATGTGTTACAATGTAAAAAAAACACATCAAAATGGTATAACAGTTTATTAAGTCTTACAAAAATATGGCTTTTGTTTATATACTGTAAGTAGGCTAAGTTAATTTGTGAATTTCAAATTTAAGAAATTACATCGTGGGGAGGCTAGGTTAACGAATTTTGGTAGATTTTTTCAGTTCCATTTTATTATTATTTACAGTTTTGAAAAACACGCTTTAAGCTTTCGAGAAAAATCCACAAAAATAGACAAAAGAGAAAACGTATGTAACTATGTTTCACAGGAAACATATTTAAGCATAAAATCAGAAAAGAAAACTTTATAAAAATATGTATAAAATACAATAGTTCGATGTAATAGCCAAGCAAAAGATGTACATTAACATTACTATAGGATCGTATTCAAACCATTGTATTAGGCTACATTTAGGGCGGCTAAGGGGTGATTCACATTTCGCGTCTAAAAATGGAAGACGTAGGTCGCTTTGCTTTCTCATTCGGTGCGCGTGCAGCATTCTGAAAAGTTGAAATATTTTCATCTTGATACGGCGCCGACGCGCCAAAAAAAACGGGAGCTTCGCACCGAATGCGCATCGCGACAGCGTCGCTCCCTATTTGTGCGCTCCTGCTGCGTGTTTACATTTAAAATAACAAACTTGCGCGAGCAAAAGACGCGAAATGTGAATCGCCCCTTAGAGCCTAATATGTAAATTTACTTCATTTTGTGCAGAAGTGAAAAGTACTACTTGAGTAGGCTTTCTACTCTGAAGGAACCATTATTTTTACTTTATCAGAGTGTTTTTACTTTGGAAAAGGTTTACTTTCATGTAAAACATAGCACATACGTCGTACTTTTTACTCAACTACATTTTATAAATACAGGTCAATGTTTGCTTTAAAAAAGTAGGCTAAATAAAAAAACATAATAATTTCTTACTTTTACTCAAGTAATTTGACTCAAAAACAGTGAAAGTAAACATAGTGGATTTTCAATGTAGGCTACTATTTGTAAAGTATTAAAGGATTAAACACATAAAAAAATATTTGATGAAATATAGTGGAGTAAAAAAGTTAATTTATAATGTAGTAAAGTAAAAATATTAAAGGTCCTCTGATTTTGTGTTTAACCCACTGTGTGATATGATTCAGAAGACATTATCGGACTGCTGTGTAATCATGAATACAGCACGATATCTGTTACTTAATCTACACGATGATGGTCAAGACGGCACTGGTGTGGTGTATATTGAGTCACTATAATCCATGTCGCATTGCAATGATGAAAGTGCATGTGTGAGTCATGTAGGATGCCACCTGTCCATTACTAACAGGAACGACAGCCCGTGACATACTCACATTATTGTTTTAACAACTCGCATTATTGTTTTAACATTAAAACATTTTCAAAGCCATCTGTAGCACCACCCACATTATTAAACACGTTCTTTAGACAAATCAAGGATGAAGATGTTTGGTCTGCATCTACTATCAACTTTGAGTAGATGGAAGTGTAATGGATGTTCCTTCTTTGGCAGAGTGAAACATAGCTGTATTAAACAACATCACTTCATGATTGAAGTTTCTGGATTGAATCGTAAGTGAAACAGCCATGTTCCAGTGAAATTATTTTACAACTGGAAATAAAGCCACCAATCAGCCTTGTATTTTCCTCCATCAGCCTCATGGCCGATTTATATCTTCTTGTAAAACCATTTTGGCCTAATACTTTGCATTGCCTGGTTGGCTCTCGGCTGTTCCAGATGGAGGAGATCTCTCCCCCTGCTCGCACTGATTCCTTGTCAGGAAAGACTTAAGCTAGCTACTTCATGCCTACGTATCTTGATGCCTAGTGTGACTGACGCACTCTTTCAAACTGGGTCAGTGCTTGAGATCATATTCTTCTTGGATCTAGTTTCCCACAATCCCCCTTTCCTATTTCATTTCATCGGTAAAAAGCAACCAAAACTGTTGTCTGACCTCCAGCATCTGCGTTTTATCCATCCCTTCCATCCCATGTAGGGAGGAGAACAGACTTGGGCCTCCTGTGGGGACCGACCCAAAACAAAGACAAATCTGACCCTATTAATAAAACAGGACACTCGCATTTCCAGCATGCTTATACTAATCTCAGGCAGCTGTTATCTCGTAGCAGGAAGTGCTTTCTGCCGTGCTGATGGGGCTCCATTATCAGGAGGGGCGCGTACCCAACGGGCTGAACGTGATAAGATAGTTAATGTTTGAGGGGCGATCCGTCCACTCCAGAATGTTACAGAACCCTGAGAGTCCAGGTCTGAGGAATATTCACTGCTTGTGGCAGCCCACTTTAGACATGGAGTATACTGAGTTGTACTAACACAGGACAGGAGGGCAATGATGGGCACCTCTCTATACAAATCTCTGCTTCTCAGCACAGGTGGCTTCAGTGTGTCCGACTACATTCGCAAATTCACGGTAAGATGCTTCTTCCATGCAGGCAGAAAGAGTATCAGCCCTCGTAGAATAAAGTGAACAGGGATGCTATTGCAGATACTGTTGTGATGTTCACTGCACTATTGTGTCCAAGTTGGCATGAAAGGCAAAAAAACTGATTTACATAGAAGTGTTGAATACATTGACAATATATGTAATATGAACAAGTAGCTGATGTGTAAAGTTGTATAACCCGTATTTTTAATAGAAAGTTTCTTTAAGAAGCTCTTGAAAGAGTGCCTCATGATATACTGTCATAGTTCTTTATTTAAAGCAGTGTGTAAACTTTAGAGAATTAACTTTTGCTGTTTAACATGCACAGTTTTTCCATTTCCAACTTGCATCAAGAATATTTGATTACTTTAATTGTTTTAATTACTTTAACTGCTTGATCATTACAAGCTTCTTTCTTGAGCCGTTTGTACTTTACTTAGTTTTGATAAATCATCACAGCATAGTTTTTTATATCCTTTTTAACATTTGTGTCCTTTGGCCTTTTGACAACCTGCCCATTTTCCATAACATTTTAAAGATGTTGGACTGTACATTAGTCCGCACAATCTTTTATTTTTTCGCAGAACAAAGTGTCAGCCAATTATCTCTTCTTTTATTCATTTGAATTTATCCACACATTTATGGCACTCAAAGCAAATCCATAATGTGCACGCTGTTAAAGAATTTACATCATATTTGCACATTGTCAATTTAACCTCTAAATCTAAAGAGCCGTGTCATGTCAAACATTTATGCGAGGGCACATACCGTAAGTAGCTGTACAATGAGACTTGAATATATGCATTCCCTTTACATAGGGCAAGGCTAAACACCTTTGTAGACAGCGTAGAGCCCTTCAAAGCTATTTCATCCCTAGCAGCCTACCAAGTACTGCAATATAGCCAAAAAAGCTGCACACATTTAGGAAACATTTAGCATCCTAATGTACACTGTGTACATCATGAATTTGTGTGAAATCTCAAATGAATTTCAAAGAACAAAGAGGTTTTAATATAACGCTGTACTAAAGCACACTTATCTTTGCCAGGCAGATATTCTTTTCCACCGTTCAAATGTGAACTAACTGGCCCCGGTCCTGTTGTTGAGTTGCATGGGTTTTGCCAGCTTGTAATAACGATTTCCCCCCACCACACTCACGCATCAAATAGTCATCATGAAGCCACATTCCTGTGGTTGTCCTGACCCTGGCCTCTTTCATTCCTCGGTTGCATAGTAATGTAATACTGGATACCTTGAATATTGTGTTTTGACGTGCGATCAAAGCAGAGAGACAAGTTTTTATTCAAGAAGGATTTAGACCAAACATCTCTGACTTACATTTGGGGGCGCACATACAGTATGTAGAGCAAATCCAGAGAGAGTCACATCAAGGTCATCTTCCATCCTTTTCTATAATAAAGAAAATATAATATCAAAATTGTTTATTTTCGACAGCATTAATATATATAAAATATTTGTGTTATGCTATATACGCAGTTTTATAGCCCTATACTCTTAACAACATGTCAGCTCATTTGTTTGTATTTGTTTTCTGAACTGTGTGAAAGAGCAACCTCCGGGCCATAAAACTTGTTTGGGTCTTTAGTTTTACATTTCAATAGATTTTTTTCTTTGAAAACAGCCTAGCATTAAGTAATCATGTCTGAGACGTTTCTATCATTCCTATATGTACATCACTTACTGGTTGTTATGGTTCATCTGGTACGTTTTTCTAACCAACTATTTTCAGTTGTAGCGTATCATTCATCTTCATACCAGTGTCTACGGAGGTTTATTTTTACTTAATATGTCAGCCAATGTCACGTTCTGTTCTGTGAGCAGGGCGTATTGGTTTAGTACCGCTATTATCGTCTGGATCCAGTGATTAAATCTTGGAGGGAAATCGATGTTCCTATCTACATTTACATTCATGCATTAGGCAGACGCTTTTATCCAAAGCGACTTACATTGCATTGTACTATCTATTTGTTTCTAACTATGTGCTATCCCCTGGGATTGAACCCATGACCTTGACGTCGCTAGCGCCATGCTCTAACCACTGAGCCACAGGAAAGCTGAAGAAAGAAGAAATGAAAATAACACGAAAGGCTAAGCCCTCATCTTTCTTTCCTCTACCTAATGACTGACCATCGGGAGAGGTCATTCCGTGCATGCCCACCTGTCAGCAGCATCTGCTGAGGAGAATTTAAATGTTTTAGTGACGTCAAGGGACCGCTGGAACTTTGGCAATCACCAAGGGCTGCCAGGTCATATAAAAGGCCTGGCCAGAGTAGCTAGGAGAGAGAAAGAAAGAGGAGGGGGGAGGAAAAATAGAAGTGGAGAGATAAGATACCCAGTGGAGGTGTTTATTTAAGTGGTGTCAGATCTCTAGCACATACCAGGAACGGGGCTTGTTGGAGCTGACTTTTTTTGGGGAGTCAGACAATACCGACGGAGACAGGCACAGTGAACAAGGGGGGTTGGAAAAGCTGAAAGGTAGTCATTTATTTGATCTCGCACAGGGTGACGGCGGAACAAGTGGGGCTTCTTCCTTTTTTTATATAATTTTCTCTCCAGTGCCACTGTCCTGAGTTTGTCTGGGGTCAGCTATGAGTAAACAGGCGACTCTGGCCACCTGTATTGCCAGGATGTATGAAGGTGGCAAGCTGGAGAACTCCGGAACTCTACCCGGGACCATTAAGAAGCCAAGTCCTACTTTGATAGGTAGCCTGAGCAATGTGGAGGTCAAGTTGAAGGCCCTGGAAGGCAAGGTGGAACAGATCGAACGTGTCCAGACAGAGGTGCTCCAGAAGCTGAGCTCATTGTGTCAAGGGATGGAAGCTTTGGAGAAGAGCCTTATGCAACGCAAGGCAAGCCCTCAAGAATCAAATCTCATCAAAAATGTCCAAAGGGAGGGCAAGAACCTGTTGCTTACTGAGGTCAGATTACTGTGTGGAGAAACAGTGGATCTGCTTCATGATCTCAAGCAGGAAAGCCAGCAGCAGAGAAAGAAGATCGAAGGTATGGAAAGTTCTTTGTCCAGTCTGGATAAAGTACTGGGTTATGTGAGGGATACTTTCCGAAACTCAAAGATAGTGGAGTTCATCTTGAACGGTGTGGTGCCATGGAGAAGGCAGAGCCTTTTGGATGCGGTGAAGGAAGAGGTCAGTAAGCTCCTTATCATCAGAGATCTCTATGGAATCACTTGTATATGCTGTTGCACAACATTTTCTGTGAACTAGAGAAGATCTGACCCCTGGCCATCGTGAGGTTAAATCGAAGATGTTTATTTTCCAAACTGACTGTTACTTGTTGTATTGTAACCTTTAATGCTTGTCATGTATTTCCCCACCATTTCATTTGTTGGCTTATACTGTGCGTGTCTGGGCTTGTGAGCCTGTCAAGTTTATGGCCATAACCTTTTCCCAAGGTTGCTATTTTATCTATGATGAAACTGAATTGGCCTCGTGTTTCAAATTCCTAGACTGGTTGTGTGACTGAACTGATGGTGTCTGAATTCAGCAGTTACCCAAACTAAGACGTGAACGCAAACACCAACCGTTTAAAACCGTTTAAACTAAATGCTTAGTTAAAATGCTCAAAAACATACCCAAAACCATTGTTCATGGACTAAGTACTGTTACATAAACAGATACTATATTGTCTATTCAGGATTGCATCAATTATATAATAGCTGAAGGTGGTCTTGCATCAAATAATGTATACTAATTGTCTACAGCTAGCAAATATAGACTTTCGTATTGTGTGGAATCTGTTGTCAAACTGTGTCATTATCAAGTATTTTTGCAGTAGATGCCAAAAAAAGATTCCATTATGAGCGGTACAATGAACATGAAGTGTATAATTGCCCTTCTGTTAACAGGTTGACTATGATCATTCTGTTTCCAAAATACTTGAAATGCCAATCCAACCATGTGTTGAAAGAACCTGGCATAGGTCAATTTAAAACCATTTTAAACTTTTGCACATCAACAAAGTATTCACCTCCAGCCATAAATGTTGAAAGATTTTTCATATTTGTAAATATGCATTTACATTTACTGAACTACTTAAAGGGATAGTTCACTTCAAAATTAAAACTCCGTAATCATTTATTCACTCTCATATCAATCAAAACATGCACAAAAGAAGATATTTTGAGAAGTGTCTCAGAGGTTTTGTGTCCAGAGAGGGGTCCATAATGGAGACCAATATTGTTCGGTTACCAAAGTTCTTCAGAATATATCCCTTTGTGTTCTGTAGAATAAAGACAGTCGAACAGTATCTGGATTGAAATGACATTAGAGTGACATTAGAGTTGCATAAACAGTTTTTCTTAATACCTTAAGCAACAAAGGTTGTGTTAAATATCTTGAAAGGTCTAGAGTACTGTCATTTGTGTTATTTTGGTAATCTATAGTATATTAAAATCTTTATTAGTGAAAATTATTCTTTAATATTTCAGCAGCTTAAAAAATTCCTCACATCATAAAAAATGAACACAAACTACAACATGATTGCTTTTGATGTTTTTTTTGGCAGAAAACCCAGCCAGATAGCAACAGCATCGTGCAAAATCACTGTCATCAAAGCACAAAGACTTCAGATGAGGTTAAAGAAGTACTTGCTGGTATGAGCTCTTGCTTCCTGTTTATTCTTTTGTTATAAACGGATGATTCATATTTATCGTGCTTTTATTAACCAAATGAAAAGTGATTGGTCAGAGCCAATGTCTGTGATGTCAACACACAAGATTCTTTGGAGATAAAGGCTTGACTCTCTGGTTGTCCACAGCTGAGCTTCAGCAGCCAGAGGTCACTGTTCCCGCCGTGCCCAAGCTACCTTCTCCTGATGCCCCTACAGAACCAAATGTGCCTCGTCTCAGTGAAGTGTCCAGCAAAGCCCTACGTATGGCCAAGGAGGTCACCGTGAAAAGCAGAGAGCCTACACGTGTCCAAATATTTTCTCCTAAAGCCCAGCTGGAAGCTGAGAAGACCGAGGTGCACTATGGACCTAAGCAGGAGACAAATAGCTCTGCTGCAGTGCCAGCTAACATAAAAAAACATGCCACGGTGACAACCGCTAAGGTGGAAGATGTCACTGAACCAAAGAGGTGAGAGCTTTCACAGATCGCTTCCATTTATGGCATAAGACTGTAGCGGTCTGTCAAAAATGACTATGGGTTGAAAGGGAAATTGGTTGTTTCAGCAGAGCGAACATTGTCTACTTGTTTCTCGTTGGCCACCGTTGGAGATAATTACACAGTAGTTGATACCAGTGTATCTCTAATGCTCTAATGGACTTTTATACACATTTATCCACCAGACATGAAGTGCAGAAGAGCCTCACATATACAGTACATTGTAATTAACCCTGCTAACGGCGGCAGCATGAATATGATATATAATAGTTACAAAAATCATTTTGACTGGATAATTCTCAAACATTAATCTGCATGTTCATCTCTGAACAGACCAGAAAATTGTCCCTGATTATCACAGTCATTGAGAACTCCACCAAACTGCTTTCGGTGGAAAAATATTTCAAAAGCACAATCGGGCAGCTGTGTCTTTACACGGCCGCGAAAGATCTGAAAGGCAGAACGCTGGTAATACAATCGCAAGAGCTCTGTATTTTCAATGTGTAAGCTGTGCGTTCTGTACCGAGGCACAAAAGACCCTCTTTCTCCAATAACAGGTTGTGGTGTGACTGCAGGAGAGTGTTATTCGCGTTATTCATTAGACTAATGGCCAACGTCTTAAGATTAGCCGGATATTTTTGTTCTTTGTATTATAAAAACTTGCAGCTGAATGCATGTTGACATGCATTATGGGATTTAGGCCATTTAGTACCACGCATTTATTAAGGACCTTGCGCCTGTTTTTGGATTTGCTGTTGTTTGTAGGAGCCTCTCACATGCAGCCATAATAATCACGGACATGTACAAAGCAAGTATGAAACAGTTACATGATATGTTGTGCAGTGCTTGCTTTGTTTTTCCATGTAATGCTTTTTTATTGACAGCTGAAAAGTGATCAAATGGCACTATCAATAAGAAATTGATTATTTCAATGATCGATTGGTTATATCTTTAAACACAGGGGTCTTGAACAGGCAGATGTTTCCCAAGCTGGTGAACAGGCTGCACTCAAGCCAACAGCTCCTAAACAACAACAACAAGTAGAGCTGAAGGTTGACATTCCTCAAAAACAGGCAGAAGTTCAACAAGCTGGTAAGAAACCTTTATTTAAGCCAGCTGTACTCGCACAGCAACAAGTGGAGCTGGATGTTGACGTTCCTCAAAAACAGGCAGAAGTTCCACAAGCTGGTGAGAAAGCTTTACTCAAGCCAGCAGTACTTGCACAGCAACAAGTGGAGCAGAAGCTTGAGGTTCCTCAAAAACAGGCAGACATCTCACGGGTTGGTAAGGAGGTCTTACTCAAGCCAGCAGTCTCAGAACGGAGACCTCAAGAACCCAAAGAGCCTGTCAAAACGAATGCCGGGCCTACGTCACAACCTAAAGAGACAGTAGATATAGTACCACTATTGCCAAAACACGATGAGTGTACTGCAGACTTTCAACCAACTATTGAGAGAAACCAAACAAACACTGTTGACAGGATTTTGGAGTCTGATATTGTAAAGGACTGTGCAGCTCCTAGTTTACAAACAGCGGAAAATGCAAACGCAGGACTTTCAGGAAAAGCTGAGTCACACATACTGATAATTGGTGAGTAAAAGGCCTTTTGCTGTGATCTTACAGTAAATAAAATAATTTCCGGATGTTGACTTGATCCACCTTCAGTAGTAGCTCAGTAAATTGGAACACTTTGTATATATGTTTTGTATTTGTGCGTACTTGTGTTGTAATCCGAGTGGCTGTGTATTAGAAAGTGATATATTTATAATTGTAAACTAACTGGAACTTTAAATTCAATTGAACACTTGTAAACATCACAACAGCATATATTTGGCGTAGCCCTATTATTACATCTGTACAAATGGAGATTTGATGTCGTCGTTCATAAAATCAGCATGTCACCGTGCTACAGCTGGTATTTGTTTTTCCAGATGACTGTCCACCTCTTCCAGCCCCGTTTGAACATCGCATTGTCAGTGCCAAGCAGGTTCCCATGAGTACATATTATGAAGTCAGTCCCAGTGAGTTGCTGGGAGGGTGAGTCCATGTGTTACAAACCTGAGAAGTTTCATCTCATGTCATTTAATTAAACCTTTAAGTTAAGCAGGTGGGATGTGAAACTGAATTATTATTTGCATTCAAGTATATTTGTTTAATATACATGTTCAATATTTAATATAGTATTTTTTATATATTATATAGCACCAGTGTTGGGTAAGTTACTCTGAAAAAGTAATTAGTTACTAGTTACTAATTACATATTCAATAGTGTAATTAGATTACTTTACAAATTACTCTGTCCAAAAAGTATTTAGTTACTTATTACTAATTACTTTCTATATCCTACATCAACGTTGATTAGTTAAGTGATTCAAGGATAGACATGAAACGACTTATTTAATTCATTCAAATAAATAATATTAAACTACTTAAAGTACTCTATTAACTGACCAACGTATGACAGATGTGAGAATTATACATTTTACAAGTTAGACTTTGAATTTTGATGTCAATTCCACTATTGCACACACATATATTACACAAAGTATTTAGTTTAAATACATCAAAGGTAACTGTAATTAAATTACAGAAAACATAAGAGTAATCCCTTACTTTACTTTTTCAAGGGGAAAGTAATTAAATTACAGTAACTAATTACTTAGTAACTAGTTACACCCAACACTGTATAGCACACACGTAGTGACATACTAATAGGACTAGTAAATAGAGACCTTTTGCCCCATCCTCCCCCCCCCTGACTCGCAATTCACACCCCTCCCTCCTCATATGCCGCAAATAAACACTGGCTTGTTTTCGACTCACAATAGGCCGAGTTTATTTTGGGAAGGTGTTGGACTGCGTGTTTGTATAGAATTTATTTTAATCCCACAGCAGCAACCATCTTGAAAAAAAAACACGGTCTCTCCCTTTGACACACAGCATGCACTGAGTGATGGAAGCGTTTGACGGAAATAGGAAATAGATGAAATTCTGTATAATCCACAAATCTGAAATCAATGTGTAATTGTGATGTGGTTTGTTGTTGCAGGGGTCGTTTTGGACAGGTACATAAGTGTGCCGAGCTGTCGTCAGGTCTTATGCTGGCTGCAAAAATGATTAAAGTTCGGGGTATGAAAGAGAGAGTAAGTACACACATCAAGCATTACTTTCTCTCTTTGTTTCGAGTCTCTTTACCCGGTCTTCTCTCACACACGCTCTCTCTCTCTCTCTCTGTCTCCCCTCCCACTCCAATCTGTCCATCACTCCGTTCCTGCTATGTTGCTTTATGAGAACATTTCCTTGACAACCACTGACAGACCTTCACATATGAGCATGCAAAAAATACGCACAGATTTACACGCTCACTCACTCACTCACTCACTCACACATAACATAACCTTACAACCACACTCCCTTAGAGCATGAAGCACAAGTTGTTTCTACAAGCAGTCAAACGGCAATTAAAAATAAGTTTTACGTTCATTCTGTTTATATAAAGAAGCACATTTGTACAATGTACAAAACCCTGTTTTCTGCATGCTCCATACTTCAACAAGTGCCTCTTATTACATCTAATGACAGCTCTCAAGCACCTGGCTGGAATATGATGCCATTCTGTTCCCTCTGCTCTCTCTGTTACTACTATTAGTGAACAATCAGTCAAGAACAGCTAAATGCGGATGAGTTTCACTCTAATTCCCACCATTTGACACTAGTGCAAAAGAGAAAAGCAGTCAGTTTAGCTGGACATTGGAATTATCCTAACGCTTCATTTTGCAGTGGATGATTTGCCATTCTCGCTATTGTCTGGTGAAAAGCATGCAAGAAAGAGAGCTCTTAATTTTGGATAATTGAGTGCTTTTCTGGGTCAGTCAAGAGAATAGCAGACAGCCAGAGTCATAATAAGTAGGGCACGCAATTACAGGGTTGTCAAGGACTGTCTAGCCCTCATTTCTGAAAGGGTTTGAACTGTGGTTTGACGGACCCGTGCAATCACCGTAAATCCACTTTTGGCAATTTAAGTGCGTGATTTGAAATCAGAAGTAGCCTCTCACTTTCTAATTGCCTTATTATTTACTGTATGTCTTTATTCAACAGTGTTACCGACTTTCAAATAAAATATGGGCTTTACTACTGAACTTTTTACAGATTTATTTTGCACATGAGAGTTTATTTATTTGCTTTGGCGATTATTTTTACTTTGGTGCCCTTTGATTGCAGGATGAAGTAAAGAATGAGATTGGGGTAATGAACCAGTTAAACCATGTGAATCTGATTCAGCTGTATGATGCTTTTGAATCTCGGACTAATCTCACTCTCATCATGGAATAGTAAGTACCACTGTTTATTTTCAAATAAACATTTAGGCATTTAGTAACTACTATTTCATTTTTTCTGGTGGATAATGTGGCATAGTTGGTACAGAATTCATCAGGCCTCATTTGCAATGCAGATTTTCTCTGCTGGCCTGGTCTTCACATTCTGTCGCGAGAACACAGAGCTCCCACACGTGCCACTTTACACATCCATGATAGTGTGTCATCTTCCTGTTCTGCTCACATTTTTTCACAGCAGCTTTTTTCTGGTACTTATTTTTTTGCAAACAACAGCATTTAGTATTGAGTTTAGTATGTCATGATCCTGTCCTTCTTGCCAGGTGGTTTTCTATTTTTGTGGGCAGGTTCATGACAGTCCCATCGCTTTTGTGCTTGTCGTGTTCAGTGTATCGGATCGATACTAGTTTGAGAAGATCGATATTTGATTTTGAATCTCTCTAATCTGCGCTAAAGTGTTGCTCCCGTTTCATCAAAGAGCAGATAGCTTGAATACACTGCTTGTTTCACATCTGTAATGCACATGTGTGCTCTGCTGTTGGGGTGGGAAATACTAAAAATTTGGTATCGATCTGAAACCAAGTAAATACAGGGACAATACAGACACTGATACTTTTTAAATCAAGCACTTGAACCTGTGTACTTTCCTGTAGAGGAGGAGCAATGTGTGCGTTTGAGATGCAGCAGCACATTCAGACCCACATCTGCACTTTTTGTTTATAAATAAAGTCTTTTGAGTAAAAGTGCTGTTTGCATTTGGGTTCTGTCCCTAAAACTCATGACATAATATTGGAAAGGCATTTGGTATTGAGTGTTTGAGCATTGATGATGTACTGCAATACAGGACCTACAGAGAGCAAAAGCATATATTTTGATATTGTTTTTATTTTATCATGACAAGCGATGAGATTGTAACATCTGATTTTCATTTAGCATTGATTGAAAAATAACCACCCACATGGCCTAGTCCACTTAAATTGTCCCAGAACTGTTTGCTTTCCTACATTATTCAAAATATCTTCTTTTGTGGTTAACAGAACAAAGAAAATGATAAAGCAGTTTTTCCTGCTATGGTAGTCAATGGTGGCCAAGAACTGTTTGGTTACAAGCATTCTTCCAAATATCTTTCTCTGTGTTCATCAGAATATAGAAATATACAGTATACAGATTTGGAACAATTTGAGGGCGAATAAATCAAGACAGAATTTTTATTTTTGGGTGAACTAAAGTCAATAGATCACAAAAGAAGAGTTAATTTGATACGGTTCATTTTAATCTACTAAAATGTGATTTGTTATTTCAGTGTGGATGGTGGTGAATTGTTTGAACGAATCGTTGATGAGAATTACCAGCTTACAGAGCTGGATGCCATTGTGTTTACCAGGCAGATTTGTGAAGGAGTACAGTACCTTCACCAGCAGTACATTCTACATTTAGACCTTAAGGTAAACCCCACGTACTGCACTGAATGTTATAATATTATACTGACCGGATTAGCAGAGCATAGTGTTGCGTGTCACTATGGAAAAACCGGCCTATGTATGTCATAATTAGCAGCCGGTATGCTATACATTTTAATTACCATCACAAGTATTATTTGTTTGACATATTAACTACTGCATATTGAATGCAATAGTGCTTACAAATTGTCTTACAATAGCAGATCTATATTCAAATGATCAATTTACTTATGCCTCAGAACAATAACTTTTGATTTTATTATGTAAATATAATTTAATCTAAATTTTTAAAGTAAGAAACTGCAATTTATGTTGTTACTGTTTTTATTATGTGCATCTATTACTTGTTTGTCAGTTTCAACAGTTTGTTGAATTTTATTTTCTTGCAATTCAGCCAGAAAACATTTTATGTGTGAACACCACAGGGAATCAGATCAAGATCATTGACTTTGGGCTTGCCAGAAAGTAAGTGAGCAAAAAGTTATCTTGCTGGTAAATTCATATAAACAAATGCTGAGTTAGAGGATGTTTTATACTTTTCAAATGTACAAATGAAAGCAAGTGTCTCACATTCTGAAAATGATGTCCTTGTCCTCTTCCATGAAAATGTTTTTTTTAACATTTATTTCATCTGATTCACTGACACATCTACATACAATCACCGTGACTACACATTTCCTTATGGGTTGGCATGCACAAAACTGGTGTGACGTTAAGAGTTTTAGTTTTATGTACAAAAGCTATTCATTCAGAATAAAGTTGCAACAAAAGTTTCAGAATGACTCAGAAAAGCATCAAAGTACACATACTGTATGTAGGAGAGACTCTGGAACAGTACGTACGTGCAGTTGTTAGTCAAGTGTTAAAAGAAGATATTTCTTTAGGCTGTTTTGATGTTGGAGAAGGGGTTGACAAAGGAGCAATGATGCTGTAGGAAAGGAACAGTTGTTTCGTAATATTGCTGCATAACATAAGCATATTTGTGGTGTGGTGTATGAAACCCTGGGTTCCTGGCTTACCAGGTTTGCCGTATTGTTGCAGAGCTTAGCAAAACAGGTTTATTATTAGGAGGTAGCAAGCTTGGCTATGCTTTTAACATTGATATTATACCAGGTCCAAGGTGAATCATGTTTGTCTCCAACCAGATATAGGCCCAGAGAGAAACTGAAGGTCAACTTTGGAACACCAGAGTTCCTGGCACCAGAAGTTGTCAACTATGATTTTGTGTCATTTCCTACAGACATGTGGAGTGTTGGTGTTATCACGTACATGCTGTGAGTACACAACTAGAGCATATGATCAATGTTTATGCTTTATACCTTACATGAAAAAACTTCCTCTTTTCGTCTTGTCTTTCTTGAAATAGTTTAAATTTGAGTAGTCATTAATTCAGTCATTTTTCAACTTAAAAACCAATTGCAATCTTACAGACAAGTATTTTATTTTTACAGTCAGTAATATTATCGCTTTTGAAAAATGTAAAATACACATCATTTATTTGCATTATGAATACAACTGTCCGATAACAAACTTACAGGCAGTTAGTATTGCCAAGGTGAACCTTGTGAAAAATGTAAAAATATTCCACCCTATACATTTCATAATTTTCTGATTTTGCTAATGTCTTTACTAATGTGCATTTGTTGTAAAGCTCCTTTGCAACAATGCAAAACTATAAAAGATGCTGTAGAAATGAATTTGAACACAATTTCACAAATGTTATAGACTATAATATCATAGAGATCAAAAGCAAAATGCAAAAGCAATGGCCATGAAAGCTTTGAAGGGCTCAGCTAAGAGCATTCAATAGAGCCCTGATAAAAGGGGCACAAGTCCCCCCGCTCAAAAAACACACTTACCCTGTTTCACTGATGCAGTCAACAAAACAACCAGTATGCTCACACAATGTCCCATCTCTGATCCTTCCTGGACCCTCATTTCTCTTCTCTCTTCTAGTATTGGCCCAAGATGACCCACTGTTCTGGCCAATGCCAGCCAGGCCTCATTGATTGAATTAATGTTAATTACCCGACAGCTGTTGATGGAGATTAAGGATGGCTTGCCCATCCAGAGAATATGTTTCACCTACTTTACAATTGTCAGAATTGAATGCTTCACACGACTCCAGGCTTTAGTGTATTTATTTAATTACTGCTTTCTATTTGAAGTAGACACCGCAAGCAACATGCAATTGTGTTAGCCATCAGTTTGCCGGCATTGTTGGCCTCATTTTGAATGTGTTTACAGATTTGATTGGTATTAATGATGCATATTCATATATGGCTTTCCATCGTGTTTTTACACAAATTCAGTTTCCTTAGTAATATTTAAAAGATATGCTGTTTACGACCTTGATATACTTCATAGAAAAACATTTTCCTTGTTGTAGCCCTTCGGTACTTTACATTTAGATTTTAATTATTTAGTAAGTGCTTTTATCTGAACAGGGTAAATGCAGGTACAAGCAATTAATCTTAAAAAGCCAACAATATTCACAGTGATGAATACAAAATCTTCAAAGTGCACCAGAATCGTACAAGCAGAGGTTTAAGTGCAGCCTTTTGCCACTCATTATGTGTTCACTTGTTACTTTATTTGTAACTTTAATACTAATAGCCAAAGTGAATGTATTTGTGGATTATTCACTCTTTCTCCTTTTCTTGGTTTTTCAGTTTGAGTGGCCTTTCTCCGTTCCTGGGTGACAACGACGCGGAGACAATGAACAACATTTTGCATGCCAACTGGGACTTTGACGCAGAGTCATTTGAGAATGTGTCAGAGGAAGCCAAAGACTTTATTTCCAGACTTCTTGTTCCTGCTAAATGGTATTCATTCATCCCTGTAACTACATTATTCAGCTAGCGCGACACTCTTAAAGCACAGAATATAATTCACACTTTCTTTTGCATGCTGCAATATCACCGCTCGTCTATTTGTTCTAGTCCTCTCTTGCCTGACATTTCATGGATGTAAGAACCTCACTTTTCCTTTCCATTCCTTATCATTGCAACACTGACCTGCTCGGATTCCCTTAATGCACCCTGACATCAAAACTAAAACCTCTGGAAATGCCACGCTGTATGCCACAAATAACATATAATTGGCCTGTAACATAACATGGTCTGCTGGTGCATTTTTCAGCATTTGGAGCTTGCTCTGTCTTGGACAGATAACCTCTCCCACATAAGGGCTACACGCTCAGCTGGCATGAGATAATAGCAGGCTGGCACAGCAGGTGGCCAAGAGAGGGCACATTGTCTTTCGTCCTCCAGCTTACCACCGTCTACGCAGTAAAGTGACACTTAATGATCCACTGAGCTGTGATGAGGTGCATTTAGACGGAGAATGACACCCACCTCCGGTCTTTCTTCTCTTTATCTGTGGTGACAATGTTTTGTAATCAATTCATCATCGCACATGTTTACGCATGTAATGCGATTCATGCCGCTCATGCACATTCATGCTCTTAGTTGATGAATGCTAATGGTTAAATGGTGCGATGATGATAATGTGGCACAATCAGATGGATTGTGTTTTCTTTCTTATCAGTAAAAAGCGCACTTATGCATGGCTGTGCATATGTTGTTGCATTAACCTCCCTTTCGGTTTAGTCTCATTTAAGCACTTTCGTTCGGTTTTGCCATGTTTTTCCGTAATGTATCTGTATGTATATCAGATTCATGCACTTTCTAAAAACATTTTATGGGACTGTTCGTTTCATTGGGCACAGGATGTTGTGTTGATTTGTGTGTGTGGTCTCTATGGCAGCAGTCGTCTCAGTGCATCAGGGTGTATGAAGCATAGCTGGTTGAATAACCTGGAAGACAAGGCCAAGATGTACAAAGTTCGCCTGAAGTCCCAAATGAGGCTGCAGCGTTATCTTGTAGCTCACCGTCAGTGGAAGGTGTGGAAAGTCAGCGCTTTGATTTTCACGTGGTCACGTGGTGTGGAAAATGATCATGTTTTTGTGGTTGTTTTTTACAGAAACACTTCTTTGCAGTCGCAGCCGCTAACAGGTTAAAGAGGTTTCAGCTAAACAGATCGGTCAGTAAACCAAATTAGCTATTCACCCAGAGGATGGCATCTGTAGCTCTTCTCAGAGCTACAGTTGCTTTAAAGACATCACAACATGCACATTGGTTTGTCTCAGTTTGTTTAACGCTAAATGGAAATAAGTTGTGAGAAATGTTTTAGATGATCTTGCCTTGTTTATAGCCAGTGTCAGAATGTTTTGCTTGTACATGTTGCATCGTGTTTTTGTAATGTATCATGCTTTCACACCAAGAGCAATCGGCATGCATTGCAGTTTTTGAATCACGTGAAGCTTTCGTCCCTTCTGTGAAGGAGCATTTTTTGGGCACTACTGCCTTGTTTTAGTATTTAAAAGAAAATGTTTTCTTATTTAAAAATGATATATTAGAAAAACTATAACATGAGGATCTGATGTAGAAACATTGGTGATCCTGTATTTGTTTAGCATGTTGTTCAGAACAGTACAATATATTGTAAGACTCCGCATGGAATACTGTTTTTTTCTAAATTCTCACTCGTAACCAGAGTATTTCTGAACCAGGCCTCAGAATATTTGATTCACCACAAAGCCCATAATTTGCATTTTGTGGCATGGATGATAGTCCGTGCAAATTCATATATACGATTTGCTGAATCACCAACATGCAGTATGCACATATGTAGTTATGCTTTCGATGTGAAATGTAAATAAAACAATTGTACAGGGTGGTTGTATTACTCTAAACAGAGTTCTTGTATAGCAATAGAATGTCACAAAGATCTTGATGTTTCTGTAAGATGTGTGTTTAATCGAGACATAAAAAAAAACATGTCATTAAAAGAGGTGTGAACATATTGTTGTGTGAAGAATAGGCATTTAATCACAGAAACCTGTAAGATACAAGAGCTACCTCTTGAAACAGAAGCAACCATAACCAGGTGCTCATAAATACATTAATAAAATCTCATAGGACTGTCAAATAATTCAAAACACCCTCACTGTAAAACAAGTCATACTTTCGTCAAACACATTCATTCAAACATGATGGATTAAACATTTATCCACACCACTCGAATGATAAACATTTGCCATTTGAAAATAACACATCCGCGCAAAAAACTCAACATAGTTTAATGATTAAACCAGTTATTTTATTGACTATGTAAAATAGCAACTATATTTTACTTGTATATAATCTAACATGTCCATACACAGAATTGTGGAAAAGCCAGAAGGGGAAGGCAACTTCTCTTGTAACAATATAAAATCAAAGTAGGGTGCTGTTAATATTAATCAGAACCATAATTAAGTAAATTGCAAACATAAAACCATTTATGAATCTACAGCTTTAGCTTTCAGTGCATTCTCAAGGATTTTTCTTTTCCACTCTTCATAATTTTGTGTCACCTCCTCTTCGGTCTTCTCAATCCGCACTTGCTTAGGTGACGTTGCCTGATTTCTATCTGCAAAGAAGCCCCATAAAAATATTTTGTTTTGTCACATCTAAAATGACAGGCATGCTTAATCTCAAAGATAATACATCTAAAGTATTCCATATTAAACTTACTACTGCGAGAAAATGGTAAAAAGTACTGTATTAAATAACTGCAGCCAAGGGGTGAGAAGTAACAACTTACCATTATTGTTTAATGGGAAGCAAGTGTCAGTGTCATCATCGTCTTCTATTTCAAGCATTTCTGTAAGGGTCTTCTGCCTCTTTTGGGACGTTTTTATTGGTTCCTGTGTTGAGGAAGCTTCCTCTGAGGGTACAGGAAGATATCAGAGTCTTCAATATGCACTTGAGCAGAAAACATACGGGCCTTTGATGTTCAACTACACAGTAATATACATTGTCTAATTGTGATTTGTCTGCAGCCATGGTAACCAATGAAAATGTCTGTTTCTGAATGACATCTCTCTTTGAAGTAATGTTTTTCTTCAATGAAAGAGATAAAGGTTGTGCACCTTCAATTAGAACATCTTCGTAAAACATGAAAGTCAAGGCCAAGGCCTCCAACACAAAACCCCTCTGTCTTTATTGTCCTTAATGAGGAAATGTAATATCTTCCAAAAAGCTTTTATTTAAAGGATTCGCACTTACTACAGATCTCCTGTCCAAATTTCTGGAATTGCGTACACAACCGGTCAAAGATTTCTTTCTTCGCTCCAGATGAAGAAGCTAATTTCCTGTCGGTTCTGATTTTCATGCACCTTCAAACAGGAAAGACAGAACCAATTTATTTTTCCATTTTCAGTAAATCAATGTGAACAATGTGCTGTTTAAATTTAGCATCGTCTTATACTTGTTGGCATGCATAAAATCATTTTGACCCTTCTGGAAGTTGGAGTTTGGCTGGATAACTGTAGTCCTCATGTAGTCACATGAGATGCACGCAGACAATTTTACACTGATAGTAAAAACAACTGCACAAACAATGACTACGGAAGCATTTGTGGTCAAAATTAAAATGTGATTACAGATTCAGTTTACATTGACAATACAGTCACACACGACAAGAAGTGCCCATTGCAAAAATTAAATAATGCATATTTTCATTTTCTTCTTGGATACTGGCTGATTTTATAAAGTGTATTCATCATTCTGCTCTGTTTACAGATCTGCACTGTGCACTATGCAAGCAGAGAGAAAGTAACAAAATAAATCACCAAATGCACAGTTGGGTACATGTGTGCTTGTATCATACAGAAATCAATTATTTCTGCTCATCGTAACAGCGTGTTAGAAAAACAACATCTCTGTTTCAATATTACATTAATCAACATAGACACGCATAATTAAACTGTTTTTCTTTACTGCTGTCACTAAACAGCATTTGAAAAACTCCATGTAACTGAAAGTAATTCATGTACCAATTCCAAAAACATTAATATAATCAACAATTTCTCAATTTATTTTAGTCTTTGGTTTTGTTGCATTTCAAGCAATCTTTCAAAATGATTAATATTACTGAAAATAACCAACACATATTTAAATACAGTCAAAAATGATAATAGCTAAATAGCTCAAAAATATTTTGTTTTTGAACTGATTCAAGGAACTACTTCAAAATACTTACTTTGCATGCTGCATGTAGAGCTGCAGTTGTAAATAGAGGTTTAGTCAAGTCGAGGTCTTGTTGCTGAGCACCAGGCAGACTGTCCTCATACCTTAAACACAAAAGTTTCAATCATACCATACTTTTCAGCATCTACTCAAGGTTCCTTCTGTGTTTTATTGCAAAATAATGTGCTCACCGTTGAAGCATCTGAGATGCCACTTTAACAGCATCCAGACATCCATATTGCACTGCAAGGTCCCTGAGACCCAGATTAGACTGCAGGCCCAGCATGCACTCCATAGCTTTCAAATTACTGTGGTAGGCCTTAGCACTCAGACCGGATATTTTAATGGCATACTCCTATTCACAAAAAGATTCATTAGTATTTACTTGTCTATGTAATATTTATGACAAATACGTGTATATAATGCAACACAAAAAATATAATTAATAGAGAAATACCTTGTCTATAGGATATTTCATTGACGTTGCAGCCAACTCCAGACAAATAATGGCTTTACTGGTGGCTGTCACAGAGCCCAATCCAACACACTTCAGCTGGGACAATCGCATGTACTCCTCTGCTTGGCTGAAAACAAATGATCAGACTTCGTTCTGCTGCTACTCAAACTAGCTTTAATGTTCTGTTTGAAAGCACTTACCTCAATATTTTAAGAGATGTTATCCCAATCTTCGACGCAAGCTTACGAAATACCTCTTTATCCATGTTTAAAACGGTTAAAGTGTCGCACAATTCACAACACAACAGCTCAGAACTCCTCTGTGTTCACAGAATGATTTCGCGCGAAAACTGACACGTGTCACACGCGAAATAAACGTTCCGCTGCATGATTGGTGGAGCTGAAAAAGGGCGTATCTGGGCGTATTTGACTTTTTGTTTACTTTAATTTATTTCCAAAACGACATAATTCCACAGATGATAAAACAAAACATAATAATTTAAATAAACAATATTAACTAAACTTTGTTGAGAGAACAAGCACGTGTATTTTTCCACCTTAACACGTTTTATTTTAAAGGTTAGTTATATAAATATAATAATGTACCGAAAAGTCTTCACAGCCTAATTTGGTCATTCAGTGCAACTGTTTAAGTTTAATAGATTAAATGAACAGTTCACAAAGCTTTATGGGTTGGGATCTGTATGAGGCAGTGCCCCCGTCATGAGGAGGAACAGCTGTAGTCACATGACTGGATACATTAACAGGGGGTCAGCCAGTGTTTCCTCTAATATACCCGATAATCATGGTGAGATATAAAGATCATAGCATTCATACGCTGTGTGCCGCATGCTTTATTTGCGCCGGTGTGTTGTTCCCAGCAGTTGTAGTGTCAGAGCGCCTCTTAGTTATCTAAATGGTTTGTTTTCGTCTATGCAAGTTAGCCGTTAGCAGTAGCATAAAGATCCGGAGGCCTACCTTCATCTATATTATTCTCATTTGACGCTTTAATTTCGTCTTGTTATACAAGTGGATAAACATTTGTCTTTGGTGTTGGAAAAGATGCGGTCATTTTTGCTTTCATTGCTGTCCAGATATTTTGTAGAAATTGTGCTTAGTTTGGATGCTAATCTAGCTAGTATTAGCTCTGCTTTTCGTGTACAGTTATGTAGATTTCATGTATTCTTATCAAATAAATATGATTATTTGATATGCTCTTCGCTCTTACATGTCATAAAGGTTCATTAGATTTTTTTTATTGAGAACATTATGTGTAAGGTAAGCTCCTTCCAGCTAAAGGTGGTTGTTGTATTAACCACTGACTGTTTAGTTATGAGATATTCATTCATTCATTTCACTTCAAACCAGACCTGAATATCGTGTGCTTTCTTTTCATGTTAACAAGTGTAACTGTTTGTTACTTAATTCTGGGTGGTTGGTGGAAAGGGTGGAGTGACTAGGGCCTATAGATTGTCATCATCATGTTTGAACACAGTCTTACTGACACATCTGCTATGGGAGTGATACATTCCTATTTACAGACATTTATTAAACATATCAACAAATTATTATAGTTTCAGTTAGGGCTGTGCATTGGCAAGTGCCTCCCGATACGATACATATCACGATAGATGGGTCACGATACAATATATTGCTATGTATTTCGATACGATACACGTTTGCGATATATTGCAATAGTTTAAATAGAAAATGTAAAAAGTAGAGCTAGAAATACAACTTGCTTTGCACCACCTTGGGTTCTCTGTAAGGATAAGTGTAAAACCATCCCTTACCTCTGCAGAGTGGCCATTATGTGCGATGTATGGACCTTTAAAACAGAGGTTTGGGTTCCCAAACTGGGGATTGCGCCCCTCAAGTGGGTATCACAGGGGAATAAGGAGGGTCACGTAAGTCACATGGCTGTTGTGGCGCATTACAGTTAAAACAATGAACATCGGTAGTTTAAACCCATGGTTCATCCGTGCTGTAAATGCACTGGTGAAAAGCACAACAAATGTCATTGTGATTTTTTTGGAATAAACTTTGTGTCTAATGCACTGCAGTAGCCAAGTGACTTTATTTTATATAACTCATTACTCCATGACTTATATTTGAGACCAAAGCACACCCACACATTAGCTCTGGAAGCTCGGATGCTCACTTCCACTTACTTTTGGCCATATGTATATGACACGATTAAAAAAAAATGTATCGATAGTAGAGGTTTCACTATCGATACACTATTGAAAAAAATTATATTGCGATCGCTACATGTATCGATGTTTTTGCACAGCCCTAGTTTAGTGTTCTTTGAGATTTTTGTATGAATATTTTGTATGAACGTCAAAAGCAATCGGTTATGCTGAGTCTGATATTACTTTTTAACTGTAGAAGAGCAGTTGACATTTCATACAGTGAATACAGTCGTCTGCGATTTGAAATGTTGTACTTTATCTAAAACCATAAAATACTTATTTATAACTTATAAATTATTATAAAATATTTAGGTTTTTTATTTATTTAGAATTCTTGTAAATAGTTTGAGATATATCTATACATTTAAGAATAGGGATTGGTTTAAAAAACTGATAATGTTTTTCTCCTGAACATGCTTGACTGCTTATTATTCTCTTCTCACAATCAAATGTTTTTTTTTTATGTATATATTAACCAAAAAATTAAGAGACCATTCCAAGTTTTTATTTAAGCAGCATTTCTAGATGCATTGTGGCCATTCCAGTCCAATGTCCGTTACATTTCAACAAAATCAAACCTCAGGAGTGACATAAAGTCATCCAACAGCAATGTGACAGACTGACAGCATGACATGACGCATACAAATCCCACAACTGTGATAAAATAGAGCATATCACCTATCGCATAAAAAAATAATATAAACCTTTCCTAAATACATGTACAAATATTATCGTTGTATTGCTTAAAAGTGAATATGAACTTACATAGCATCTTTTCTGTTACATTTTCTGCAAATAAATACACATAAAAACAATATTTGTATTTTAAATTTGGTAGAAATATCATTAGTAGTTCACAGAATAAATAAAAAATATTATTTTACCTAAGCACATACCCATAAATAGCAAATTCAGAAAAGCTGAAAATATTTTTAAATGGTCTCTTAATTTTGTCTGCGGCCATAGATACCAAACAATTTACATAAAAGTGGAATTCAGACAGAGGGGGAAGTTGAAAAAGTTCTTGGTGTGTCTTGGTGTATAAGTGTGATATACATTTGAACCTTAAATATTGATGTTGAAAAATTAAAAAAGTTATATGGACATAAATATTAAGTGACATTTCATGTGTGTACTATAAAAAACAACTCAAGTGAAAATAAAATAGCATTGTAAACATTGTTATTGACATAATTCCACATCACTGGCATTGTTTTCTGTTTATCTCAGCCTACCACACAGCAGTCACCCCAGGATGAGCAGGAGAAGCTGCTGGATGAAGCAGTGCAGGCAGTGAAGGTTCAGTCATTTCAAATGAAGCGCTGTCTGGTGAGATATTGATAAAATAGTATAGTATGAGTACATACATGTGTATCTACTGTTAACCAGTGACTTACTGAATATTTATTTCTATAGCACTAAATCTAGAATTATTTTTCATAGTTAAGTTTTGTTTGCTTTTTATGTCATCTATCCAGGACAAGAACAAGCTAATGGATGCACTGAAACATGCCTCAAATATGTTGGGGGAGTTGAGGACTTCAATGCTTTCTCCCAAGAGCTACTATGAACTCTGTATGTGTTTACTTTGATATAATGTGTCATTATGTAACTAGTACAAGCTTGCGACGCTGCTAACAACAGACGACAAGTTGATAGCATCAACAGTTAAGCATGTAAACCTAACCTTAAAATTTGTTTAAAATGGGGTTCCTGTGACGATTTGTGATTGGATTTCATGGAGGGGAGGTTCTTTGTTTTTGTGACCCATGCTTTTACTATTTAAGGGTGTCACAGCATGTTGATAAAAGGGTGACCCCTAATAGTCGAAGATTCAATGCTTCTCTAGGAGTAGCCTGATTCGACTACCAATCTCACAGTCAAATCTTCGCAGATTTGTTATGCAGTAGGTATCATGCCATTTTGGTTGAAATGGGCAGTGGCATAGCAGACGTGCACGCACTGCGCCGCTAAAAATATTATTTATGATGTAAAGAAATTGTAAAATGTAAAACCATTTTTAGGGTTGGATACCGAAACCCCTGGCCCATATATACGCAATGTCTGGCTACTCAGCGCAGGATCGCGCCTCTCCGCGTCTTCTGTGCTGTGAGACTGGTATAGAGAAGCACGTTCCGCACGCACCCGCAGATGACACGCAAATGAATGTGTACACCGTTTCCAAACTTGTCATATGTTTGGGCATATAAATATGAATGAACACTTTGTCTGTACAGGCACGTAGTTTGTTACTTTGACTGAACTTTGCGCAGCATGATACGTTAAAAATAATAAAGTAATATAACCAAAATCCCTGTATGTGATGCAGACTTTTGGAACTTGTCAGAGACAGGACAGAGAGAGAGTGCGCGGGAAAAAAAGTAAAAGGGACTTTTTAGCTGTTTAAATGGAAAGATGATTTATTGCATTTCTCCTTTACATGCGGTAACTAGCTTTATTTGTAGTTCATTGGTAATGAACGTGCTTGTATTCATGAAATGAATTCATTATTAACAAGTAGTTTAAAAAATAGTTTTGAGGCGAGATCTGGTCTAGTATTGTATGGCACTGTTGGCACAGGATTGTTGCGTGATGTTTAAGGAAAATGTCCATTACATTGTCCATTTGTGGCTTGTGTTTTGAATTATGTTCCCCTGCATTTCCGACATTTTACCTAAACAGATTTGTTATGCACATTGCGACTTGAATCTGGCTTATTTTTAAATGTTTTATTACAAAGGTATATTCTGTTCTTAACAAATTCTGAAAATTAATGTTTGATTGTTTTTTGGTGCATCAATGTTGCGCTAAACCCTTATTAACCACCTGGTGTCGTTCCCACATTTACGCACGCGTCGCGCTTCGACCATCAGTCGACTGTTGGCAACACATGACAATTCTTATTCGACTATGTAAGTCCTTAGTCGAGGACACCCCTAAGGACAAAAATGAATTACTCTATTTGACCAAATGACCCCCAATTTTTTAAAACCATCTAATAAACAGTGCCTAAGGTTCATTTTAAATGTTTGTTTAAATGTTAGTGGCTTTATTTATTGACTAATGAAATTCTTGTTGTAGACATGGCCATATCAGATGAGCTGCATTACCTGGAGGTCTATTTGACAGACGAGTTTGCCAAGGGTCGTAAGGTGGCTGACCTCTATGAGCTTGTTCAGTATGCAGGCAACATCATCCCTAGACTGTGAGTATCTCAGTAATCCCACACTGTATGAGTTTGCCATGCAATCAAATGATCAATATCGGCATCAATAAATAAAATTGCCAAGAAATAGTGATTTTATTAAGATTTGGAATTTCGTGAGTACACTGGCATCAGATGTTCGATATTTCCTGCTCGTTCAGTTTTTTCCCCTGCAGATTTTTACCCCATTCCTGTTTTCTCGCTACTTAATTCTGTTGTACCACCAGTGGTTTATCTGCGCTTTCACTTGTTGACTTTGTAGAGAGTCAATACTTAATTTAATGTCTTAACTCTCTTCACTCATTCTATTACAGAGTGTCAATTTTGATTAACACTGAACGTGCTCTGGCTTGACTGTGCACAATTTGTATTTGTTCTTGACAGTGCCAACTGACAAAGCTTGCCTAACACGTCTTGGCAAAATGTGCCCCGAACCTGTCTTAAATGTCTTAAACCTTTGACATCAGTGTTAATGAGTGTGGTTGATTATGTTATAATGTAATATAGGCATAATATGATTTTACCTCATGTAGTGAATGTATGATCCTGCAATTCAAAGCTTCCAGATGGGCTTACGTAGACTTGCCCCATTAGACAAGTAAAAGGAAAGTCCAGGAAGACACCTTTTGTTATTGCAAACCCATTATTGATGAGCATGTTTATTAAGATGTTGTTGGCAGTTGTCCAGTGAGTCACCTAACTAGTTCTGTTTTGTGTTCCAGCTCAGCTAAACTACATTATTTAAGCTTTTATATAAAGTAAAATGCACTTATTGTTTTTCGCAAAAAAAAAACCCAACGGACTTATTTTCTACAAGTAAATGATTGGACACAAAATATTGATTTTGAAATGTCTTTATTTGCTAAATTGTAACAAATGCAAACCGTACACAAGAAAAAAACCTGTTTCCTAACATTAAAGCAAGAAGTTTAAACAAGATGTACATGCCATTTGGTTTATTCTCATAAATTATTCATTATGAATATTTATATATAATTTGTTTTGCATTGAATGCTGTTTGGTTAACAGCATTGAAATATTCTTGTATAGTGGTAGTGCAATACTGTTTTTATTAAGACACATGTGGTAATGAAAATTAGTTTTTAGTATACACTGAATGTGCGGAAAGGTGAGACATTTATGGAGAGAATATAAATGAGATGTAATGGAGACCAAGATGTGGCACAGTTGGATCTTTAATTTGTACAGCTCTGCTTCATTGCCTGTTCATCTTTAATAGAAAAGCATGTGCTGTAACAGATTGAATTTAATGATACATGTTTAGAACTTCATAGTTCTCTCATCTGCTCTGAAATACCTTATACCTGATGTCTTTGATTTATTTTCCACCTCATCTGTGGTCTCGCGGTTACTGAATCATATGCATTTACATTTGTGCATTTGCATCGCTTTTATCCAGGAACACACTATTAAACACTATATTCCTTGTTGTTGACTTCTTCCCCCGATCACTTTCTCTCTGACCTCACAGGTACCTGTTGATAACTGTCGGAGTGGTGTACGTTCGCTCTTTCCCCCAGTCACGCAAAGACATCCTGAAGGACCTGGTGGAAATGTGTCGTGGGGTGCAGCATCCTCTGCGCGGCCTGTTCCTCAGGAACTACCTGCTGCAGTGCACACGCAACATCCTGCCCGATGATGGAGAGCAGGCTGAGTACGACACTCTCTATGTTATGGCAGTGATTGCATGTCAAGTGTCTCAAGGGTGTTGTGACTAACACAGAGCAATTTAAAGATACCGTAGCGTAATCTCACCTGCCGAAATACAATTCAATCCATCGCTAGAAAAGCGTATTACCCATTGCTCTTGGAAAGCTTTTTACAAAATAATCAACCCAACATCTCATTATCTTGAATGAATTGATCAGCGTGCTCTTCTGTCGATGTAGGGAGGAAATGACCGGCGACATTAATGACTCTATTGACTTCGTACTGCTGAATTTCGCCGAGATGAATAAACTGTGGGTGCGAATGCAGCATCAGGGGCACAGCCGGGACCGAGAGAAGAGGGAGAAGGAGAGACAGGAGCTGCGGATTCTCGTAGGGACCAATCTGGTGCGACTGAGCCAGCTGGAAGGCGTCAATGTGGAAAAGTACAAACAGGTGCAGTTTGGGTTCAATCCTCCAATGCAGAAATCTGCAAATTATTGGTCTCTGAAGCTCATAAACATTTTAAAGGTTTCATCAAAATTAGCTTTGACCTTGATTACCGGTTTATTTGTGGCTATTATGGGATACCTCTATTCATATGCATCATACTGTGACTCCAGAAAAGCTTTTCACATGTATACTAAGCATTGTAACCCAAACCAAAAGTCACTGTTTATAGTTTGCTATAGCCACATTGAAAACCTGTTACTCACCTTTATACTTCCAGCAGACAATGTCTCAGAAAGTGTGTAGTGTGAATGTTTTATTTTAGAATAATAGCTTGTAAAAACAAAAAGAAATCCTCATTTTATATATTTTTTTTAATGCCGATCAATTATTGTTCCACATTGTATCCAAAAACAAGACCAGTTCAATGTACATTAGCCTTGACATAGTTAATCACAATATAATACTGGCAAAAATGTGCGGTTATCTTGGTATGCTAATGTGTTTGGCTGCACGAATGTTGCATTGACGCGTTGTAAGCATGTGTGGACTCCCCGCAGGTCGTGCTGTCTGGGATCTTGGAGCAGGTGGTCAACTGTAGAGATTCTCTAGCACAGGAATATCTCATGGAGTGCATCATACAGGTACAGAAACCACACAATTGCTCATCATTTTATTGTACGTGACTGTAAGACTTTTCACATGTGTTTAATATTCCCAGTGATTACAAGACATGGTTGAATGTCCAGTGTATGACATCTAGCAGAGGTCGTGTATAGGGACAGAGCATAATTAGACCACGCCCACACCAGGGGAAAACAATCCAACCCCCTCCATTGACTTTCTAATGCGAAAAGCTTCCTCCTTGTCATCTCTGATAAAATAAATCTTATATAAAAAACAGAACAAGGCAGGGCTCTAGACTGCGACCAAAATGCTCACAAATGCAATAGTTTTTTATAACGTGCGAGGTAAAATTTCACAGGGTCGCATTGGTGAGAGTGCGTTAAACTAATTTTTGCCCCACCAAAAATGTATTTTAACATTTAATGTGATTTATGAGTAGTGAATGACGCGCTTGTGATAAATGCAGGAAAGAGCTAGCAGAGAGCTTGTGCACTCCCTCTAAGAGTTAATAAATTGAGTTTTACCGTTTTGGAACGTATTCTGCCGATCTCCGGGTCTGGCGATAGCACTTTTAGAATAGCTTAGCATAGATCATTGAATCCAATAAGACCAGTAGCATCGCGTTCAAAAAGGACCAAAGAGTTTTGATATTTTTCCTATTTAAAACTTGACTCTTCTGTAGTTATATCGTGTACTAAGACAGGCGGAAATGAAAAGTTGCTATTTTCTAAGCCGATTTGATTAGGAACTATACTCCCATTCCGGCGTAATAATCAAGGAAGTTTGCTGTCGTAACGTGGCCGCAGCAGGTGCAGTGTTTTCATGTGGAAATAGGCTAACTTCAGTCAACATATACAAGTTACCTAGCTTGGGACTAATTTCAGGCGCTGCATGATAACACTGCGCCTGCTGCATGATCATATGTTTTAGATGTAATGCAATGTGTATACACGATTTAAGGTTGAAAAACGCTGTATTTTCCACATACCGTGCATGTTTGTATCTCCTCTTTGCCCCGCCTCTTTGAAACGCGTGTTTTTTTTACAATGCCCATCGCACTGAAAAGCGAGGTGTGCTATGATTGGCAAGTTAACCAGTGCGTAGTGATTGGTCGAATACTGCAACAGGTGATGGAAATGTAATGCCTCTTACCTTATTTGGAACATCAGGTTCCCAAGCAATTGTACTGACAGGTACGCCCACCTTACTTGCGTATACATTTGGGCGGTCGTAGTCAAATCATACCACGAACTGACGTGGATTTGTGGGGGTGTTGTTACGCAAGGCGTTTCAGACAGATCTGAGTGAGCATTTGCTTTTAGATAGAATGCATCTTTTGTTCTGACACTTAAATATTTGCAATTTTACGTGTCTAATACACGCATGGGTAACTTATAACACACCAAAGACACAGAAAAACACGTGTTCGCACCATATGATCCCTTACAGTTCTCAAACACTTCACAGTCTTTAAAGGGATACTTCAAAAATGAAAATTCTGTCAGCGTTTACTCGCCTTCGAGTAGTTCCAAATCTGTATAAATTTCTTTGTTCTGATGAAAAAATTAATCACATGCGTTGACACGTTGATAAAAATATATAACGCTTGATTATGTAAGCCGGTTTTCATACACCTCTGAATTTTTTATTTATTTACACTCTGGACCTTAAGTTATAGTCAATATAGGGGTGACTGACTCATTTATTTTTCTGCAGGTCTTTCCAGATGAGTTCCATCTGCAGACGCTGAATCCGTTCCTTCGCTCGTGCGCCGATCTGCACCAACACGTCAATGTGAAGAACATCATCATTGCGCTGATTGACAGGTGGTTTGCCGTTGTACTCATTTGGTGCTCGGCACTGACAGTTATCTGTCATCAACATCTCTTTAGTTATATTTAATCTCTTTCTCACCCCTCAGATTGGCATTGTTTGCTCACAGAGAAGATGGACCTGGAATTCCTGCTGAGATCAAGTTATTTGACATTTTCTCACAGCAAGTGGCGACTGTAATACAGGTTGGTTCTGGTTGTTAAGAATTGTGATTGTTAAGAGAGCTCATTGTTGCAATATACTATAATATCTCATACAAAAATGTTCCGTGTTGGCACATCTTTATTTACCATTAGTCGCGTCAGGACATGCCATCGGAGGACGTTGTTTCGCTGCAAGTGTCTCTGATCAACTTGGCCATGAAATGCTACCCTGACCGAGTGGATTATGTGGATAAAGTGTTGGAGAGTACTGTGGAAATCTTCAACAAACTCAACCTGGAACAGTGAGTCTCGACTGTACTGTTTTTCTTACATCGATCGTACAGCACAATCAAAGATGGTCATAATAAATGGATACTTCACCCAAAAATGAAAATTCTGTCATAATTTACTCGCCTTCGAGTTGTTCCAAACCTGTATAAATTAGTTTGTTCTACCATAGTAGGAAAAAATACAATGATAGTCAAAATTGCCCCAGAACTGTTTGCTGGAAAAATTACTTTATAATTGTTTTGTTCTGTTGAAGACATTTTGAAGAATGTTATGGGAGTCAGTGGCTGTCGAGATCTGTTTGGTTATAAGCATTATTCCAAATATCTTTCTCTCTGTTCATCAGAACAAAGAAATGTATATACATTTAGATCAACTCGAAGGTGAGTAAATGATGACAGAATTTTCATTTTTGAGTGATCTGTACCTTAAACACCCATTCTGTGTTTAGCACTGCTGTTGTATTACTGAAAGATTATTGACTCTATGAATTCATTCCCCATTTTGGTATAAAGGAACAGTTAGTTGAGGTCATGACTATTATACCTCCTGACATAAGTTGCTGATTCTAAACTAGATTTGCATTTCTTGAATGAAGTAGTGCTTTCTTTTCTGTTGACCACACACAAGAATCAACGCAGTTGCTGAACTTTATAAAACTGACCTCAAGAAAGAAAGCAAAAACAACTGCAATTGCAGGGAAACATAAAACCTTGGCCTTTCTATGCATTCAGAATTACAAAAAAAACACTGTAATGTCTGATCATTTGTCTGAGTAGACAAATGAAACTCAATCATTCCAACTCTTGTTGACCCTACTTTGACAGCAAGAGCGTCCACCAAATGTTTCCTATAATTGCTCATCAAAGCTGCAATACACCGTGTCTACACCGGTCGCGACAGGTTGGACAAAATTATAATGGGTTCTAATGCGTTTCTAATATCTTTTGTCGTGTCGCGTCACACCGGTCGCGTCTCGTGTAGACACAGTGTCAGAAAACAAACTTTATAATCTTCTGGAGATGTCTGGTGTGAATTGCTTTTACGAGGCCATGTCACAGCTTTGCAGGGAGCTCGAGGTCAGGACTGTGATTGGGTCTCTCCAGAAGATGCTCCACTCCATTGATTGGACTCCAGGTTAACTGACTCTGATTAGCTTCAGAAGAAGCCATTAGCCTGGAGGTGCACAAACTTTTGCACTGGAAATGTTTATGTGGTGTGTTCAGCAGTGACATTTAATTGGATCGTTTGAGTTAATCAGATATTTACTCCTGATAATTTAGAGAGATTTAGTAAATTCCTTACATTTAAGCCTGATTTGGATTTGGATTCAATTTATTGTCATTACACATATACGAGTACAGTGTAACGAAATGGATTTAAGAAGAAAAATACAGCATAACATGAGGAATGTGGGGAGAAAAACAAATACACGTAATACACCATAGACACGACTTGCAACAGGGGAAGTTAATCCAGCTCCAGCAAGCAGCCATCCGGTCCAGCAGCCATTACGGCGCCGATCACAGACCCGCTTGTCAGGCTGGTGGTACAAAGCGACCACCATGCCTTATGTTTTAGAGAATGTTTGAGTGGAGTTTACATTAGGCTTTGCGGGCTTCATTAAAGGGACATTTCACTCTCATGTTGTTCAAAACCTGTATATGACTCTTCCTTCTGTGGAACACAACAGAAGATATTTTGAGAAATGTCCCTGTGTTTTTTTGTCCATACTATGGAAGTCAGTAGGGGTAAATGTTCTTTTGTGGCCAACGTTATTCTAAATGTTTTTGTGTTTTGTAGAAAAGAGAAAGTTATACAGGTTTGGAATGACATGAGAATGAAAGAATGTTTAATATTTGGGTGAACTATCCCTTTAATTGCAGAAATGTAATGTAGGATTAGAGGTTTAGGGAAAGTCAGTATGCTTGTGGAATATTAATACAGTTCTGTCCTTTAAGCACTGTGATTATGAACATTTCAATTTTTCAAGATTGCAGCACATCCTTTGATCAGAGAAGATAATGTATTTGAGCGTAGGAAATCATTTTACATTACAAAGAGACCATTCATTTTTCATTTGTTCTTATTTTCTTTGTTCTTTTTCATGTGTTAAAATAGCCTAAACAAATACAGAATGTTTTTTTTTACTGCACTGACGTCCAAAATCACATCAGACACCCAGTAATTTTGAGGGTGGATAGGAAGCCAGATAGACATGATGACTCACTGTTTGCAATCTAAGTGAGTGACTGATCACAGTACTGGTCAATTGTGCTAAGAGCTGAATTTTGATCTGCTGACCTGGCACTGGAGATTACATGCAGGTGTATGGTTTGTCTTATTTGTATGATTATAGTCATTTATAACTCGGCTTATTTCATTGTACTGCACTCACATTTTGATCAATCAGAAAATTCAAAGCTTGATTATCGTTGATGTTCTTCCTTAACCTTAGATGTCTAAATTAGCTGTTTTTCAGGAAATGGAGAAAACACAGTACTTTATAAATCATTAAATACTTTTTACCACTCCACTTGATCTTATCCTTTTCTATTGAACATTCTGGAGCTGTATGAGCAGAAACACCTCCAGGCAGCAAGAACATTGACTTGGATATTTATCTGTAGGGGATAAAGGATACAGGGCTCCCTCACTTACAGTAATATACTGCAGTCCGATTTAAACTGTATTGAACCATTCAATCAGAAAGAAGTTTCTATGTGTGCACAATGGCACATTAAAGGAAATGATTGAGAAAAATTAAAGCTGATGAGATAGAGGCATATTTGATAGTTTTGTGAAAAATGTCTTCGCAATTGAGGAAAGCTGTAAGGCTGGATTAGTGAATGAATTTGTACTCCGAGCACTAGGACCCCTGACATAGGTTATGCTTTCTTTTAACCAAGATCTTTCAGAAATCTTGGATATACTAAGTCCAAGGTGCATATCTATTTAAAAATTCCTTTTACGGATACTGACGGCCGAAACTGTTCGCCCACAATAGTAAGGACATTACTTCATCAGCCTACCTGCTTCTATTCATGACTCTTTGATTTCTTTCATGTCTTTTTATGCAGCATCGCCACCAGCAGCGCTGTATCTAAGGAGCTGACCAGGCTTCTGAAGATCCCCGTGGACACTACAATAATATTCTCACCGTGCTGCAGCTCAAGCATTTCCCCCCGCTCTTCGAGTACTTCGATTACGAGTCGCGCAAAAGCATGAGCTGCTACGTGCTGAGCAACATCCTGGACTACAACACCACCATAGTGGCACAAGATCAGGTTTATATCACATGTTTCTTATGGGGTTCTTTTCTGCTGTAGAGTAAGTTTAAGACTGGCTTTCAATGTTTTAATCAACCTGTTACTGACTTCGCGCCCTTCGCTATTATATGCTAACGTTATCCTCCTCCTATATATGGTACATGTACGTCAATTCAGACTGTTGATAAATATTACTTACATCAGCAGTTTTTTCTTGTTCAGTTGGTCTCGATCCCTCTTGAAGAACAACTTTGAAGCTAATCCTGCTTGTACTGTCCCAGGTTGATAAAGTACCGGCTTGAAGTGATCGCGCAAACAACCAGGTTTTTACTTATGGTTTCTGTGGGATTTCCACTAAAGATAAAATAAATCCACTCCTTTCTCTTCCGAGGTTAGGACTCTACATTGCAAGTAGCATTTTGTCCACGAACTTTAGCCACACTGCACGTACACCGCTGTCGCGTGTGAACACAACAATGGCGGCAGCGCCGTGGGTGGAATTGTGTAGATTAAGGGGCGGTAATATTTTAATCAGATCCTGCTTTTACGTAACAACAGGAGCGAAATCAGAAAGGCTCGTTTTCTCATATGCTTGCAGGGAAAAGCTCATCAAAACAAACTTGCTAGATCACATTTTTCATATTTTCTGGGTTGCTAGATGCACCGGGGACCCGATTATAGCACTTAAACTTTCATCCGATGACTCCTTTAAGAAATGCGCCAAAACGGCATCTTTTCACTCACCCACTCACTTTATGAGCCGTTGAAGAGAGTGCTGATTACACAACAGTGAAGAACCATTTAAAGCCCTTTAAATCTGTTTGCTTTATTGTGAGTGAAGCACTGTTCAGATTGCTTGAAGCAAACATTTGCATTACATAGATCTGAATTAGAATCAATTGTAAAGCTAGTCTTTCAATGCTGTTCTGCACTTGTCAATTGTCATATCCGTTTGCCTCCAGCTGTCTTTGCATCTTATCGTTGTCTTTTCGCAGGTCGATGCAATCCTGAACCTGGTCTCTACGCTGATCCAGGACCAGCCGGATCAACCTGCTGAGGATCCCGACCCGGAGGACTTCGCTGAGGAACAGAGTCTAGTGGGCCGCCTCATTCATCTGCTGCATTCAGATGACCCTGATCAGCAGTATCTGGTACCCGGTCTCTCCTCCCACCTTGTCCTTTCATCAGATGACATGGCCGAGCGTTATTAGCCTATAAAAAATGCACAGGTGTTAAGGGCTACTTATTTGGGGGGAAAGCACAAGGCCTCTCTTTGATCATTTCTCTTGCCCTGAATACTGAGGAGAAATAATCTCCTCAATGAAACATCATAAACAAATGATTGACAATGTCGTGTTTATTTGACATCAGTTATTGACATCATAGGACCAGAGCTGCTCTAATTGGCCTCCAGCGAAGGTTGTTTCAGTCCGAGTTCAATCAGTTGATGAGGTCATCACGCTGCTCAATGAATTATTCACATGAATTCATTTCTTCTCTTTCATTCGGCCTCCCACAGATTTTAAACACAGCCAGGAAACACTTTGGTGCCGGGGGGAATCAGAGAATTCGGCACACTCTACCGCCGCTGGTGTTCGCTGCTTATCAACTGGCCTTCCGCTACAAAGAGAACTCGTCCTCGGTATGTTCCTGTCGCACCTCTTTTTAAAAGCCTAGGGAGATGCTGTTCTTTCTACCATCTACGTGGCAGTAGAGGTTGCATCCTGACTGAAATGACATGAAATGCTTGTAATGGGTAGCAGTTTTGGTGATGGTCACAAACATTCAGCTTCTAAATAACTCGTCTCATATAATTCATTGATTCCAAAAGTGTTGCTTTAGCGCATGTTGATAAGGATGTAATAAACTCAAAATATATAGAACAGTTTGCTTTAATTTTGAATGTTAGCTTCTATACGAAACGAGTGTTCATTTTAAAACGTATTTTTTTATAACGTACAGTATATAGCAACATATTTATTTTTATAACTTGGCTTTCAAAAAACAAAACACGTAACTCTACCTTTAGAGGTCTGCATTTGCCGTATATTAAGGATCCATGGTGAGGAATTTAAAGCACATTTATGCATTTATCCAAAGCGACTTACATTGCATTATCCTATACAATTGTTTTTAAGTATGTGCAATCCCCTGTGATCGAACCCACAACCTTCAAACGCAATGCTCTTACCACTGAGCTACGGACTTTATAATAGATAATATTGATAAAATTGTGTCAATCTTACTCTTCTGCAGGATGATAAATGGGAAAAGAAATGTCAGAAGATTTTCTCGTTCGCCCATCAGACCATCAGCGCTCTGATCAAAGCAGAACTGGCGGAGTTACCCCTGAGGCTTTTCCTCCAGGGCGCTCTGGCGGCCGGAGAGATCGGCTTTGAGAACCACGAAACCGTTGCCTACGAGTTCATGTCTCAGGTAGAAAAGCATTTTGATTAAATGCCTGATAGGTCAGTATTGAGACGTGTGCACATTCTTTATTCTTCCCTCTCATATTCATTACTGTTCACAATGGTACGATAATAGCCTGAGAGAAGGACTAGACCAGAAAAATATTGCTTCGCAGTGAGTCATTCTTAGACGCAAACACCATTCTACAAAAGTGCCATTTCAGTTGTGTGTGTGTCTTTCAAGGCGTTCTCCCTGTATGAGGATGAGATCAGCGACTCGAAGGCTCAGTTGGCCGCCATCACCTTGATCATTGGCACATTCGAACGAACAAGGTGCTTCAGTGAAGAGAACCACGAGCCCCTGCGTACTCAGTGTGCGCTGGCCGCCTCCAAACTGCTGAAGAAACCCGACCAGTGCCGTGCTGTCAGCATTTGTGCCCACCTCTTCTGGTCTGGACGCAACACTGACAAGGGAGGAGAGGAGGTTGGTGTGGTTCAAATGGATGGCTTAAAGGAGCAGTTCACCCAAAAATGAAAATTCTGTCACCATTTACTCACCTTCGAGTTGTTCCAAATCTGTATAAATGTCTTTGTTCTGATGAACGCAGAGAAAGATATTTGAAAGAATGCTTGTACTGGTTTTTGGCCACCATTGACTACCATAGTAGGAACAATTGCTTTATACATTTCTTTGTTCTGTTGAACTCAAAAAAAAATATTTTGAAGAATGTAGGAAAGCAAAGTTCCAGGGCACTTTTGACTGCTATTGTAATTTTTCCTACTATGGTAGTCAAAAGTGGCATTCCTTTGAATATATTTATCTGTGTTCATCAGAAGAAAGAAGTTTATATAGATTTGGAACAACTCAAGGGTGAGTAAATGTTGACAGAATCTTTATTTTGGGGTGAAATGTCCCTTCAAATTAGAGGATCCAATAAAATCAGATGGGAAGAACATTTCAATTCTTAATGGAGTTCATGTGAGACTGTGATTTTAGCTTCAGTAAATAGTCTTGAGCAAAGTAACGATGCCAACATCATATGACGATACCACGTGGATGTTTAAGTCAGTGTTCAAAAATATAAAATCTTATGAGAGAGGTTATTTTTAAACAAACTTACCTTTCAGATGTGATTCAGTCAAAATGTTTGAGCAAGGATGGCATTTTAAATGTCAGTGCTATTTAAGTGTTATCTTAGTATGGAAAGCTCTTTTAGAAAACGTATTTGAGACAGATCGGATGTTTGCAAAGTGTGAAATAAGCTGTAATTTCTGAAGCATTTATAGAAAGATTATCATTTAAAAACAATTTAGGTGGGAAGATGTTCTTCTGAGTCATTTGAGAATTAAGACTAAATGGCGCACAACTGTAACTGAATCAGACAATCGTTTTGGTGAAATTCGATGATTCATAATTGCAACTGCATTTTGTGTAGGCTGTATGCAGTCTCTACTGAATGTGACGTCTTTATGTGAACAGCTGTGCATCTTATTATCATAGAGAACTGCTTCTATCTGCCTACAGCTTTCTAGATCACATTTCTAATCTTCAACATTCACTTCGACAAGTCTCAGCAAACTGTTTGGCATGAGCAGATTATGATATAAAAATTCGGTGGGGGCATTTCTTTGTGGTAAAACATACATAATGCATTATAACTGATATTAAGCTTTCCACCAAAGAGATCTATCCCCTTTGAAATAGTGCTAAATGCAGCCAACCCGATGTGGCGATTGTGCTTATTTTCTTTTCGTAAAGATCAATAGTGTTGTTGTGAATCATGAAGCATGTGGAGAGATAGAAGCGTGCTGTTTCTTTTTTCTCAGTTCCACAGCATGTTCTAGGGAGGTATATGTTGCCCCTAACAACAGAGCTTCCCAATCCAGTTCTTAACCCCGTACGCTGAATCACTGAGCTCGCTTATGTGGTTTTGTCCAGAGAAAATGGCATTATTCGCAGCAGTCACACATGGAATCTCTCTCTCTGTTGACAGATCCGTGATGGGAGGCGAGTGATGGAATGCCTGAAGAAAGCTTTGAAGATCGCAAACCAATGCATGGACCCATCCTTGCAAGTTCAGCTCTTCATTGAGATCCTCAACAGATACATCTGCTTTTATGAGCGGGAGAATGATGCGGTATGACCTGTGATGCTTATTCTTTCCTCACATTTTTTCACTCCATTTAACTAGTTTTTCTGCTCCGCCGATCTCTCGTCTATCACTCATTCGCGCTCACCCCCACATTCCACATTTTTGTCTGGCACAAGTGCCGGTAGATTATACCTAACTCACACTCATCGAGGGGGAAGCATCCGTGTATCAAAGATCAATTTGGAGAGAGATTGACTCAGGACTTGCCAGAGCACATCTAGGGCACAGTCGCTTTTAGCCAGGGCTCAGAACAAAACATGTTGTTTCTGACATTTGAGCTTTACCCAGGGAGAAAAACATCTCTTTAAATGTGGAATTACAGGATGGCGTCTAAACAACAATAATAGTAATAACTTTATTTTTATATAGCGCCTTTAAAGCAGCTTCTCAAGGCACTTTACATAAAAGTAGAAAACCAAATTAGAAGTCTATATAAAGTAAAACCTTAAAAAAAAGCTTTTAAGGTAAGATTTAAAAATGCTTAAAGTCTGAGCATGTATGATATGGGAAGGAAGAGCATTCCACAGTCTCAGAGCACAGGAAGAGAAGGCCCTGTCACCAACAGTTAGAAAGACGTCTCTGTGGAACAGTCAAGAACCCAGCCGGAGATGAACGCAAAGTACGCCCAGCAGTATAAGGAGTCAAGAGAGCCGAGAGATACTGGGGGGCTAGACCATGAAGCGCCTCATACGTGACCATAAGGATTTTAAATTCAACACGGAAACGGGCGGAAAGCCAATGCAAGGACTGCAGTATTGGCGTAATGTGTTCATTTCTCCTGACACCAGTGAGAGTTCTAGCTGTGGCATTTTGCACAGATTGCAGTTTGTTAAGTGTGGAGTTAGGTGCCCCTACCAGTAGTGCATTGCAGTAGTCAATACGTGAAAAAACAAAGGTTCTTTTAAACAAAAATAAATTCTCGCACCTTTTTACATGTTACCTATCCATGTGCATTGCCTTTTTCTAGAGAGTTTCTATTTCTCTCTTTGGTGTTTTTAAATAAGTATGCGTTTACTCTCTAGGTGACGGTTCAAGTACTGAATCAGCTGATTCAGAAGATCCGTGAGGACCTTCCAAACCTGGAGGCCAGTGAGGAGACGGAGCAGATTAACAAACACTTCCACAATACACTGGAACACCTGCGTCTGCAGCGAGAGTCGCCTGAGTCTGAGGGACCCGCCTACGAGGGGCTAGTACTGTAGGAGCCTCATGCATCAACATTTATATATGTGTACACGCGCATAGAGAGAGATATAAGTATATGCCCACACGAGCACACCAGGGTATTCCAGCCAGGGGAAAAACAAAGCCAAACCCACCTGCCTCTCTTCTCATTCCTCTCACTGCTCATATTTTCTCACTTTTTTGTTTTCTACCGCTCTCTCTTACCATCTCCCTCTTTCTTCTTGATCTCGTGTGGAGTTTCCTCGTGATTTCTTTCAAGATTACTGTGTGCATTGCACTTACTTCAGATTTCCATTCTCTCCTGATGCCACTGTTGCCATACACTAAAGAAACGAGCGAAAATAAAAATAATTATTTAACAAAAAAAGATGTTAAAAGCGTTGCTTTGCCATTTTCCTGCCCCGCAGGCCAAACTGGAGAAAAAAAAGGCCTTTGTTTGGAGGACCTACACTTGATTCTCAGATTTTCTGCGTTATTATTTTAAATGTCACGCTGAGTTTGTGTAACTAATGAATAGCCTTGTTTCGCAGCCTGTTTTTTTTCCCTTTAAAAACACCTCTGTGGCAGATACTTTGGTGGAGTGGGACAGTGTGTTGATACTAATAATACATCGAATGGGTGAACATGTGTATAGTTAATGAATGCGTAGCTGTGGCTGTGAATCTAAACAATGTCAGAAGCCTTGTTATTTGAACACCTCTTGCATCTCGTCTTTTTTTGAAATATGATTCCCCCTCCCTTCATATATTGTATGTATGATCTAATTGTAAATCGGTTAAAACAAAGTATCATTGATTTCATGACATTTGCACAAATAAAAATGATATTAACCCCATGTGCCTGTAGAACTATTATTATCAATATTAGCATTAATACAAATATTATTGTTAAAGGAACATTTCACCCAAAAATGACAATTCTGTCATCGTTTACTCACCCTCAAGTTGTTCCAAACCTGTATAGATTTCTTTGTTCTGATGATCAGAGAGAAAGACATTTGGAAGAATGCTTGTAGCCAAACAGTTCTTGGCCACCATTGACATAGTTGGAAAAATTACTTTCTAAATGTCTTTGTTCTGTTGAGTACAAAGGAAAATATTTTGACGAATGTAGGAAAGCAAACAGTTCTGGGGCACTTTTGACTACCATTGTAATTGTAATTCCTATTATGATATTCATAGTATTTTTGGTGAACTGTCCCTTTAAAGAGCACCTAATTTAATGTAATTATTTTGATGTAGGCTTTTATGATGGTTAGTTTATTATGATTTAAGCACTGTGATTAATGTGTACAAGTATTTTTTGTAGCCTAATTCTCTTTTGAAAGTCTCTTCAACAAAAAGATCCCACTGCATAATAGACAATGCTTAGTTCATTAGGGAACATTGTTTAGCCTTTTGCTATAAGATCTCAAGTAATTTCTGTATAAGTTCATTACATTGATATGATTGAAATTTCCTCTCTCCATCTGCCCTAAACTACACCTGCACCAACCTAATGAATTTTCAACACAACCCCAGACAGTAAAATTTTTTTGTAAAAACAATATCACCCCAAAATGAAATGTAAACAAACTATTTTTTTTGAAACTATTTCACCTTTTTGGACATAATACAAGATGGCAGATCATTTACGGTACCAGTGGCCTGAATTTGGAAGAAATATAATTCTGCCACTGTTTTAAACAAACATTTGGTCCTTTAAAATAAATAATAAAGCAGTTTACTGACTACACTGTAAGCAAATCACAATTTGTGCTATAGTTAAATACTGATAAAATGTTCCCTATACAAGCACATTTAGGAAAACAACTAGCCCTGTTTGAAAATGTTTTCTTTCTTTCACGTTCAGTACTTCTGGTCCATGTTCAGAGGTTGTATTTTAGTCTTGCTTGGACACAGCAATTTGCTGAAGGCTCTTTTGAAACTGCTGTGGCAAAGAGGATACAGGACCGGGTTGATGGATGAATTTATCCACAACAGCCAGAATGAGATTTCGTAAAGGTAGTGCTGGACACACTGACCATGACAAGCTGCCCGAATGATCATCAGAAGGGTGTAGGGTGCCCAACAGAGACCGAATACACAAACTATCACAGCTAGAGACTTGGCCACCTTTTTATCTCGAGATAAGCGAAAGCGACTGGCCAAACTGGCAACCATATCAGGACGATGTCTATGGGATCCGGATGAGTGACCAATGTAATGAAGCTGTGTCTCTGTGGACGTCAGGATCCGGTCCCCAACTTGCAGAGGAGGCAGGTCTGCAATTGTGCTGTCTCTTCGTTTAGTCTGTCTGGTGTTGGCAAACTCAGTGGCGGATACCTTGGCTCCGGGTGCTAATCGGCAGCAACGAGACCTCGGGGGTAACTCTTCAACACCGCTTTCCTCGAGAGGTCTCACGAAAAACACTCGCTGTACGTCGCCAGCTGCGAGCGGCTTCATCTTAAAACTCCTGAGTCGAATGTAAGTCGGCTGTTCCTCCCTCACAGCGCATCTGTTGCGTATGTTGATGTAAATGCTGAGGTTGAAATAGGTGACACTTATGAAAGGTGTGAAGAACTCGACGGTAGAGGCAGTTATCAAGAAATACCAGTTGAAGTAGAACTCGGCATAGCACTCTCCATCTGGCACTACGCTTTCTCCAGCGATGTGTTCCCAGCTGATAATAGCTGGACCATAAAGAAGGAAAGCTGCCAGCCACACGCAGAGCATCTTCAAAACTGCTTCCCTAGTGATTCCTTTTTGACACCGATAACTCACCTGCAACAGAGGTTTGAGTTTATATATACAGTATTGTATAGTATCAAAAATCATTTGCATCCAGGAATAGAAACAATGTGGTCACATTTACGAGCATCACTGTGTAGTAAGATACGATTACAAGTCAATAGATTATAGTTAAATATACAGGTGTTTGTGTGATGACATTTGCTGTGCCTGTGTGAATAATTATTTCTGCACATGCAATGATGTATAATAACATCCGCGTTTTATCAAGTGACCTTTCTGTGACCAGCTTCTGCGAAAAATGTAACACTGAAAATGTTCACAGTATTTTGGATTTGAACCACATACACTTTTATTGTTTTGATCTTTCAATACCCCATCCTCCAATGTCCCAACTGTGATTTTCTTATTCCTATTATTATCATTATGTGGAGTTGTTATCTTTTAACCTTTATTCATCAGGAGCAATTTCCCCTTATATTCTAATTTAAAGGTCTCTGCGGTTATAACAGGTATAGTTTCAATTTCCAGGTATTAATTATCTGCTAAAAAACAACAGAACCCTGCCCAAAACACAGAAAAACTGATAGATTTAATAGTTATAATGGGAATTGTATTGGTTTTAATGCATGGAAACTATAATGGTGTCCATATGTGATGGATTCTGTTGGTGGGATGTTAGCTGGCAGATGATAACCAATTGAACCACACTACAAAAAAGGTTAAATATTAGGTAAATATGATTTCTGTCATGGCTTTTATTGTTTTTCAACTGGGTTGAAATTGGTTGAATCTATATGTGAAAATACAAATGATGGACCTGTCAAATATAATTTCATTGTTATTTTTGATACTTTTTAGAGACGGTACCGTCTTCAGTGACAGTCTCAGTGTTATAACAGCAGATTGCGTGTTTTCGAGCTTCACTTACCGCTTTGGTGACAGACTGAAACCTGTCGAAACTGATAAGCACAATGTTGAATACTGAGGCGGTGCACAGCATATAATCCACCACCAGCCACAGTTTACACAGCCCTCTGCCCAACCTCCACTCGCCCGTCACGACGTAGGGAATGTACACGGGGATGCAAAACCCTCCTACATTAGATTAAAAACAAAAATACGCTTAAAACACAACGCATAACCTACTGAAAAGAAACCGCAAAAACCATCACATTCTCAAGGATGTGTTGCTTATAATTGGAATTGCATTGTTTTTAATAGAAACTATAATTGTCTCTGTGGGCCTCTACTGTTAAAGTGTTGGGTTCTATTAATGGGATGTTATCTGGCAGATAAAATCAATACGACACCTTTAAATCCTACTGGAATAAGCCCCAAACCACACTCCAGAATGGGATTTTGTAATGGTAAACAGCCGATGATTCATAGTAGAATGTATTCATTAGAATGTGTATCATTTTTACATTTATTAATATAAATGCTACAATGTTGTATTCTAGAGTACCACTCACCGACAAGAAAGTCCGCTATGGCCAAATTTAAAAAGAAAAAGTTGCCTTGTGTGCGTAAACTTTTCTCCACCACGAAAGCTAAAATGACAAGCGCGTTCCCGACAACCGTCGCAAATACCAGCAGTGTCATGAGCACAGTCAAAAATATAGACATGGATGGAGAAAACTGTCCATACTGTGCGCGCCGGTTGTCAAACGTGTCCATGTCACCGAGAGTCGTCCTGTTTTCTCTCCCCATCACTGTCCAGTTTGACGACTGTGGATTTCCTGACTTCCACAGTAATGAAGCGGCCGTAGGTAACCCCGGGGAATGTGCCAAAGACAATAATGACGACTGCATGGTGTTGCTGCTGCTTTTCTCCGTCAACAAACAGTTGCATGATAGTCGAGAATGCGTAAGAGTCGCCGCGCCATTTGCGCTCCTGACTGTGACTGCGCTTCGTACAGTTCAGCAGCAGCGAGCGGGGTTTTATTCAGACAGGGACGCGCGCGTTCATTGGCTGATTTTTTAGTAGGGCTGTTTATTGGCAAGTGCCTCCCGATACGATATATATCACGATGGATGGGTTACGATACAATATATTGTTAAGTATTTCAAATCGATAAACATTTGTATAAGTGTAAAACATCCCTTACCTCTGCAGAGTGGCCATGATGCGCAATGCATGGACCTTTAGATCGAGGTTTGGGTTCCCAAACTGGGGATTGCGCCCCTCAAGTGGGTAGCACAGGGGAATAAGGAGGGTCACGCATGTCACTTGGCTGTTGTGGTGCATTACAGTTAAAACAATGAGCATATAAAAACCCTGGTTCTGCTGTAAACGCGCTGGTGTCACACCGGTGAAAGCACAATAAATGTCATTGTTACTTTTTGGAATAAACTTTTTGTCTAATGCAGTGCAGTAGCCAAGTGACTTGGTGGGTCATGAATTGTAAAGCTTACAAACAGCATTTATTTTATATAACTCATTACTCCATGATTTATTTTTAAAACCAAAGCACACCCATCGGCTCTGAGAGCTCGAAGCATTCATATATTTTTCACCATGCTCGGTTATACTTTTTTGACCATATGTATATTTCATTATTTAAAAACATTTAGCAGTAGAGGTATAGCTATCGAAAAAAATATTGCGATAGTTACATGTATCGATATTTTTGCACAGCCCTATTATTTAGCAGTGTTTAGTATGATGTCTGTATAGAAGTGCAAATCTTTAAACTGCTAAACATTAAGCTGTATCTGATTTAACTCAATGTTGTTGTCAAAAAATTAGATTGAACAAGGGCTGGGGTTTATTATTGGGTGGTGAATGTTATGCCAGAGAACCTCTGGATTTCACAAGCCCGTCACTTCGTGTCTCAGACCTTATGGGAGGTATTACTCACAAGAGGAAGAGAAAACAAACAGGCTACTGTCTCTGTAACAGAATATCATACCAGACAGATTATCAGACTTTCACCTTGCCATCACAAAATAGCCAATGGAGATTGAAAACAGGGTGTGACATGGTGTAGTCCAAGTAAAACAAAAATGTGATGTTTGACAGGCTGTATTTTGTCGTAAATGAAACACAAATCACAAATAAACTGCAAGGAATTAAAATGAATACCCAGAAAGGTCAAATGATTTCACAGAGCTTTAAATGTCACATCTCTTGAGAATCCACTAAAGAGACGTGAAAGTCCTGTCTGGACTAATGAGCCACTGCATGTAAAATACACAGCTGCTCCTGCTGACAATGCAAGATTTGTTTTCTGTATTTTTGTATATAGGCTTAATTCTTCTTTTCATCTCCTTTCCTGTCTGATTTGTGCATAACTGACACAGCTGAATATAGTTTTAGGTGCTATGTCAGCAAATAGTTTTTGTGTTGTTATTATTCCTGACAAAATGAATCAGGAATGCAGCGAACACTCTGAATAAATGCAGCAAAGCTGGATGTACTGTAATTATTCAGTCTGAGACCTATAAGACCTTCATCTTACACGCCCCTACAAAATTATGCTACAGGTCAGATGGTGAATATAGGCAAAGAAGTAAATGTGCATGGGGATGAAACGGATGACTAGAACTGCAGAAATGAAGAGTGTTAAAGCTTTTGTCATTGGTTTTCTATTTGCAGAGCTGGGACATGACTGTCATATTCCTTTCTGAATCTTAACTTCTATTATCATATACTTGACAATGCAAAACCATTTTTTGCAGAACATCCTATCTGGGTTTTCGGTGAAGGAGTTTTGAAGGCTATGCGAGAGGTAGAGGTCTGAAGGAGACCAAATCACAAAAGAAACTGAAATGAAACATTTCCAGCAGTATATCTGAAATAAAAAACACTTGCAAATGAAAAAAACTGTCATATTTTAGCTCCAACTCCATATGAATGGTTAAATTTTGAAAAACACCCTGGACCTGTTTTTTTTACATGAATGAGGAAGGAACTTTAAAATAATCATAAGAAAACATATTTGAGTAAGTCTTGAAGACTTTGTGTTAGGTAGCTGACACAATGATCTGATCGCAGCGGTTTAAAGAGGGAAACCATCAGTGAATATTAACTTAAATGTATGTCTGCTCTTCAAACTTGACAGCGCCAGTCCGTGTTCAAGAGTAATATTTCCACAGGAGAAAGTCATGTGGAACAAAATGAGGGTAAGTGTTCATGCCCTCTTGTCATTTCAAACCTGTATGACTTTCTTAACACAGAAGATATTTTAAAAAAAATATTGGTAACCAAAAACCGTTGATCCCCATTGACTTTTATTGGTTTTGTGTCCATACAATAGAAGTCAATGGAAACCAACGGTTTTTGGTTTCCAACATTTTTCAAAATATCTTCTTTTGTGTTTTGCAGAAGAAACAGGTTAACAGGGTGTAAATGATGATAGCATTTTCATTTCGAAAGTGAAGTATTTCTTAACAGTTTCTAAACAATCCTTATTGCAATAGTGCTTATTTTTCAAACCTAAAAAATAGATAATCATAGTCATGGTGCTTGTGTGTTAAGCCAAACAGTAACAGATATGTTCTCTCCGGAACCCACTCTTTCCCTCACTCACACACACTCTCACTCTCTCTCTCTCTCTCTCTCTCTCTCTCTCTCTCTCTCTCTCTCTCTCTCTCACTCTCTCTCTCTCACTCTCTCTCACTCACTATCTCCCTCGACTCAATTCACAAACACTCACTAATTCATGGAAATTGCAAGACGTAGGGGCCACGGGCATATGAGATGAATGACGGCCGGTTTGGAATCAGTGCATAATTATAGGCTCAAGTTTTGGTCTTCCTGCTCATCAGTTTTACTTGGCTATCACGTGTTTCCTCACAGGAAGCATGCATCCTCACACAAAACAGGGTGGGTTTGTCAATAATGAAAACATCTCTCTAAACTCTTGTGTTTATGTTAAGTTTTTAATAAAGTTATGTGAGAATACCCAATAAATGAGAATACCCAACACTATATTACTATTTAAAAAAAATTTTTTTTTTACAAAACTTTAACTGAGCCGACTGAAAAATGTAGATGTAACTGTCCACTAGAAAATTATAAGCTGAGGCTCAGATATTTTTTTACAGTGTAAAGATACACTGGTCGAGACTTTCACAAACTCATTTGTTTCTGAATATGATTTATAGGCGATTTACTTTCCCTTAAAGGTGAAGTGTATATAATTAAGCGGCATCTAGTGGTGCAAATTGCAACCAATGGCTCACTCCACCCCTCCCTTTCAAGGCACTACCAGAACAAAGATGCCGTCACGTTTTTGTTTCTTTGCCAAAGGAGATAACATGTTTACTCTGTAGAGCAGTTTGTCCGTTTAGGGCTACTCTAGAAACAACATGGCGAATTCCATGCAAGGGTATGTAGATAGAAATACCTCATCCGAAAATAATCAAGACATAACTACATTAAGTAAGGTATTTTATATACCTCTGAAGACAAAGTTATGTATTATATATGGCATTATGTCAATAGATCTTCCGAAAAATTACACACTGGGCCTTTAAGCTCTGAATTCTGCATTTCTGACTCCCATTCAGAATCACAATCAGAAGGAGCTTTATTGCCAAGTATGTTTACACACACAAGGAATTTGACTTGTCGACAGGAGCTTAGTGCAGAAGAAAATGTACACATGGTGCAAACATAGTGCAAATATACAAACCCGATTCCAAAAAAGTTGGAACACTACAAATTGTGAGTAAAAAAGTAATGGAATAATTTACAAATCTCATAACTTATATTTTATTCACAATAGAATATAGATAACATATCAAATGTTGAAAGTGAGACATTTTGAAATGTCATGCCAAATATTGGCTCATTTTGGATTTCATGAAAGCTACACATTCCAAAAAGTAGGGACAGGTAGCAATAAGAGGCCGGAAAAGTTAAATGTACATATAAGGCACAGTTAGAGGACCAATTTGCAACTTATTAGGTCAATTGGTAACATGATTGGGTAAAAAAAGAAGATCCCAGAGTGGCAGTGTTTCTCAGAAGTCAAGATGGGCAGAGGATCACCAATTCCCCAACTGTTATGAAAAGAAGAGGGGGTGCCACACAGTGGTAAACATGGCCTTGTCCCAACTTTTTTGAGATGTGTTGATGCCATGAAATTTAAAATCAACTTATTTTTCCCTTAAAATGATACATTTTCTCAGTTTAAACATTTGATATGTCATCTATGTTGTATTCTGAATAAAATATTGAAATTTGAAACTTGGGTCATTGTAACATTTTTGGAATCAGGTTTGTACATTAAGATAGAACAAATTAGAAATGTAATAAAAACAATAATGCACTATATACAAAAAGTGAAAAAAAATAGACAAAAAACATGTATATATTTTTAAAGAGTGTACAGATGTGTTTTTTACAGGATTAACCGATTGTTTCTTACAATGTACAGTTTCCAGATAGTGTGCAATGTGATGGACAGTCTGTCCTTAAATGTGCCATTCCCAATGGCAGATCCACTTAAGAACACTTGACAATGTAAAATGACTTCTAACTGTCTGCAGCAGAGAGAGTATTGAGCTCTGTGAAGCCCGGCAAATTTTCCAGCAGAAAAAAAGAGAGTGCTAATCATGTAGGATTAGGCCTTTGGTAGCCTGCGGATAGCTGCATTTACACCAGCTCAGCATGGTCAGTACACTTAGTCTTGCCTGGGAAATGTCAGTGGTGCTTACCGGGGAGGCGGTGGAGACATATATGTGGGCCGAAGGAGATAGTTGCCATCAGGGAATCATAGTTGTGGGGAGATGGAGTTGTAGGGTTATTACAGCTGTGAAGGTGGTTATTGTATGTTGTATTCCATATATAGGTTCCCTTTTTGCCATGCTTCAGCCTAGTTTCTTGCAGCTTGTTCCTGTTTTTTTTTCTGTAAGATCTTCCACAAGGTTCCCTTTTTGCCATGCTTCAGCCTAGTTTCTTGCAGCTTGTTCCTGTTTTTTTTTCTGTAAGATTTTCCACAAGCTTTACTCTCCTATCACCATTCCCAAAGGCTTGAACTGAAGTTTACATTAGCAATGACAATACAGCAGTTTGCCACTCGTACTGTGTTGATGTTAGGCGCTTATGAATAGGCATAAGGTCAACATGAAAGGAAGAGTGCTTGTGTTTCAGTGCACTTCAGATGCTTTGAATGATCCTGCAGCTCATGCAACAGGTACCTTTGTGGCCCAATTAAAGGAAAAGACGAGTGACCCTTGAGTCATTCATTACTGAATAATGTATGATGGGTCTCAAAATATAAAACCTTCGAAACAGTTGAAGCCATCAAGCCATATTGATCCAAATAATCTCCCGGTCACCTTTTTTGATAAAGGTGAGCTAACGCTATTGATACTAAAAAGCCGCCTTATGTGTAATTATTTTGATAAGCTACATTTAGGGGCGGTTTCCTGAACAGGGATGAATACTAGTCCGCGACTAACATAAATGTCAGAGCTGTCCAAACTGGCATGTCCTAAAACACATAAGTCCCATCGTGTTGTCTCAAAAAAGTAATTTTTTTAGTTAGGCATGTTTGTAAAAACTATAAATGTCCTAATTTGACTAGAACGCCTAGTCCTTGTTTCAGATAATCCCTGTCCGGGAAACCGCCCAATAAAAATGAATAGATAGATAGATAGATAGATAGATAGATAGATAGATAGATAGATAGATAGATAGATAGATAGATAGATAGATAGATAGATAGATAGATAGATAGATAGATAGATAGATAGATAGATAGATACTATCTGATAGATACTGGAATCCCTTACATGTAATCAGTTATTCCCAAACCCTGTTTGTAAACAAACTGTGCACATTCATTTTATCTAAACTATAATCTTAAAACGTATTCTGTTTGAAGTCCAGCAGTCTGTTACGGATTTTTCTTAAAATACATCCATTAAAAATAACCACACATATTGTGACCAAGCAGAGTTATTCACATTTACAAAAATAAAAACATTGGGCTGTGTTAAATTGAAATGAAAGCCTTTAATTATTCCACATATACTTTTTTGGTGCTTAAATTTTATTTCCTGAGAATAAAGCTAATATAATTGTATTATTACAATGTTTTTTTACATTGATGTAGTTTCTGCTCTTGGAGAATACATTCTGCAGACCTTTTGCGACCCCTAGCGTTCCAAAACATGTTTGCTAGTTAATGAAATGTAGGGAAACTAACGAGATTTAATAAGATTTTCTTTTGGGAATATGGACGCCATGTGAAAGGTATGTGAAAATAAACGTTTTGCATTAGCTAGTTAAACAATCTTGAATAAATAATTCACCCTTAATATAGTAAACATGTCTCTAAAGGTTTCAAAATAAATAAAAGCATAAACATATATAAACCACACAATGATTCACATGACTATTTTCAAACTTTCTTTTAAGAGAGCGTGAGTGAGGGCAAATAAAGATGTGCTAGATGTGTTGTGGATGTCTTGATGCTTCACTATCGCTTTCTCATATTCATTGTGTTATTTGTCTATTCGTAATTAATGTGATAAAAACGGTACGGGGCATCTGAGGCACACCATCTGTCCTTTTCCTTGTTATTAAAATCATTTAAATAGGCTTTGCTCACAAATCCAGTATGTAACCATAGCACTTTCATATTAGATATGTTAACATGACACAGGTGTGATAGAATTGCCGACCTGTGCCAAGTTATATTGAATTATCGCTGTAAAGTTCTGTAAACTATGTGCTCAAAACCTATTCTGATGACTGACTACATGTTGTTGCAGTACTTTGTCTATGATAGTATACATTTTCATATTTATTTAAAGTCACAATTACATTGAATACTGAACTCAGTTTGTTACATTTTGCTTTGGGAAGTATGAACAAACATACCTTTCTTATTTTGGTTTGTGAAAGTCAAAAACACATGGTTTTGTCCAGTGTCCAAGACCTAAGTCATGGTGGTTTGCCAACTGGTCCAAGATGAAATTTGAGAGGTGAGAAAACTTTGCCTGAGCAATTTTATCCAGTGGTCAAAATCTCAACTATCTTTCCATCTGACTGAGGGTTATGATTTTGGTCATATTTAAATTTTGATTTAGATTAGTAAAATTATTATGTTCAAAGTAGTAGTTTTGGTATTACATTTAACTGTTCCACACAGCTTTAAATCAGCCTCTTGAAGTAAAGTGATAAGAACATAATATTGCTATGAAGAAGTATGTGGATGTGGCATTGGAGATTATTGTAGAGGCTTAAAGCAAAGGCACTGCCCGAATCCAATGAGACTGAGCGTATCGAAGACAATTAAAAAAAAACAAAATGTGACCCATTTCTCAACAATTCCTAAACATAGTCATTTTTAATCAAATAAAATAGCTAAAGTAAATGCAAAACTCATCGGATGCGGTTGGGCTGGAGGTGTTAACGTCATGATCCAGGCACACAAATGTAACCTGACGCTAATGGGGGATGGTGTGCGTGTACTACACGAGAGTTTGCGTTTATTATTTATCCAGCAGCGCTCTCTGTGAACTCAAGTTTACTCCCCTGAGCACCTACACGCCTGTAGCCACACAGAAGGGCCGGTCGTGCTGTTATTTCTTCCTCCACGAGGAAAATGTGGACGAGATCAGAGCGCGCTGGGAAGTGAAGAGGCTTGTGTATGGAGCCGCATCTGTCTCGCATTTGATCTTATCAAACGAAAGCAGAGCGAAGGACCCGGTTACTTATGTTAACAGACCGCGGACATCATGCTCGCACGGACACCGGCACGTGCTGAGGAACAGTGAGCCAAACGGCACGAGCGGATTTATGAAAAGAGAAATAACGGCATTCACGGACTGTTACTGTAGGCCTCGGCGCTAAACTTACTCTCACCGGACGATCTCGCTCACCCGCTAAGAGAAATGGGTCTGATTTTCGCCAAATTATGGAGTTTCTTTTGTAACCAAGGTAAGGTGTGTTTTCCTGGCTGTGCTGGAGCGAATGTTTTTGACTGTTGTCCGCTTTTGGCTGACATCCAGTATCCAGTGAGCTAATGGTAATGCTAGTGCGCGTCGCAACCACAAATAAAACACGTTGCGTTTGTTTTTAACCCCCTTTTCTGATCAGACAGCTGTGTACGGCTCAGTTTTAATAAATTGTTAGTTTCCTATCTGATCGCAGAGTCCGTTATCTTTACCTCGAGCACGGGAGATGATCTATGGGTGAAGGTAATAGATGAACACCCTGGTTGGGATGTTTAGGCGTCTTTAACATTAAGTATTAAGTTACTGAAGAGGAGACTGGGGTTAGCAGTAGCACTGACATAAAATATAACAATTGTTGATACAATCTCTCTCATGGTAATTGTATCAGATGGTGATGTCACGATACTTTGGTATTTACTGTAGATCGGAATTGTTACAACATGTACTATGTTTTTTATGTGGTGCATTTATGATGTGATGGTACAACTAGTACGTGATATGTCCCAAAACTAATGTGAAAAATACGTTTGATAATGAGAAGAACAAATATATTTTTTCTTTCCGTTTATATCCGTTATTTTCCTCACTTAATTTTCTATGTTTTAAAACAAACTGTACTTTCTGTAAAGCTGACTGCTGTGCTTCTGAAATCTTGTCTATATGAAAGTCCATGTTTTATAATTTGTATTTATTAATCATTATCATTATTAATCACGCTTTTATGTTTGGGCTTTGTTAATATCTAACCAATAAAAAATAATGAAAGTGCTTGTTAATCACAGTATTTAATAATTGATCTAAGGTTTCCAAAGGACAGCAAAAATATGTGTGTCCTTCCCTGCTACTGTGACAGATGTGTGTCTCTTGCAGTTGGTCCACAGGGACCAGGGTTTAGATGTCAGCCATAACTTGACAATAAAAGGAAATGAATTGAATTGAAAATGGCTTTTGTGCTGAGAAACAGACTCTACGACCACCTGGCAAGCAAGTGAGAAAACCGCTTTCCTCTTCCATTGTTTGCCTGTCTCTGTGGTCAGTTTAGCTTGAACAGAGAGATCCAGTCTTCGCACAATTATGGACAATTGCATGGAAGCTGCCAAGTTTTGAACCACCATCTCTCTGCGTTTCAAAGTTTTGCTTTGCTTCTGACTGCATTACAACCCGAGTGGACACTTTTTTATTATTTATAAGGAAAGTTTGGCATTGACTAAGTGTTCTACGACATGAAAGGAATTTCCTGTCTAATTAAACGGTTTTTTTTTCTGATGAGTTGCAGAGCTGTCTATCCCATGACAAAACATTTTAAACTAAATCCAGATTGCAGTAATGTTGGACAGATGTTCCTTTAACACTGGGATGGAGGTTGTTGATATTTGCGTGCCACAAAATAAACTGCTTTAAGGTTGTAAAGTTGCCATGAATGAAACCTCCTCAAGTCATTTGCATGAATAAAAGGTTGCATTCGTGTATTGTTGTTAACATATGATTGTCTTGGATAAGTTGAATTGGCCAGTCCTCTGGGCTAGATGTAGCCTCTGGCTCTCAAGGGAAAGAGGTATATCTCTGTGGCCTATTCATACAAACCCAGAAGGATTTCTGTCTGTTGGATTTGTAATCTCATTCCCTTTCTAATTACGGTTACCTTGCCTATGAATGAATTCAACTGATTCTCTTTACAACAAAGAGAATCGCTTGAATTCATTGTGCTAAGTGTGACTATCTGTTGAACATTTGTGTATCATTCAGAAAAATGGCGCATCCTCACCAGAAATCACCTTTAATAACGGCTTACTTGGGTTTGTCATCATTATCTCTATGATTGTGTGTGGTGTTGTTAACTGTAGCCTTTCACAATGTGTCTCTTTATGCCTTACATTTTCTTTGTGACTTTTTCTGGATGCATACAGAAGCCTTACAGGGGTCAGTACTAGGGAAGTAATAGTTGTCCAATATTCTGTGTCTTTGTGGCGCTGTCAGAGATATTTTGAGCTATGCAACACAGCTTCCTTCCTTCATCCTGTATCTGAGATCTAAGGTCACACACGGACAGTTCTTCATTGAGCAGCGATGAAGGCTGGATCAGCGTCTTCTGTTATGCAAGCTTGTCTCTTGTGATTGTAAACACAACACAACTAATCAATAGTAGATGTATAATCACATCATTAAAGCAGAAACATAAAATATTATTTGTGGCAGTCACATATATTTATGTTTGTATGTGTCATTGAGGTGATGTATGTCCATGCTGATGGATTACTTGAGTGAGTATATTATTGTACATTGTTGATGTACTTGTACACAATGTTTTCATTCTCACAATCAGTAATGCTATAATATTTTTGTTTTTGTAGAACACAAGGTGATTATTGTGGGACTAGACAATGCTGGGAAGACCACTATACTTTATCAATTGTGAGTAATGACTTGTGTTACAGTTCATTCGCATTCTTTTAATGCAAAATAACAAGTTTAACATGATCAGGACCTATGTTGTTGTTGCAGTTTAATGAATGAGGTGGTGCACACGTCACCTACAATTGGCAGTAATGTAGAAGAAATTGTGGGTTAAGAAAACACACTTCCTGATGTGGGATATTGGTGGTCAGGAAAGTCTCCGCTCTTCCTGGAACACCTACTACTCCAACACAGAGGTAATGTGCTTCAAATAATACACTACACAGTGGTGGTTTTACCTGAACTGGACTTTGACGGTTTTTGATGACGTAGAGCGAGAACACGAGGACACAAGACTGCTGAAGAACGCATATTGAGAAAGGGCCTGTTTTAGTCATTGGACAAAAACTAAGACTACAATAAAGAATAGCTGATAAAATGAACACTAGTAGGAACAACATGGCGAAATCCGTGCAAGGGGATCCGTGGTGTGTAAGTCGCTTCGGATAATAGCATTTGCTTAATGTAAATGTAAATAGCTCATTCTAAGGTAAACAAAAACATAATGCTTCATTATGTAAGATCTTTATACACCTCTGAAGACATAGTTATGTATATTGCATTTTTGTCAATAGATCCTTCAAAAAATGACACACTGGACCGTCACTTAGACAAATGTCTAATTTTAATTTAGTTTAAACTGCAGAAGTTTTATTCCAAACAAAAAAGAAATGGTTTAAATTGTGTAGTTTTGGTAAACTATAATTAAAATAGTGCGCTTTTTAAGCATGAAGTACTCCAAAATAGTCACCCTGATAAAGAAGGCGATAAGTACAAGGTTTCCTTTTTTCTGTCTGACTTTGGGAATTGAGAGATTCTGTTGGTTATTCTGTTCAAGGCATTTGTGATTGGAAATGCTTTGACAGAAACTATAATGAAGATTTTGCCACATGTGTTGGTCACTGTCTCCATATAGTCAGAGAATGAATTCCCTTAGAAAGTCCTCTATAGCAATAACCTATAGCATATTTTAGTAGCTAGCAATTCATGCACGAGGAATAAAAACAGTAGATACTGTAACGGGGTGAGCAACAGCTGTGTGTTCACCCTGCTGTAAACAATGCTTTAGACAACAGTTGTGCACATGAGTAATTCCACTGGACCTTAGCAGCTGTTGTCTGATTCACAGTTCAAAGTTCAGGGTTACACAAAGAGGCTCGGTTGAATGGCAGGACCCCTGCCTTTTATTCTGAAAGTGTGCATATGATATTTGTGATGGGGCCCTGCTGTTGTCCTCCATTCAGAAGCAGAGCGATGTGCTCAGCATGCTTCTTTTAGGAATTATACATACACGATTTCTGCCAAGGACGTCACATCACATAATAAACGGCTCAGTGGCCTTTCCAAACATAGAAACCGTCTCTGGATGAAAGTGCAGTAGGATACGCTCTGACATCTGCTGATGTTTTTTTCCCCTGTAGTTCATCATACTGGTTGTGGACAGTACTGACAGAGAGAGACTAGCCATTTCAAAAGAAGAGCTCTACAGAATGCTCGCTCACGAGGTAAACCTTTAACCTTTATTTACACCAAACCCACACAGCGTTAAGCACGAAGAAGCATAAATAAAAAAGGTCTCATTCTCAAACTTTTCTTTTAGGACCTGCGCAAGGCCGCCGTGTTGATCTTTGCTAATAAACAAGACATGAAGGGATGCATGTCTGCAGCAGAGATTTCCAAATACCTGACCCTCAGCTCCATCAAAGATCATCCGTGGCACATTCAGTCCTGCTGTGCGCTTACTGGAGAAGGGTGAGATCTTAGGGCCAGACAAGGGGGATAATTCTAAAGTTTTGCTTAATTTGTTATTGTTGCTTCTTTTACCAAATCATGAAATGTATATAATCATATAATGAAAACAGTGTTTGGGAAAACAAACAGTCAATTGTTTTTGTGCCGTTTCAGGTTGTGTCAGGGTTTAGAATGGATGACCTCAAGGGCTGGACTCAGATAGCCACCAATTCTTCATGTTGGACTGATTGACCATTGTTGGAACCACAGACTCATCCCATTGGCTGCTTATGTTTTTCTTTTAAATCTCTTGATCAGAATTGACGCTTTGCAGCTGGACTCTCTGGACACCTACCTCAGCTGGGATTTATCAGTTCTGTTTTGACAACCTTGTTGATCAATACTATGTCAGGAGTGACTGGATTTCGTAATTGGGGAAAGAGAGAAGAAAGTCTAAAGTATTTATGCTTGATAAGAGAGAGACAACCGGGGTTTGGAAATTCACTGGATGGTTATATTAAGTTAATCATGTTGAATGTTAATTCTTAAAGTCTACGGGGTAGAAATGATTTGAATGGGTATGTTCTCTAAAAAGATGATTCCTTGTCTATTTATTTTAGACGAGGAGAACGTGGGTCATTCATGCCATTGGTACCCAGCAACACCACTACATATCATGGAAGCATCAAAGCATATCAGATCACTATGTACATAATACCTCAGTCATTCGGTACACTAGAGGGTGCTGTTGCTATTTTGAACATGGCTTTTGCAGCTTCAAATGTCCTTTATGTAAGATGCAATTTGAAAAGGGTGCCTGTCATTGTTAGATGTGCATCGGGTAAAAGTGTTCATTGCTGTAAAATAAGGCAATATGGCTTTTTGTCTGTCATGCATTTATGGTGTTTTTATTTTTTGATAAAATGGCAGAGTCTTGAGGATGTCTTTTGTCTGTTACAAAAGCTTTTGCTATGAACATCCAACAAAAGCTGTTACTCCCTGCTGTTTAAAAAAGCCCATCACTGCAGATAAACTAGCATGTTTTTGTCACCGTGTGTTTTTCCATTTTTAATAACCTTTCTCCTTGATGGAGGGCGGTTATATTATTATTGTCACTTTCATGAGGAAATAATGTTTAAGAGTAACTCTGTGAGGAAGCTACCAGTATTATAGTTTTATAAACATATTGTTTCCCCCTAGACTCGTGGTGCAAATAATTCACTGTGAAAGATCTGGGTGATTTGATGTCTTCATAGGTCAACCAAGTTGTAACAGTTGTGTGTGCTCATGAGAATGTTTGTTGCTATATAAACGAATGGCATTTTATTAATACTTTTTTTTCACCTGGACATTTTTAATCGTTGATTTTGTATAATCTTTGCTGTTACAATATGAGTGCATGAGCACTTGTGCAGATATAATTTACATGGTGATTTTGCCAATTCTGGTTCATGAAAACTGTCCTGTGTGTATTGATAGATTTTTTGCAATGCACTGTGCTTGGTTAAGGGAAACTTACAAGACCTGGATGCAGTGACTACACATTGGTGCTATTGGTTGCATTATTATTATTATTGGATGCTGATGTAAGATCAGTCGTATTGCTTGGTTGTGCTTTCTCTTATTTGCAATCGGTATTATTTTGTGGGTCTTTGAGGGACTGCCTTTCTATTGCTATTCTACTTTTATATATCTTAATTATAACTTCTCTCACAGAGGCGTCTCAGATTGGAAAATGGAATTAGATGAAACAGCACTGAAATGAATTGCGGCCTCTGTGACCTTTAGCATTAAAGACCAGTTTTGGACAGATTTATGTAAACCATGATCTCAGATCAAGTTTGTCTTTGCTTTTTAATTATACACAATTGTATATCATTCATTTTACGATACCATATTAAATGGTGTTTTGACAAAACTATTCTAAAGTAAAAATGTGGTTTGTTTATCCAGCAGGATGGCAATGACACGTCGCAGCATGACATGTTTGTTCAGAGAAGTGCAATTTTCACTTTCAATACTGAAGTTCAAAGTGAACGCATTCAGTTATGAGATGTGCCATTTCTAAATGAGCAGGTTATGTCTGTAGCAACTTTCCTAATTCTTATAGTTTTATAATAAAAGCTTTTATTTTGAAATCTGAATAATCTTGTTGTATTATTTGTTGAAGTGCTGGTTTTAAGAGTCAAATGTTATTTCTATTAAGGACACGTATGTTGGTTCAAGGTAGATCTAAAAGTGTATGTCAGCCCCCTTCCTCCCATTGTCAGTAACACTATTTGCAGGGCCACTCTTTTCCCCAAAATATTCTAGAGCTTGGCACAACTATAAAGATGTGTATTCATTATAAAAATAACCAACACTTAAATTTCAATTTTTTATTAATAATTAAATAATTGTAGTTAATAGTTGAAAATTTTCACTCGCCCTCTTGTCATCTCAAACCTTTATGACATTCTTTCTTCCGCAGAACACAAAAGAAGATATTTTAAAGAAAATTGGTAACCGAACAGACCCCATTCACTTATATTGTATGGACACAAAACCAAGGCAAGGGATTGGGGTCCAGTTAACAACATTTTTCAAAAAAGTTTCTTTTGTATTCTGAGGAAGAAATAAAGTAATAGAGGTTTGAAATGACAAAAGGGTGACTAAATTATTTTTATTTTAGGGAGACCTATCACTTTAAGGCCCCATTGGAAATGTGTTGAAGCCCCCTAGTGGACACCATAACACAGGTTGAGAAGCAATCATCTAATTCTCAAAGTTTCATTTTTAAGTTCCTGATAATATACTGCATTTATATTTAAAAAAATCATATGCAGCTAGCAAAAGATAATTTCAAGAGCGCTGAAGCGTGAAATATTTTCACATGATTTAGACCTGGGGCCCGTTTCAGAAAGGAGGTTAAGTGAAAACTCAGTTTCAGAATGTGAGGTATGTCAAACCCGAGAAAGCGGGGGATCTCAAGCCCATTTCTGAAAGAGAGGTAACAATACTCAGAGTCAGTAACCATAGTAACTTACTCTGTGAACCTAACCTGGTCGAGAGCAGGTTTTCTTTGGTAGACCCAGAGTTTCTTTCGATCTCCTCCATTTTAAAGAGCAAGTGGTGTACCTCATTTATTCTTTCATAAATACAGTCATTCATGGCACACATTTTGATCAGACAGAGACCATCTCAGTAACTTAAATGTCATATGTACTTTTATAGAGGATCCTGGATGTGAAGAGGCTGCATTAATTCATATGGATGTTCTTTGATTTCAGGAGAGGAATTTAGGACCCGAGTGGAATTTTGTCATTTCCCTGTGCATGTTTATTACAACTGTACCATTTTTCTTTACATTGAATTAGATATATCAAAATATATCTCATCCATCCTTGCATCAATAACATCAGCCATCGTGGCTGTGTATTACATCAGAGCAGGGTCGTTTCTAGCCTTTTTGGCACCCGAGGCGAGATTCCCATTGTCACCCCCCAATAGCTCTGCCCTCCTACCACCATGCCCACACCATACAAATAATTTGCAACCTTCCATAAGAAAGAAAAAGAAACCTTTAGGAAAACACATTTAATAATGATTGTCAAATTGATTATCAAATTTTCTCTGAAGTAGCATAGAGTGCATCTGTCATGATTGTTTTGTTTATGCCATTAACATATATCTGATATCTTAAACCAACAGATCCACACCTAACGTTACATCAATGCCAATCCGTTTGTAACTATATTAACACTACAGCCTAAAAAATGCATTCATTTGATATGTTTTTAAATGATTCTTGACTTGATATTCAATTAATTCATGTTAAACCAATTTTTGACATACTTTTTTAAGATATAATTCCATTTCTGGTCAAGTTTATTTTAATTTTACTTTACTATGCTTATATATCTCGTTGCTGAAAAGTCCTGCAGTGCTAATATGCAGTGTCGTATTGTGCAGGTAATGATGATAGACCAGCGACCAGCTTACAAAACAATTACTAATTCGTAGCACACCTCTATATTTTGCTTTCTTTTTCTCATCCTCTTTTCTTCTTTTTACGATACTGAGCCCTGATGACTTTGACTGATTATTTAAACACGGTTTTAATAAAGTAAACAAGCTCGCGGGCGCCCCCCACTGGTGGCGCCCTAGGCGACTTCCTAGTTTGCCTATGCCTAGAAACGGTGCTGCATCAAATGGAGGATAAGAAATGTGGGTGTGTAAAGTATGTAAATAAAGTGCGTGAATAAAGAAATTATTAAATACAGGCAAATGCAGAAATGAAGTGATAAAGGTAATAAACAATTAATTTAGACGTGCAGCCATTCCTACCCAAAACTGCTCCGAGCATCGGATCAATGGTCTGTCTGACTTTGATACGAGAGTCTGACACACTTACAAGTGTCATATTCGCCATGACGTTTACACGCATCATAGAGTAGTCAGAACAGACTCTAGTAGGAGTTAGAACAGAAGGTTTTTTATGATTTCTGATTTATTTATGTTGTTTCAATCATTTATTCATTCATTTCGTGGTTAATTTGTTTGTTTATTGGGACTTTTAAATTTTTTTTCAATTTAAACTTACGTCATTTACACATTAAAGGACATTAGTAAGTGCACTGTATGCAGAGCGGAAAGTGTGCCTCGCTCTCAAGCGCTTTCTGCCGCCATGTTCCTTTTTTGGTGTCGTTGCCATGGTGAATCGTGATATCGGAGCTCCATTGATCACGGCTTGTCGTAGTTGTGGTGCAAGCGCTTAACTCAAGGTTAGTCTACCCAGAGTTGACAGAACTAACTCAAATCAGCTGTTCTGAAACCAAAAGCTCAAAGTTTCGCATCTCGGTGTTAAACAACTCAGAGTTCACATTTTAACTCGGTGTTGGTTGAACCTCCTTATTGAAACGACCCCTGATGTGTCTGTATTCATCTCATCTGTGTCCCTTAGCCCCCTTCTGCTTAAATTAACACCCTTAACAAAACAACAAATGAGACACGGATTACACCCAATCTTAGTCATCTGAACAATAAAAAAACATGGCTGAGATATGTAGTGTACTGTCTGTAACATGTACTATATGCTTTAGTTCTGATTTTGGGGAGTTCATTTGGTTTGGGAGTCCTTAGAAGTGCTGTCTTCAAAATCATATTCAGCAGAGGATTCATGGGGACCATTCATCATTGCCACACCAATCTGGTATGTGTAATAAACAACTGCTAAACTTGACAACAGTTTATAAATGTTTTTGCTGATTTATTTTGTCAGTACACAGTTGCATTTAGGTACTATTAGATTGCATTTGCTTTTTTTAGCCACTAGGGGGTTACATTGTTCCATGTGTCAGTGCAGCACAAGACATGCAAATCTATGGAATATTTATCACAGGTAATAACACGAGTTATAAATGCTTGCTGGTGTTTGTTTGGCTGTCATATACAACCCTATCCATTCTCTTTTAAACTTTTTATAATTAATATATTGATAATGTAATTGATATTTTGACATTTATCAGGAGAGGGTCATAATGAAGTTTCCATGGTAACCCTACTGTTAACATCCTGGAGTCTTGCCTGTGGTCAGGGTGCAGTTCTGTGTTAAATGGTATTTGTTTGCCCACAAAGAGACAGCGGTGAAGGACAGAGAAATCTGAAGATGAAATGACATATCAAGTACAAATACTGCAAATTTGAAAATAATGTATTTTTACTTTACAAACATGTTAATTTACTTTTTTTCTGGTTCCCAGCTGCCTGACTATTACCGTTTTTTTACAGTGTGACCCTGTCTGTGAAATCATAAAGTATTCATTCCAAAAACAGGTAATGTGTATGATAATTATATGATTTAGTCCTCAAATTAAATTTTTGTTGGAATTTAATGATTTTGAATGCTGAAATGTAAAACTTTATTGACACGGTTATATTGTTTGGAACAAAAAACATTGTTTGTTCAATATAAAAAATTGGAATGTGTATAAAACATGTAAAAAAACAAAAGGTTTACAAATGCAAGAAAAGACTAGCCCTTTTCACAAACAGAGTCACAAATGTAAAATAAAAAAAAAATAGTTTTCTTACTTTGGTTAAAACAATTTTAATGTTTTTTTCCTTAAAAATGTTTAAAAAAGAAACAAAAATGCATTTTTTTTAAGTCTTACTATAACTTAACATACTTATCTTTTCATTTTTAATTAATTTTACTGTGCCCTCAAAAACATTTTAAGGATCATAAAATTGCTGTTATCACATGTGAATAACTATGAAATTATGATGTGAGGACTTCATGGTGTTGTGGTGGCAATATGCAATTTAAATAGGAAAGAGAGTGACCTTGGGTGTGTTGATCAGCTCATGGTTTGATGAGGGAACATATGGTACCCTTGCTTCAAGCACCAAGGTGAAAAGAGTGATAAACAGGTCAAACATATCAGGTTATGCTGCAAGCAACGAGAGTAATAAAGTAAACCGAAACTGATATTTTATATTAAAGATCAGCTGTTCTGTTATGATTTTCTTAGTGCAAAGAGGGTGTAGATCGAAAAACTTTCAACTGAGAACACAGTGAGATAAATTGATATCTGTATATGTGCTAAGGCCTGGAAAGATTCAAGCAATGCAGGGAAGTGAGGACCTGAATTCGTCAAAATAATAAGTGTGACAAATTTTGTTTTGCAAGCAGGAAATAAGAAAATATGGCTTTTGAATCTGTGCTTGATTAAGTGGGCTGATGGCCTGCTGGCTCATAAATAAATAGGACCAGTTAATAGTTTTGCTTAAATAGGCCATAAGCCATAATTTAGCATTCGATTTCGTTCCTTCATGTTCATTGGTCAGCATTCATGATTTACATTCATGATAAATCCCAACTATGACCTTTCTAACCATTATTATATTAATATCAATCATATTAATATTCAATCATATTATTAATTGCGCTCTGTTACTGCTTACATGTCGATAACTATATCAGGAGCTTCCAAAATGTTTATGAACACTGAAAAGCTTATTAAGCACAAATCGATATGCTTAACACACTGGTGTGACTTCTCTTATGCAGTCTCTCTTTGGGACTGACATAATAATGAGTGTCCATTAACTGAGAGCACAGTCACACAAATCTCCCCACACTAACCCAACTGAACCCAATAAAACTAATCACAGTGACATCCCAGATGACAAGAGGATTATTGAGATTTTCACCTTCTTTTTATTGCCATTGATGCTGCCATTATTCTACAACTGTCTATTTTATTTTGGCAACTTCGGAAATGTTATGGGATGTAAAGTGCATCAGTAATGCTGTGGTGCTGATGGAACAGAATGCTTAATATGATGAGAAAAGGTTTTTCTCCAATTAGATTCGGCAAATAATTCCAATAATTCTCTGTACTTTAAAAAGTATGATATATTTACAAAATGATTTGCCTGCATCTTGCATTGTAAATTATAACAATGAAATATGGTGCCTTTAGTGGTAGTGATCTACTTATTGTTGTTAATTTACGTATACATCGATTATTTAAATACTGGATTCATTTTTGTCTTATAGAGTTTGTGATATATTTTAATATGAAGAAAAACTCACTTTTCTTGGCCTCTGTATTCATGTTATTTTGTGCTTGAAGGTTATTATAATGCAACACAGCTTCTCTACTAGCAAACCACATAAATGATATTGTATTTTATTTATTGATTCATGAAAAATGAAATGAAAGTTGAATGAACATTTGTAAAGCCGGTACAGGACAGAAGGTTGAACTAATGATGCCTAAAGCAATATTGATTCATTTACCACCTTATTTTTCATATGATCCAATGTTATTATGTAATGACAAATATCTATTAATATTTATGAACATTTATTACCTAAATATGTATGCAAGCTTAAACACTTCCGTTCTTATTGCAGATAATATTGACATGCTCACCAGTCTTAAGATGACACATCACATTTTACTGTCGTTTATCTCTATTTATTCCACAGTCATTTTATCTCTAGCCAAGAAGATAAAAAGCACATATATGTATTGGGTAACAGTCATAAAAGCCATTTGGACTATGGATGGTCTGAGCAGATGGCTTTCCTTCTCTTTGGTCCGTAGCACAAGTAAAAATTATACATCGGCACTTATTGGATTTTAAGGATTGATGTTTTCTGGATATTGTGTCGTGATTCTGTCCACCTGGTTTTACGTATGTTTATATCTGAACTGAATGTTGGAGAGCTCAATGAGGGGGTGTTTGTGGGCCTCATTTCTGGTGTTTGTCCTGGGCGATGTCTCGTCTACGCCATGTCTGACCGAGGAGTTTGCTTGTGTCAGAGGTGGTTGTGTATCTGAAGAACATGTGTGTGATTTTAAAGTAGACTGTGAAGATGGCAGTGACGAGACAAACTGTAAGTACAATAACAAAATAAACAAACGTGTTTTTCTGTTCTTTTCATGTATGTTTGTTGTGTCTACAGAGGCCAACAAAGTTAATGGCCCTCTGGTTGCTCCATTTGTTTACTTAAAGCTTTTAAATGCTCACAGAGGCTGTATTGTGCAAATATTAATATTTATAGCATTAAATGGAAGAATCCTCATGAACTGGCTTTGGTGACCATGACATACAGCAGTGCTAATACAATATATTGATAACATCTTTCCAAAGCTTTAAAGCTGAATTATTACTAAATATCTTCTAAAAGTTACTAAAACTTGCTATATTTCTCCTTGAAATTACACACAAATTATATTATTTCTGAAATGTGACCAGATTATAAAAACCCATCTTTTTTAAGATTGACTGTTTTCAACATAAAATTATCCTACATAATGTAAAGACCATCCTGTGAAAATATGACTTTGATGTCTATAACATAGACTGGGTTCAGCCATGTCAAAGACTGAAATCATAATGAAATCAATGGTTAATATCAAACTTTGATGCTTGTTTTCTCAGAATAAGATTTTGACACATTTGACAGACTGGGTCACAAATTTAAACTTCGGCCTGTATTTCACATTCAGTATCTTTTGCATTTGCTATTTCGAATCAATATTATGACCACAGTATTTCCGTCAAGTAGATGTTAAATGTTCTTTAATGATTTCACAATATAATTTTACAGTGATATAGTGATGAATACCTCTCTGTTAAACATTGGTGTCCTTGTAATGCATTTTAAATGTCTTTACAGTAGATTTGAAATGTATTTGGATAATAACTGTAATGTACTGTAGCTGTAAGTTTCCCTTCCATATATAGGCTCCCAGTATGTGAGGTGTGACTTCCAGGAAGGTTTTTGTAGTTTTCAAGATCAACATGTTTGGACAAGAGGCTCAGGTCTGACCCGGCCCAGCACAGAACTAGACCTAAGAGAAAATGTTACTGGTAAGAAAAAACGTTATGTACTTTATCTATTATTTATTTAATTGTACTTGTCTTCTTGAGACATTTCCTGTTTATTTTATTTTCTCAGGTCACTATCTTTATATACAATCTGAAAATGGAGACGGCATTACTGCTGAAATACACAGTCCTTACTTTCAACCTTCACAGTCCTGCTGGGTATTGTTAAAAACATGCTCAGACCTCCTTTGTTACTGAGTTTTCATTATTCATGCATTTTACAAACCATCCTCCATGTGTATCTGGTCATTCTTCAGCATTTTACAGTCAGCTTGCACGTAAAATAAACATTTCGTTAATAATACTTTTTCTTAAAATAATTGTGCATATTTTATGACAATTATTCAGTTTTCTGTCTGTGTCTAAATAGAAAAAGTGTCTAGAAAGAGTTGGAAAGACAAATCTAGTTGTATAGTGAGTAAAATAAGAACATATGTCACACCGAAGTAAATTGTGTAATAAAAGATTTCACAAAGCAACACAATGTTTTATTGACAAGAGTGATTGATAACTAGTGCAGGTTTTTTTTTATTGTCGTATTTAGTTAGTAACTTGTTGATAAGTGCTTAGCTCGAGGGCTCTATGGTCCTTGTATTGATCATTCAGCAAACAAGCTCTCGGTTATGGATGTAGAGCGGAGCATTAATCCACTAAGCCAAAACAAGACATTTATATTGACAGCAAAGAATTACACACTTGTTGTCAGCACCATAGCACATGGGTGATGTATGTAAGCACCGTATGTTCTTCAGATGACACATTGATAAAGCCCTCTGAAGAACTTCTAGGCACTCTTTTAAAGGACCTTAAATATTAATTTTATTTACTTAAGGAACTTCAGTTTACAATTTAAGTAGCCTCAAGTCTGACAAAGGATGAAAAGTTTGAAATACCACAATCTTGAAATACATATAACACCCTGACGTCTTGGTTCACAAAATATTTTATTTTTGTGCATTCGTGTGATATTTTGTTCGCTCTCAGTATTATTCAACTTTTCTTCTGAACAGCTTACCTTCGACAGTCATATCGGGCAGCTGATGGGGGCTTTGAAGGTTCTGATCAAATCAAAATTTTTGGCAGAGCCACAGGAAGTTTGGTCCCTGTCCACCCCAAATCCAGATCCACACATTCGTCCCTGGATGCGATCAGTGGTGATGTTAAACAGCAGAGAGGAGTTTAAGGTAAGTGTATCTTTCCTAAATGACTGGTTTTCTGTGCCTGGGGAAGGAAGATTTGCAGCCTCTTTTTAAATGTTTAGTTATAGAAAACGTATTCATGTAAATGTAATGGGTATGTACAGGTGTTGATTAGAGGACTGATATTCAACAGCAGTGATCCATATGAAGTTATCGCCATGGATGACTTGTCCTTCAGCAAAGGCTGTGTGGCAGTTGGTGGTAAGTAAACACTTACACACAATGACAAACACCAAGCAAAGCAAAACCACAGAGTAAAACATGGTTTCAACACTAGGACCTTATTCATTCTTTTGAAATGAATCGATACCGTACTGTATATGAGAGAGACACTAGGTAGAGAGACAATGATGACAGGCAGAAAAATCCCACAGCAACTTTAAGCAAGTGTGAGTGACATCAATTACATTTTCAGTTTCTAACATATATAATTTCCATGGTCCATGACAAAGTCATGGTCAGGTTTCATAATCCTCTCAGCATTTTATAGATTTTCATTTCGTCTTGGACACAAAAAGACAGCTTTGCTGTAAATCAGTATTTTACACAATCATTACAAAATAGTCACTATAAATAATACACCCCACAAGACAAGCTTAACGTTTTATGTTCCAAAGCATCTAAAAAGCAAGGTTTATGTGGAGTTTGGTTGTAAAACCCTTACTTACAATACCTCATTGTTGTGATTTATTTCAGCAGTAGAATGGGCAGCCAGATTCTTTACGATAATGTTGAAATCACATTTACACGTTACACTTATCCAAAGCGACTTACATTGCACGATGCATGTGTATATAAGTATGTGCAATCCCTGCGATTGAACCCATGACCTTGGCGTTGCTAGCACCACTGAGCTACAGGAAAGTCCTAACATATTACACTTAAGGGCGTCAGTTATGTTTAAAGGCATCAGTGGTGATAATGGTGATCACAGCAGCTCTCTGGTTTATGGGGTCCACAGTCACTTTTAAACCCTTTACTTACCTCAGCAGCTCTCTAGTTAATGGAGGGGCTTGCGGTCCACCGTAACTTTTTAATATTAATAACTATATTGGCTTTATTTCCAGAGAATGAAATCAAGGCAACTCTTCCAATTCACTGCACATCTTCTCAGTTTCACTGTGGTGCAAATGAATGTGTGGATGGGGTGAAAGTGTGTGACTTTACTTCAGACTGTCCCAATGGAGAGGATGAGTCCAACTGTTGTGAGTAGTGAAAACAACTAGCTAACATTATTTTTTAGAATAAACAATTGAATACAGTTTTAGAAACAGTTGATCACTTTCATTATTCTGTAATTCTATTTGATTAAAAACTATATCCAAATCTGGCTCTTAAATCTTTTTGGTTTTGCAATAAGCATCTGACTAGAGCATGTGGAACAATACAACCTCAAAAACTTCAAGTATACTCAAATTTTTTAACCAAGTTTCTTCAGTATTTTATAATGGAGTCAAATTATTTAAATTTGACCTTCAGTATCACAGTGTGATTTCGAGTCTGATTCGTGTAGCTGGTATGAGCTTGTGCAGGGAGATGGATTTGAATGGGTAAGAGGTTCAGCAAATGAAGACTATCAAGATCAAACACCTCCACGGGATCATTCCACTAATACAAATGCAGGTGAGCACAGAAAAAACTGCACACAGAATGTGAAAATGAAGTAGTACATCAGCAAAATAACCTATGAAAGACAGAGTTTGAATGGGTTTAGAAAGAGTAACTTACATAATACAACTGAATCCTGAAAATATATAGTTCTCAGATTATATTTTTTTATTTTCCTTTCTCTCCTCAAGGTCACTTCATGTTTATCTTTAAAAAAAGCAGCAGTTTTTCCCAGCAAGCTTTGCTGCGCAGTCCTACATTCCAACAATCAGGTTCAGATTGCATTTTGTCCTTCTGGTAAGAAATATGACAGTTCAAGAATCAGCCTGAAGGTGCAGATTTCTAAGCTAGTTAAATAAATAAAGAAATATTGACACAACCTGAATCATCGAATCCTTATAAAAATATTAACTTAATACATACTGTTGTTCATTTGACATTACATTGATTGTTTTGCTTCCAGGCATTATAATTCTGGTCAGTCTGTTGGTGCTGCTGAAATGCACCTGGTAATCGATGGCTTAGACAGCACTACTACACTTTGGCAAACACTATATAACCAAGGCAGCCAGTGGCACCCAGTAATTGTTCAGATTGGCAGGCAGACCAGACCTTTCCAGCTTTCCGTCAAAAAACTGAGTCTGGGCGTGTATGAAGGAATTTCTGCAATAGATGACATAATGTTTCATAACTGTTCATTGCCAGAGGCTATGGAGACATGCCCATCTCCCGGTCAGTTTCATTGCAGCCGGAGTAAAGCGTGTGTGAACTATTATCAGATCTGTGACCTGATCGATGACTGTGGAGATGGAACGGATGAAGAAAACTGCTGTCAGTATTAAATAGGTTTTTTGTAAATAAAAACATTTTAGGTAAATGGTTAATGTTTTAGCTTACATGCTCTGACATTAGCATTTTGTTTACAATAATCTTTTCTCTCAGCATCAGAGCTAATGTGTGACTTTGAAGAAGGCATGTGCAGCTGGACTCAAGATGACGCAGATGACATTTTCGATTGGACCCGAATCCAAGGACCTACTCCTACTTTCAACACGGGCCCATGGAAAGACCACACTCGGGCCAATGTGGATGGACACTTCCTTTACATCGAATCATCAGAACCACAAAAGTTCAAAGATACCGCCACTCTTATCAGTCAACCTTTTCTCCCAACTCCTCGCAGAGGTCCCGAACCTAAGCCACCCTGCATTTTCAGATTCCACTATCACATGTTCGGAAAGAACGTGTTCCGGTTGGCTGTGTACATACGCACCCGTAACAGTGGGCGGGGCAACATGTTGTGGTTTTGCTTCGGTGACCAAGGCAACTACTGGCACAGACAGATATTGCATATTAATAGCGCTCACCACTTTCAGGTGGGTTATTGATGTGAATTATGGATGCTGGATCATAAATGGAGAATGTTGTGAATGTTCCCTTGCAGTTGACTGACTAAAGTTTCCATGTTTAAATGTAACTCTGGCAAACTAAGTTGTTATTGTATTGCTCACTAAAGTATCTCTGATAATTCATGAACTAATAAATTATAATGACTGTCTCAGCAGAAAGCCTAAAGCATTTCTGAGGTGCAATATGCGCAATGTTAAACTTTTTGTTGCTACAGATTGTAGTGGAGGGAACCGTCGGTGATGACTTCAGAGGAGATATTGCTATAGATGACCTTTCTTTTCTTGGATGTGAACCATATGAAGGTAAAATGAAATGACTAGCAGATGGTATGTAAACAGGCGATTAATAAAACAAATGTGTATTCTTTAAAGCTTAAAGAGTGTAAGAGCTTTTCTATAGCTCAGTGCTAAAGCATGGCACAAGTAATGCCAAGGCCATGGGTTCAGATCCCAGGGTATGACCCTGAATGCATCCCGCATCCTTTTAGATTGAAGTGCCTGCCATACGCATAAATGTAAATGCATACACGCCCATTTCATGATGTTCACATGCTATTGGGCTTTGTAGGTAAATTGCCTTCAGAGAAGCCCAGCACCACTGCCCCTGTACCCACCGTGTCGGTAACACCCCCTCATAGCTGTCCCCCTGGCCAGTTTGCGTGCAAAGCGACAAGAGAGTGTGTGAGCCTCAGTCAAGTGTGCGACTTTACTCCTGACTGCTCCGACAGCTCTGATGAAAAACATTGTGGTATTCATTTTCCATCCATCTATATTTTTCATTCGTCCACCCATTTGTCCATTCATCTATTGCTGTTTTCTATTTTCTCAGCGAAGGAGTATTGTGATTTTGAAGGTGATGCTCTATGTGGATGGTATTTAAGTCATCAAGTCACTCCCTTTCGCTGGCAGAAAGGACAAGGGAAAAGTATTCTCCATGGAGAAGAATACCACAGACCTGCTAATGACCATACTTTGTAAATCACCATATGGAGACATTTGCTGAAATGTGTTTGTGAAGTGCATGGTCAGATTTGCATAGCGAAGGTGTTCGTTGCTAATTGTTTACACATCTGTATATTTTGCAGTGGTTCTCCAGAGGGTTGGTATCTATTTGCAGACAGCTCTAATGGAGGATATGGTCACACAACGGATCTTTTGACTCCTCCTATCACAAAAACTGGACCTCAGTGCACTTTAGTGTTCTGGTATTACATGAGCGGCTTCACTGTTGGAACGTTACAGGTGCATTGATTCAGAAATTATTGTTTGGTTCTATACAACATGAAAACAATTGTTTTTGTCAGTTTTTGAGAATTTGACAAGAGTGTGTTGAGTTTCAATTGTCTGTTACCTAAAGTAACCTCAAAGTATCAGCACCGCCTTAAACATATATGTGCAGGTCTTTATCAAATCATTTGCTGTCAAACATGAAGTTTGGTCCCAAAGTGGTAACGAAGGCAACAGCTGGAGGCGGGGTGAGGTCTTCATTGGAATCCGTCATAACATCCAGGTGATGGAAAATCATATGTGCCTTTTCATTTGTGCTGTAATTCCATTGTGCCTTAACAACATACAAATAGAAATTAGTACTTGCAAGCATGTTTCAAAATGATGCACAAGCAACAAAAAAATAGATCTTAGGACTCTGGCTGCGTCTCAATCAGCTCCCTAGCTCCCGAGCACGTGAATCAGTATATTGTGTACACTGGTTCGGTAGGGACCCTGGCGCACTTCACATTGGGACACCGTTCACTTATTTTCCTGTGACTGCGTGAGCGCGTTGTAATACTTCACAGCTGGTAATTATCAACAACAGGCAAAACCGACATCTCTCTGGCTTAATTTTTTTAATAATTGTTGAAATACATATGAGAAACACTTGAATTATTTTGTTACATATCCGTTCACAAATTTGATCTAATATTAAATTCAAGGGGTCATATGGCGCGAATACGTGTTTTCTGTTTCTTTGGTGTGTTATAAGTTGCCCATGCATGTATTAGACACGTAAGATTGCAAAGATTAAAGTGTCGGAACAAAAGATGTCTATCTAAAAGCGAATGCGAACCCAGACCTGCCTGAAACGCCTCGTGTAACCACACCCCCACAAATCTACGTCAGTTTGTGGTATGAGTTGACTAAAATATATTCCCAAGTAAGGTGGGCGTATCTGTCAGCACAATTGCTTTGGAACCTGATGTTCCAAATATGGAAAGAGGCGTTACTTTTCTGTCACACACTTGCAATATTCGACCAATCACTACACACTGGTGAACTGGCCTATCATAGCACACATCGCTTATCAGAATCTGCGCGTTTCAGAGAGACGGGGCAAAGAGGAGATACAAACACACACGTTATGTGGAAATACAGCATTTTTGAACCTTAAATCGTGTGTACACATTGCATTACATCTAAAACAAACGATAATATTCGTTTTAGCCGTGTAATACGACCCCTTTAAATAGATTGTGTTCCCTGCCTGTCTAGCAATGTGTGTATATAGCCTACATCTAATAAAATAAACGTTGTCTTTTCAAAAGTTATGTCCCGTTTCATTAAGTTTATTATGTTTTCAGTTAAACGGACTCAAAAAATGTCACGTGATCTCCGGTAGGGAAACATAATGAGCATCGATGCTCCCTGACTTTTGTGTTTTTTATGGATTCAGTGCACTTGAAAGATTTTGCAAATGAGACAGCCCTTAAAATGCAGACTCCCTGCTGTGCCCTGACTACTGAATAAGGGAGCTGATTGAGACGCACCCTTTGTGTTTGTGTGCACACGTAGTCCTGAAATGTGATCCACAGATAAATGTTAACTGTTTGAGTGATGTTTGAACTGTTGATACTTGATCACAAATGTCACGACCTTATTTCAGTCTATCCTTTGCATCATCAATATTTACCAAAAAAGACATATAAACACACATTCTTGTAAATGCATGTCTATATTGTGTGATACTTTTACTCATTAGTGGTAAGTACCCCTTGTTGTATGTGAGAGCTTATCATCCTATAACCTCTTGAATACGAAGCTTAAAAGTTTCATAAAACAAAATAGTTTATAAGCATTTGCATTTTTGTTTACTAATCTATTGTTAGGTGGTCTTGCGTGCCAAGCGTGGTATCAGCTACATGGGCGATGTTGTTATTGATGACGTGGCTTTTGTGGACTGTGCCCCCCCATTGAGAACCGATCTACCTTGTGATAAGAATGAATTCATCTGTGCCAACGGTCACTGTATTTCTGAGGATAACTTGTGTGACTTTATTGATCATTGTGGAGAGATGGATCTGATGAGAATCACTACATTTGCAGTAAGAAACAAATCTTTCAAATCTAAAACTTTGTAGTTTAGTCATAATTTACGTAGTTATGTTGTATTGTGTATGCAATAACTTTATATCTCTATTGACCAAGTTTAATGGTTACAGTATATGTATCTTTACAGTATATGTGTGTTTTTCCAGAGGGATTCAGTGGTCGCTGCAATTTCGAGTTTGACCTTTGCTCTTGGAGACAGAGGCAAGATGATGATTTTGATTGGTTGATAAAGGCAGGATATAGGCCGCTCACTCCTCGGAGCAGACCATCTACTGATCACACTCTACGCAACCCATCAGGCCATTATTTATATCTAGAAGGGTCCTTCCCTCAGACAACTGGACATATTGCTCAAATCAATGGACCTCTTTTCAGTCACTACAGCAAAGACTGTAAGGTGAGCGCTCACTGCTGTTTGCATTTGCCTTTTTCATTCTGGTCCACAAGCAGTTTCTGCTTTCATTACATTAGGAGCTATTGTAATAGATTTGAAGAGTTTTAGTATTCCTCTAAAGATTTCTCAATATTGGTTCAGAACTTTACAGTTGGTAGTATCCCATTTTAAACAGGAGATGTTTAAGCATTTTGAAGGCCTTATTTAAACAATCCCAATGAGAGGCTCAGGAAAAGTATTTTTTCTTTTTCTATAGACATTACAAGAAACAACTATTTTAAGTCATGGGCTAAGAAAATCATAGTCTTTCTAATACCACTAGCCTTTTTGAATATATACATTTACATTTAGTCATTTAGCCGACACTTTTATCCAAATCAACAAGAGTTGTGAAGCAGAATGAGCGGGAAAGCGATTTACTGCCCTTTTGAGAAGGCAATACAAGAAGCCGCTGGTTTGCTGAACGCAGGCTTCTTGGTGGGGTGTAGGAGGGTGTGAAAGTATGTTGGTGCAGATCCAGTGATAGTCCTATAGGCAAGCATTAGTGACTTGAATCTGATACAGGCTTCAACCGGTAGCCAGTGGAGAGAGATGAAAAGGGGTGTCACATGAGCCCTTTTGGGCTGTTGGAAGACGAGGCGTGCTGCTGCGTTCTGAACCAGCTGGAGTGGTTTGATAGCCTTTGCAGGAAGACCAGCAAGGAGAGCATAACAGTAGTCCAACTTTGAGATTACAAGGGCCTGCACAAGCAGTTGTGTCGCATGCTCAGTGAGATCTAACTCATACCTTTCTAATGTTGAATAAGGCATATTGGCATGACCGCGTTGTCCTTGCAATGTTGTCATTGAAGGACAGCTGTTCCTTGAATATTACTCTGAGGTTCCTGGCTGTTTTGGAAGGTGTGATTGTGGTATTGCCAAGTTGGATGGTGAGATCATGTTGCATCGTGGGGTGTGCCGGAAACACGAGTAGCTCTGTCCTGGCAGGGTTCAGCAGGAGGTGATGCTCTTTCATCCAAGCTGAGATGTCTTCTGGGCAGGCTGTAATGCGAGCTGCTACAGTGGTATCGTCTCGGTGAAATGAGATGTAGATCTGGGTGTCGTCAGCATAACAGTGATATGAGAAGCCATGTCCCCATATGGTGGGTCCCAAGGATGTTATGTAGATGGAAAAAAGCAGCAGTCCAAGCACTGATCCCTGAGGGACCCCAGTGATCATGTGGTAAGCAGTGGACAGGGAGCCCCTCCATGACACCCTGAAGGATCTGGTAGGATTTGAACCAGCGAAGAGGAGAACTTGAGTTGCCTAGAGATGACAGGGTTGCCAGCAGTATCTGGTGATTGACAGTGTCAAACGCTGCAGATAGGTGTAGCAGAATCAGGACCAAGGGATAAGATTCTGCCTTTTCTAGCCGCAGTGCTTCTGTGACCGATAGCAGTGCAGTCTCAGCGGAGTGGTTTGTTTTGAAGCCAGACTGCTTGTCATCCAGTAGTTGGTTTATAAGTTCAATTGTCTGTTACCATGTGTTGTAAATAATGTCGCTTGTATAAGCTTACCCGTGGGCAGCCCAATACACGTGAATTTGTTTACTAAGCTTATGGAACCGCCGAATGCAGAACCGTTGTTTGGAAACCGTGTCGCACTCTTCCTCAGGTAGGGCATGTTTAAGTCAGTTTTAGAGTACTATTTTTGAGACATTATTTAAAGGTAAAAACAACTTTTTACGTTTTGCTTTAAGCAACAGCTACTGCGTCCAGTTAGCATTAGGCTCGAATTGAGGGGGGGGGGCTGGGGGGATCCCAAATAAGGGATTAGGGATCCTATACAGTATAAGAGGTAAAAAAATCATAAAATGAATAATAATTACAAATTTAAATTTTGTTCAGATAAAATATGGTAAATATTGTGATATTAAGTCTATTACGTTTTGGGTGACTTTCACAACTCTTTAAAAATCGAAGTTCTTGATATCTTTACTGCTTGTTTAGAGTCTCTCTAAAGGTAGCTTGGGCACAAAAGAAATCCCCAATTGGACACCTGGACTCTCTCTTTCTTTGTACTTATAAAGTAAACTCAGATATTTAATCAGGTCATTCATTTATTTATTTATATTTTCTCGATTCAAATCAGATACTGGTGGGTGTAAACAGTTTTTGTAAACAGCCTCTGCCAACAAGGTGGGTTGTTTGCACAGTTTGCAGATATATTCTGATAATATATTTAGAATTATTTTACATATTTTCTATAAAACCTATTTTAAAACATGCTTTGAGATTTTTGGTCCTGCCCCCCATAAGATATGATTCAATTTGAGCACTCCGTAAACAATTACTGCTCAGTAACCAAATCTGTCTGGTTCTTTTGGAGTAGCTAGTCACATCTTGAAATCGTCATGATTTTAAATGTGAATTTCTATGCACCATTTCTATGAGTTTCCTGAATTGGATTTCCCAGTAGTGCATGAAATCTCTCAGAACGTGACAACGTAACCACCATTCCACTTAACAAAATGCCTTGGCTGGAAAGTCTTTAAGCAATTCTGCTTCCCTATTGAGAGCAGAGCACTGTCCTTCACTGCCCTTTACAATACTGATTTATTACATTCAGTAATGTATGTTATGGTGCATGTGTGTCTCTGTGTTTGAGTTTAGGAAAGCTGTAATATATTGATCTGATGTAAGATCAATTTCACAAAGATGATTTGGACTGTTTTTATTTCCTCTGCATTGTTACATGCTGTGGAGCTCTGCCTTGAATATAATAGCAGAACGAGATGTCAGGAATGAAATTGTGCCTGTTACAATGAAGCAGTGACTCAGTCATTGTGCCGGCAGACAGCGATCAATCATTCTGTCAGACACACACACACATTTCAACACAGCGAGTATCTGTGCGGATGCAGCACTATTTAAAGCTCTCATCAGTTTGTACCAAACAACAACCATGTTTCTGGAACTCCTGTAACTGACAAACTGTATTTTTGTAATCGTCTATGTCTGAGTTTATTAGCCCTTTTAACATTGTCCTCACATTTTGCCTCTATGAATCCAGAAACAAAAACAGCTGGAGAGGGGTGGTTTTGCATGTGCTTGTCAGCACTTTTTAGGTCTTAAAACATTTTGCACATGGGAATTAGTAACAGGCCTTGTCTTGTCTTTTAAATTGGTGAAAGCACCAGATATATTATTGCGTATAAACAGAACTGGGTAGTAACTGATTAATTGTAATCTGGATTACGTAATCAGATTCCAAAAATCAAGTACTTGTTATTGAATAACGTTACATTTACTCGTAATCAGAGTACAGTTACTATGTTTTTTTATTGTATTTTATCTTTAACCATTTTTATTGTAACTACATGTGCTGTTGTATTGCAGTCATTCAGTATAAAGGCATTTAACTAACTTCTAATACTTATGTACTTTTATAATTTAATATCATTTAATTTTAGCGTTTTAAAATTTAACAAGAAAAGTGTTGTGGACACATAGATACACCAGGTAAACACAAAACAGACGCCTGTAAACAAATATAATATAAATGTAATTAAAAAAGTAGTCATATTACGCGACAAGAAATGTGTAATCTAAGGGATTACGTTACTGAATACAAATTTTGCTGTGTAGTTTGTAATCAGTAACTGAGAACAATTCCCAAGTAATCTTTCCAAGTTAAATTCCCATCTCTGCGTATAAGCAAGCAGATATGTAATGAATCGATTGTTTGTTTGTTTTGTTTGCTTTTCAAGATGGTCTTTTACATTCACATGTCCGGTGACGGCATTGGCACTCTGAACGTGTACATGGTAACAAACTCCAACCAGCTGTTACTGAACCTCACCGGTAATCAAGGAAACTACTGGAAGAGACAGGAAGTGCCTCTCTCCTCTCCTCAAAACTTCCGTATCATGTTTGAAGGCAAGGTGGGCAGCAACACACAAGTTCACGTCTGCCTTGATGACATCACTTTCTCAGCGGGCTGTATCCTCAGCAGCAGTTTTGAGACACTCTCCAGTTACACGATATTGTCAGGTACACTTTTAAGAATAATGCCTGTCCTCAAGCCCACAAACTAGTGACACCACATTCCTGTAACAATGCTCCACAAATTACATTCATCTTATAGTTTACTAAGCACCATTTCAACGCAATGTAGGCTACTTTAGTCATAGCTTGTCCAGAAAAATCAGAGAAGAGACCAGCATGAGAAAAACAAATATTTGTTATTCTTTCTCTAAACATAAACAAGATATGAAGCTGCAACCCTGGGTTTTATAGTTTACTGAAAAGAAAAGTTGAGCTTGAATACCTGCAGAGCAGCGGCCATAAGAAATGAGGTCTTTTAGGTTGAATCAGAGGTTGTGCTATGAAGGTTAACAGTTTTATAATGAAACAAAATGTAAAAATGTATTCAGAAGCATATTTTTCTGTAAGCATCCGTATTGATGCATTTGGTATTGTGATGTTGTAGAATGCTCTGTTTTGGGAAACATACGGTGGCCGGGAAGTGCTAAACAATGCAGGAAAACTAAAAACAAATCTAAAAGCAAAAGAAAAAGATCGAAGTGACATTTCAGCTGCACCATGCGTGCTGCTAAGGGCTCACGCCGCGCATGCATGCAGTGTGAAACAGACACGCATCCACACCTAATGCAAGATGACTTTTAACTTTGTTAAAAAAATGTGGCTTTTGAACCTTAATCAATGAATATGCGCTGTATCAAATATGCATGTCCTTTCTCATAGTAACATAGAGTGTTCTGGACATCCTGGTTGACAGGAGTTTCGTCCAATCAGCAGTAGCTATCCCATTCCAACAAAATACTTACCTTTTCCGGTTTGACTGATTTGTCGTTGTGTTTTCCGACTTGTCGTTTTGTTTTCTGACTTGTCGATGTGGTTTCTGACTTGTTATTTTGTTTTCCGAATTGTTGTTGGTTTTAAGATTTGCTATTCTGTTTTTAGATTTGATATTGCATTTTCAGATTTGTCATTTTGCTTTTTGGATTTTTTATTTTATTTTGCTTTTAGATTTGTTTTTAGTTTTGCAACTTGTTGTTTTGTACTTCTCGGCCACGGTAGAAACACATGGCAGAATCATTCATGCCTTGAATTTTTGTGTGTGTTCAGGCTCATGTCCGCCAGGTTTTCTGCAGTGTAACAATGGCAATTGTTACAAATCAGAGCAGACATGTGACTTCACTGACAATTGTGGAGATGGAACGGATGAAATGGATTGTGGGACATCCTGCTCGTTTGAACATGGGCGCTGTGGTTGGAAAAGCAGCTTGGCAGACACGTTTAGTTGGACTCTTGGAGTTGGTTCTATCCATAGGATCAGGCCTTCTCAGGACCACACGCTCAAGAATGAAAGTGGTAAAACTCCTTTAAGTTCAGCCTTGTATCTGTAGATACAGTAATAACGTACCTGATCAGACCTTACATCCACATACAGTATCTTTAGCACACTCTTTCCATTACAATTTGTAGAATGTCCAGTCAAATCAGACTGAAGAAAACAGACATCAAACACAATTCTGCTGTATATTTACACTTGCTTTATAGTGTTTTATAGTCTATATTTATACTTACACACAACAAAGAGTGTTAAAAATGCTAATTGCAGCAAATCTTCTTCTTGACATACTGTACAGAGAAACATTTTCAAATTTCCAGAATTCATCTTTCTCTGGAAAGCTTTGTCCATCATCTTTTATTTCTGGTATTTGCTAACTCTGTTCTTCCAGAAAGATGTTTAGAGTTATGATGTCTGTTTTTTCTATACTTATTGAGGATCTCTGTTAAGCTTCTTATGAGATATCAGCACTTTCTAACCTTTACATTCCATTTGGCCTTTTAGCTAATGCTATCATAAGTGACTTACAAATGTAGAAAACTGTGAGCAATTTGTGATGCAAGAGTAGAAATATCTGCAGTGCAACGCTGCTAGGGAGCAAGCTAGATAGAACAGTGTCTAGAACAGAAGAATGCAGAAAATGTGAAGGTGAGATCTGCTTATTTTTTTGAGAGACAGATTAAATCAGTCCACTGAGAAGTTTTGTTAGTTGCTAGTTTGCTAAAATGAGCATGTCTGTAAAAACTAATAACAGAAATTCGGACTTTAATGAAACATTATTTGAACGATCAACCAAGTTGCTGACACTGTGGAATCAGCAATTTCAAAATGATGGTTCTTAGTACTACAATACAATAAAACAGATACTGTGTCGTAAGGATATACAGTGAAGAAAATAATCAAAAATCCCACCTTGTGTGGCAAGGACAAAGCTTTTCCCTCAGTATTTACTTTTATGAACCTACTGTAAATCTTTAAACCTGAAAGGTCATTATGTTGTGTAATAAATTACACTAATTCATTCAATTAAATGAATGTGAATTGCAGTTTTGCTAGATGCTGTCAGTGACAGTAAATGATAAAAGCAATTTATGATAATTGATATGTCCCAATACTGATGTTTACTACATATTATGCCATCACCAGTATTTTTTATATGAAGTAGACATATGTGCAGTTAAGTCTGGCTTGGAGCTGGACTGAGCACCCCTGCCATGCAGGAGTGTTGATGATGATGATATAATACTTAACATAATAATAATTAACATAATTAAAACTCTCTCTCTCTCTCTCTCTTTGTCGCTCTGTTTCTCGTCATAGGGTACTTTGCATATATGGCAGCCACTCCTGCTGGTTTGAAGGGTGATAAAGCGCACATGAGAAGTTCAGTATGGAAGGAATCTAGTGCCAGATGTACACTCTCCTTCTGGTACTATATTTCTGAAAAGGCCAAAGGAATTATTCGCCTCTTCATTAAGGTAAATGACTAATGACTAAAATAACAAGTGGTACAAACATATAGTGGTCTGTGTAACTTTTTTGGGCACTCGTCATTTTCCAAGGTAACTTAGTTGTTTGTCAGTAATTTTCCAAACTCACTATTTAGGTAGAGTAAATTAAAACAGAGAAACTCAATTGAAAAATGTCAATGGTTGTTTGTTTGGTGGAAGGGACAATTTGTCCTTATTGATATTTGGGCAGCGAATTTGCCACTGTGAACAATAAAATTGTTATGTTGCCAACCCACCCTGATCTCACGGTTCAGCAACATTTCACACCAAAATACATAGTGGAAATATAGTGGAAAAGCATTGTCTGACAAAAAGCAGTTGTATTAAAGGAAAAGTTCACCCCAAAAAATAAATTCTGTTATATTTACCCACCCTCAAGTTGTTCCAAATCTGTATCCATTTTTTAGTTTCCTACCACAGTAGGGAAAATTACAATGGTATTTAAAGGCGCCTCAGAACTGTTTGCTTCCCTACATTCTTCCAAATATCTTCTTTTGTGTTCATCAGAACAATTGTTTTCAACAAACTGTTCCTTTGACAATATATGTGTGATTATATGCTGAAGTAAAAAGTGAACAACAACAATAACCATAAATGCATTTCTAGGGAAGTGACAAAGTTGCACAAACATTTATTGGAAACATAAAAAGCTAAAAGTTTGTGGAACTTGGTGTTTTGCCTGTGGCAAATGAAAACAGCATTTCTAATCTTTCATTTTAATCATTTTAAATCACTGTTAAATCTCACTGAGAAATTGAACACCGGAAGTGAATTGATATAACTTACATGTAAAGTAATAAAAGCTAGAGGAACAAAATTGCTCGCAGCACCTTTAACTTAATACCGTGCATGAAATGTCCCTACAACCTGACAGAAATCACACCTGTCTTTATACAGCCTTGTGCCCTAGGCTCTGTAAGCAGCAGAAATTTGTCCAGGCAACAGCCCGCAGTCCTTTAGCCAGTCAGAAACGCTCTAAGGCTTTTCACAATGCGCTTAACCCCGGTTTATCTTCATTCTAAACCCCGCTTTTAACCCAGGGTTATAAAACCCTGCTCAGAAGCAGGGTTAGCACCGCTTTTGCAGGGTTAACCCCAATGCGGTGCTAAATGTGTGCAGTGTGAAATGAAGCAGGGGTAAAATTATATAACCAGACGCTTAGCAACGGACACCCAATCAAAAACTGAACAGCGCTTACCTCATTTCACAAGCTGTGCACATACTGTAGTAAGTAACGTCTTACCGGGCTTAAAACAGCCAAAAATGATTAGCGAGGGGTCATTTTTCCCCGGATGCGGAACAACAAGGTATTTGGTTATTTAAAGTGACCACGCACTATTTTTATTCAGTCAGTTTGACGCTGCAGTATTTATACAATCATGACTGTTGACACCACAAATATGCAAATAAGAATGTTAACCCAGGGTTTAGTGATGTACAGTGTGAAACATCAGGTTATATGAATACCCAGGGTTATCTCTTAACCCCTGGTAAATTATAAGCAGTGTGAAACGTGAAACAGATAAGCCTGGATTCTGTTTACCTGGGGTTTAGATTTCATGCGTGAAAAGCCGTTCTGTGTGTTTGAGGTTTGATGACACATCTTAAAGTCCCAATGACATAAAAAATTAGGATGCCTATTTTTTCATGAAATATTGCAGCGTTTATTGTTAAAAGTTTATAAATGTGGGTCATTCTCTTTTTTAAATTTGTGTGTGCTCATAATCTTCAGTTAAAATCTGAAAAAACACTTCCTTCCTGTAATGACTATCCATCTTAAATGACGTATGTTAGACGGCATCCCTTAACTCCTCCCCTTCAACTGTCAATCTGCTGCCAGTTCTATTTCAAAATACAATGGCTGTTTTTATACATGGAAACAAATCGCAGAGAAAGACGAAAGCCACGCCCACTATTTTCTCATTACAAATTCCATTTCACTCGGAAATGCGTCTAAATACGGAAGTTAAAACGATCGCAACTTCTGGTTCACGGGGACTTTAAGCAAAAAGGTTAAGTTTAGCCAAACAACTGAAATCCCTCAGAGCATCTTAAACAGAGAGTAAAATTGTACACCAAGGTTTTTTTAAACAGTTCAAGGTTTATATTAAGCGTGACAAGAAATAGCCCTGTACAATTATCATGTTTGTTTTAAGGCAAGTGTGTTATGAATCAGCCATGTGCAAAGCCATGAGCACATAATGCATGTCTGATGTTATACTACCTAAACCCTCACTTTAACCCTGACCTCAGGGTGCCGTTATCTGTGTTTCTGATAAAACCATCCCACAAAGCAGCAACCTGAATTGAAACGTCAAATTTAACTCTTCATTTTTTCTTCATGTGTGTCGAGCAGACAGAGAATGAGCTTAGGGAGGTGTGGACACAGCAGGTGATGTATGAGGGGTGGAGGAGAGCAGAGGTTTCTCTGAGAAAACTGAGGAACTTTATTTTGATATTTGAAGCGGTTCGAACACGAGATGTGAGTGGTGGAGTGGCTCTCGACGATCTGGAATTCATTGACTGTGAACAACGTGAGTCCTTTATATCAACACAATCCAGACTCTTTGTCTTAGTACCATGATGTGTACAGGGATGGCTTCAGATGAACATATGTTTACTACATGGTGTTATTGTGTGTAGTGTTTGTGTTGGATCTGTGGCCTGTTTATAAATTTGGCAAATTTGTAAATACCATTAACCTTTAGCAGATGCTTACAACTAAGAAATATCATACCTAGTTAAGATAAATTATTATGAAAGAGGTGTATCTGTAGAGTATAGACAATTGCCCAGACCTAAAGTGCAACCAGGAGAGTTAGACTATAGTCGCTCAGAGGGAAACAAGTTCAATCACCACATTTATTTCCCATGAGTCTCTTTTACTTAACGGTCATGCATAAGCATGACCAGCACGACTCTGCGGCTTGTCCTCAGCAGTGTCTAATGAAAAGCAACATCACCCTTTAATTGGATGAGAATTGATTTGTTAATTCTGACAAGTCATGGGGGAACAACGTTTAAAAACAGTATAAGTTCCCCTTTCAGTTTTCAGGCTTGACATGGAAAATGTCAGATTTCATTTACAAACTGGCACTTTTTAATCACAGTAATTACACTTGAGGTTGTGGTTCTTTTAGTGAGATTAAGTGTCAAAAGTGGAGATGTCAAACTCAATCTTTGTTCAGACTATACTTACGGCGTTCAGTTTAACATCAATAAACCAAAGCGCAACTTGTTCATTTTTAAACAATAGTTTGTAATATAATTTACCATTCTTGCTTTCAACAGGATATATTTTAATATTAAAGTGTAATAAACACAATTTGTTTCGTTGATTTACTGGGCCTTTGTACAACAACATTCAAAAATAATTTGAAACCTCACAGTTCGCTCACAGCTATGTCTCTATAATTGTGGCTAATTGACTGTAACTTGTGTCAGTGGTATAAATAAACTAATGTAGCTCAATAAAAGTGTAAAGAGAAACAGAGGAGTGAAGTTGCACTTTTTGAGAGTATGCACTTCGGAAAACAAAATATTTCAGAAAAAAAATGGAAAATGGTTTAGTCTTAATTTGTTTCGAGATATTAATTCAGCAGGACTGGATTACTGTTCTTATCGTCTTAATCCAATCAAATCTCATCTAATGACATCTTTTCATTATAAAATGACTGTTTTTGGGGGTGGGGGATGGGGGTCTACGTAAGCTGTAAATTTTGCTTTAAGAATTGTGTGTTGCATACTGTATAAAAGCCAATGTACAGTATTCACTACTCTTGCAAATTAAAAATATATTACAGTATCATTATACTATAATTATAGTATAGTTCAATCCAATCAAGTCTTGGTTGCTAGAGTGTTCTAGGGGTTCCTGTGCTGTTCCATGTCGAGATAGTCGAGATATGTTTTTTTATAAATTTGGTTTGTATGGAAGGCTTTGACCTCTCATTGAATATACATTTGTGTATTGTATTGTATTACCTGTTTTGTCATTTGTCAAATGAAAACTCCTAACCCTGTATTAGCAATAGTAAGCATCACTTATGAGACTGTTTTGGACCAACAAACAGAAAGAATAAACAGATGCATTTCCATGTATTTCAGAAGCTATGCGTCCTGGGTCATGCCCCGCTGTCACAGATTTTGTGTGTAATAATGGAGACTGCATTGAGTATCACTTGGAGTGTGATGGTAAAGCAGACTGTTCAGATGAGTCTGATGAGATAGACTGCAGTAAGTGCATCCGCATTTAACTTAAAATGTTGATCGCCGTTTTATCACGTTTTGTAAATTAGTATTTCCTTGTTTCCATACCTTCCTTGTTCTCATACTATAACTGACAGTAAAATGTTTCTTCTATGGAGCTAACTTCTCACCTTCTCATTGGTTCTTACAGTGAGTGTTCCAGGAACTTGTAGATTTGATTTGCCTGAAGGTCTTTGGGAGGAAACCTGTCAGTTTTCTCAGGATACTGATGATGAGTTTGACTGGAATATAGGACATGGCAGAATGTTTAATGGGACTGGACCATCAGCTGATCACAGCCTCAGTTAGTAAATCACTTTTCAATAAAAATTGTCACAATTAAGTACACACATCATTACCACTGAATATTAACACATTACAAATATTTAGGGAAGGGAGTCAAATACTATATGATGTATTAAATTAGTTACAAGGACAAAAACGTTCTTGGCTTTTTTACTTTTATTAAGTTTTGAGCAAGTAGAAATGGAGAAAGACATTCCTTATGAATAAAAAAATCTCACAAGGATAATCCATGAATTCAGAACAGTTGCAGTATCTAACGGCTAAATATAAAGTTTGGTGTGTGTTGATATAAATGTCTTTTTGATTCAACAGTTCTCATACATCACTCTTGGCTTAGAAAATATGAAAATTGACCTCTACTGCAAACATATTCATCTGAATCATCAAATGACCTCAAATTATAATCATTGCACGATTTAAAATTGGTTAGAGACATTTCCAACTCATGACCTGAATGTTGGTGCATAAATAGGCTGGCACTCATGGACTGAAAGATCAGTGTCATTCAGTAAATGTGTCAAGTGTACATTACTTTAATTGTGAAAATGGTTCTGCTCCCTCACAGGTGATTGATTAAGCCTTGTGAACTTGTTATTGATTTTTTCGTGCCAGACACAGAGTCAAGGAAATTACAGTTTCTCTCTTTACTGAGTCGCTATCGGCAAGATCAGTGAAATAAGATTTATTATCCGTTGTGTGACATGGCAAGATAAGAAATAGTTTGCAATGCTTGTATGGAATTGAAAGTGATGCACAAACAACACAACACAAACATTAAAACAGACATCTGCTGCAAACCAAGTCCTTTGTGTTTCTTTGCTTTCTAAGATGGAGAAGGTGGGTACCTGTTTGTGAACTCCAGTGTCCAGAGAGAGGGAGATGTCGCCAGATTAATAACCACGCAGGAATTTCCTGCTAGTATTGGTATATGTCATCTCCGCTTCTGGTTCCACATGTACGGCTCACATCACATGGGTACGCTGAAGGTGAGGCAACAAAGTAACGTTTGTGTTACTTTGAAAATAAGAAATGTGAAAAAGTGATATATTCACCATCTTCTTTTGCATGGGATAGTATTTTACATTCAGAGGCTATGGAAGTTTTGCCATATATCTTTCATGTAGTATTTTTTTTTCAGTTCTATTTTATGAGAACTGCCTTTGTTATGATTCATAAAATAAGCTTTAGACTTTTGGTCAAGAGTTTGCCATCTGTGCAGAGTTATGAGCGTAGTGAAATGTTTCAGATTAATAGACCTCTTGGAACCTCTGTAATGCATTCTGTGTATTATATTTCAGGTGTATACAGTGGGACGCAATGGAAGACCTCTGTTAATATGGGCAGCCTGTGATAACCTCGGAGACAACTGGATTTACACTAATGTGATCTTATCAAACATATCACCCTTTAGAGTGAGCATTGAGGCTGAAGTTGGAGCAAACCAATGGACAGTCGTTGCTATAGACCATCTCTCATTTACTAGAGAATGTCATGTGGGAGGTACTAAACTGGCTTCGCTTTCTTTTTTCTTTCCCCACCAAACTTGAAAACTAACCGTTTTGTTTCTGTATGTGTCCAGCTTCGGTGACCCCCGTTCCACAAAGATGCCACATGGAAGAGTTTCAGTGTTTGTATCTGTTTGATTGTATTCCACTGAGTTGGCGTTGTGATGGAGAGGTGAACTGTCAAGACCTCTCAGATGAGGACATGTGTTCAAGTGTGGATCCTGGAACTGTGCCTCCACAAGCAGAGTGTGAGACAGGGGAATACCGATGCAGGAACAGCACCTGTATTCCAGCACTTCTCCTCTGTGATGCCGTTTTAGACTGCCCCAATGGAGAAGATGAGCATGGATGCCGTAAGACCTAAGCACACACGTTAACAACAATACATGTGAACAAAATGACATAAAGCCGCGGAAAAGAAGAAAGAGAACTTTTCAATTTTTCTGAATGTATAGGTATGTGTTTAGGTAAAATTATCATTTTTGTTTCATTCTGTGAACTACTAACAGTATTTCTCCCAAATTTCAAAGAAAATATTGTTTCTATAGACGGTTTCATCTTAACAACATAAACACAGTTTATGAAAACTGCATGCGCACTTTTGTGACCCCCAACTCAACTTCAGGTGAACATTCACAAACAATAGAGTGCGTGTAGATTATTTCTGATAACAATCAAAAGAAACCGAGTAGAAAAGTTACTTGGCTAAACTTGTCTCTCCAATGTTTTGAATTTAGACTGCGATACGAAGCTCAACCGCTAGATGTCCATGTACCATACAGTTTGTTTAAATGCGACCAAACTACAGGACCTATTCAACAAATCGTTTATTTTATACAATTATTATACACTAAAATAATAATACAAATGATCATAAACATAAATTAAATAATATATAAATGAAACGGTCTATTTGCAGAAAATGAGAATTGGTAAACAGGTAAAAAACAGAAAAAGACCTTAAATACCGCAAAGAAAACAAGTTCATATTCACTTTTAAGCAACAAAACAGTCACATTTGTACATGTATTTTAGGAAAAGTTTTTAAAAGAATGTATGTTTTTGTCACAGTTTTCATGTGTTTTGTTATGCTATAAGTCTTTCACATTGCTGTTTGAGTTTTATGTCACTTCTGGGGTTTGATTTGGTTGAAATTCTACAGACACAAATAGAAATTTGGGACGGTCTCTCAATTTTTTCTGCAGCAGTATGTTTAAAATGTGGATGATTCTTCATCTTTTTTTATCCTCTGGTTTTTGTTTATCTTTCCTTATAGCCATTAAGCAGTGTCATGATGGGGAATTGGTGTGTGAGGCAACAGCAGACTGTGTTGCATACTACAGTCGATGTGATGGTGTTGATGACTGTCCATCTTTTAACTCTGATGAGTCCAGCTGCTATGGTAAGGCTATATGGTCGAACATCTCCTTTACTTTATTTAAATAGGTAATATAAAGCATTTTTAATGTTTAATTCTTACCCCGATGTCCATTTGCAGTGTTAGTAAAGGTTTGCAAATTAAAAACCAGTGAAAATAGTCATAACTCGAAAAAGTGTGAAAAATAGTAAACGTTTGTATTGCCGTTTGGCTGCTGGGCCTTTAAAACTGTCAAATTCAATATACTTCCATTTTCACAGAGTGCATTAGTTTTTGGCAGGTTCACAAAACAATTTAAACTAAAATGTGTTTCAGTTTGAAATATTCAGGGACGTTGCAAAAAAATATTCTTCAGATGGGAATCTTTGGAAGGTAATGCAAAGGTACATATGACAGGCAAGAACAGGACAAGATTCAACTTTGTCACATTTAACTGTAAACAGTAAAATGACCTCATCAAAATGACCTCAGCTGGGCAAATTTTTGTTAAAACTTTTATCTCTTCGTTGCTTTATTAGCAACTAACAGTTGGACTTGGCTCAGAAATGTAGTTATTGTTATACTCAATTCAAATTTTGGCGACAACGAAACACAGTAGAGGTAACTATTTATGATTCTTTCTGTAGGATTTATTTTTCTCGGTATAACACCTCATACATTTTTTGTAGAGAAAATGATTTTGGTCCAGTGATCCAGATTCAGATGTACACAGAGAGCATTACCATAACAAAACTTTTAATTGTCTGGTTCACAGTAATCCATACAATGAAAGTTAAAATTTAGTGTCTAAAATGTGTGAACAACATAAAATACATCACTTTATAGTGACTTATGAGTCAGGTAATATATTGCTTATGATTAAGTAGGACCTTTTTCTGGGTACTACAATATCTCTCCAATTGCCTTTTGGAAGGAACTGTGCCTCTGAAGCACTATCAGGGGGTAAAGTGTCTTGGTCAAAGATACTTGTAACTCACTTGTCAAGGCTTATCGCTAACATTTAGCTGCTAGATGCTTAACCACAGTGCAACTACTACTAGATGTGGGTTAATTAATAGTGAGGAATGAGATCCTTATAGGGATTGATCATTCATTATAATGATTATTTTATCATAATTATATAATAAATTTGATTTTTTTTTGCAGAGTGTCCCTATGGGTACTGTCTTAATGGAGGCATATGTGTAGTGAAGGCAAATGGGCCAGTATGCATGTAAGTTCATCAGTTATTTTTTTCTATTTAACTGATTTTTATTTAGTCCTCTACTTTTACCAGTCAGTCAAGACCGTTCAGGTGACAAAATCCCGTAGGAGATCCTTGCTTTATAATTATTTATATTCACAAAGAGAATAAATGGCCTGCCCCTACGTTCAAATGTGTGCTTTCAGCACTGCTAAAGCATGTCTTCTTCAGGTCCTCCCCAAACATTCGCTCCTAATAAATAATGGATGTAATGGTGTCGTCCATAATAAATTAGAACTTTAGTTTCTTATGCACTAGTGGATAAGACTATAGTTGTGTGTGGTCCTGGAAAACCAAATGTCCCCACAAAGATAGTAATACCAATAATTTCTCACTTTGTGTGGACATTTTTTGGTCCCCATGAGAAAGGCAGATTATAAATCAAGCTAAATCATATTTATTTGAAAATGCAGAAAGGTTTATATGATGGTTAGGTTTAGGGATAGGGTGTGGGTTAGGGGATAGAATATATGGATTGTAAAGCATAAAAAACATTATGTCTAATAAAACATTCCTTATTAAACAAGCAAACCCAACATGTACAGTGTATGTGTCAGCATGCTGTTGATTTCAGAATAGCTTACAGATATTCTGTGAAAGGGACAGAAAACATGTGTCTTTTCCTCATTACAGGAGCTTAGGGGCAGCCATTGCAGATAGTAAGCACATGTCAATCCCTTCAAGCTAATATTCATGCAATTTTTATTTATTTTTCATGTAGGACATTAAAAAAACTAAATTCCATATGAACGATCTCTGCCATGATTATTCTGTGAGTTTTTATGCAATTATTTTGCTTTTTCCCTCTAGCTGTCCCTCATTGTGGACTGGTAATCGTTGCAATATCATAAGAAAACCAATAACTCCCACAGTTAAGCAAGACACAGGTGTGTGTATATGCTTATTTAAATACAGTTCTGTCCTTCTTTATAAATGTATGCTTGTAGCTATTTCACATGTAGTGTATATTTATTGTATGTGCTTCTACAGCTGTCAATATTGCTTTGAGTGTTGTGCTGATCCTCTTGGCCTTTGCAACCGGAGTCACTTCATTCATCTTAATACAGAGACATTTACTTAGGTACGTCCTTTCAAATGTTTTTAAGAAGCATTTTCTGTTTTCAGAATGTGTCAAATAAATGCGTAACAGGTATTTTTGAGCTGTTTTTTGAAAGTGTTGAAAAATACTCGTGATCAGAGTTACTGTTTTATTGTTACAGATTACATTACACAGGTTACATTACATATTACATATTTATTTTTTTGTAAGCCTAGCACTTTAACTGTTGTTAAGACTATTCCACGATAGTGAGTCTAACATGTTTTTGTTCACAAGCATTTTGTTTGCAACCCACTAGCGAGTCTGGCATGTTTTTTGTTTTTCAAGCATTCATGTTCACTATGTATTGTTCAAGAACAGTGTTAATCTTCACAGTCTAGCCACGAGAATATAGAGAATTCAAGAATAATCTTTCACAACTTGATTTAGTTGTTTTGTGACTGTGTGTACCTGTCTTTTGTAATCCAGTCTTTCAATTTTGAGTTATGAATGTGGCTATGTAGACAAGAGCTGAAATGTATAATCTAACACTGTGTCTACACCGGTCACGACCGCCGTGACATGACAAAAGACATTGGAAACGCATTAGAATCCATTATTATTTTAAATTTTGTCCACACTGGATGTGGCGCGACGCGACAAACACATTGAGAACGAGCAGGTCGTGCCTGTCACGTCCGGTGTAAGGATTACGTTACTGACCATAAGTTTTGCTGTGTATTTTATTATAAACAATTCCCAAGTAACCTACCCTGCTCTGAATACTGGTATATAATATTCCTGATATGTGTGCTGCTTCATTCTTCCTGACTGAACAGAGACCCCAGTCTCATCGACAATGAAGAGTTGGATCGCTCTGGTTTTGACGTGCACAGAGAGGTCAGACATTTATATCAATAAAAATGTTATAGTTGATTCAAAAGCTCTTATGATGTAAAGGCTCGTATATTGTGCAGCCATGTGTCTCTACTAATAGAGACTTTCCTTTCTCTTGCCGTGCTTTATGCTATACATTCATCCCTCTAACAGACTATCTCTGTCTTCCATCTCCATTTCTCTTACTGCTTCTTTTCCACTCGGGAATGAACAGTGTTATTTAGTCATTTGAACCTCTCCGCAGGTGTGATAGAGCTCTCCGTCACACTGCTGATGGGAAATATTGACCTGTAAGCTTTAGTCTGTTTGTTTTGTTGGTGCGGGTGTGTGTCACTCCCTCCTAAACTCGCAGTAATGTGAGTTTCACTCTTTTGTGCAGTTAGAACTTTTCTGAGTAAAGCTTATTTTGGTCCCCATTTTCTTGTTACGCATTACTGAGAATTACTGTTTTAAACATGCAGCAGGAGACATACTGGATTTCGCAATTGTTTGCATTTCTTATTCTAGTCACACACTCTTGCAATTTTAAGTTTGCAGTTTGATTATGAAACAACCTTCATCTTTTGACAAGATTTTATAACATGAAACAAAGTATTTGTATTACTATATCTGGCATTTAATTAAATATATTAATTTGGTAATTCTTGTTTTAGCTGCCCTCTCTAGCCATTAAACCCAGATGGTCTCGTCTTCCTCGGCTGAACATCAGTGTTTACCCATGGAGAGAGGAACCAAAGGTATGAAATAATCAACATAATGACCATTTAGTTCCTTTGCAAAAACACTTACAAGACTCATACCTGTGGTGTGCAATGCAATCGACCTAAAACATGCTGTCCATGAATGTATCGTAACAAAAGCGTACAATATTGATGGGTCATAAAGGATCAAATTCTCCATGATGTGTTGGCCACCCAAGTGTTTCTCAATTACTCACAGAGTAAACGGTCTGTAAGTATTTTCAGTGCATTTCATGCATTTGTCTGTGCTTGTCTTTGTGCTCTTGTGTGCTATTTAGATCTCCACCTCAAAGGAAGCCAAGCTGTCTTTCTCCAATCCACTCTACAAGTGCTCGAGAAGTTCTGAAGCCTAAACCAAACAGATGCACAATCACTTTTATATTTCCCTGTAGATTTACAGTTCTTCCACTTCATTTGAGCCGCAATCACAACATGACTGTACTTGTTTAGGGTTTAAAACTCTGTTTATTTCAGCAAAACTCTTGGGAAGTGAAGTGTGACCATATACAGTACAAGTTCGATTTCAGCAAAATAAATCAATTAAACTTTATCAGCCTTAGAAATTAATTTCTTATAAAATATGCTGTGATACTGTACTGTAGATTCTGAGTTTGTGTACATAAATGTAAACCTTTTATTTTGTGCATCCGTAGCTTTCAGTACTGAAATGGAAAAGGGAACTGATTTTTTTACTATTAATTTCTTCCATTTTGTCCACTCTTCAAATACTTTAAAATATCTTTCAAAAAGGCAAGTGGAAAATAATAGCATTAAATCGTAATTTAGTAGAATTCAGTCTTATGAGCGAATTAAAATGATGCGTGAGACCACAATGTGACATTACAGGGAGGACACTATCAAATCCAGTATACTCTGGGTGCCACTTCAGAGGACTGTGTTGCTTTCATAGCCTGATTTTCATCCTGTTCTTTGTAGTTGTAAAAAAAATATTTCCATTGCTTTACATGTGTGTTCAATCACCACTTGGCCTTCAGATGGACTCAGACAGACTATGTTTTGACAGATGATAAAATTAAATTGTTCATATTTTGCTATCGTTTGTAGCTTTCAAAGACGATTTAAGTAGTTCACTATATTCTGCAGTTTTAAGAAATAAAAAAAGAAACAGATGTAATGAGTCTGAATACATTCTTTAGCTTGAAGTCATGCAAGCTAATTTGGTATGCTTCAATGGCATACAGAGCGCTGGACACCAGAACACAGAAGAAAAAGCTTAAATGTGGAGTTAAAACGAATTTAATACAAATATGAACTCTCTCAAATCTTTTTTATCTGCAATCCTGCATTCTTTGTCTTTTTTACCAGAATTCAAAAACCCTTGAAGCAAGAACTTTATTGATATAATAGAGCATAAAAATGAAAGCATGAAGGAATTAAATAGTGTAGCAATCTGAATAAATGAAAAGTGTCAGAGATGTTTTGCTTAGCATGTAATTCTGGATTTGGTCAAAAGCTGTTTTGGAACTTTGTGGAAATCTTCCACACACAAAGAGCATCAAGACACATCGCCTCTCCCTTCTGGAAACTGTACCACATGGAAATACATGTTCTGATTTAAAGTTAGATTTTGGTGTCAGTCTAAAAGTTTTAGTATACAATTCAACATCCTTTGTAGTATTCAATTCAGTTGTTCTAAAATCCTCTATTTTTCAAACTGTTGTTAATATTGTCAATATAAAATAATAATTTAGAACCTATATTGCAGATTAAAAGCTCATGTTTTGCAGGACATCAATCCAAACTTGTTACAAGACTCATTTGTGATTTAGGTTAGATAGATATTTTTAACTCGAAAACATCAAATGTTGTGAACTACTGTATTTGTACTGTATTTAAACTAGAATTCATACGTGTATGTGGAAAGATAGGAATGTTCCTTTTGTTTTTAATAGTTTTCTTTATACCTTCAACTCTTTTGATGCAAGTCTCTGAAACCCTGGTCTTTCCCCTGAAGAAGCAGAGAAAACCTACATATTGTTTCTTTTACAACAGGTTTTAAGCGTGTTGTGGTAAAATGCATATTATACTGTACATTTTGAAATCTTTGTTTCTCTTACACCCAGGAGGTTTGTCCCAGTCATTCTCTTACTTACACCCACTCATGTTTCCCAAGACATAGATGTATATTTATAAATATGACCATAAATCTCACATACCTTTAAAAGAAAGCTTAAACAAATAGCCTCTTTCCCTTTATTTTTCCCATCGAGGGTGAACCCAGACACCTCCAAGGTCAAGGTTTAGCCAGATTTACTGTAGCTAACTTCTGGGGGCATTTTTCACTCAAAGTGTTGCTAAATACACACATTCACATTCTTTCTATGGACGAAGTGATGAAGGAGTTAAATTCTCTGTCAAGGAAACTGTTAGCTAGTGAAAGTCCCTGGCATTATTATTTTGCCTACATATAATTTTGTCCATTCTCTTTTGATATGTTATTATTCTAACACAAACAGATTTAATCGACGCATGCAATACATCTCCCTACCATGTACAATGAACTACAAGGCCCCACACTCACCAACAAACTTTAAATAGTGTATTTACTCTTAACCTTATTAAAAATATGATCGTCCTGATGTTCACTTTCACACAGCGTTTACTTCTGAAATTCAAAAATGGTTTCAGAGCACTCCTGGGAAACTGACGTAGTGAAATACATTATCTTGCGGACCCCCAAGCAAAGCACATCTGTCATAAACACGAGCACAATATATCAAGCTCCTCTGATCCAAGACCAATGTTTTCAGTCCGTGTTTCTATGTGGTTTGGCTCTTGATGTGACACTGTAAGGGTGTTTAAATTGGAATGCTAATGCGGTGCCTTAAATGTTTTTGGTCGGCTACTTTTCCTGGTCTAACAGAGCAGAGGGGGGTTGTTAGTACTCAAGCACAGTTTACAGCGTCTCAGACCTCTAGAGGGACTCACGCTCGAGCTGCTTGGCAGACAGTGTGGAAAAGCCTGCCAGTCCCAATCCCAAACATTAATGACTCCCCCCACCTCACTCCTAGAACATACAGTTGGTTCTCAGGGGACAAAAAGCAAGGAATAAATGGACAGATTAAAGAATCTATTCTTAAACCATATTGGACTTATTATTGTTAAGAGCTGATGGTGAATCGATAATTCTCATATGTGTTATTCAGGAAGGGTTCTGGCAGGTCGGCAAGGTCATTAAACGTTTAAATAACAAATGTTTCTATAAGTAATGCCTAGTTTATCAACACGGCTAGTTGATCAGTACTGCTGTGAAAGAAATTGCTAAATCAGTAGACAACACTACTCATGCTATAAAATACCAATGAATAACATTATGCAAATGCGTTATGATTAATAAACTATAAATGACTATTATCAAATCAGCCATTGAAGGCATGAGAAGCTTCAAGGCAGACATTACTGTGGTAAACAGCTGAGCATTCCGTTCAAAGTGCAAAGGTGGGTTCGAGTCCCAAAAACAGACGAGGTACAGACAATACTTATAAAACATGCATTCCTTGTAATGTACTGTCAAGCGCGTAAAAGACACGGTCAGGTGACCCATCATGTGCCATGTATTTTCTGTTCAGTTTTATGTGAAATACTGGTATACTGACTGTGGGAGGCGTACTGGATCGTCTCGCCTTTCTTTCTGTGAAACTCTACAGAGATGTATGTTGAAACTCGTTAAGAGAAGCGCAACAACCCCCTCGCATCATTTTCCTCCTCACAGGAGCGCGCGCTCTCGCGTGTGTGGCAGTAGCTGCAGATGCGCACCAGGAGACAGCAGCGGGCAGACCACCAGACACAGAGTCCGTGAGAGAGCGCGGAATGCTTGACGTCTAGCTGTTGTTTTCTCTTTATTTCACGTTTCTCGGGCGACGGAAGACTAAAAGAAATCGAGGACATCTGCCTCGGTGGATATCCGAGATGGCGGGATCAGGGACGGTTGATCTGTTTGTGGGATTCGTGCTAGTTTTGCACGCTCTGGGAAGTGTTTTCCAGATCACCCGAGGAGAACTAACGGCGGAAGGTGAGTGCTGTTCATTCTCGTGTTTCCAAACAGAATTTAGTTGCAGTTTTGTTTTATTTCCTTTATTTTTGTATTGGCCATGCTGGTGTGGAATAAAACAGGTATTTGCACCATGAACAAGCAGCAAGCGAAGTTTCTCCGCACACCAGAGATTTACAGCGCTTTTACACACAGTTTCATTGTCATAATACTTTTTGCAAATCATAAGTGCATGAGACACTTGCATCTGGTACAGCTTGCAGAGTGTTGCCTCCCTCGGGAACTGTCTTTGCTTGATAACTAAACACGTGTATTTTTAATAACTGCCTCCTTCTGGTGGATTCAGTTTGCGTTATGATGAATGAGTTACTGCGCTGTTGCGCGCCGTGTGGTTTTCCTGCACTGTGAGTTGTTGTGGTTGAATGCCCGAGGCGATGTATCAGCGCATCTGTTTTACCGTGGTGTACCGACACACAGATCACGAGTGGGAAAGTCCTGCACCTCCAGCCTCTGTGTCGTGGAGCGGGGTTGTTTGTCTCTTTTGACTGAGCCTATTTGCCCTCAAGCATCTTACCTGTGTATCATTGCAGCCGATGTTGGGTTTTGTCTATGGTGGTTCTACATTTCATTATATGCGCAAGGAACACGGGAATGTGACCGCACTGAAACTGTTATTCTCTATGGAGTTATAATCTTTAAACTGTTATTATCTTATGCAGTCATGTACACTTTCTTGGAACGAAATACGCTGTTGTTGAGTAGTCTACTAATGCTCCTCGCGCCATAAATTCCAAGGTATTTCCTTGTTCGTTGTGTCAGCTTGCTAACACTTTACAACAAGGTTGCGTTTGTTAACAATTAATGCATTAGCTAATATGAACAATGAATGAATACTTCTTCTGCATTTGTTAATATATAGTTCATGTTAAAACATTTTAACATGTTTTAAATCAAATGTTGTAACTTTTAACATTAGTTAATGCGCCATGAACTAACATGAATTATTGCATTGACATTAACTAACATATGTACATGCTGAAATACTGTATTGCTCATTGTTAGTTCATGTTACTAATCTTTAGTAATAGGCCTTATTGGAAAGTGTTACAATACTATCTCTCTGTTTGTCTGAATGGCACTTTATTTCTTCCTTTATGTGTATAAAGATATTAAGGGTGTCACACTTCTTATTTAATATAGCTGTTTTTGATAAAGTGTTGAAATTTCTGCAACAGAACTCAGTGACCTAGTTAATAGCCTACTTTAGAGGCCTTGGCAGGATGGGGACTACAGGCAAGCATTGGAAGAAGAAAACAAAACATTGGATTTGAACAAAACGTTTCTCACCTGTTTAGCTCAAGTGTAGCTTTTCGCCTAATAGTTGATCTGTATTACATATACAGACGAGAAAAACACCAGACTGCAGGGAAGACAAGAGTAAAAAATGTAATGGTTGTAATCTTATATGTGAAACATCCTTGTGTAGCCGATAGGGTTTGTGATAACCACTGGTTTCCTGCTTCTTACAGGTATAAATCCTAAGGGTGAAAGAATAGTGAACGTGTTCAGACACTTCTGAAAGTCAAACATCACAATTGATAGAAACAGTGTCAGCCGCCCACTTGTCCGCGGTTTGTTTATTCATACTTGATAGTCGCAACCGTTGTTATGTAGGGTAAACGTACCTATTAAGCTCACCAAAATCTACAATAATACATTTTTAGTGCACAAGATATTGATTTCAGTACAAAAGTTCTGTTAAGTTAAATATTAATCTCTCATACAATAATATTGAACTTTATTTGAAATGACAAAAGCCTTTTAATTAAGATCATTAAACGCAAAAAGTAGCTCACATCATGTTTTATTTGAAAAATATTGTTTATTTTAAATCAAAATTTTCTGGATTTCTTTTTATAATTTTTTAAGGTACAGTGTCAATCACAAAAAAAGTCCACTATAGACCACTAAAATAATTTATATTTTAATATTTATGTTATATTTTCACAGAATGTTCTTTACATTATGTACAATAGGATGATTCTATATAGAAAAAAAATCACAGAAATGAATTCAGCTGTGTTTACAGTACAATGACAGGGTGCAGCCTCTAAATCCATTAAATGGATGTAATATTGTCTTGGACAGACAAATGAGATTTGTGATGTCTCCCTCTTTGAACAGATAACATGAAAACCAAAGACTGTCAAACTGTAAATGTATAATATTCTTAATTGTAAACTACAATCCGATAACGCCTGTGGGGTAATATATTAGTGTAGCACAGCATATACAGCTAGCGAGCTGACTATGTTCTGTAGCTTCTGCACCATGTTGCTAAAACAATCTTTTGATATGATGATTGTAAGTATTTCCTACATCTTCCAGGTTATTATACATACAAGTTTAAACATTAATCTCTTAATAAATAAAAAGTGATATTTACTCATAAGAAAGGTCTAAATGTAAAAAAATGCACATGTAAGGGGCTTCTGGTTAAAGTTTTCTGACAACTTTCAGAACGTGCAGAAGACAGTGTGAACGCATGAACACTCATATCTCAGCGTGTAATGATCTTATTGATAAAAAATGACAGGAGGTATGTCATAACAAACACATCAATTGTTTAAAGGGATCAAATGACAGGGCTAAAACGAATATTATCGTTTGTTTTAGATGTAATGCATATACAGGATTTAAGGATAAAAAAGGCTGTATTTTCCATTAAAAAAAAGAGTATTTTACATTAAAAATATACTTACAGGCTGTGAATCTGAAGCGCCAGACTGTCATTGCGAATTTTTAATGGTTGGAATGGCCCCACTTTTTAACCAAACCTTTCGTGCGTAGCCGGTCTTAATCTCTCTCCTACGTTCGTGAAGCAATCTTCGGTGAAATGCGCTGCACAAACTTGAACATTTGGATTGTACTTTTCTGGAACAGTGTTGTAAATAAAATGTAACCATTCGTTTTTAGTTTACTCATCTTTTGGCAGGGCAAACAAAGAGTCTTTCTTTTCGCAACGAAACACAGCGTCTCCGCGACATGGCTGCAGCGGTGAATATACAATGAGATTAAAGTACGCCCAGTTTACTTGCGTTTAGATTTGGGCAGTCTTAGTCAAGTCATGTTACGAAGTGACGTACATTCGCCGAGGTGCGGTTGTACAAGGCGTTTCAGGCAAATCTGGGTGAGCATTTGCTTAAGATAGAATGCCTCTTTTGTTCCGACACTTTAATTTTTGCTATTTTACGTGTTTTATACATGCATGGGCAACTTATGACACACCAAAGACACAGAAAAACACGTTTTCGCACCATATGACCCCTTTAAGGCTTTTAGCAGAGATACCACTGTGCTGCTTGTATATACTCGTGTCCGCTTATTTTATTAATTTGCATTATTATTTGCGTGGTCTGAGCTATGATAAAGCTAGCATTTCATGCTTGTATTGCGCAGGACGTTTGAGGGCAGTGCTATCTAACAGTAAATAGAAACGCTGTTAAAGGCGATTGATCTGACAGCAAGATAGCAGTTAGGAGTAAGTTAGTAGACATTTTTCCCCCCTTTGTAAAGTCAGGGACAACCGGACTAGGTACCGAAGGGTAGAGGGATAGGAAACACAATTTGTAGAGCTGTTAAGAGGTCTGCACGAGCTTTAAACGAAAGCCCAAACCCGGCCCGTACCCGAGATTGTTTAACCTGACCCGAGCTGGCTTCGACCATTACAGTTACATTTTAAGCCCGACCCGAACCCGAAGTGTGTTTAACAGAAAGCTTTGTTGAAATATGCTGCATTTTCCCTGCATCATTTGGAACTGTAATATGTTTTCCCTCACTAATATTTTGCTTTATCGCACTCATCTTACCATCACCTGCTGTGTTGTGACAACGAGGACAAGAGCGGGAGGCGGGAGCATATGCGCAGAATAATGCGTAAAACAGTTTTGTGTGAGTGTGTTTTCTCTCGTGTTTTTGTGGTCACAACGCAGCAAACACACAAGCACACGCCATGGCACGGAAACTTTGTATAGCCTATATATTTTTTGTTACATACCCGAACCCGACCCAAACCCGAGGCTATTTATTAAACATTAACCCGAACCCGGGTTGCAGACCTCTAGTGCTGTTTGTCCATTGAGGGCTGCTGTACAAAACATGGCGGCGCAACATGGCGAATTCAATGTATGAAGGGCCGCTCTGTATGTAGATATAAATAGCTTATTCTAAGGTTATACAAACATAACGGTTCATTACGTAAGGTCTTTATACACCTCTGAAGAAATAGTTTTGTATATTATATTGCATTTCTGTCGATAGAACCTCCTAAAAATCCCACATTTCTCCTTAAAGACATCAAGTAGGATAATAAATCTTTTTTTCTTTTCATAATCTGAGCTTCAAAGATGGAAATGTGCTTAAAGAGTACTTAATATATTTAACAAATACTTTACATCAGAAAGTTTTGTTTGTTTACAATTGTTTTATGGCAAAAAGTATTGTTGCTTTTTCTCTAGTAGGCAAACCTGAATAGTGTTTTTGTTGCTTTGGAAATGTGAGGAACTCTTAAGTTTGAGTTAGAAAAGGAGCGATGGTGAGAATTGTGGGGGCCCCATGAGTCTAAGTAGTTCATCCAGAGGGTCGGGTTAGTTTTGTATTCAGTCTCTCTTTTGTCACATCCCACCCTGTAACCCCTATTCTGTCTTTGCTCTCAATTTCTCTTTCTTTGTAAGATTTTATTTTCAACATTATGTTTGTTACTCATTTTAAAGTATGACAATTTTTTTTTACATAGATTTCAACAAAGGGTAATATTGAATCATACTGAATGTTGTCATGGTTCCACCTCTCCTTGTCAGGTATTTCTTGGTCTAGAGGTGGAATCATACAGGATCCTTTGTTTCCCTAGTCTGCGTCATCGTTGCTACCCTCCTGTTTCCTAGTTTGTGTTAATTAGTTTATCCCTGGCACCTGTTCCCTCTTGATTTGCTCCCCTTTAAAACATCCTCGTGTTCTTTGTCCTGTCTGGTTCATTGTACGTCTTCCCTCGTATTCTTGATGTACCTTACCTATTAGCCCTTGTTCAAGTTCCTGTTACCCCTGTTCAGTAAGTGTAGTTTAGTGTTTAGTATATTCAAGTTTGTTTTATAGTTTAGTTAGTCCTTGTTCTTGTTTTGTTTATATATATTATCTTGTCTTGTTTTCCCCCTCGTGGGTTTTGTTTTGCCTCTTTGTCTTGTTTTGTATTAATAAATTATCTGTTAACCCCGTCATCCCTGCCTCTGCCTGCAATTGGGTTCTCCCTGCCTTGTCCCGTATCCAGTCCGTGACAGAATGAACCAGCACCAACGAACCCAGCAGGCAGCTACGGCTAAGGAGATCGCTGCAACAAGAGGCCACCAAGCCCACGTCCTGTTTGGCCTCAGGCAGCAGGGGAGGTTCATAACGGACTTTGCCTTGGACTTCCTGGCTTCAGCGCGGTCCTCGGGGTTCAACGAGGCAGAATTAAAAGTAATTTTTAATAGTTGCCTCGACGAGCCCCTAGGTCCCGCTGAGATGCGCCAGCTGAAGCCCCTGGGATTCGCGGATTCTGTTCAGACCCTGCTGGATCGTGAGTGGTCCAGAGAGTTGGCTAGAGCGGATTCTTCCCTGGGGCTAGCCACGATTTCCGAGGGTCGTACCCTTCAGATCGGGGTCGTGGGTCTCTCCCCCCAGCCTTCTCCCTCTCCCCCATCCTCCAGTGTCCGCAGACGGCGTCAACGGAGGGAGTCGTGGGACTCTCCGTCCGACTCCTCTGCCACGGAGCTAGCCGTGCCTCCCACCACCTCTCTTCCGTCGGCCGCACTTCCCGTGGGCCGCTCCCGGAGGAAAAGGAGGGAGTGCAGTCGAGTCCGGTGGTCCGAGTCCGGTGGTCCCGAGTCCGGTGGTCCCGAGTGGTCCCGAGTCCGGTGGTCCCGAGTCCGGTGGTCCCAAAACCCAAATATTTTTTGGGGGGCGCCGTGGGGAGGTGACGGTCCGAGCGGCCAGCCCGGCCGCAGATTTCTTGCCCAGCAACCGGCGCCCGACCAGCACCAAGCCCGGCTGCCCAGCAACCGGCACCAAGCCCGGCTGCCCAGCAACCGGCACCAAGCCCGGCTGCCCAGCAACCGGCACCAAGCCCGGCTGCCCAGCAACCGGCACCAAGCCCGGCTGCCCAGCAACCGGCACCAAGCCCGGCTGCCCAGCAACCGCACCAAGCCCTGCCCAGCAACGGCACCAAGCCCGGCTGCCCAGCTGCCCAGCAACCGGCACCAAGCCCGGCTGCCCAGCAACCGCACCAAGCCGGCTGCCCAGCTGCCCGGCTGCCCAGCCGCACAAGCCGGCCCACCTGCCCAGCAACCGGCCCAAGCCCGGCTGCCCAGCCGCACCAAGCCCGGCTGCCCAGTGCCCCAGCGCCAAGGGCTGCCCAGCCGCAAGTCCGGCTGCCAGCTTCCCCAGCCGCCAAGTCGGCTGCCCAGCCGCCGGTCCGGCCCCCCAGCGCTCCCAAAGCCCGGCCATTGTCCAAGCCAGGTCCGCCCCCCGGCCGTCAAGCAGCGGCCGGCACAGGCCCCCGGCCGGGCCGTCCGTCCGCCGCATTCCCGCCGGCCATTCCCCCGGTTCCCGCCCGCCATCCCCGCCGCCCCCAGTTTGCAAAGCAATTCTCCCAGCCTTTCCTTGAGCCTCCGGGCGTCCTCCCCTGCCCGGCATTCCAGTCCAGCCCCCTGTGTTCCCCTGGTAGCGCCCTTTCTGGACTTCCAATGTACCCCCGTCCCCCCCCTGGACCCCTAAATTTTTCTGCTGTCTGCCCCTTGTCAGTTTGCATGTCTTGTTTGGTCTTGTCAGTGTCAGTGTCCCAGTCTGTCTTGTCTTGTTTGTGCCTTTGAGGAGCATCAGGTTGCTGCTCCTTAAGGCGGGGGTTCTGTCATGGTTCCACCTCTCCTTGTCAGGTATTTCTTGGTCTAGAGGTGGAATCATACAGGATCCTTTGTTTCCCTAGTCTGCGTCATCGTTGCTACCCTCCTGTTTCCTAGTTTGTGTTAATTAGTTTATCCCTGGCACCTGTTCCCTCTTGATTTGCTCCCCTTTAAAACATCCTCGTGTTCTTTGTCCTGTCTGGTTCATTGTACGTCTTCCCTCGTATTCTTGATGTACCTTACCTATTAGCCCTTGTTCAAGTTCCTGTTACCCCTGTTCAGTAAGTGTAGTTTAGTGTTTAGTATATTCAAGTTTGTTTTATAGTTTAGTTAGTCCTTGTTCTTGTTTTGTTTATATATATTATCTTGTCTTGTTTTCCCCCTCGTGGGTTTTGTTTTGCCTCTTTGTCTTGTTTTGTATTAATAAATTATCTGTTAACCCCGTCATCCCTGCCTCTGCCTGCAATTGGGTTCTCCTGCCTTGTCCCGTATCCAGTCCGTGACAGAATGTGTTTCACTAGGAAGACAACATGCTGCTGCATGCATAGGGGGTTGCCTGTGTTCACATTTTATCCATGTAGAGTTCATGTCTGAAATAGATCATTTTTCTGTCAATTTATGAATTGCAACAACAGGCATCACTACGCAATGCATCTCCCCGTGGAGATCTTTACCAGATGTAAAGTTCAAAATATCTTATCTGGCTAGGGTTGAAGGGTAGACCATCCGACGACTGCCTTGGTGATGTCTTTGGCCTTAGATCATCCATCTCTTATATCTTGGCATGTTTTGGCAGCACTAGGAGTTATGTGTGCTACGTATCTATTTATCATAGCACTTGTCATCTATAGATTGTACTGTTCCTGGCCTGCTCAAAGCTCAGGACCGTCATGTTACTTCATTCTTCTTATAGAGAGATCTTTATAGATTTTTATAGATCTTGTAAGGTGGCTGCCCCTCATGGCCCAGATAAAGCATTATTTATAGAGTGTGTGCTGGGCATTTGCAGTGCTGTGTCAGAAAAGGTTTATTAATAGGAATGAAGAGTTGTTGGGTGTTTCTCTCTCTCTCTACCCAAAGAACTGAATTACTAATTTTAGCAAAACTAGTGGACTTTTTCTCTGGGGTCAAACAGGTAAAATCACCAATGGTATTTGTGGAATAGAGGTACACGTGGATACTGTCGTATGTGTAAAGGCAATAAAGTATACAGTATCTGCATACTAATAAACAACTTCATTCAATTCAATAGGCTGTATTGTTTAGTAAGCACAACATAACAAGTTAAACTACATTCCCTCAAGAAAAGTATAACATAACAGTTTTTAATTTGACATTTGGTATCCACTACATAGTTGAAAATTTTATTTAAAGGGACAGTTCACCAAATGTCACTCTCGAGTTGTTCCATATCTGTACAAATGTCTTTGTTCTGATGAAGACAGAGAAAGATATTTGGAAGAATACTTTTGTTACCAAACAGTTTTTTGGCCACCATTGACTACCATAGGAAAAATTTCACTGATAGTCAAACGTGCCCCAGAACTGTTTGCTTGATGATTCTTCAAAATATCTTTCTAAATGTCTTCAGTAAATGAAAACAGAATTTTAATTCTTGGGTGAACTGTTCCTTTAACTGGTTTTTCCTTTTTTTTCCTCCTTCCTGAGTAAAAGTGAAGTATCAATAAAATTCTGGTTCACTCTCACAGTTTTTGGCGCACAACGAAAGATGTTTCATCCCTGCAGTCAACTTCAAAGACCATTAATTCTTATCTTTCCAATTTTGACAAAGTCTTATTAAAACAGTAATAAGTTGCGTAAGTTAAGAAAGACAGAACTTAGCATGTGTGACTTTGTGTTACCCCAGCTGGGTCTGATTCATCTTCGATTATTTTTACGTCAGTACATTAACATCTCAGGGGATTTTTTGCTTTGCCACAGTCACCTTTGGCTTGCTTTGTAGAGGCTTAAGACCTGAAGGCATGATTTTCTGTGAAGCATCAAACTAGACAACGCACGCATCAGAGGGAGCAGGCTGAATAGACCAGTTGAAGGATTTTAATGGATTGGTGAGGTATGTGTTGGGGTGGGTCGGTTGCACAGTGGGATCGAACAGAGCTGTTGAGGAGTTTTGTTTGATGGCCAGGGGAAGAAGCTGTTTGTATGTCATGCAGTCCTTGCTGAAAATCTTCTAAAAGTCTTCTCCCATATGGTAGTGGGGAAAAAGGTCTGTCAGAAGGATGGGGGTGTTGTCCTTCACAATGCTGGTTGGTCTCATAGAGAGGAGAATGGACAAGATGATCGTCACAGTGCAGTACTTGTGTTTCTGTTATCTGTTTTATTTTTACTGCAAGAGTTAAAAAAGAAACTAAGACCCCCTTTCTGTTATTATAAATCCAAACTTAATTTCTGAAACCAACAGATATGTTTCTACTCACATTTGTTTAATACCAAGCATTTACTATTAGGGTTAAGATTTAGTTACAGATAGTTGTGGTTTCTCCATCTGGATTTCATTAGAGTTGTATCCCGTATATATATTTTCCACCCCTCTCTTTATTTCTGTAAATCTTTGCATAATAAGGCTGTCTTAATCTTCATTCTCACATTAGGGCTGTTTGGTCTGAACCTGTGGGTGTGTGTACTTAAGGAAGGCATGATGGAATACACAAAGCATGACTTTGTGTATTTCCACTTCTCACATTCCTAGGCTTAGTGCGAATTTGTTTCACTGTATTAGTGAGGACAACTCATCGATTTTTACACGGGGCTAATGATATTTTCTTTCCTCTTATAAAGTCTAGAGGTTTGTGTGAGGATTAGGTTAATATACATTGTGATTCGAACAATTCACGAAACTTTTTTTACCTCCACTGTCTTCACAGTTTTATTTTCGAGATGTTTAACTGTTTTTTGAGGAGCATTTAAACACGCACACTCACACACACACACCGCTGAGACAGAATGAGGTCCCCTGGTATCAGGTAGACATCAAGTTAACTGACCATAGCACTGATGCACAACCCTGTTTCTATTACACAGCCTGGTTTTGAGTTCATCATCCATCATAATGCCAGTGACCACAGCTTCTCGCACACACAGACTCATACACAAGTGCTGCAGAGGCAGTCAGTGGAACCTCATTGACCTTCATGTCCCTCAGTAGTGACTTTAAGTCACTGCTGTAAGGGGAGTAGATCCTAAAGCCATTTGTAGGTATACCCAGAGAGGAGAGAAGAGCAGAAAAACAGATGCAAAACCATGATTTGAAAAAAGGAGGAAAACACCACCAAAAACTAGAAAACATGGTAAGATATGACCAAGAGAGAAAAATTTGGAATGAATGAATTGGTTTGAATTTTAGGACAGTTCCCGCACCACTGGCTGTGCAATTTGGCTTCTGAGCTTATGGCATGACAGATAAGTGAATGGATAGCTTGAGTCAGGCTTTATCTGTCCTTGAATGAATTCCTAAGAAAGCATGAATAGAGCTATGAAGAAAAGGGACGAGGGGGTTCTTCTGGGTAGGTATGCATGCAATGTCTTTTGTTTCCAGATACAGGACCGTGCGTCCACTGATTCTTTACTAAAACTTAATATTAGTTTTTATGTTTCTGCTTTTTGCAATTGTTGATTTTGACACAGTCGTGACATTCTGCAGTCAAATATTTTTGTGTGAGGAATACAACGTTATATTTGACCATTGTCCAACCAGTTTCATACACTGTGCTAAATTGATATCTGTCATTGCACTATACATTTCACATTTTTTATTAATGTATATTCATACACTGTGCTAAATTGATATCTGTCATTGCACTATACATTTCACAGTTTTTATTAATGTATATTCATACACTGTGCTAAATTGATATCTGTCATTGCACTATACATTTCACAGTTTTTATTAATGTATATTCATACACTGTGCTAAATTTACACCATGGGAAATCATGGTATTCTGCACTGTCTGGGGCACGCTCCCAAGCTTTTCACTCACCACGGCACACGTGCTGTTGGTGATGTGACAATAAAAGTGATTTGATTTGATTCAATTTGTATTTGTTAAGTAGCCATATAATAAGCAGGAGAATGTAGGATGATTTATTTTGCGGTAATGACCGGGTAACTGTTTATTACCCCTCAGTTATGAATAAATAGTTACACTGTAAATATTCTGAAGCTGTTCAATTCGCAACAAAGGAAAAACAAGGTAATGCTGTGCCTCAGACAAGACCGAATCACATTTTAAAGTGCTCCGCATGGCTTCGGTGAATACAGCTGTGAAAAGAGGGAGGGGAGGTGAAAGAGAGCCATGCTTTAGTGAAAGTCACAGAGGTTTCCGGTAGGTGTCTTTTGTGCTCTGAGGGTCTTGTGTGTTTCACATGCTTACAATGCACTTTGGGTCCCCAGCTGTGCTTTTGTTTTCAATTCCTTCCCGTTTTTTTTTTCTTCATCCATTTCTTTCTCTTTCTGTGACATTCCCTCTTTTTCTCTGCAGGGCTGCAATAATGGTACCCAGTAGGAGGTCCTTTTCCTTATAGCTTAGCTAATTACTCATTGACAAAAGTGAATTACTCAAAACCACCGTGTTTATCATTCATCCACAAACATTTTCAATGCACTATTCTCTAACATAGCTGGCTAACTAACAGCAGATTAATGTATGCTATTAACTTCAGTTGTTCATTTACACTTTAATAGTGGCTGCTAGAGTGGACCAGATGCTTTCCCCCTTCAAAACAGAAGCTGGTTAGCTGTTATAATCTGCTCTCAGGACACCTAAAAGGATTTTTTGCACCTGTTCATGTGCGCTGACCCACACGTAAGCGCTGAATGCAGAGCATCTACTGACTTTAGAACAGAGCCTCTAGTGTGAATGAGATGGAATGGGTGATGAGGCAGATAGATTGGAATAGCAAGAAGCTGTAAACTTGTCTCCGTGGATTTGTGTGAGTGTTACAAATCCTCTCAGATAGCTCTGAAGTTATAACTGTGAGTGTGTGTGTGTAGAGTCACGCCGTGGGGGGTTAGCAGAGGTTGGCTCAAGGGAAATTAAAGTTTTTAGTTAACTCACGCAAACCCACAAGCACTGTAGCGCTCAGCAAAGGACAGTTAGCGGTCCAAATACTTCCTCTCTTGAGAACTCCCTGTTTCTTTTTCCTTTGCTTTCTGTTTTTTTTTTCACTTTTAGACAGTGTGTTGTGTGTGCTTGTGTGTTAAGATTTTTTTGTGTGTTTTTGTGCACAAATGTATCATGCAGTTTAAAATCTTTTGGTTGACACTCACGTGACGTCAATACTGATTATACATCTAAAGTACATTTAAACCTCTTGGTACACACTTGTCCTCACTCTCTATTTCATCAGGATATTCTTGATTTTTCTAATAACCACAACAATAAGAGACATTTACATTTAGTCATTTAGCAGACGGTTTTATCCAAAGCAAATTACAAAGAGTTTAGGGAGCAATAAGCGATATGTCATACAGGAGCCATAATACAGTAGGTGCCAATACAAAGTTACATTTATTTTTTATTTTTTAAGAGAGTCGGACTCGTAACCTGAAGGTCACCAGTTCGATTCTCAGGGCCAGCAGGTAGTGACTGATGTGCCCTTGAACAAGGCACCTAACCCCGGTTTGTTCCCCGGGTGCTGCAGTGATAGCTGCATTGCCAACTGCTCCGGTTGTGTGTTCACGACTTGCAGTGCGTGTGTTCATTATTCACTGGATGGGTTAAATGCAGAGGTCACATTTCGGTAACTTATGGGTCACCATAACTGACAAATAGGTCACTTTCACATTCAGCAAAATACAAAGACATTTATATTTTTGTAGCGCAATTTAATGCTTTATAGATGCCGTCAAGCACAGTGAGACTTTCTTCAGGAAGAGGCCAGGGAGCAACAGACGCAGATGGATGTCCACTGTCCATTTAAATAGTAAAAGTTATGTCCTGTTCCACACAGTAATGATGGTGAGAGATGGAGAGATCCAGCTTTGGTGCCTTGTGGTTTGTGGCTTATGGAGAGTGGATAAGTTGACGATGCGAGCGGCCCCAATTACATTATTTTCCCATCATCCTTTCCCAAAGTAGCCAGCGCTATCATTTGCATGTTATGTCTTTTGATAAGGTATGTGTGTGTTTAGAAGCTGTATCTTAAAATGATAAGCCTTCTGCATTACTAATGTCAGCGTGTTACTATGGAAACATTTTGAAGGTATCAGATCTTGAATGCTGTCTTTCAGCTCTGTTCCACTATCACATTTTCATTGTGTGCTTATTTCCTGTCTGTGTAATAACGTTATTAAACATGAAAATTGGAGTTGTCTGTGATTAAAATGTCTATTCATATTGGACAGAGGACATTGCAGCACCGTTAAAATTGGTCAAATGTTTTATATTTGGTCATATGTTCTCATCCTAAGATTTAACTAACTGTGTCTGTTCCAAATGCAGACTTTATTGTTATTTTATTATATTAACCCAGCCATTTGCTTACAGGTTCAGACTGTAATAATTGTGTGTTGTGCAGTATTTATGTTTCTAGGATCATTTAATCAGCCGAACTTAATTGACCGTAATGAGCATGCATTTTTGTGCTGCGCCCAAGCTGACGCAAGTAGACATGTAGTCAGACATGTCAGTTATGGATAAATTATGCATAGAATTAGAATGCTTTTATTATGGTCTGTTTTACTGGGAAAAAAATGTAAGCCTTGTTTGTTGAAGAACTGTTGTGTTACCACAACAACACAGCATAGTCACAGAGTAATCTACATCTGTGTGATCTCATTTTGTGTGTTTAGACTTGCAAGAAGTCAGTGCATGGCCGCAGGTGATACAGGAATATGTGTTAACTGCGTAATCATATGTAGTAAAATGACGGTATTTTTTTTCATATGATATGATTAGGCTCGGCTGTAAACTCTTTGTAAGTCGCTTTGGATAAAAGCGTCTGCTAAATGACTAAATGTAAATGTATACAGTTTTATCACTGTACTGAATTTTTGTTACAAAAACAGGTTAAAAAAATGTTTTTTGTTAATTGAATATTATTTTGATATAACAAATACATTTTTTTATATATAAGTAACCAGCTGTTTCAAATAGATGCTGATTTAAATAACAGAAACAAAATAATACAAAAGAATAATAATAAAGAACCAATATTTTTTATGGGCTGAAATATTTTAGTCCGATGAAAATAAATATTATACTTTTATTATGTTTTAGTCACTCTCATGTAATGTCTGTTTCATTTATATTTCATATTTCATTTATAAGCCAGATGCATTTTCATTCGGTGAGTCCAATATTGACATTCACTTGTGGGTCCAATATTGCATCATCAAATCAAATTTTTGAGCCAGAAAACTAGACATATTCGGTATCTTTTGAAAGCTTAGAAGCTTAACGTTTTTACCAGTCCCTAAATTCATCCTCCATCCATGTCTAATAGGAAGACAATCAGTTTGTATACATTTTCCAAACATATCAAGAAACAGAGCCAGTTGTCAGACCTTTCCTGTCGCACCCAATAACCTGTGTTTGTGTGTGACTTTTAGTAAACAAAAAGCACATTGCCTTAAAAACATTCTTTTGTGCTTGTGTTTGTCTATTTACAGTATGTAGTATATCAATGACGTGACTGATTTATACTTGAGGTAGAGCATGTGGTGGTTGTGTTAGTTATATTGATCAGTGGCTGGAGTGATGGTGTTAAGTCACCGGGCCCTGCTGTTATATCGATCTTAGCCCATAACCAGTTCTGATAAGATGAGAGTTGTTGTAAAGGAATAGCTGACCAGAAATAGGCAATTCTCTCATAATTTGCTCACCTTAATGCCATCCCAGGTGTATATCACGTCCTTTAATATTATTCTGACACTTCCTAGCTTTGTAATGCCATTGATGAGTACATTTATTTGATAAAATATTTCTTTAAATGTAATTGAGGTAGCTCACATCCCTCTCTTGCAAATTTGTGTTCCTGTAGTTCAGCTTGTGGAGAATGTTGCAGGCAATGCCAAGTGTGTGATTGGTTTGACCGAGGTTCCCAGGTAACACATGCAGAGATCAAATGTGTAAGATATTAAATGCAAAAATTTGGAACATATTAAGGCCCTAAATACAGCTGGTGCCATTCAGGTAAAAAAAATGTTTTTGTATTGACCTCAAAAACATTGGTCAAGTAGATACGCGGTGACTTGTTTAAAGACAGCTTTCCTGACTTGAACTGAAACAACTCCAGGCCAGCTTTCTGAGAGAAGTACTGAGAGAAACATCCAGCTTTTCCCCATGAGTGAAACAAACACTCAAAGCAAGATAGATAAAGCAGTCAACACCAAAAGCAAGAGCAGTCGAAAACTAAACTTGCCACTAGGTCGATGTGTTTGACATGCATTATGACATTTTCAATGTCTTCAGTGACAGATTGGAGAGATTGAAAATTCCACTGACAGTTTTGAGCTGGGAATGAGGAATTATGTTTAAGAGAGTTGGTCTTTGTATGTGTTCATCAACAGCTGGTGCAGAGGCCGTTTCTTATTAATGTGTCGAACAGTTTAACTGCAGATGTTGAGAGTGCCAAGCCAAAAGCACATTTTTGGTGTGTGTTTGTATTTCAGTTCTATAAAAACTGTGGTGAGCAACAAATGTTACAGAAAGACGCCTGCACTGATAACACAGCAGTTTGTATTCATTCTTGCATATTTTATATAGTACATTAGTGAGAAAAGCTTTTTCATGGTCTTGTGCTAACCACAGGTTCAGACTGATGCGTTCAAAAGTGTGTGTTGTGTGCCTTTTTAATCATATGATTTTAATTGAATAATTCTTAATTAACATACTTTAAGAATAAGAAGTAAATAACCTGTTAAAAGAGCACTGAAACTATTTTATGTTTTCTCACACTCACTATCAACTCACATGAGGGAGGATGGTTTATAAGGACCAGGTTGTGAGGTCTTTCGGTTGCCTAGATGAGGGGTTCCTAAAGTGGGGGTCGCGAGGGTGGGGTCGCGAGATGGTTTCCAGAAATATTTTTTTTATTATTAGAAATAACATATGTAATCAATAAGTCTAAGTAACAAAATATAAAAAATTAGTTAAGTTCAAAATAAAACCAGGCAAATAAAAAGCCATCAGCCTTAGGAATTTCCTCCCCCTCGGTCAAGACCCCTCAGTGATTACGTCACATTAGCAACTGCATTAGCTTAGGTGCAGCAAGTCCATTTACAGCACAACATTAAAAAGTCTCATGTGCACGCGGATTATTTTCCAGGCTTTAAGTTTAGGATATTCTTATTTGTCGAAATGAAACGTTGATTAATATCGAGCAAAGACAACACAGGGAGGCCAGTGAAGGTGGGTGGTGAAGCGCCGCAGTCATAGGGCCCATCGTACTCGGGTAAGAAATTAGCCACATCTATCAGTACTCGAACCCCTGGCCTAGATGAATTGAACACAGCGTCCAAGTCTTACACCGTGTCTACACTGAACACGACAGGCGCGATGCGACATGACAACGTGCTTGTTCTCAAAACGATGCTCCACATCCAGTGTGGACAAAATTTGAACTTATAATGGGTTCCTACAAAGTTCTAGAGCATTTCTAATGTCTTTTGTCGTGTCGCGCCGGTCATTTCTAGTGTAGACACGGTGTTAGAAAATCTGCTTTTAACTGCTTTGATGTCAATATGCTCATTCCATGCAAATCACAGTTGGCCTTTGTTCATTTACTCACCCTTATGTTATTCCAAACCTGAGTTTCTTCTGCAGAACACAAACATTTTTTGAAAAATACTGATAACAGTTGGGTCCCATTGACTTCCATTGTATGGACACACAACCACTGCGACATTTCTTCAAATTTCTTCTTTTGTGTTCCACAGAAGAAATAGTGATTTTATCTTTTGAATTTTTATTTGAAATTATAGATGTTTTCTTTTGGGGGTGAACTATACCATTAATACTTTATAATGGGTGCAAATGACTGTTTCCAGCCCAACAAACAAATTTGTCAGAATAAATAATAGGACATGCACCTCCTTCAGTAATATTCTGTTAAGAATTTTATTTCAAAGTGATATTTCACCCAAAAGTGAAATTCTGTCATGAATGACTCACTCTCGAGTCTAGTTGTTCCAATCCTGTATAAATGTATTTGTTTGGTTTAACACAGAGAAAGCTATTTGGAAGAATTTTTGTAACCAAACCGTTCTTGGACCCCATTGACTACCATAGTAGGAAAAAATACAATGGGAGTCAAAAGTGCCCATGATTGCTGTCCTTCATTCTTTAAAATATCTTCTTTTGTGTTTAACAGAACTAAAAAAATATAAAGTATCTTTCCTACTATGGTAGTCAATGGGGTAAAGAACTGTTTGGTTATAAGCATTCTTCCAAATATCTTTCTTTGTTTGAGTAAATGATTACAGAATTTATATTTTTGCGTGAATTATCCCTTTAATGTTCATAAAAAATCCGGTTGAATGCGCAGTTTCTGCCAATCTCTATTAATCTTGAGTACCTATACAGTATGGAGACTGATCTGTCTCCATATACAGTAGTATTGAATACTTCGTATCTTCGAAGAGAATTTCGTTTGAACACATTTATAAAAGATAGATACAGCTGTATGATTATTTCCAAAAACAGACGAATTGCTAAACACTAAAATGCCGTGAACAAACACACACACCTCTCACTATCGCAAGAGGAACGAGCTGCAGCTGCAATCTTGACGCAGCTTGATAGAAAGCAAGTCTCGGATTTTCATGTTCGAAAAAATCTTTCCGAAACCTATATGAACTATGGGGTAGTGTATCGAGCACAGAAATACTACGTCATACGTCCAACTCGTTTTTTGAAAAGTTTTTTGACCATGTCAAGCATAAGAAGCCAGCACATTTAACACTGTAAAGAAGTCAGAATGCATGAAACAGCGTTAAATCACCCCTTTAAAGAGCAGATTATAATAAATAATCATTAATAATACAGAAGGTTGAGTGCTATAACAAAATAAAGAAACTACAGAAAGATTTAATATTTTGTCCTTGTCTAGTTGTTGACTTAAAAGAAGACATGTTGGACGTTAGCTGGATTGTTGTTGAAAGCCAACAGTTTTCAAGTAGGCGGAATCAAGGCTTTTGCAAGTCTCACAGGAAGCAGAGCAGTTCTTCCATTCCTCAGTATTTTTATTCTGAGCATTGATTTCTTGGAAAATGTCATTAATGCAGTAATGTAACGTTATGGAACATTTTTAATCGCTTGCCAAAAAGTTACAAGCTGTTTCTTTTACTTTTCTTTTTCCGATGAGTCAAATTTTGTAGACATGCTCAGAACACAAACACATAACTGCAATATGCATGTACGCTATTTGACCTAGTTAAAGGGCCTTAAGGGAGATAAATGAAGCTTCCCTTGCAGTCATCTTCACTTTACTTGCCCAATAAATGTGTGTTTATACATGTGTATGAGAGTAGATCAGTCTTTAAAAACAGGAAATGACTACACTCCTGCCTGTTTTCATGTATTCCTTATAAGGAGGTTTTATATAACCTGTTCAGTTCTTGTTAAAAACATAGACAACAATGTGTCTGGGAAATCAAAAATATATCATAACATGCTGTACAGCATTTGTTTGCAAGATTAGCAGATAGTCTTGCATAAAATTAACACATGATGATATTGCATAGCTTTTCTCTGTAAGGTATTTGCTCAGTTAACTGCCCTGAATTGCCGCTGTACTGTTTTGAGAATAGCTGATGTTGATACTGAATCGATGTCAACTTGCACATATTAAAAATAGCACTAGTCCATCAATGTGGAAATTTGTATGCAGTACAGCAGACCTCAATCTCTTTGTCAGAAGAAGAAAAATGTAATCACTAAGTGAGATTTCTTGCAGTCAGGAGAGGAGGTATAGTTCACTTGTTCCTGCAATACAATGCATTATTGTACTATACCATGGTGCATTTCTGCAGGATGCCAGAATGATTTTAAGTTAAACTACAAGACTGGCCTTTTGGCTCTGAAAATATAAAAGTACATACACTTTACAAATGTAAAACCTTAATATATAAGTGTAATTGGCTCTTACTTGTTTCTTGTATTATGAGTTTTGTGGCACATTATTAAAACTTAAATAAAATGTCAAAAAGAAAACCCCAACATACAAATGTTCTATACTGTCTCCTGTTTGAAGATAGAAGCTTGCTGTGGTTAATAACCTTAAGAATTTATTTATTTTTTAGTTCTCAGATTGCCAAAGATATTAATGGCTCTAATAAGAAACATGTGTCATCCAAAAACTCTTTAAGCACCTTTTTAAAAACGAGGACCACTCATTCCCTCTGTGATCCCTATTGTAGTGAGTTGGATAATAGGACGGGAGACAGTGGGTGGTCACACTGTGACTTGAATTTAGAATGGTAAAGCACAGTACTCCAAACTATAATGAACTCTCAAGCTGTTCTTGTGTTTAACTCAAGTAACGTTTACTGCAAACAATCAGAGGAAGTGGTTTTGAAGTGAAATAGTTTGTTTAAAAAATAGTGTGAACAAACCCCTGTTAAAGGAGTAGTTCACCTGGAAATTCTGTCATCATTTACTTACCCTCTTGTCATTTCAAACCGGTATGACTTTCTTTTTTCTGCAGAACACAAAAGAAAATATTTTGAAAAATGTTGGTAACAGAACAGCACAGCCCCCCCTTCATTTCTATTGTATGGACACAAAACCAATGCATGTGAATGGGGGGCTGTTAACAATTCACAATATTTGCGGAAGAAAGAAATTCATACAGGTTTGAAATGATGACAGCTGGTGAACTACTCTGAAGGTGAAATACTCCTTAAAACATGTGTCTTTCGGTATTCATCAGTTGTATGATAACGTTTAAATTATTAACACGTTAAACTGAATCAAATATAAAAAAATAAAATAAAACACATGTAACTGAAACTTTTGTTATTTTGTGAATATATTAAAGGATGGGTTTTCCCCACCCACACTGGTTCGTAAAGTTGCGTGTGTGTTTGATTTATGGTGCAAGACAAGGCCACTAGCGCCTACTAGTATCTCAAGGACTTCAAGTACCTGGTAGTAAATCTTTCACATACACACACTACTGAAATGTGTCACCATAATAAGTGCTGCTGTGTAAATAATTCTAGGGTCGAGACTCTGACCAAAAGTCACATTTTTAGAACATTTGAATTTGCCATTGTGAATAAATATATTGTTGGAACTCAGTGATGTGACTACAAAATTGACCAACTGGATTTTGCATTGCCTTTTTCTGGTACCTTTACTAAAAGGTGCAGTGTGTAGTTTTTTGAGGATCTATTCACAGATATGCAATATCATATGCGTACATAACTATGTCTTCAGAGGTGTATAAAGACCTTACATTATGAAGCGTTATGTTTTTATCACCTTGGAATGAGCTATTTCTATCTACATGCAGGTCCTCTTACATGGAATTCACTATGTTGTTTCTACTGTAGCCCTAAACGGACAAACTGCTCTAAAGAGCGCATTTCGTAAATACATGATCTCCTTCAGCAAAGAAGCGAAAACGCGACTACAGTGCTGTGAAGCCACTAAGTTCTTCGAAAGGGAGGGGTAAGGGGTGGGGTGAGCTGTTGGTTAAAAAGTGTAAATTTTTGGGTGTAAGGTAAACTATACCTTAGAGTTTGCTTAAACCACACTGTATATGAAACAGTCGTAAGTGTTGGGTGTAACTAGTTTCTAAGTAATAGTTACTGTAATTAAATTACTTTTCCTTTAAAAAAGTAAAGTAAGGGATTACTCTATGTTTTCCTGTAATTTAATTACAGTTACTTCTGATGTAATTAAACTAAATACTTTGTGTAATATCTGTGTGTGCAAACATGGAATTGACATCAAAATTCAAAGTCTAACTTTAAAATCCATGCTTTAATGTATTATTCTCACATTTGTAATAATTTGGTCCGTTAATAATACTACTTTATGTAGTTTTATATTATTGATTTGAATGAATTAAAAGAGCCGTTTCATGTCTATCCTTGAATCACTTAACTAATCAAGGTTGATATAGGATATAGAAAGTAATTAGTAATAAGTAATTAAATACTTTTTGAAGAGATAAATTTGTACAGTAATCTAATTACACTGTTGAATATGTAACTAGTAACTAGTAATTAATTACTTTTTCAGAGTAACTTACCCAACACTGGTTGTAAACGCCATTGAGTTTTTTGTGCCATATACAGTATTACAAGTATTATTTAATCCACACGTCACTTACCCTACAAATGTCACAGTTGTGTTATGTTTTGTTAGGTTTTTTCCTCCCCTGGTTTGTTTCTTTATTAGTTAATTAGTTTTCAGTTGTCCCTCATCATTGTTAATTAATCCCACACCTGTTTCTGTTTTCCCTGAGTGTCTTCCTTTTGTACTTAAGCCCTGTGTTTTCTTCAGTTAGTTGTCGGTTATTATTTATGTCAATGTGGTTCATCCCCTGTGTAATCCCCTGGTTCGTATTAAAGTTGTTTTTGATTTAGACTTCTAGTTTTTGATTTAGTTTACAGTCCAATCCGTGACAACAAACATTTTTATTACTATGGCAGCTTTAATTGTTTATAAATGCGCATCTAAACATGACTGCCTCATTAATTGCTTCCTGGAATCGAGGAGTTTGTTTGTCCTTACAGAATATGAGATAAGCATGCCTTTATGGCTCCGCACTAATTTAGTTAATTGGATTTCCCTGTCAGCTAAAGCTTTTATGTGTAGAGAGGATTATAGAAATAACTTACTGATATACGCGCTGTATCGGCTCAGCCCTAAGGTCGTATCTTTGACATTTCTCAATAGTCAAATGCCATATTAAATGCTTATGACGAATTACTTAATCAGTGTTTCTTGGCTCTTTGTTATTCATTTGCCCAATTTTATGATGTTGAACTTGACTGTTTCTCTCTGAGGATGCCTGTATAAATGACATTGTTTATTTTGCCACGCATAGGATTGTGGGTTATTATATACATTGAACGATGCCCCTGTGCTTAGTTGCATTCCTACCTTTACATTCAAGTTCAAATTTTATTCGTCACATACACAACCATACATAGTACGAAATGCAGTGAAATGCTTTTTCGACTGTCCGAATAGAATAAGAAATAGAGATAGGAAAGGAAGGTTAAACTATATATAAATAGTGTAAGGGGAGTGTGGGTAGTGTCCATGTAAAGTGCAAGTGCTGTGCAATATATGTAAGTATACAATTATGTACAATGTGCAATATATGCATATGTCTGTGCAAAACAGTCCTGTTCGTCGTATGAGTTGTGTGTAACACATTCTGCCTGGAAGGCAGCATCGTCCAATATCCTTCCACACACAAACACATAGGCCTACATAATGAATAGTTTAGATCCTCCTTTAATTATCTAATGTCACCTTCCACTAATTATGGCTTTCAATTAGATGGATGTGCAGCTCAGTGGTAACATAAGCTTTTAAACAAATCACTGATGTGAATGAGCAATGTAAGAAATGACACAGGTGAGAGAGCAGGAGATGGATGAGGTTAAATGGTGAGGTGGACAATAATTAGAAGCTGTTTAGCACAAGACGAGCGCTCCTAATTCCACACACACACACAGAGAGGTTTCAAAATGTAAAAGACTGCTTCACATTACTGTGCTGATGTCTTTAATTGATGCATTTTCGTTAGGATTCATTTGCAGGAGATAGGAGATTCAAAGCTCTGTTTTTAAAGTCACCTTGAAATCAAAGAGGAAAATAGTGTTTTACACAGTGTTGCAGTAATTATTATAAATGATTTATCCGTGCACACCATTATTATAGTTGCTTTATTCATTTGCACTTGTAATCTTTAATGAAAAACATTAAGCTCCCTTTCCCCTCTCAACAACAACACTTCACCACATGACGTAAGCAACTAAAAAAGAGGCAGGACTATTCTGACTCTCCAATGGCCAGGCATTTTTAGCTCTCCTCTCCAGGCTCAATTTACAACAAACCAATCAAAAAGGAAAGGCAAAATAAAGCCCTGCCCTACATTTATTTTCCCATTTCAAAAGCCGTTTCACTCGGATATACGTCACGATACGGAAAAGAAGTCAAACGCAAATTCCGTTTTATGGTGACTTTAAGATTAATGCTGGGAAGCACAAAGAGAAGAATGTACTGAACAGTGTTATGAGGATTAAAGGTGGAGCTTGTTTCCTTTAAATCCTTCAGTATTAAAGTCCCGGTGAAATTAAAATTACAATCCTTATTTTTTCATGAAATATTGCAGCGTTTAACTAGCTTGTCAATGTGGGTCATTTTCTTTTTAAAATTCATGTACCCTCATAATCTTCAGTTAAAATCTGAAATTGCACTTCCGCCCTGAAACGACTATCCATCTCAAATGACCTCAATTAGACGGCTTGACCGGAGCATCTGTTAACTCCTCCCTTTCAACTGTCAGTCTGCTGCCAGCTTCATTCAAAATCAATGCAACAGCTGTTTTTACACGTCCAATCAATTCGCAGTGAAAAACGCAAGACACGGCCACTAATTTTCTCCTTTGAAAGTCCTTTTCACTCGGAAATGTGTGAAAAAGTAAAAACGATCGCAAGTTCTGGTTCACGGGGACTTTACGTTTCTCTCTGTACCTTATCAGTACATGTGGAGGAAGTGTGAGTTTAAACTTCATCTTTCCTTCCTCATCCTGTCTATCATGACATGTTCATAAAGTTTTGGGCTAAAGCTGTGTGTGTGTGTGGTTTGGGCATTGGTTGGCAGCGCAGTGTTAAGCCGGACTAAGTATACCTCTCAGTGTGAATGGTTAGTAAAGGAAAACCTTATATCACCCTCGGGCAAAGGCAGTCATCTGTGTTCTGTCATTACTGTCAGCCACAGACCATATAATATACACAAAGAACCCATGCGGAAACACACTACTGTTCTCTTCGTGTCTGACACATAAACACATTGCACTCAGTTAGTCATCCTGACAGAAACTAGGCCGTTTCATTTAAATAATTTCTCATGATAGCGTATGAATGCTGCATTGTATTGAGAGTGTGTATCCGTGCAAATCATTGATTGATTATTTTTGGTACATGGAGGCAAATGGCTGCAAATCAGAAAAAAAGGAAAGGATATGTTTGTGCATATCCGGAGTTTAGGTTGTCTGTTTCAGCATGCTTTACCTACTCTGAAATGAGACTAATATGTCTGCTTTACATACTGCCTGAAGAGAGAGGATCAACCAAGCTCTTCTTGACTTCAGTAGCTAGTTCTGTGTACCGTGCGCTGAATTGTTGGGTAAATGGTTTTGAACCTTTAAGCGCCCTGTAAATGGTTTTGAACCCTATAACCTCAGGCCCCTCTCTCTCTCACAAACACACACACACACTGACAGAAATACACACACACTTTTCTTTAATACTTTGCTCCCCTATTTTTTATTGGTCTATTGTATGTTTTCTTTTGTTCCAGGGAAGTGAGTCAAGATACATTCCTGTTGGCTAAGACCTTTTTCTATCTTTTATCCTTTAGTTCTCCCCCAGTGCCTGTCCTCCTTAGTTTAATTAAAGATAGGGAAACACAAGCAGTTTCTGACAATCTCATATTAATCTTGAGTACTTATACAGTAGTATTGCATGCAACGTATCTTCGAAGAGTATTTAGTTTGATCAAATTTATAAAAGAGAGATACAGCTGTACGATTATTTCTGGAAAAAGATGGGGGGGACGGAACTACAGCACGAGCACACAATACATCATCGCTATAATCCCTTCGTGTTTTTTACATTATGCACATACGATTGCCAACAAAACACAGACATGTGACTTAGTTTGACTTAACGCTAGGGATGTAACGATACACTCAGCTCACGATTCGATATACAGCATATCTCGATGCTGGGTTCATGAAACGATACACATCACAAAATAAAAAAAAATGGAACTGAAATTCAAAACCTTTATATTAGCAATTTCAGGAACTTTTTACTTGCAAATGTCTACCTTACAGTGAATTTTTTTTTAACAACGGTTTTTAATGATGTTAATGGATGACTATAGATTAACAAAGTTCGGGAGAAGCCAGAGCATATAATTAAGACCGGCTGGTTCGCAATCAGCAATCATAGACTCTACCCTATCAGATCAAGCGAACCAGCACATAAGTAGACAAAGATTCTTACCTGAAGCCATCTCGAAAGGATTACACATGATCTCCGGAAGGATTATCTTTGCCATCCTTAGAAATGTCAGATACCGAATTTTCAGCTTCCAGCACGAGTGCCATCGAACAGGATGAGCCGGCGATTTCAAGCGCCGTCGGGCTTCCCGAAGCTGAAACTACGTGGCGAGGCCGCCAGCATAATCGGGACGGGAAAAGCACTTCAAAACGCCCCCGCTCTTCTTCGCCGCGGTCTACGAGACATCATCCTCCTTCGCCTGCATCATCTTACTCCTCGACGCTTCCACTCATCCCAGCCATCAGGAAGTGGAACATCACAGGACTCCGCATGGCGCTGTCTGAACGGGACATCTGTTTCAGCAAACGGATGACCAAAGCAGAGCTGTACGGTCTCTATGCCTCTCTCCCGCCCGCAATCTCCAAACTGGAGCCACGAGCGGCGATGGACCCGCACCGGGCGCAAAGCCTACGCCGAGACCAATCCAAACCAACCACCTCCGCGGCCGGCGACGCCTTACCACCCTCATGCCACCGTAACAGGCAATCAGCTAGGCTTTGCTGCGCTTCAGGTGAGCCATCATCGATGCCAGCTGTTCTCCAGTTGGGGGGGGCAGACGGGACGATTCCTGCTCCCTCGCACGGCAACCGCCAGCACAGCTCGAGCTGGCCTGCAACAGCACTGTCCGGTCACATGTACCCGCTAAACATCACTCCTCCACCTACCCAAGCACCCGCCTCATGGCCAGCGGATCCGCTACTAACAGCCGTCGCTTGCCAGGATGCCGTCACCGGTCTGAGGAAGCACCAGTTGGCCGCTCCAGCGGAAGCCACAACTACCCTCATCTCTGCGACTCAGGCAACGTCTCAGCATTCTTTTGGCGACTGCTGTCCCCATGCCGATGCCTTCAAACGCTCCGGTTCTGGAAACTCCTCCGGTCGCTAACAGCATCAGGGTGCAGATTTTAGCAGAAATTCAGGCCGCTTGCACCAGAGGCAGACCAGTCACCAACGCCGGTCCCTCCCTATTTAGCCTTAACATTCAATTAAATCATCCTCTAAATACCTTGCTAACCGCCTCCAGAAACTCAATCATCCATGCCGTTTCTCACAGGACCCAACAGTCATACCTCACGGCTTGGAGGAACTTCAAAACGTTTCACCTCTCATACAACATCCCCTTCCCGGATTTTTCCCTCCTCTCCATCACGTCATTCATCTCCTTCCTCAATAACACGAAGCATCTCCAAGCCAGCTCCATCAAAGGTTACTTGAGCGGGATCCAATTTTTCCACAAATTGATGTACAATGCACCTTCCCCAGCCATAGAAAGTCCTCAGACATCCTCGCTCCTCAAGGGCATCCAAAGAACCCAACCTCCTCATCGAGACGCCAGGCAACCCATCACCTTAGAGATCCTAACACAATGCATCTCCACTCTTCGCAGAGGCTACCACACGAAGCACACTGCACGCACCCCTCGATGCCATGTTCATCCTGGCGTTCTTTGGTTTTCTCAGAGGTTCAGAATTCACCACTACATCTCACTTCGATCCTTCAGCTCACCCTACCATTTCTGATGTGTCCATACTCGATTGCGACACCATCTCATATTTCATTAAACAGAGCAAGACAGACCAGGCCAGAAGTGGTCATTTAATTTACATCTTCAAACTCCCTTCACCAATCCAGCCGTTCCAAACACTAGCAGCATACCTCCGCTCCAGGACATCACAGGCTTCATCTCCATCTGACCCTCTCTTCGTGGACGATTCAAATCACCCAGTATCACGTTTTTGGTTCCAAAAACATCTTAAATTTGTCTTACTACAATCGGGCATCCCGGCAGATCCATTTTCCACCCATTCTTTCCGTATTGGCGCTGCAACTACGGCCGCCCAAAAAGGCCTCACGAAATCTCAGATCCAAACACTCGGCCGTTGGTCGTCCGAGGCATTCAAGAGCTACATCAGGACTGACCGTGCCCTCATCAGGAAAGCACACCGGACTCTCCTCACCCACCTCATTCAGCATCAGCCTTCATCCACCCACCAAGCATCTCCTCCTAGATAAAGCATCATAACTGCGCCTCCCTTCACCAGAGGCGCCTTCACTCCATGCCACTTGCTCCCTCCCATATTCTGCCGCAGCAGAACCAACTTCCCCCCGGTAATTTCTTCCCTCGCATGCTCCCCTTCCCCCATCCCATCACCCAGAAGCCGGCATTGCATTGCGTGACCGCTTCATCCCTCACTCTGCCGCTGCAGAACGTCTTTCCTACCCCCAGCTGACCCCTCCCTGCATGTTTCCTTTCCCCATCCCCCGAACCCAGTATCGTATTGTGCGACCGCCCCCGCAGGGGCCCGTGCTTCATCCCTCACTCTGCCGCTGCAGAATGTCTTTCCTTCCCCCTCATAGAATCCCTCGCATGTTTTCCCTTACCCCTTCCCCTGAAGTATTGTGCTTCTTCCCTCACTCTATCATGCCAGAAGCCAGTATCGCCGCAGCGACCGCCCCCGCAGGGGCCCGTGCTTCATACTTCTCTCTGCCGCAGCAGAATGTGTTCCCCCCCATACTAGAAGCTAGCGTCACCGCAGTGACCGCCCACAGGCTTCTAATCTTTACTCTGCCGCAGCAGACGCCACGAATTTCGAAGCTAACTTTGCCGCAGCAGTGCCCAAGCAGGGGCCACTGCTTCAAACTTCTCTCTGCCGCAGCAGAACGTGTTCCACCCCATCCGTGTTAGAAGCCGGAGTCACCGCAGGGACAACCCCCGGCCTTCCAACCCTCGCTCCGCCTCAGCCGACGCCAGGCATCATGAAGACCGCATTGCCGCAGCGAAAACACCCCCGGAGGGGCCTATTGCTTCATAATTCTATCCGCCGCAGCAGAACGTGTTCCACACCCCCACCCATGCTAGAAACCAGTGTCTCCGCAGTGACCACCCCCGGGCTTCCAACCCTGGCTCTGCCGCAGCAGACGCCAGGCACCATGAAGACAGCATCGCGTTAGCGAACACCCCCTTAGGGGCACATTGATTATACTTCTCTCTGCCGCAGCAGAACGTGTTCCAAACCCCCACCCATGCTAGAAGCCAGAGTCACCGCGGTGACTGCCCCGGTCTTCCAAACCTTGCTCTGCTTCAGCAGCCGACATGCATTTCGAAGCTAGCATCGCTGCTGCGAACACCCCCACTGGGGCCCATTGCTTCCTACCTATGCTCTGCCTCAGCAGACACCATTCATCCTCAAAGCCAGCATCGCCGCAATGACAACCATGCTCTACCACAGCAGACGCCTTTCATCAGGAAGCTTGCTTCACCGCAGAGTTCACTTCCACAGAGGCCTATGTTTCTATTCACGCTCTGCTGCAGCAGAGGCCATGCATGCTCATGCCAGAATCACCGCAGCGACTGCCCCTGCAGGGACCTGTGGTTCCAACTCGTGCTCTGCTGCAGCAGACGCCACGCATTTCGAAGGTAACTTTGCGCAGCAAATGCCCAAGCAGGGGCCCATTGCTTCAAACTTCTCTGCCGCAGCAGAACGTGTTCCACCCCATCCATGCTAGAAGCCGGAGTCACCGCAGTGACCACCCCTGGGCTCCCAATCTTCACTCTGCCGCAGCAGATGTCACGCATTTCGAAGATAACATTGCCGCAGCAAATGCCCCGCAGGGGACCACTGCTTCCTACCCACGCGCTGCCTCAGCAAACACCTTTCATCCTCAAAGCCAGCGTCGCCACAACGACCACCCAGCAGAGGCCCGTGCTTTCAAACCATTTTCTGCCTCAGCAGACGCCTGGCATCAGGAAGCTTGTTTCGCTGCAGAGAACAACTCCACAGAGGCCCGTGCTTCCAACTAATGCTCTGCCACAGCAGACAGGCAAGTCACCTTGCCGAAGCTAGCCAACCTTCCAGCTCCGTTGCTCCCCAGGAACATGATCCTAATTCACGATCACAGAAGAACTCCCTCGGAATCTACATCCAGCGGCCATGACAACATCTGCTACATCAGGACCTGCACGACCCACCAGCCCACGGCGGCCGCAAGCCACCATCCAGGAAGCCTTTCTCTCAGCGGTTTGTTTTTGGGGAGTATGCGCTACCTGGCTGCTGTCCAACTTATATCCTTGCACTTTTTGGGGGCCGTTTCCGAGCTCGGCGCACTCGCCCCTATTGGGGGGCGGGGAGCGTTCCGGGATCGGATGGAACCGGCGAGCTCGGAACCCGCTCCCCGGACAGCACGCCAAACACGCATACTTTTACTACCCCTGCTATCTTCATTATCTGCTCAGGTGAACTCGTGAAATATGGTAACAGCACCAGCAGTCACGCTTCAGGTTTGCTTTGTTTTACCGATGATTGTGATGGGAAATAAGACCCTTTGTAAGCCACGGGCAGACACAGATTGTGTTTTGTGCTTCCCCGTCTCCCAGAGACTGCTTTTTACCGCATATGTGAGATAAGCACACGTGACGCGCTGGTGCAGAGTAGGTAGCATCTCGAGCACTCATTGAATAGAATTAAACATCATATCATAAAATATCCCCATATCTCTACTGTCACGTGCAAGTTGGGCCCAGAGAACACACCACAGGGATATCAGGGAGAACACAAGAGTTTAACATGGAGTGAGCGGGAAGGACGGTGAACGAACGCTGAGGCGTGGCCAGGTGGCGCGTGGGGTCTGTTACATCTACGATGCGCATAGTAACATTTTTGCATCGTGAAATATCATACTACGAAGTATCGTTACACCCCTTCTTACCGTGTGCAGTTCATGTCCGGCATCTTTTATGAAAACAGGGTGTAAATGCAGCAAATGGGATTCAAATCAAAAACATTTTCCCCCATTTTGTGTCCCCCCCACATCTAAAACCAAAGTTACACCCTTGTGTAGGCCTATAGATTTTTATTCATATACCCTGAAAAAGCAGACACCTTCAACTCATAGCATTAAGAAAGAGAGAAAGAGAAGGAAACGTAAATTAATTTACTACGTGTCGGTTTTCATTTATACTTCTACATCGTTGTCATACACATAAGAAAACATTAAGCTACGGTGGCATGAGGAAAGTGCGTTCTGCAAGTACACATTTTTTCCTTTCATCCTTACTTTGACACTAAACATGTGGAAGAAAATGTGTGGTTGGATTATCAGAGTAATAGGATTTGAGGGTAGGATGTTTTTTATGTGTAGTATGTTTTGACATAAGTAAGAAAACTCCAGTCGAGGAGTATTGTTGGCATGGATTATGTGTTGCGCCACACAAATAATAAACTGGAATCCAATCTGTAAATATGAATTAAATATGAACATGAAATATTAATATTCGCTGACAATCTCCATAATATATACAGTGCACAAAAACACTGATTCCTTGATAATATTCTATATATTTAAATGAGGAGAAATTATGTATAAAACAAACATGAGATGTCTCGCATGTGAAAACCATGCTGGCGACACATGGTTTTAAAGTTATAAAAGACATTTTTAGGAACTGTCAGTAAGGCCACCATCCTTTTAGCATATATTTACAGTTTTACAAGAGTTGTCAGTAGAAATGACATTGTCTCAAAGTTAAGGGTTTAGTGCATGTTGTGTGAGATCAGGAACTAATTACATTTTGTGTCTCTGTACAGAGTGAGTGAATATCTACAGTACAGAAACAGGAGCAACCGTTGCATGATAATGTTTCTAGACAGAACAAACTGTGTGAGCTGAATAACTAATGAAACAAACAGACAATTAAGAGAAGTTCTGACTCATTTTTGCTTTCAACATTCATCTATCCTGCTGTAGAGGACAAACTATGTCCTGTTGAAATTGTGCCTGAAGTGAAACACAGTCTTACATCTGATATAACAAATTAAAACAGATGTGTTTTAAAGATAAAAACTTTCACACCTTAATTTTCAATCTTTTAGAACATGATTCTTGCTTGCTTTGGTCATTCTGACCTTTAATAAAAGAATAACAGTCAGTTAAGATACATCGAGTTAAGATGCATTGTATGTAATATAGTAAATATTTTACTCTCCCTCTTCTTCGTTTGCTCGGTGGCTTTTGGTCGGGGTCACTGAGTGCAGCTGTGACACGTCAGAGGAGATCTGGCCCTCCCGGCTGAGTCTGGTTTCTCCCGAGTTTTTTTTTTCTCCATTAATCAATCATTGGAGTTTGGGTTCCTCGCCACAGCAGGGCAGTGTTGGCTTGCTCACCGGGAGACTGCATTTATTTAATTATCTATTTATTAGATATTATTTATTAGAATGATCTTGCTTGTTCTATAAACACCATGCACTGTGCTGTGTTCCTGTTTTTCTTATTTGCTCCTGTAAAGCTGCTTTGGAACAATGCACATTGTGAAAGCGCTATATAAATAAACTTGAATTGAATTTTATTAAATATAACTTTACCTTCTTTTTAGTTTTTTTTCAGTGTGATAAAGTTCAAATGATCCAAACAAGCTTTATTGATACTACAGGTGTAGATTTACTCTGGAAAGTACAGCTAAACTTCATTCTCAGTGTTTTTATACATGTAATGTGTTGCCTAACAGCGTTCGCATTACTGTTTGATTACATTCCCTTCTGTTCTTTTTTTGTAATGTATTCGATCACATAATGAAGTAGTTTAAGTGACTCAGTTTGGCTGTTCAAATCAAATCCTGTCACTCAACCATATACACAAGTGCAACAGTAGATAAAAACTTGTGGGCAGTTCCGGTCGACATGGCAGTATATAGAGATACTACAATACAATACAATACAATACAATAATTTACACTAGACTTGTCCGTACACAATTACAAAATAAACTGTACTATAAAATAGTACAGTGTTTAAACTTAACAATACAACAAATTACACATAATTTACAGATTGTGTTGAAGCAAACACAACACACTCCCATGATCTCTCACCCATTCTTTTCCAATAAGAGGAACAGAGCCAGCAGAAAGAGCTGAGAGAGCAGAGTAAATAGACATTTTAATTAAACCACGATCACTCGGCAGAAAATGCAATGCAGTGTGTTTTTCTTAATAGAATGTCTGGGTTTACATAACCGTTTGGCTGTGTGCTTGTGGTTGTGTGCTTTCGTGAGCTGTGGTGGAATACAAGGAAGAGCTTAAACGGATAAAGATGAATATACATAAAACAATACTGGGGGGGAATACTTGAGATAATCTACATATTGAGTCTTTAGGCTCATAGTTGAAACAGTTTCTTCGCCTTTTGACTCACATTTCTATAGAACAGTGGTTCTCAAACTTTTTCTTTGTAAGGCCCCCTTTGTGTAGAGTGCATCGCTTTGTGGCCCCCCAAATAAAAACTTAGAATCATGAACTTGGAATTTTAATAAAACCATAAACAAATACTGTTGTCCACAATGCTGGAACATCAATACTTCTGGTTTGTGGTCTTGTTTTTCTAATGTTTAATTGAATAAAATTGATTATACATTTCTATATTTTATATAATTCCACCATATCTTGGGGCCCCCCCCCGGGGCCATGGCCCCCAGTTTGAGAACTACTACTATAGAAGCACTACCACTGGACTTAATCAAGAAAACTGTTCAACATGGTCAGCTGAAACAGAATGAAGCCATTCTCAAAACTGAGTGATTCTTTTTGTGTTTGAGTTTGCATAAAGTGTGGTTATGAAAATGGAATATAGCCTAAAGTTTTTGTTGCGCTGATGGCCTTCTGTGGGGGATCTTTGTCAGCTGCAGTTAAGCGACACTGCTGAGACAAAATGGCTGGTTGCATTTAATGTAATTCATCAATGATTAGAATGACCGTTATAACCCTTACATGAATACGATTAAAGGCAGAGTAGATCATTTGGAAAATGCTAACGTTTGCCTGCTAGCAGTGCAATCATATGATCCCTCCCTCTCGCGAATCACCATCCAAAGCCACGCCTCCTCCAAAACACATGAGCGCGCGCACAGACCAGAAGCTATTGGATCGGTTCCAGTGAAGTCATGTCAAATTCACCGGTGAGAAAACATTACAGTACAAAGTGAATTACATTTCTACAATACCGAACATCTCCAGGTACCTGCTTTCTGTCCGCTATTGTCCCGCTGCCTGCACATCGCACATGAGCACGCTGATGATGTATGATATCTGCATGAACAGGGTGCGCAGTGGGAAAATATCTTGACTGAAAATGTACACATGACGTATCATTGCCCTCGGACCAAGGGCAGTAATTGGTCCAACGTGTTTTGACCCTACTCCTTTCACAGACGATATATAATTATAAAAATACCAATATTTCGGTTTACTTATTGATTGCTATCAGGATGTTAAGAGACTTCCAACCAGCATGACAAAAAAACGTTTCTGGACAGGATTGCCTACTCAGCCTTTAAGTGATGCTTTGTAAATAAAATGTAATGCGATTTCAAAGGAAACAAACAAAATTCCTTCCTAAATAAGAATGTTCTCATCATTTATGAAAGATTTGTTTGTTGTCTTGTTTTGTCCACAGGAGCTGCTTATTCAATTCTTCGGGGATGGTCACATGATGATGATGTCACAGTGGAGCTTTTGAGAAGGAGGCGATGGCTTCTTCTGGAGCCCCTTTCTATGGAAAGTAACAAAGCCAGTCAAGACAGTTTAAAGCCTGAGTCTCAGGATTCACCCGGAATACTGCCTGATGATGAGGCAGACAACAGCTCTCAAATAATGGTAAACTTAAAACGTGGAGCCTTAAATGCACTTTTGAATCTAAGAAGTTTCCTGAATCGCTCCCCTATCTCTACGTTCAGTACCTGTCTTTTCTTTTTTTATTATGTACAAGTTTGGGATCACTCTCATTCTTTAATTATAATTTTCATCTAAACCATTAAATAATACAGTTGTAACTGTGGGACTTATGTTGCGACTAAAATAATCCAAAAGAACTCTTGGCATTTTATAAGAAAGCTTCTTGATGTCTCAACCTGGGACACTTTTTAAACAGTATTGAAGGAATTTCCATCTATGCTGGACTCTTATTGGCTGCATTTTCATTAATATTTTGGCCAAGTAATCCATTTAATTTTTTTTATAAAAAATAGTTTTCTAGAAAGAAATTTCAAACATCTTTGTCAAGTGATCCCAAACTTTTAGTTTTAGGTAGTGTTGGTTTAATCATTTATAGTCGATACAATTTTGCTTTAGGATAAGCAAAATCAATTTATTTAAAATATTGCCAAAACTTTTTTGCGTGAATATATTATTTACATTTAAAATAATAGTTCACAGGAAAATGTTAATACTTTACTCACCTCCACACCATCCCAGGTTCATATTATGACTTCCTTTCTTCAGCTGAACACAAACTGAGTTTTAAAGAATATCCTGGCTCGCTTTGTAATGCCATTGAAAAACGCATCCATTATTCCTAAAATTAATTGATACGACTAATGAAAATACAATAATTAATCTTAGTTGTTGAAGAAAAATGTGATGTACTAAATAATGCGTTATGATACCTTTTGGAGTTTTCAAAATGATTTAGTTATGGCATATCATTGCAGTATGCATACTGCGATATGCACATTTGCAAATATTATAATAATTTCAATATATTGTGCAGCCTGAATTCATATTTTTTGGCTTATTTAGTATAGACAGTAACACATCCCAGCAAATATGACCATATTTTGGTTAAAGAAAGGTGGTCGTATCGTATACATCTAGGATGACATGATGAGGGTGAGTAAATTATTCCTGTAAGCACTGGAAACTCCATTTCAACCCTTTTTGACCCTTTAGAATGACACAAATATTTTATTACCACATAAATCCACACTTCACATGTAAAATGAGAAAGCACGAGCATAGCGATTTCATTGTTTAAACAGGTTCACTTGAAAGTTGCATGAACTGAGTGACTCACTGCCTGTCATTCAACACTTTCTCTTAAGTGCTCTACGGGGAAAATAAGGGGCATTAGAAAGGAAAATGTGTTCATTATAGAATTATTGATGGCTTCCATAATGATTTCTTGCATCTGAGTGTATGGAGTGTATAGATTGTGTAGCTGTTGAGTGGGTAGTCCACTGGCTGATCTCTTTGATGTTGTGGTTTGAGGTCTGTTCGTGATGTAGTTTAACGTTTGATCTTCTACCAGTTTCTGTATACAAAAACATTCCTGTACGCACACATACACACACACAAGCCCACAAACTCCAGGTGCATCATTCATTTCATACACAACAAAGTCTTTTTCCCCTGTCATTTTATATTTTGTTTGTTCCAAAGCCCTACATTTCTTTTGAGTTTTATTATTCAGCCTCAGGCAAGAAAGTTTGCCTCAGTGTTAGCATGCGTTTCAGCTCTGCTTGTTTTGCAGAAAAAGGGATTAGATTACAACGGTTTTATACTTTATATCACCTCTCTTCAACTCTAAATCTTTCTGAGAATTGTATTATTCATATAAGTTCTATGATGCGTTGCTAAGTGTGATGCATGGCTTAGTGTGATGACATTTTATAAAGTGGTCCAGGCATCTTTAATCATCTGTTTTCCTCACAGAGTTTTACAGACAGGCTCTTCCTTTCTCAGCCTTGTGAGCGTCCAACAGATCTTGTTGACACGTACATGCTAACAAAACACTGGTTCTTTTGCTAGCAAACCCTGACTTCTGTGGAGCCTTGTTTATACAATATTTCTCGAAACATCTCGTGTCAGATTCTCTAAAATTCAGGCATTAAAGTGATAGTTAACCCAAAAATGTAATTTCTTTTTGGCATTGTTTACTCATCCTCTTGTCACTTCAAACTTGCATGACTTTCTTTCTTCCACAGAACACAAAATATATTTTAAAGAATGTTGGCAACCAAACAACGGCAGTACCTTTTCACTTCTATTGTTTGGATACAAAACCAATGTAAGTCAATGCATACCAACGTGGTTCGATTACCAACATTCTTCAAATTAATTTCTTTGGTGTTCTGCAGAAGAAAGAAAGTCATACAGGTTTAAAATGACAAAAGGGTGAGTAAATGATTCGGGGCGAACTATCCCAAAATGGACTGTAATGCTATAAAGATTCCCCTTTAGGCTCATAAAATGTTGAGAGAGATATTAATATTCATGTCATGCATCGGGTCTTGTAAAAAGCACAAAAGGTGAGATTCCTACAGGCATGTCCACACAGGAATTTGAGTGTAAAAATGTTGAAAGGATCATGACAGAATCGTGGTCTAGGTCATATGATCAAGTGTTTCTGTCAGACAAAGTTTTCAGACAAAATGCTCAGACAGTAAAACAGTTTAATCTAATTCTACATTTTAGAGTTAGAATATGAGACAGAAATACATTTGATCATTACTGACAGGCCTCATATAAACAAACACTATAGTGGTCTATACTGTAATAGTTGGTCTGTAAATTGCAGTATTCAATTTCTTGAGTTGATTTTCTTTCTTGGAGTATTTTTCTACCACTGCCAAAGCATTATGCTGTTACCAGAGGGTAAAGATGACCTGTCTTTCTGCTGGCACTCACATTTTCCATCTTTTGCCGTGGCAGATTTACTGCAGACCTGTTTGTTTTATTAAAATGTCAGTCAGTTAGTGTTTATAAATTAGAATTCCTGGTGCATAATTATAGTGCCTTGCGAAAGTATTCGGCCCCCTTGAACTTTGCGACCTTTTGCCACATTTCAGGCTTCAAACATAAAGATATGAAACTGTAATTTTTTGTGAAGAATCAACAACAAGTGGGACACAATCATGAAGTGGAACGAAATTTATTGGATATTTCAAACTTTTTTAACAAATAAAAAACTGAAAAATTGGGCGTGCAAAATTATTTAGCCCCTTTACTTTCAGTGCAGCAAACTCTCTCCAGAAGTTCAGTGAGGATCTCTGAATGATCCAATGTTGACCTAAATGACTAATGATGATAAATAGAATCCACCTGTGTGAAATCAAGTCTCCGTATAAATGCACCTGCACTGTGATAGTCTCAGAGGTCCGTTTAAAGCGCAGAGAGCATCATGAAGAACAAGGAACACACCAGGCAGGTCCGAGATACTGTTGTGGAGAAGTTTAAAGCCGGATTTGGATACAAAAAGATTTCCCAAGCTTTAAACATCCCAAGGAGCACTGTGCAAGCAATAATATTGAAATGGAAGGAGTATCAGACCACTGCAAATCTACCAAGACCTGGCCGTCCCTCTAAACTTTCAGCTCATACAAGGAGAAGACTGATCAGAGATGCAGCCAAGAGGCCCATGATCACTCTGGATGAACTGCAGATCTACAGCTGAGGTGGGAGACTCTGTCCATAGGACAACAATCAGTCGTATACTGCACAAATCTGGCCTTTATGGAAGAGTGGCAAGAAGAAAGCCATTTCTTAAAGATATCCATAAAAAGTGTCGTTTAAAGTTTGCCACAAGCCACCTGGGAGACACACCAAACATGTGGAAGAAGGTGCTCTGGTCAGATGAAACCAAAATCGAACCTTTTGGCAACAATGCAAAACGTTATGTTTGGCGTAAAAGCAACACAGCTCATCACCCTGAACACACCATCCCCACTGTCAAACATGGTGGTGGCAGCATCATGGTTGGGCCTGCTTTTCTTCAGCAGGGACAGGGAAGATGGTTAAAATTGATGGGAAGATGGATGGAGCCAAATACAGGACCATTCTGGAAGAAAACCTGATGGAGTCTGCAAAAGACCTGAGACTGGGACGGAGATTTGTCTTCCAACAAGACAATGATCCAAAACATAAAGCAAAATCTACAATGGAATGGTTCACAAATAAACATATCCAGGTGTTAGAATGGCCAAGTCAAAGTCCAGACCTGAATCCAATCGAGAATCTGTGGAAAGAACTGAAAACTGCTGTTCACAAATGCTCTCCAACCAACCTCACTGAGCTCGAGCTGTTTTGCAAGGAGGAATGGGCAAAAATTTCAGTCTCTCGATGTGCAAAACTGATAGAGACTTACCCCAAGCGACTTACAGCTGTAATCGCAGCAAAAGGTGGCGCTACAAAGTATTAACTTAAGGGGGCTGAATAATTTTGCACGCCCAATTTTTCAGTTTTTTATTTGTTAAAAAAGTTTGAAATATCCAATAAATTTTTCGTTCCACTTCATGATTGTGTCCCACTTGTTGTTGATTCTTCACAAAAAATTACAGTTTCATATCTTTATGTTTGAAGCCTGAAATGTGGCAAAAGGTCGCAAAGTTCAAGGGGGCCGAATACTTTCGCAAGGCACTGTATTTACAGTAAATATGTAGGACAGACCCTTGGATCTGATTCTAACTCTCCTTATATAGCTTTGAATATACCCACACAATATAAACAATATTCAACACATGAAATTTCTCAGTGCTCCAGAAAATAAATTGCATTGTGGAGAAATAATTTGTGTCTAGAGAAACTTACATTACAATTTTTCTAAAGTTTTGTGTGAGGAACAGACCAAAATTCAGGTCTTTTATGAACCTGTATAAAGGTATGTCTGAATAACAAGTGTTTCCTGTTTCCCTGTAGGAGGACACAGATCATAATTACTACACCTCAAAGACATACGGCCCCAATGACCCTATGAGCAAAGAATTCTGGGTAAACATCGATCAGATGGATAAAGAGAAAGTGAAGATTCATGGCATCCTCTCCAATACACACAGACAAGCCGCGGTAAGCATTCATTTACATCAACAATCACACTCAAATATAAAGGACACATAAGTTACAATCAGTGCAAGAACTGACAATATGTGTTAGAGACATTCTTTTTCAAAGATCTTTTCATAGCCACTACGCATGGGCACCGGTCAAGTGTCTAATGTAGAAAGTATTAGTCTTAGCCGGCATCCTTTTACAGTATTGCATTTAAAGTCAACAGTAAATCAAACAATAAAATATACATTTAGTTTCAGGCAGTGTTCCGTATGGTGTTAAAGCTCTTGGGGGTCCACTAACCAGCCCTTAAAAAATTGCTATCGATCTTACTGTTATTATTCTATTTTGCATTGTACGGTTTATATTCACAAAAAATAATTCTTAAGATTTAGCCTGATTGATGTCTGTCTTTCTGAGATTTCGCCTTTTGCAAAATCTCTTGAATTTATTGATTAGATTAGATTCAACTTTATTGTCATTACACATATACAAGTACAGTGTAACGAAATGTAGTTTAGGTCTAACCAGAAGTGCAATTAGCAAGTGCTGGATATGATAACAGTTATGATAACATTTTTCTTACCAATTCAGATTTTCCTATCCTTTATTTATTTATTTTCTTGTCCTTTGATTCTTGTTCTTTACATTACTGTAATAGAGTGCTGTTCCTGTTTTTGGAATATTAATAGGCTACAACAATTCATTGGAACGAGTGAAGGATGCGTCAAAGTCAATAGTGGTTGTCTGTACAGTGCTGCCAAACCAGCCAGTCAGAAGCATATGAGCGTTTTAAACATGAGTCAACTCTCGATAATGTAGATCAAGTATATGTAAATAATCCATATGAACCAATGCAGAATGAGAAAAACAAATGTAATTCCTATTGGCGAAAGCAGAAGGGTAGCCTTCTTGTCGAATTTGGACCTTCTGTTTGCAGAACAGAGCGCAAAATAATCTCTGGGAACTGCGAAAGTTTTCTGAAGGAAAGAAATATTCTTTCGGAAACGCAAAAGTTTTGCAAAGGAACGCGATGTTCTTGGGGAGAGCAAAAGATTAGAAATATTTTCACTCCCTTTCCTATTTGTCCACCACCCATATGTCCCATTAGTTGCTTAGTAACGCGTCACATCTGTTTTGACAATGTGAGATAACATCGTACATAAAGAAAGACTTGCATATCAAAATTATAGTAACTGTTGAGTTTGAGAAAAACGCTTCAGTTTCAATATAAGAGGATCTGCACACGCCATTGTCTCAGTGCGACATCTCTGTACATGTCTTCATCGAACACTGTGTGGCGCGCTTGAGCATGCATGGATTTTTCAGATAAAAATGTCATTTTAATTTGCGTCTTATGAAATTTTTACAAATAACGGACAACAGACGGACAACGGACAACAGATCATTTTGACCAAAATCATTTTTAGTTTTAATGGAAAAACCCCAAATTCATTATTTTAGACCTTATGAGGGGTCCCTTAAAGCTTATGGGGGGTCCGGGACCGCCCCAGCCCCCACTCAATTCGAACCCTGGTCTCAGGATGGCTAGCTGACTAAATCAGAATGCAGAGGTTCCAGTAGGACCATCTTGAAAAGTGTCCCTCTATCTTAAATACAAATTCTTTTTAACCCTGTACACGATGTAGTGTCTGAAAGTTTTTGTTCATGGAGGAATTCCCATGAAACGTTTAGAGAAGCACAAGTTTACAGTAAATACCTGAAGGTGACAAACATTAAAGCCAAACACACATTAACAAATTTCTTCATCAAACGGATTGCCATTCCATTACTGCATCAGGCTGCAGATCCTCAGCCGTTTAAGTGCATTACGCTTTCTAAATAAAAAAAAATAAACCACAGCAGAAAAGCTCACCATAGTTTCAGGACAGAAGTCCAATTTATTAGCACAGTTACGTTTGCTCTGGCTAACCAAAGACATAGTCCATTGGGATTCACTAGATGTACACTTGCTGTACGTTTCACTGTATTCATAGCATTCTGTAGTCACGGTCTGTCAAAGAATCGGATTAATAGCCTCATATTAATTGCTCCTATATATTGAATGTTTAGATGGCACTTTACCACAATTCACAACCGCAAGCTTATCATAATGATTTCGAACTTGAGCTTTTGGGTCAGATTTTGTGGGAAATGTCAATAGTTTTGCAATATGTAAAATAACCTGAATGTTTCGAACAGAGATGAAATAGAGAGACAAATGCTTTAATGATTATGGTTCATGTTTTTTCTTGTAATAAAGCTACATTTTTCTCTTGTGTTTTATCTTCAGAGGGTCAACCTCTCCTTTGATTTTCCATTTTACGGGCATGCTTTGCGAGAGATCACAGTTGCAACAGGCGGTAAGTGAACTATCATTCTGCGTACAGTGTGTTTAACACAACCAATAAAGTTCTGGTGAGTTATGAGAGCCTCCATGTGATATGAGAATAATGGCCAAAGCAGAGCGTAATTTTAAGGAATTCTTCACTTTTCCATCCTCTGGTGCACTGAGTGTGGAATAATATATTAGTTCTTGCTTGTAGGCAAATTGGCATGACTAGGGTGTAGCAGAACATGTTGTATTTATCGGCTGGAAAACATTCTTCTTAATAAAGGCTGACAGTGTACGCTGTAGATATGAGAGTATATTTGGGGATTTTTATTATGATTGCGCTTCATGTGACTCACAGACTGTTGGAATGTGTTTGAGGTTAAGGGGTGAGGGTGAAGGGAAGAAAACCACTATATAATTTCTTCCTATAATTACACCGGCATCATCAGTGGTTAAAATCCGAGAAACACAAGCAATCTTATAGTCCCAGAGCAGCTATGTTCTCAAGAGCATACAAATCATGTGCTATATCATTAGTATAATGTTCATATGAACTATATTCACACACCACTGTTATTGCTGTAGAGGATATTCACAGGTCAAACAACGGATACCATACAGCAGTATTGTCATTGTACATGTCTACAAATCAATGGAAACCGGTGAAATGGATTTATGTAAAAGATTTACATTGATGTAAGCAAATGTACAGTGTGTGTGTGCGTGTGCGTGTGTGAAACGTCCTCTCTCCATTCTAAGAGTGGGATGGGAGGAGGCATTTATGTGGCTAATTAGAGTATTAATCACTTTGGAGACAAGCCAGGGCTGTTCGCCAGGATGGATAGATGAGGAATGAGGAGAGCAGAGAGAATGAGAGGAGTATGTTCATGCCCTGAAACTAAAAACACGGACTAATGAACATACTGATTTACCATGCCAACATTTATGAGACCTTTGTTTAAAGCTGCAAACGGACACTTTTTTCTTTAAAAATAAACAAAATTCAGCTAGTGAGCAAGTGCTAAAACCAGCGTTCAAAACGGTCTCCATACCTTCTCCATACCTCATTCATTACAGAACGTGTACAATGAACATTTGTACTGTAAGTTGAACTGTAACATGCAATTTCTCAGGACATGTACATTTGAGGTTATTTAAATGAAATGAGATGGCAATATTGATGCAAATGTTAAAGACTGCAGATTCTATATATATTTGGATATATAGCATGAAGTCAGATTGTGCTGTATACTGTAGATTGTGTGTGCTTTATATATTGTGTGTGTGTTTTAGGGTTCATCTACACAGGGGATGTGGTACACAGAATGTTGACAGCCACACAGTACATCGCTCCACTTATGGCAAACTTTGACCCCAGCCTCTCCAGAAACTCCACTGTCATTTACTTTGACAATGGTAAGAGACAGCAACCTATAAACTATGTGTGTGTGTGTGTGTGTGTGTTTGTGTGTGTGTGTGTTTGACAGAAAGAGGATTATGGGTGAGAGAGAGAGCGATCCTGACAGATCTTACAGAAATATTGTATTATGGTCGAAACATATAGTGGTACAGAAATATACAATGTATATAACACCGTGAAAATGGTTGAAAGAGCTATGGAATGATTCCACGGGCTAAACTGAGAGCACTCAAGATATATATAAATATTTGAAAAAATACTCCAGCTAATGCATTTTATGGTCATGGATAAATTATGATGTGAAGAAGAAAAAGAAGAAAGACCTTTATTGCCAAGTGTGCTTTACACACACAAGGAATTTGTCTTAGTGACAGAAGCTTCCAGTTCACATATAGTTGAAAGTGACAAGACATGTAACAAAGAAGTGAAAAATAAATACGTAAAGACAGTACACTTGACAAAAGACTATATGTGACAAAAGAGCAACAGAGTGACAGTGTATGTTGTATGTACAGATATGTTGTAATGTGCTATATACAAGTGATGTAACCGTATTAAAACAGTAGCCTAAGTATAATAAATAAATAGATAGAGTATTGGTATTGCTCATATTTTATTGCACATTGGGGGAGAACATTTAATTGTTCATAGATGGCCTGAGGAAAGAAACTTTTCTTATGTTTCTTATGTTTTGGTGCTTATTGCTCTGTAGCCCCGGCCTGACGGCAGCAGTTCAAATAGAAAGTGTGCTGGGTGTGAGGTGTCCAGAGTGATTTTGCGAGGCCTTTCACTCTGGATCTTGTGGGGAGTTCGGAGGAAGGTTTTGGCAGCTGAGCCGAACCAGACAGTTATGGAAGTGCAGAGGACGGATTCAATGACAGCTGAGTAGAATAGTATGAGCCGATGTAATGCACTCATGATACAGTACATACGATCACACGTGTGTGGTTCAACAGGATTCCATCAAGGAAGTTTCACGTTTCAGGCCACATTACACAGCGACGGGCGAATTGTCTTTTCCTACAAAGAGGTTTCATCTGTTTTGATATATTTTTCTGAAATGTTGACAACATATTTGATGTTCCCTTATTCAGCTTAAAAACTTTGTCAAGTATCAGATAAGGTTAAAGTTATGCAAGATGTTACAGATACAGTTGAAAGAAAAAGTATGTGAACCCTTTGGGCTTACTTGGATTTCTTCATAAATTGGTCATAAAATGTGTTCTGATCTTCATCTAAGTCACAACAATAGAGAAACACAGTCTGCTTAAACTAATACCGCACAAACATTATACGTTTTCATGTTTTTATTGAACACAACATGTAAACATTCATAGTGCAGGGTGGAAAAAGTATGTGAACCTTTGGGTTTAATAACTGGTTGACCCTCCTTTGGCAGCAATAACCTCAACCAAACGTTTCCTATAGTTGCAGATCAGACCTGCACAACGGTCAGGAGAAATTTTGGACCATTCCTCTTTACAAAAGTGTTTCAGTTCAGCAATATTCTTGGGATGTCTGGTGTGAATCGCTCTCTTGAGGTCATGCCACAGCATCTCAATCGGGTTGAGGTCAGGACTCTGACTGGGCCACTCCAGAAGGCGTATTTTCTTCTGTTGAAGCCATTCTGTTGTTGATTTACTTCTATGCTTTGGGTCGTTGTCCTGTTGCATCGTCCATCCTCTGTTAAGCTTCAGTTGGCGGACAGATGGTCTTAAGTTTTCCTGCAAAATGTCTTGATAAACTTTGGAATTCATTTTTCCATCGATGACAGTAATCCGTCCAGGGCCTGAGGCAGCAAAGCAGCCCCAAACCATGATGCCCCCTCCACCATATTTCACAGTTGGGATGAGGTTTTGATGTTGGTGTGCTGTGCCTTTTGTTCTCCACACATAGCGTTGTGTGTTCTTTCCAAACAACTCAATTTTGGTTTCATCTGTCCACAGAATGTTTTGCCAGTAGTGCTGTGGAACACCAGGTGCTCTTTTGCAAACTTCAAACGTGCTGCAATGTTTTTTTTGGACAGCAGTGGCTTCCTCCGTGGTGTCCTCCCATGAAGTCCATTCTTGTTTAATGTTTTCCTTATTGTAAATTTGTCAACAAAAATGTTAGCATGTGCCAGAGATTTCTGTAAGTGTTTAGCTGAAACTCTAGGATTCTTCTTCACCTCATTGAGCATTCTGCGCTGTGCTCTTGCAGTCATCTTTACAGGACGACCACGCCTAGGGAGTGTAGCAACAGTGCTGAACTTTCTCCATTTAGGACAATCTGTCTTACCGTGGACACATGGACATCAAGGCTTTTAGATAACACTTTTGTAAAGAGGAATGGTCCAAAATTTCTCCTGACCGTTGTGCAGGTCTGATCTGCAACTATAGGAAACGTTTGGTTGAGGTTATTGCTGCCAGGAGGGTCAACCAGTTATTAAACCCAAAGGTTCACATACTTTTTCCACCCTGCACTATGAATGTTTACATGTTGTGTTCAATAAAAACATGAAAACGTATAATGTTTGTGCGTTATTAGTTTAAGCAGACTGTGTTTCTCTATTGTTGTGACTTAGATGAAGATCAGAACACATTTTATGACCAATTTATGAAGAAATCCAAGTAAGCCCAAAGGGTTCACATACTTTTTCTTTCAACTGTATGTCCTTCCTTGCTTTTATCAGAAATTGTGTGTGCAAATGTGTAACAGAGTGCAGCGTATATATTTTGTTTCTTTAATGATATAAATCTATTTTGACATATAGAAAGTTCATACAGAGCCGTATTGAAACCTATACATAATACATTCTTGGAAATGAATAAAAAATATTTGTGTTTGATCTGATTATTGAAAATCGAATTCAGACCGCAAACCACTTAATTGAATTGGGTCTCCATCTTTTCCTCCTCAGCCTTTCTCTTTGTTCTGTGTCGTCTTTTCTCCAATCGATTCATTCCCTCATTCATTTATTCTTTCTTTTCTTTCCTACTATCCTCACTTCTTCATGTTGATAGACTGATACACAAGATGGATGATATAAATAATATGTGCTCTTATTTCAGGTCCCAGTACAGATCGCAAAGATCAGCTCTGTCAATCATCCGGTAAAAGTCGGGCTGTCTGATGCCTTTGTGGTGGTCCACAAGATTCAGCAGATCCCCAGTGAGTGATTGAGTTACATTCATAACATCAGCGCACTGCAAACATCACACTGTCCAACGGCTATACAAAAGTAGAATTTAACATAATATTGTTTTTAAAGCCGTTCGTGTGTTGTTTTGACTTGAAACATGAAAGCAAATAAAGTCGCGAGGGTCCTGCAACCTTTATCAGGTCTTTTAGGTGCTAGAGAAAGTGTGATCCTCGACGCAGGATTCTGCCACCAGCACTATGCTCATGCCAAACATGGCCTTTAGCCTAATAGCCGAAATATCTTCCAGCTGGCGGCGGAGTCTCCCACATGCCTTCTGGCAAACCATGATGCCATATGACATTTCTCTAACATTGGCTTCTGTTTGCCACCTTCCCATAAAGCTGCGACTAGTGAAGCTGGGCAACAGATGCCGTCTACATAGTCTTTCCAGTCTCAGCCAAAGCTTGTTAGTCCCTAGCTGTTATTGGTCTCTCGGTGGCCTCCGTCTTCAGTTTCCTTCCACCAGGGTCACTCAGAGTGTTCTAGGTATTTTTACAGCTGGGCTATAATTTTGCCATTTCTTAATTTAACTGTACTGTGGGGGATATTCGGAAGGATTATTGCATGTGTCCCCTGCCTTTTGATTTTCAATTACATTTTTGCGGAGTCGCTTGAAGTGTTCCTTTATCTTCGTGGCGTACGTTCTGCTACAATACTGCCATACCAGAAGTTAAACCTTTCAGGCCGAGTATTTGCAGTGCAGTAGTACAAAAAACATAAAAGGTGTAAATAGTACATAGTAATAGGACACAAGACACATCAAGCTTGAAACTCTAAAGCAATATCCTTATACTGCTAATTGGATTTTTACACCAAGAGTGGATACAAGCTTTGTTTTATACTTAATTTTTAGATATTATGGAATTAAACTTTCCAAAATTGACAGTCAGATGCTATCCAAGTCATGTAAAAACTCTCTGTCGGTTTCCTCTGACAGACGGTAACTTCTGACATGGTCTCAAACCTCCACCGGTCTCATCTCTTCCCTTCCCAAGCTGAATATTTGTCATCTGGCGTGTCGAGTCTTTGATGTTCAGGAACAGTACAGCCCAGCAGGACCAACTGAGCTGTGCTGAAGAGACACATTTAGGAGATAAATACGTGTGCAGCGAGCGAGGAGAGGACAGGAGGAGAGGCGGCATTTGCTGTCAGGAAATCACGGATTGAAGCTCAATATTTTCCACGACAGCTTAGTCTTTCTGAGTGTGTGTGTTTGTTTGTGGCAGTCTGCTGAGAAAGGGCAGGATTTGCATTGGCTCACTGTGCCTGTATGTTTCAGTTTGAGAGAGACAGCTTTGAGGGAAGGGTGTAGATGGGGAATGAGATGGAGATGAAGAGATTGAGAATAGGAATGGCATATGTTGGTCTTTGCCTGTCTTTCAGTAATTAGTGCCTGGAGACTCATCAGGTGACGAGATTTAGGATGCAAACACATAGGCATCTCTAGGCAATATCAGCATGCTACAAAGGGATTTGCGAGACCCCGTGAGCAAGCAAAGTAATTACCTACAGGAAGAGGCTAAATATCCTGCGGTACAGCCTTTACTGAACAGTCCACAATTTCCTGTCTTAAAGTATAGCACTGTTAAAAACATTAATACATATACTATATGTGGGTTTCAGCAAGGTTTACTTGTGCTGTTTCTCGTCCTCAAACACTGATAGAAGGAATTTGACCTTGCTGTACACCCAATCTGATTAATAAATATCACTATTCACGAAGCCGTCAAATATACCTGTACAAACACACACACATACACAGACAACTTTCTATCCAGCCTCTCTTGTCGTCGTTCTGATTTAATTTTCCATTTCACTGCTTTCATGTCATTTACCTACCAGTCACGTAGACGCTGTATTACTGAATACATCTGCATGTGTAGTTACATCCATGCGTACCTGCCTACATATATTTGTTCCAGTGTGTAGTTGAATGGATTAATCAGAGGCGTAGGAACGGTTTGAAAAGTGGGGGTGGACATTATGAACTTTATCATCTCATAAATACTAAATACTGTAGCTGCCGCAATATTCACCCAGAAGTATTTGCTGAAAGGCAGGTAATTGAGTGCTACACAGTAATTTATGTGTTGGCTCGCACATATCTTCCAACCCTTACGACAGTATACGTCGTTCATCACCTCCCTCAAATACCAAATTTTTGTCGTAATTGAATCTGTGTGATAATCAGAGATTCCTGTAGCTCAGTTGGTAGAGCACTGTGCTTGCAGCGTACACTATATATAGGTTCAATTCCAGGAAACTCATACTGTAAACTAAAATACAAATGTTTACCTTGGATAGATCCCAAGTCATTTATCCAAAGTAGTTCACCCAAAAAGGAAAATTCCGTCTTGTCATTTTAAACCTGCATGAATATTGCTAATCAACACCCATTCAATTGCATTGGTTTTGTGTCAATACGATAGAAATAATTGTGTGCCGGCACTGTTTTTGGTTGCCAACATTCTTCGAAATATCTTCTTTTGTGTTCTGCGGAAGATAGAAAGTCATACAGTTTTGCAATGACAAGAGGGTGAGTAAATTATGACAGAATCTTTATTTTTGGATGAATTATTCCTTTAAATGTAAAATGCAGACTTATGATTTGAAATTGGGAAAGATGGTGGGTAAACCACCAGTTAAATTCACACATCACATATAAATGAACACATTATACAACACACTCTATACTAATTCATAGAGTTAATAAAAATGATGCAATTGTTGAAAACATCTTAAAAGAAAGAACATATCTTTGAGCAGTTTTAAAGAATTTAAAAGTATTGTAAATGCATTCAACATGGTAAAAAGGAGGAAATGCATAAAAATAAGTAGAACTGCATCTGCTTTCATTGCCTTGACTCTCTGTGTTAACATTGCGAATTATTCACATGGTAATTGTATTGTGTGTGTGTGTGTCCAGATGTTCGGAGGAAGACTATCTATGAATATCACCGAGTGGAGTTGCTCAAGACCAAAATTACTAACAACACAGCTGTGGAAATGATGCCACTACCCAGTAAGCAACATACTGTATATGTATACACAAGCAATCTTACTATAAGGAAGCATAAATGTGATATAACTAATAGACAGTCTCTGTTATAGAGAATCTGTTTATTCAACATTAGTCATATGCAAATATAGTTTAATGTTCCATTAGATTGTTTCTCTATTCCTGATGGATCCTGTGCTTAGCTGCTTTTGGCATCCTTATTCTCGTTGTTTTTATTTTACAGCATGCCTTCAATTCACAAGCTGCTCCTCGTGCATAGAATCACAGATTAACTTCAACTGCAGCTGGTGTCATCGGCTCAATAGGTGAGAAAACAAAGCTCTCGATTTCCATAAATCTAATGACTTTTTACCAGAATGGCAAAAGTGCTTCTCAGTCGACCGATCGCCTTGAGGCAGTGCATTGAAGGGTGGGGGTAATTCATATTTTACAAGTACTGTCAGAAGTTGCTGGAACAGAGACACACTCTCACCACAGGCATTCACAAGATCTGTGCAGATACAAACCAATGTTCACATTATTCACAAAGATCTTGTCTTCAGATATAAATATTGTATACCATTTGTATACCGTTATTTGTAAACCATTCATGCCTTTTACTATCCACAGTTATGTCATAGGAAAACCTGTACTGTTTGAAAGTGAGAAAAGGAAAAATAAAGTCACATTCCTGCTGATTCAATTCCAAGCTTTCACCTCACCTCGTGAACCCAGACAGCTTTTTTCTCAAGATCGCATTCCGAAGAACCGACTAGACTGAGACAGCCGACCTACTTCTGTGTTATTTTCTTGGCAATAGTTCCATTTATCCAAACGGTTTCTTACTCTTAAAGCACATACATGCAGTACACACATACACTTTTGCAATACAGTAGCCTGTTGAAAAAAACAGCATATGCTGGTTAGGTATGTTTGAAACATGGAAGCTGGTTTGAGCTGGTTTGAGATGGTCATGTGCTGGTAATGAGCTGGTCATGACCTGGTTTAAGCTGGTTATGAGCTGGTCCTGAGCTAGGAGCTAGTTGCTTGGGACCATTTTAGGTCCAGCTCAAACCAGCTACCTTGCTTCAAAACCTACCTAACCAGCATGTGCTGGTTTATTCAACAGGGTTATGCATTTCAAGTATATGTTGTGCTGCACAGGTTTTGCGAAGTTTGAGTGAGCTTATTCCTGGTTATTTTATTAATCCTTTCATTAGCATAAAATGATGATGCATATCACGACCACATCTTTCAATGTCAGCAATGGGACATTGTTTTTCCCTCTCTGGAACATTGCTGCTTTTAATAATTGTGAACAGGAGTGCATATTTTTGAGCCTCTCATTTGAATCTTCTGGTCAAGAAGGATGTTTGTGTTCAGACTTCATCAAATGCATAATCATTTTTGTTTGGCTAGAGGTTATGTAAATAATGTAGAATTGGAAGCTGCGACGGTAATTAAAGTCTATTTTTCTCAGGCTGGATAATGTGTGTGTGGTCAGATTTCACCCACATTGTGCAGATCAGCCAGTAATTTCAAAAGGAATAGGGCTTAATAAACACGGCAAATTAAGTTTAAGAAAATAACAATACAGAAATGCTTCTGTGAGAGTTATATTGCATGAATGTGTGAAAAGGTGAGACAGTAATAAAAGGCCACTTTTATCATATTCCCATTACCTACAAATACACATACAACCATTTCATTTTGGCTAACATTACTGTATTAATACATTTTATAATGTAATACGCAGGCCTGGTTTAAGTGTGAAATATTCAACAGAAAAAAGTTGTTTATTAATAACTATTTATGTGCATCAAACACTCTGCCATTACATTTGCATACTTGCAAAGAACTTCTTTCGGCCGCAAGGTCAGATTATTATTATTATAGGATCAGAATAAATTCGAGCTGACTACATTTGCAGTCGTTAACATGTAAATGAGATTATGAAAGGTTGCAGAAGTGCTGACGAATGATGTGGCTTCTGCCATGAGCATGCTCAGATATAGAGCAATATATTTCAGTTTTACTCAAGGTGATTGCTTCGGAGCAAAATCGACATGATGACCATGAAAAAGTAAATTACTCAAAATCAAATTTGCTTGCAGGATTCAATTTGAGTAAATAATGTGTTTGCCTGAGCAAAGGTAATAAAGTTAGAAACTCCAACAAATGCCGTGCCAGTGTTGAATAAGCAACAGTTTCATTCAGTGAGGCAGTTTAGTAGCACAGTTATATGTCACTGATGTGTTTTGTATTATAACACTCTGCACGATTTGGCAGTATGTGTTTTGTTTTGTGGTTTACTGATGCTGGATTTTAGAAATATCCCTGAAAGACCATTTCCAGAGCCGAGTAAAAACAACACAAAGGGAACACATAAAAACTTGTAAAAAGCAGAAAGTGCCATTCTCAGACCTAAAGTTTCTGTAATCTTATTGGATAGATCCAGAGTTTTTGACCAGGGGTCTGCGTGGAGGATACAGTATGTACTTTTTTCACATTTTTTACCCATTTGGTATACTGAGCATTTAATTATATATTTTATAGTATCCATTTTTATACATTATATTTTAGTAGATTACAGTTTTTAGGTGATGTTCATAATGAAAGCAATTACAAAATGTTACCAAGGAATAGCTTTTTCATACTGGGGGTCCACAGGGTCCTTGGGTCTGTAAAACAACCCTGGACTAGGTAAAAGCTTTTATCCTTGTATGTTTTTCTGTCTATTTCTGAAAAAATTCTAGCAAGTTGTTTTGAAAGCACATAAAGGAACAGGATCATATGGATAAGGATGGTTCAACATGGCTGCATTTAGATTATAGTGACAAGCTTTGACAAGCTCAATAGAGATCCTGCAATTCACACAGACACGCACACAGACCACTGGTCTGTTTACCTCTGGTGAAGTGACTGTGTTCTGACCCCAATATATCAAAGTGAAACAGGGAATGAGATGATATGAATGTGTGAATGTGTGAATGATGAATAGAAGTGAACCGGAATGAACTGAAAAGAAAGAGTATATCAGGAATATATGAATGGATAAGGCTGCTGAAGGATGTGGGGAGGCAAGGTGAATATCACAGCAGACATCAAGAATGCAAAACAGCCCATTTTGCTTCATTCTGCATGTAAGAAAAAAGAAGGGTGGGGATGAGGAAAACACATACTAGCTTTACACACTTGTTCAAGTCTACTCAATTGTACTATAACAGACAGTCAAAAATGTTTACATACTCATGAACATGATGTTTTCCATTGGAATGTAGAAGTTCATCAGAATCCTGTTCTTTTCTTTAAAGGCACGCATTGGCCGAGCCCTAAAAATGACACAGAATCTTGAAGTCAATATCTTTGCTGTCGGACTGAAACTTTGTGTCACCATTTTTCATAAAATGTTTTTATTTGAATTATTATATCCAAACTGCAGATGGGTTGTTTTGGTTAAGTAATAATAACTCAAAACAATACAGCCAACACAAAAAAACATGATAACGCAACAAAAAACATGATTGATAAAAACAGAGTTATCTGTTTTCTTATCTTCAAATATTTAACCAATAAAAACTATTTAAAAGAGCTTGTCAACTTGACAACACAATGTTTACTGAATTACTGATAAATGCTGTACTTTCATTTCCTGTAAAGTGGCTGTTTTAGAGATACAAGCATTCAGTTCGACGGCAACGATATGTCTCACATAGACAATGTGTTTCAATGGATTCTGTTGAAAGGATCTCTAACTAATAATCTTTTTTTATGACAGATGTTCCAGTGGCTTTGATCGCCATCGACAGGACTGGGTGGATAACAGTTGTCCAAATGAGGTGTGTACATGTGTGTGGGTTTGGGTTTTTGTCCTCTATTTCTATGCCTGCATGATGGATGAATTGCTCTGCAGCTTCCAGAGATAAGAGAATACAGTACTCGCTCTCGTTTTCTGTCTCTCTCTTTCACACCCTACCATCAGCATTTCAACACAATGCGTCATATTTATGTTTTTTACTAAGTTTAAAAAAAAAATGTGATATTGCCATACACACCTCCATAATTTATCATTTAACTTGTCTTTATTTCTCAGACGAAGGATAATACCTGTGACATCATCAACACTACTAATCTTCAGACCACTGCGTCGGTTGCCAAGATGACAACAAGAAACAGAGGAACTACTGAGAGTCACTCTACCCAAGCCACATCGCACATGCCCACCAGCATACCTACAGAAGGTGTGAATATGACACATTAGACCTGTGTTTAAATTCTTTAACAACAGCAAAGGAATGGGTCACTATTCGAAACCATTAGTTACAACTGACTGCTTGTGTTAAGAATGCAGTAAATGCATTAATGGATTCTATATAAATCAATAGACACAGTAAAAAGCCTGAGCCTCCAGCAATTCCTGGAGTACATCTAGAGCTTAAATGTATGATGTTTTATTTAGCTTAAACTGGTTTTACATGAATGGGTTTTAAAAGATAATCATGCTCATCATTTTCTACTAGCACCACGCAATTACAGAGCACTATAATCCACACCCGGGATGTTCAAGCGTCTGTGTAACCCTTCTATACAAACATGCATGCATTATAGCATAATTCAAGTAAACAAACTTTAAAACAACTGCTAACAATCAGAAACTGAAAAAAAAGATTTTTTTATGCATTACCATGACAATCAGATATTATGTTTGACCTCATGCTGTTTCCTCTGATTTGCCTTTTTTTTTGTGATGGCCACAACACCACTTATTAGACAGCAAATGAATGCTACACGTGTCAGTGAATGACTAATGTATATATAAATATTCCGAATCTACAGGGGCGACAAATTGTTGAAGCATTTTTTAAATGTTATCTTCCTGCTTGTTTTTTTTCTGAGAACATCTAGACATCTATATTTTCAAGTCAAATGAATAATGAGATACTGAGCAGTTCTGCTTAGTCAATGTAAATCTACATCCTGTATTTATGCAGAGAGTGCTCATTGCAGAGAGAGCATTCATCTTCTTTTCCTTGGCATTAAAGGAACATTTCACCCAAAAATCAAAATCATTTACTCACCTTTTTGCAAGTTGTTCCAAATCTGTATCAATTTCCTTGTTCTGATGAACTATTTGGAAGAACGCTTATAACCAAACAGTTCTGGGAACCCATTGACTACCATAGGAAAAATTACTTCATCATTTTTTTGTTCTATAAGATATTTTGAAGAATATTGGACAGCAAACAGTTCTGGGGCACTTTTGACTACCATTGTAATTGTTGGGATCCAAGAACTGTTTGGTTACAAGCATTCTTCCAAATATATATCTCTATTTTCAGCCAAACAAAGACATGTATACAGATTTGAAACAACTAGAGAGTGAGTAATTTATGACTGATTCAGAATTGTCTTTTTGGGTGAACTATCTCTTTAAGAATAGTGCTACAGAATGTTGATGGAAACACGCATTGTCAGTGTGAGAAGGACGATCATATATGTCTAACAGAAAGAAAGGAGTTTCTATAAGTAGGTGTTTGTTTCAAAACTGCCCTGCTCTATGAACACTGCCCTCGTGACTATAGGCATCAAATGCATTATACGCTGTGCAGTGTTGTGCAGAAAGGAGCTACAAAGATGTGATTGTTTGCCAAAGTCCATTTTTCCCATTTAAGCATTTAAAGTGATTAAGTACATCAGACAATATGTTTAGCATTAAGACTTTCATTGAATACTCAAGAAGGCAGTGAGTTATGAGGTCAATGAAAAGGGAAATACTGTAACTTAATGATAGGTGATGTTTTTACTCTTAGTCACTTTCTCTTTTCTTTTTTATGTGGTAATTTAATTAACAGCCAATTTAGGACATCATGACAACTGAACTGAATCAAGAATGCAGTGCTGCCATCAAAAGAATCACAAGAAACACCATTGTACAATGTTATACTGTTGTTAGTTGTTGTGGCCCTTTCGTAAGTTGTATTTTTCATCAATATCATGTGCAATTGTTTACAGTACATGTTTATCTGCTTCATGCAGACAGAATTGTTTTAGATCATTTAAGGATGTTCAAGTAGGTTGCTCATTAATATTAATTTGATTCCATAACATGCTCTCTAATCACAGACATATTTTTCAATATTTTTCACAGTCTCTTTCAAGTGCTCCTCATGTGTGACCCATTTATATTTGGTGATGAGAATAGTCTGAATAATGTTTTTGTGCGGCAGAGTGTATGTTTGTGTGTCTCTGTATTCATAGTCGGTGATGTTACTTATAACAACTATAAACAAGAAACTGGATGTTAATTAAGTTGATATTATTATTCATTCGTTCACTGTCTATTTCTTCTCTCTTTCATTTCTTGTGGATTCTTGCAGATGACACCAAGATTGCACTACATCTTAAAGACAATGGAGGTAAGATTTACCATTGCTGCAGTGCATGTGGTTTCACAGTATCTAATAAATAATTTCAGCTTCTGTGCAAATTAAGTTCATTTACACATTGTGTATGAGTTTGTGTCTGTTTGACATGCCTGTATGTTTGTGTGTGTCGCAGTAAATCCCAAATTCCTAACCCAATATCTTTTCCATTGATAGCAGTGTAAACCGTGCCAGTTAATTTCCTGTCCAATAGCAGATTTTCTGTCATACCTTCTGTTTTCCCCCTCACACACAGAGACTCTCTCTCTTACTCACTCCCTTTCTTCTCTCCCCCTCTGTATTCCCTGTAAAATCCAGGTCATGTGTTTTTGATTTGGAGCGAGCTCAATATTCTTTAGCAGTCCGGGATTGAACATCTCATCATCAAAGCATAATATACAGCCTACGGAAAAGTGTAGTCAAAAGAAAAGCGCTATCTAAGCTCATTCAGAATAACATGAATTCTGCATATCACGGTTCATATCAGGGTCTAGGTTCAAGGCCATAGTTTCAAATTGTTTATCAAGTTAACCAAGCAAGATGAATGAATAAGGACAATATCCACAATATTTTAGGAAGTTCTATTCAAATCGAATTGCAATATCCAATCTATGCAGTGCTATGTATATCTCACTACATTTTGCATTATGTTAAAAAAAACCTGACGTAATCATTATTCTTTTTTCTGATTTTTCGATCAAACTAAATTTGATCTAAACCTTATTGTCTCTGGGTTAACTGCTTTAACTAGTACTTACAATTTCTGATCATATATTTTTGTCTATAACATGAAAACAGAATTACATCCTAATTTTGCTGTGTCTGTATTTTGCCTCTGGTGAGCAGTCTTGCAGAACATGGACATTTTTTTCAGATTCATGTCCCTTAAACAATGAAACTCTCTTTTCAGAACTGAAAAAAAAGAACTGCTGGTCCAATCTGGAATATGTTTACACACATTAAGCAAATTCAGTAAATGGAAGAAGACGAGAGAGACAGACGGACAATTATGTTTTATAGAGATGATATTTGATAGAGAACTAGTCCGTTGTTATTCTGGGTCTGTTCTGATGAGGTTTCCAGCTGTTTGTGGACATATTTCAAAAGTCTGTGCAAACGTATGATATTGTGACAGTACCTTTTCCAGCGGTACAGGACAAAATGTACCCTGTGCTACAGTATATCTCTGAATCTAGCCAGCCAGCATGTGAACTGGTTACAATATCAACTGCAACTATCCTCACTCCAAAGTGTAAGAGCCCTTTATTTTGTATGTTCCTGCCTTCCCTGCTGTTTTGCTCATGCAATGTTAAGGGTGTGTGTGTTCATAATGGAGGAGAAAAGACTGTGCTTCTGTTCGCACTTTGTAGCTGTCAGAATTACTTTCTAAATTTAAATGAGCTCCACTTATGTCTAAAAAGGTATCAAGCTAAGAATTCTGAATGTTGAACATCAATTAAAAGTTTGTGTGACCCTAAGCATCTTCACATCTTTCTAAGAGTTTCAGAATGACAGTTGACTAGCCTGACTGTTACTGGCTGCCAAGCTTCAGTCATTCTTTTTTATTGAACATAAATAACTTCCCATGCTTAAGTGGTCATGGGCACTTCTGGCTGTAATAAATTAATGATAATAGCAATCCGGCCTCATTATTAGTTTTGTGTAATTGTCAGTCATTCTTAGATAGATTTTGATTGATCAATAATTTATCAGATATGTGTGGACCAAACCTTATTCGGGAAACCTACTTAGATGGGATTGTTTTTCTCTTGTATGACTTTATGGTCACGGCAAGTAAGCTAATAATAATATTTTATGTCTGCATATTTATTTTTTTAGTGTGTATATAATCTAAAGTCAGCCAGTGGAAACATCTAGACATATTTCACTGTAAACGTGAAAATGAACAGAAATGGCTGAGGATGTCTTTGATTTTATCTTCAAAATTCCTTTGGTTGGTGTAATATAGTCAGGTTACCACATGAAGTACATTTTTTGTTTTTGTTGAAAACTGTTTTGTTGTTGTTTTTTGTTATCTGATGAAACATTGTTCGCAGTGAAAGGACAATCATATGGAGTTGGAGCCCATTATATGAAATTACATTGCTATTTCTAAGGTTGTGGGATGTGAACAATTAAAATAATACAGCAGACTTGCTAAATAAATGATTAAAGATTTTTGGATTGTTGGTTGAACTCTCCCTTTAAATAGCCCAAGAGAATACATAAGTTGATCAGACATCGCTCTCTTCTGTTAGAAAGGAGAACTGCAAGGTTCAGAAATCATGGTGTCTTTATTGTCTGTGTGTTTATCTGTTGGTTTCAGCTTCTGCAGCTAAAAGCACAGCAGAGAACGGCACACATTCACTGCATATGGGGCTGATTCTTGGCATGCTCATGCTTCTGCTTGTGATGGTTGTCATCGTTCTGGTGACCGTCTACATCTACCATCACCCGAGCTCTGCTGCGGGACTCTTTTTCATTGAGGTAAGAGCGTGGAACTGTAGTTAAACCAATACGTAAAAAAATGTAGATTTATAGCCACAGTCCTTATTCACTTTTACTATAAGAACAGGATGTTCTTAAAAATATATATTTTTTGTTCCATTAAAAAAGAAGAAAGTCATAGGTTTAGAATTACATGAGGGTGTGTATATTTTTTGGGAGAACATTGCTTTTAAAAATGCACTTTATTTTCAACTTAAAGACAGTAACTCTAAACATCCACAGGAATTTTCCACACATTTTTGAAGTCTTGCACAAAAGTGAATGTAAATAGAATTAATATGTGTACTGTCTCTGATTGAAATAATTTATCAATTAAATATCAATTTCATACACCCACAGAGACGTCCTAGCCGATGGCCTGCCATGAAGTTCCGGCGGGGTTCAGGTCATCCTGCATACGCAGAAGTAGAGCCTATCGGTCAGGAAAAAGAAGGTTTTATTGAGTCAGAGCAGTGCTAAGGTTTGACATTTGACTTCTTAAATCACACACTGCCCGGGAACCTTTCTGATGCCTAACTAATCCACACATCTTGAACAAAACGTTCAACCAGCCCTTCAGATGCATAACAATGACAAAGCTGAAAACAATGAGGCTATGGCATTTGAACGGCAGAGGCATCCAAACATTGAAATGCTCGGATCGAGCTATCAACACTCATAATGACATGACTCATATGCACATCCAGAGAAAAGTTATGTTAAATCAGCTGGATCAGTTACAAGCCCCAAAGCTTCTGTAAACGCTGCTTGGTTCCTGACAAGACAGAGCAGCGGCTCTTTAAACCCTGATTGTACTGGATGAGACTTTGGATTCTCTAATTTGAAGGGCCTGTCAAAGATTTACATTTATGCATTAGACAGACGCTTTTATCCAAAACGACTTACATTGCATTATACTATACATTGTATCTGAGTAAAGTTATGTGCGCCATGCTCTAACCACTGAGCCACAGGAAGGCTTAAGACGACTTGTTCATTCTTTTTATTACAGTTTATGGTCATTTTTGATCAAATGCCTAATGAAAATGTAAAAGATTCATTCATTTATTCATCTGTTGGAAATCATATACAGACCTTTATATATATTTTAAGGGTTTTTTGGGTTTTATTTTCTTTCATCTTTCTTTTCTATCATTTTTTTGTGACCATTGTATGTTTAATGACAGATACTGTACTGTGTTTCTTCTTCAGTGTGTATTTCTCTGAAAACACTTTGGACAGACATTCACACTGCAGTTTGGATTAAATAGGAAAATGTTCTGTGAACAGTACTGAATATTATGTATTCATTCCATTTAACGCACATTTATTGTTTCCCCTCAATTTATGTTGCTGATGCAAATTAGACAAGACAGGCACTTGTGAGATGTACCTATGTATTTGCAAGTGTATGTATGTAAAAAGTTGATTTTGCGGTATACAGTAATATCTTACATTTTTATGACAGAAAGAAAGGCATTTGAAAGAAGCCTTTCCTAACAGCTGTACTGCTGACATTTATTTGAGTTATAATGTCAGTTATATATCATATGGTATAGAGGGAATTTCCATACTGCTGAAATACATGTAATGAATTCATTTAAAGTCAAGGATATGACTCATTATTCTAGAAAGAGTAGTGCATATCGCATGCAATACAAATAGTTCTGTAATAATGTGGTAATATTTTGATTTTGAAGGATATTAACATTTATCCTTATAAATCTCATTATGGTACTTGCATATCCTTTTACATGACCAAAGAAGTGTTATACACACATACATTGGCGTAATCATAAGAAAAGTATGTCATTTTTATTGGTTAAATGGTATTCACAATCTATATTGTTTCAAAGTTACAGTCTTCTTCTTATCCTCATAACATGGTTCTGAATTCGATTGTATCGCTTTCTTCACTGGAATAACCTGATTTTTCAGCGGATGTAACCTGAATGTGTGTATGTACTGTATGTACCTGTGTGTGACATTGGTTTTATCTGAATGTGTTTGAGCGCTGATGTGAGTTATAAAGTTTATTTGTAAGATCATCTCAAAATGTTTGATAAGCAGTAACAGTTTTTAGTTTCTGTGCTTTGTAAATTGGAGAACACAAAACCCATGTTAGTGACCTGAAGTTTTATAATCATATTAGTCATGTTGTGCCGCACATTGAGAGACAGTGAAATACACAAAGCTGTAATCTGCGTACTCTTGTGTTACTACTGTCATTTTGATTACACAATAAATTTTGTTTAAATAATAAAGCTGTTTAAACGGATAATGTGTCTGGCCATCAAAGTATTGTGTTCTGTTTTTTTTTTATAAATGGCTTCTCCTCTTTGCATCTTATTTGTTTTGTGTACATTTTTTATAATCTATTCCATCTGAACCCATGCTTTCGAGTTCATATCTTGTTGTTGGGAATGATACGTTTTTAGGAGGAAGTCTACACGTTTTAGATTATAATATTTTTATAGCCTATTTATATTTTTTCACAGTTGTAATTAACAATACACTTATCGTTCAATGTACATAAAACATCTCATCACAGCTCAACAAGCAAAAGTCTTGTTCGACTTTATGCGGCGCCGCAAGATCCTACAGCCGGATGACAGCAAAGTACCGCGAGAGCGATACGAAAGCGAACTTTTTATGGTTTTTCAGATCGCTCTCGCGGTACTTTGATGTCATCCGCCTGCCGGATCTTGCGGCGCCGCATCAAGTCGAACAAGCCTACATATATATATATATATTAATGCTTTATTAAATCAATGCCATAAGAACAGGAGGTATTACATATTCAAGTCACACATTAACATTAGCTGCCAGAGAGAAACGAAAAAAGAAAGAAATAGAAAACAAGCCTAAATACTGTAGGTTGTGAGTCAGAGCTGTGACGCTCCAGTCACGTGTCGGAGAGTCTCCTGATTGGACGAACGGTTCCAGCATAACTAGCCAGTAGCCACTAACTCAATCAGGCCAGTTCATAAACTATTCATTCTTTTTACCTTAAATTAGCAGATTATCGGAATCTCATATTCCGAAGTCCACGGACATTTCGGCAAAACATTTCTGATGTCCGGTTGAATGGCTGAAGCCTCCATTACAGGTAAAGCGATGATTAATGCTAACTCAAAACGGCTAACTGTAATGAAGTGTGTGTGTTATAACGAGTGTTATGGCTGTGTTTGTGCAACTTGCACAACCGTGTTGGGTCATCTTTACGCTATAGATTCGAGCGTTTAAAGTCGGTTTTAAAAACCAATGTCACGTTTTGCCACAAAATAACAAGGTGGCGGAAGTTTGTTTATTGTTGGATGTCTAACTTAATAGCACGAACGATTTTCAGTTTATCGATAAATAATTTATATCTCTAACGTTACCCGATGCTTTTTGACAGTCGTGAGAAAAGCATGTGACGTTACCTTGTGTTGCAAAAAGGTGACGTCATTCTCAAAGCATAGTACATACAATAAGTCATCCATTCATTACCGTAAAGATAATTGCATTGTCATGGAGTCAAAGATCAGACTCTTCTAGTGTGCTAACCACATCACTCTTGACTTTTAGACACATCGAAACTGAATCCGGAGTCTGCTGAGTTTGTACCACAAACTAAACCCATCCAGCCACACTTTCGAAGAAATTACAGACAACTGGACCCCAATCGCCACCATGCGAGGCCTCAAAATCGATTTAGACAGTCTAGTGGAAATAAACATGATCAGGATGAGTTTGAAACCCCTGAGAATAACATATCCCCCCCTTCTGAACAGGCACCAAGAGGAAGCGCAAGGGGGGGTAGAGGCAAAGGAGTAAGACAGAGAGGTGGACGAAGTGATGCTAGGCATACTGACTATCGTTCCCAGCGTGAAAGATGGACAAAACCTGAAAGTGACAGCGACAGCTCACGAATGAACCATAGAGCTGCTGGTAGTGAGCAAGAACCCCATGACATCTCTTTTAACCGGTCAACAGATGAGGAGAGGCACGATAGGCCACCTGTTGAAACCAGCATGAGAGGATCTTACAGAGGGAACCGGCATAAGAAGACCTTTAAAGATCGAGATGACAGATCTATAAAGGAACCTCAGCCCAGGGAGGAGAATCTAGACAACCAGGTTGCTGGAAGAGACAGGAAGCCTGCTGGGGCCCGTGAACATCCGGAACTGGAGCCTGACCAAAGAAACCATAAGGGATGGAGAGGTGGAGACAGACGAATGCAGCCCAGTTCATGGAGAAAGGGACCAGTCCCCAACCCTGGGATTCAGGGTAACTGGAGAGAAAGAGATCCTGTTCAGGTCAGAGAGAAGGAGTGGAAAGATGCCGAAGTTGAGGGTGAAAAAGAGAATGAGTCATACAGGAATAGGGCAGGTGCAAAAGATAAACAAGCATTGCAGCAGAATCCAGGACAGAGAAGAGGTCCTGAGCGAAGAACAGGGCCTGTGAAACGGATAGAGCCTCCCAAAAGCAAAGAAACACAGACAGGTAATACAGTTTTCTTGTCCATATATTTTAGGATCCGATCTCTCTTGGACTTTACAAATTACTGCGACTCATGCAGAACCATATTCGCTATTGGCTGAATGTACAGCTATATACATTTATCTGCATCATTCTGCTTGACCAAGTTTACCATTGTTTGTCTGTTTATAGGCTGTTTAATTGAGCAGCTGACAGAGGAGAAGTATGAGTGTATGGTCTGTTGTGAAGTGATTCGGGTCATTGCCCCAGTTTGGAGCTGTCAGAGCTGTTTCCACGTCTTCCACCTGAACTGCGTCAAGAAATGGGCTCGCTCGCCTGCGTCTCAAGCTGATGGTATGGAATTACTAAATCACCAATTTATTTGTGGTAATTTGAGTAAATTTACATTGTTTAATATTAACAGATGGCAGTGAAGGCTGGCGTTGCCCTGCTTGCCAGCACGTGACACTGAAAGGCCCAAGCGCATACAACTGCTTTTGTGGTAGGATTATACTGTGTTTTTGTGTCTCGCTGGGTTCATGTTGTGTATCATTTGTAATAAAAAAGTTGTGTTTTTCATGATTTTATAGTTGTGCTCCCCTTAATTGGTTATTGAATTCTTCTTGGTTCTTTCGATTTCTTTTTCAATTTTAACTGTAATGTACAGGAAAGGTGACTAATCCGGAGTATCAGCGCACTGAGATTCCTCACAGCTGTGGAGATATGTGTGGAAAGAAGAGGAGTGGAGCAGAATGTAAACACCCCTGTAACATGTAAGAGCTCAACAGCATAGTATTCTGCCTTACAATCAAAGCAGATTTTTATTTTCACCATGATATAAAATTCACAGATTTCACGTGTGTTTTTGTGACTCAGCCAGTCAGAGTCACTTCTGTGTATTTATGTTGACATTCTTGCTTTCTCTCCCTTCCTTTTTGTAGCCTGTGTCACCCGGGCCCCTGCCCACAATGTCCTGCTTTTGTCACCAAGTCCTGCATCTGTGGTAGAATGAGGTACCTGATACTGATTACTGCAGTTTATGCATTTACCCAGATATATACCCACAGGCTAAAAACAGTTTTCTGTACAGTAAGCAGGTGCGTTGCAGTCAGACAGGACCACTGCTTTGTCAGCAAGTCTGTGGAGCTCTGCTAAACTGTTCACAGCACTCCTGTGCCCAGGTGTGCCACTCAAGCCCGTGCCAGCCATGCCAACTACGTGTCCAGCAGGGTATTTAGTCTCTTTTCATCCCTGTTTTAGGTATTAAATGTTTCAGGTCTATTTACTCGTCTTATCTTGTATGTTGTATTCTCCTGCATTTTCTTGGGTAGCATGCTTCTGTGGTGTGGTGTTGTTCAGGGAGGTGGCGTGTGGGACTGATCGTGAGAGTTTTGATGGATCGGGATATTTCTCCTGTTGTAAACCATGTGGAAAGTATGTTATTATTATGATTTTATGAGTAGTGTCTTTTAGAGTATCTAGGCGTTTCACCATTTTGTGTTTTTTAACGTATACACCCTCATTGGTTCTCGCTTTAGGATGCTTGAATGCCAGTCCCATCGCTGTCAGCAGACATGCCACACTGGAAAGTGCCAGCCATGCCCACGTGACACCAAGCTGGTGCACAGTTGCTCATGTGGACAGACTCGACTCTCTAAGCTTTTAGAGCTCGGCTACCCAGAGAGAAAGACCTGTACTGACCCCATCCCCTCATGTGGCAAGACCTGCAATATGCCAATGCCATGTGGAGACGGTGGTATGTGTCTAAATTTTTTTATTAGTGTGCATGTGATTTTTCCAGGTTAATGCAATATTAAAATGATTTTTGACATTGAGTCAAAATAGTTATTGTGACACTAAGGAATGTCTATTAATAATAGTAAATAATATTTGATGTTTTTCTAGTACAGGAGTATGTGTCTGAACATTTTTAGTAACAATTGCAGTCTTAAAATAAGTAAACTAATACAGCTAACAACTAAACTACAACTAACACAAAAAATGTACAATGTTTGACACAAAGATGGTTCTGAAATATTATTTCAAATGCACTTCTCTGATCGGCTGTAGATTCTATTCATTTGTGTGAAAAGCTGTGTCATGAGGACAGCTGTGGACCATGTTCTTTGACTTCCACGATTAAATGCAGATGTGGCAGTAACAGCAAGGTTAGACCATGTTTACCAGACAGCTTCACAGAGGAACATTCTGAAAACTTCATGTCTTATTCATAATGTCTGTTCTGTCTTTGTAGGAAGTTCCATGTGCAATGATTCAGACAGAAAGTAAGTCTCTAGATATTTATGGGATATCAGGGCAATCATTTTTTATAACACGTCAATTCCATGTAGCAAAGTTGCGGTTTCAAGTCTTGCAATTTTGTTCTACAGGTGATATGGTGTTTACCTGTGAGAAACGCTGCAGCAAGAAGCGTTCCTGTGGCAGGCACAAGTGTGGAGAGTTGTGCTGTGTTGTGAGTCTGTCTTGGCATGTATGTTTGCAGTAGTCAAAAGAAAAGCTTATCAACTAAATGGACTCTCACTGTTTATCAGGATCTGGAGCATAAATGTTCAATGATTTGTGGCTACAAGCTCAACTGCGGTCTGCACCGGTGTCAGGAGCTTTGTCATCGTGGCAATTGCCAGCCTTGTTGGCAGACCAGTATGTTTTTTTCTATTATGTCCTCAAACATTTGTCCTTAAATGCTTATTGCATTTTGTGATGATGCAAAAACCGAATGAGGGAAACGCCTCCAACCAAAATTAAAGTTAATTGCTATAGTACTTTTTTTTTTTTACCTCCTCCACTGTTTGCTTTCTCTAAGGTTTTGACGAATTGGCATGCTACTGTGGGGAGACTGTGCTCTATCCGCCCATCCCCTGTGGAACTAAACCTCCTGAATGTAAAAACGTGTGCACCCGCAAGCATGATTGTGATCATCCAGGTATTTACTGTATATTTTCTGTCTGCTCAGACAATGAAAGATAATGGCCCCTTATTTCATTTTCATGTTAATTGTTCAGTTAATGAATTCAACAAAATTGTTGAGCAGCTGATGTGTGATTTTATTTTTATTTTTGCACAGTTTTTCATTCTTGCCACAGTGAGGACAGATGTCCTCCTTGTACCTACCTCACCAAGAAGTGGTGCATGGGTGAGCATGAGGTATGAGACATTACACAAACATAAAACAAGTCTTCATACAGTATTGCTATAAAGTGAAATTAACAGCCTTAGCCCGTGTTAACACTTACTTCTTTTTTTGAGAAGAAAAAGTTGACCAAGGTGCTTTTTTTAAAAAAAAAAACGCTGGCAGCGTTTGGTTTAAAACCGCAGCCGAACGCCATGACTTCTTCATCAGCCTCTTTGCACGAAGACAGCCCAGAGAAACAGATAGGCAGCGTAACGGAAGTCTATTTGAATTACAAGCAGAGAGTGTCTTTGCAATAACTAATCACATATTTAAAAACTACAATACTAATTTCTCGCTAGAAATGCAATCAGTAGTTGTTGAAAGAGAAAATTAAACTTACATTTATACAAAACTATGTGGGCGTTTTGGCCGCCATTTTATGTTTTCGAACTGGAGCCTTTTCGACCAATTACGTTCCTCGCATGTTTTTATGGAAACGACAGGTCTCTGTCATTGGTTAAATGGGTAAAAGGGGCTTGACGTAGGGCGTTTTTTTTTCAGAAAAGTTGAACTTTTTTAACCTCAGAAGATACTCTGAGCTGCCGGGCCGGCGTTTAAAAAAGCACTCAGGACGTTTTTGAAAAAAACTGTTTACGCCATAGGATTTAATGTAAAACAGACGCTTCGAAAAAGAAGTCAAAGGTGAACACGGGCTTATATTAACAAGAAGAGTCTTGAGGCTAAAGCGCTTGGATATAGGTGTCTGCAAAATGCATGTATGTCAGTGTATTAAAACTTTTTTCAACATCTATATTTTTAAAAACTCTTGTCATCTCCTCTCTAGCAAAGGAGTAGTATCCCGTGCCACCTGCAGGACATATCGTGTGGTTTAGTGTGTGATAAACTCTTGCCCTGTGGCTCTCATCGCTGTAAGAAGATATGTCATCGTGGAGAATGCCAGGCAGAGGGAGAATGTAAACAACCATGCATTCATGCCAGACCTTCATGTGGACACCCCTGTGCTGCCCCCTGCCACCCGGGCACCCCCTGCCCACCCGGTACCTGCAGTGCTAAGGTACAGCCCTTCTCTTATCTTTATTATGCACAGAAACAACATGTTCCCCAAACAATTATAAAGCAGTTCTTTACTTTGTTTTCTCAGCTGTAGCTTGAACTGAATCTTTTGATTCCCTAGCTGACAAACTCTGCAGGGTACTTGTGTCCTGGGACATGCTTACGGACAAACAGTCACAACTCACTGTATCAGTGGAAATCAAGAGTGTATACTCATTACCAGAGTAAAGGGATATATTATCAGGAAAACTGGACAGTAGCACTGAAAGCTTTCCTATGTTTAAAAGATCAAAAGAATTATTGTTGTTTCTTTGCAAAAACAATCACTCTCTTCAATGAAAATGTCAGAGTTACTTCTCACTTTCAATCTCCAGGTGGCAGTGCAGTGTGATTGTGGCCGTAAGAAGGAGAGAGTTCCTTGTGCCGAGGCAGCCACGTCCTACCAAAGGTAAAGTATTACATAATTTAGTTAATAATGCTTATGATAAAGAATGATGTCTGGAGTTGGTTAAGGAAAGCTTTATGGTGATAAATCATAAAATAACACCGTGTGATCTTGTAAGTTATGTTTTGCATGAATTACGCGATGGCTGTCACAGCAAGTTTCAAAAAAAGAGCATGGCAGCATCACCGCTGTTTATGTCGAATTTTGTTGGTCTTTGATCATACACACTTTTCAACTATTGGTTCTTCAGATATGCAGCTATCGCAGTGGCCAGTAAGCTGTCTGATATGCAGCTGGGAGATTCAGTTGATATTGGACAGCTCACAAAAAGGAGCAGAAAAATGCCAGGTATTTGTTCATTACACCTTTGTGATGATTTTTGAGGTTTATGTGGAGTTAGATGTGCAGCAGCAACCTTTTTTATTCTCTTTCTGTCAGATTGGAGTGTGATCAAGAGTGTGCTACACTGGAGAGAAACAGGTGAAGTAATGATGGGACAGGCTGCCACTAACATATGTGTTCCTTATATGTGTACCTGAATGAATATATCTGTGGGTACTCTGGTTGTAAATGTTTTTTGTTTTGTTTCACCCATAGGCGACTAGCAGAAGCCCTGCAGATTGACCAGTCGGTGGATCCCTTTAATAAGTCCACGTCTTCCAAATATAGTGATTCTCTTAAAGATGATGCAAGGTTTTTAAACATATTTCACTTTTTCCAGTGTGTCAGACAAGAACACAAAGCTAGGGCATTACTTATCTCAAATTCTGTGCTAAATCTCAGGATCAGCAATTGAATGCATGTTTAATCACTAAAATAAACATTAAATGTAAAAATATTCATAGAGATTTGTTGCATTCTGGAACACCTATACAAACTCCGTTTTGCCGTCTATCAAGTCTGTTTTTTTATAAGCATCCATGTTCCTATATAAAAATGGTGGTTGTACTTTTAAAAGGAAACAAATTATTATTTACATTCTTCTCTCATAGCTCCACGTTGCCAGTAATTTGACGCTAAACCATTGAGATTTAAGTCTGAGTTCTTATGTTTAGTCTACTACAGAGCCAAGTTAAAACAAGTACTGTACGTGTCTGTAAAGATTTTTTTTTTCTTCAATACAGGAAAGATTTCAAGTTTGTCAGTGAAATTGAGGAGGAGATTAAGAATTTAGTTAAACTGGCTAACAAGGTAAGATAACTCACCATAATATGTTCTTTTCATCTTAACTACCTAAGCAACTCTTTAAGAATCATTTTCAGAAATATGCCATTGTTTTTTTTCTCAGGGCAAACAGACAAAAAGGAGTCACTCTTTCCCACCTATGAAACGCGAACACCGTAGAATTATCCACGAGTTAGCTGAAGCATATGGCGTGGAAAGTGTTAGCTATGATAGTGAACCCAAACGCAATGTAGTGCTCACTGCCACCAGGTCAGCTAAAAACTGTCCACATACACACTATAGAAAGATTAAGCATTTATATATACACCTTCTTTCTTTAGGCTTTAATCTGTGTATATTTTTCTTAACATATTTTTTTAATCCTACTGTAATAGTTAAATAAAAAGTGGTTATGCATAAAAGAAAGTATCTTGAACATGTCTTTCTATGACACATGTAATTTAATGTCAGTAACGTAGGTCACACTTAAACATGATTGTTTTTTCAGGGGGAAATCTGTGAGTCCTAACACTAGTCTGACGGCTTTGATTGAAAGAGAAACTGTTACTCGAGCCCCTCCTCCCATTGCCCACATTAAACAACACAACAGCAAGTATGTTTAAGTATAAAGGGTATTTGGTGAGTGTAAATGTATCACAACTAATTAAATATTTGATTTCTGTTTGTTTCAGGGCCGATAATCATAATGCTTTGATGAAACCAGCTAAAGAGGAACCCAGTGTTGATTATTTTGATGTGCAGGATTGACGTGATATTTAAATTCCTGTAATATTCATTAAAAATAAAACGGCACATGTTTAGCTTGGCAGTCCATACTCATTTTTCTTCTGTATTATTACAGTAATAATTAAGTGCCAGTGTTCAGTTACTTACAGGTATTGCATTCTTTGGAAAATTCACAGCACATTAAATTCTTTTCATTTACAGACCACTTCAGAAGTTGTAAACACTGCTGGCTCAAAGTTGGTCCAAAATAACTTTTTGTTTCCGTTACTTAACACTGCACAAACCTTTGAACAGAATAAACGATTTCAAAGCAACAACATATAAGTTGCTGTTCATGCATGTATGCTTTTGTTGCCAGAACTTGACTTCCAGTACACATCAGCAAAGAATAGAGTACTTGCAGATTGTTTCTGGTATCAAACAAAATAATAACAAGTAAATGACATTAGCTAGCAAGTTAAAAGTATGTCTAGCCACAATTTTAAAAATAAAGGAGCTTAAAAGGTTCTTCACAGCGATGACATAGAATAACTATTTTTGGTTCCACAAAGAACCATCCCGTCAAAGGTTCTGTAAAGAACCATATCTTTCTTACTTTTTTGTAAGCTAAAACACCTTTTTTTGTCACAAAGAACCTTTTGTGAAACAGAAAGGTTTTTAAGATGTTAAAGATTCTTTATGGAAACAAAAGGTTCTTCTGTGGCATCGAATAACCTTTTGAAGCACCTTTTTTTTAAGAGTGCAGTATTGTTATGTGTTACCAGTGGAAGAACCACTACTTGGCTAAACTAAAATGCGACAAATTACACAACAAAATTGTTTATCTAATAAAATGTATATACAATATAAAATTCAACAAATTGTTTTTTATACAATTGTTTACAATAAAAGATGAATGTAAATTAAATATAACTTGTTATAATAGTAGCCAGACCGATCAACAAACACAGACTGGAAGTTACCGTATATACAACCAACAGAATATTGATAACCGAATCAAAATGTATTTTTAAGATTTAATTACCATGTCTAGTTTAAAAAAATGTGTTCAGATTTTAAAAGTCTTGTAGTGTATTCCAGCCATTAGTCACCTATTTTTTTTTCAAGACTGGTCATAACTTCAAGTCAGTTGTAAAAAGGTAGATTGGTCTTATTGAAATAAGAAAAGACTGAATAAGACTGATTCGTCCTCACTTTTTGCAAGTCTGTGATAATAGCTTTTAAGACACAGTCTTAAAGGTGTCATGAATTAAGAAATCAATTTTAACCTGAGCTGTTGTTATTTAAAAGCTCATCCTATTCAAGCGAACATCCTGTAAGTGTCAGAACTGAAGACGTCCTTGTTACTGAAATGACAACTTTTATTGACACCAGGCCCAATGATCGCCAGGTCCTGGAATGTACCTATCAATGAACACCGCCTCCACAGAAGAATATCAACGACTACTTCTCTAGCCCCGCCCACTGGTTCGCGCATGACATGAGACATGTACACATAGTACACACTCCCTCATTTGTGATGACTGACAAATACCGACATATTTTTCGGCTAAAGATTCGTTTTGTCCGTCAGTTTGTAAACTTAAACCACTGATACGTGCTGTGTTGTGTTTATGCTCGGAAGGTTGCATCACACAGCGCTCTTTTTCAGTGTTGACATGTTGGTTATATATAAACAATTTAATGCTTGTTGTTTGGTTTTAGATCAAAAAGCCTCGGCACTTAGGTCTTACTAAATGTTCAGCTGCAGATTTTTAGATTGTTTGGTCTTATAAAATATACACACAATTTGCATTATAAGGTTTATTTTCGTCTTGTCTTTGATGTTTTTTAATGTAAAAACACGTGAACGTCATAAGTAGACCTTAGACTACAGTGTAAAATAATAAAAAAAGCCAGTTCATGACACCTTTAACTAAGTGGCTATGTTTATGCAACTGGCCCCAGAAGTCCTGCTAGTGCTAGACCGGCGTTTACATTTTGCAAAATGCACTGACCAATTCTATTTGTAAAAATATTTAAATAGAATTCATTTATAATTCTAATTAATTTGATACTTCTTTGAGCAACAAAAAACATTTATATCTCCTTTCTGAATATGAATACTGGAATCTGAAGAACTTTTCTGGCCATCACTAGTTCTCTGCTTGTGCAGAGGTTTGGCGGACTTTTTATGCGCGCGTTGCTTCGTATTTTAGGCCTGTTCTATAAAGTTCAGGTTACATTCTCCTGTGAAGCGGGAAAGCCTGCCCCGGCGTAAAGCGAGCTGCGGGTAATTTGACGACGCTCCCTCCGAATCACCGAAATTTATTTGCAGCGACGCTGGACGCGCCTGCGCCTCAGCTCTCACCGCACTGGGTCTCACCGTCTCCGGCTGCATCCCCTCCTCACTCCGCTGCCTCTCAACACTGACTGTCCACTCCAGTCACTCCAGCACCGAGCAACAGGGAGTGTGCGCTTGTGCTTAAGCTATAATAAACTTCATCTCCTTCGCTTCGGACACGCATCCGCTGCTTTAATCTTCTATCCGCTGCCTTTTCACGACCAACCGACTCTACCCTTCTGCTATGGAGAGAAAGGTAGGGAATTTCCAGTAACCTTACAAAAATGTTATTGTATTCAGTGAATACTTATTAAACAACATTGTTAAGCGTCTGCGTTATGTTCTCATTCACTGGTGATGTATAATCCGCCCAGCCCATCTCATCACAGGCAGTCAGATTAGTGCGCAGGGGAGTTTTTCCGACTGGATCTAGTTTATTTAGCAATGTAAAGAGCATAAAGAGACTGTACGAATGCGCTATATGAACCCAGACAGAATACACACATCTGTCCTAGATGCAGGGCGAAACGCACATTGCTGCACGTGTTAATCCGCTCTTCTCCGTCACTAGTCGGATGAAGGCTTCCTCATATGTTCCCCATTTGCAGACAGGAGTGCTTTCTTAACCTTGAGAGGTCCAAAGCAACACTTAAGTGTTATTGGAGATGCTATGAGACATGAGATGCTCCATTTACTCCTGCCTAATTGTTTGTTGTAGGAGTCGCAAGTGTGAGGCATATACAGATGCCATTCTGATCAACCGCAAGTCGCTTAATGTTGGAATGCCTGCTGTGTACCTGTTGTGAAATGTGTAGGCATGTTAAAGTGTAAAATACGAATATAAGTGAAGTTGTTTTGCAAGAGGTTGTCCATTTTTCAACCCATTTTTTGTTTAATTTCTTTGTTTATTTTTATGTAGTCAATCCTTTGGTATTTTACAATGGGTTACTTCGGGCATGTACATTTAAAATCATTTTAAAATTGTGATTTTCAGACCTGCAAATGAATTAAATCTTAAAATATTTCAAAAATGTTATTTTATTTAAGTCTTTCATTTCCGTAGTCCTGTTTCTGTAATAAAAATGACCATTTCTGATAATGCTCTTTGACTGGAAGTGGCTGTTAATCATTAAAGTCTCTATATAACTATATATTGAATATATAAAATGATATATTTAAAATGATTAGCCACAAACGACTGAAAATGGGTTTTTGTTTATTTTATATTGCATAGTTGTGATTTCAAACTCCTATGGAGTTTCGAGCACAATATGTGTACATGTCTGTGTTTCCCTTTATGTATTAAACATAAGGCATAATAGTCATGATATCAAAAGGCTTCATCTTAATTGTGACCCTGCCTGCATGTGAAAAATCTAACTATGAGATAAGCCTCAAAGTTTGATTTCAACCATTAATTTTACTTACTCAGTGAATATTAGTGAATATTAGCGATATCAAGGTTATATTTTCACAGAATGTTCTTCACATTGTGTAGGGTGAGTTTATCTAATCGCCCCAAAATTAAGTTTGCAGGGTTTTCACAGGCAGGGTCACATTTTAGTCTTATTTGAGTGGGGTGACAGGTATCAGTTAATTATTATAAATTATCGAGCATATATAAAATTTAGGCTGATATATTATAGCCCATAAATCGTAAATAATTTCCTCTGGTTAAACTTCTTCAGCTGCACGCTCCTCACAGTTCAAATACAGTACAGTATTGTCTTTCTGACGTGATCATTCACTTATTGTTCTTAGCAAAACATTGTTGATGTAGGTACAGTGTGTAGATATTAATGAATGTGTAAATAATAGGAACAAAAGCATATTGCTTGAATCAGACTGCTGTCTGAATGCTTTCTGTCTGGAGACCTGTAACACGTGTGGCTATTAAGAACACTTTTATGGGTTGCTCTGGAAGAACATCTATAGTTTGTTTATGAAGAAAAGTTTAAGGTTAAAGAATCGTTACTAGTGTAAAGTAGGCTTGGTATTTCAGGGGAAAAAAAGAGAACTAATGGTTACCTTGTTTTCTGCAGGGAATGTTTTCAAAGAAAAGCAGTTGTCCACGTTTTGCCTTTTGCTTCAGTCTTAGGTAATTTAATATTAATACGTAGATACTGTATATCGGCCATATATCGGTTTTCGGCTTCCAATGTCAAAGAAATCTTGGTTATCGGCCAAAATGACATATCAGTGCATCCCTACTCTACGCTCATAAATGGTAAAAATTATTGCACTGCTATTGAGTGACAACTTCATATGTATTTCTGTATCTTGTTCTACCAAAATCTTGTTTTTTATACGAGTAGCGTGTAGGCCTATTCAGTTGTTCTGTAAAAGATTAAATCTCTGTCGAGACTCATGCATCTGGAATGCTCTGTAAATGCTGCATCACTTCTGATTATAGGTGCTTTGTAGGAACTTACCCCATCAATGACTGTTAATGTACTGTACATGCAGGGCCAGTCTCTGTAAGAGAAATAACATTTGCAGTAACATTCTCAAATCAACGGGGAGCTGGAAAACATAGTGGTGTTGTGTGAAAAGGGCTGGCTGTACTTGTGATGAATGTTTGAAAATGTAGTGAATATGGTGAAATGTTAAAATTATGTTTTGCTTTAACTTGAATAACATAAGCAGGTTGTGTGATTGTGAAAAGCTTACTTTATAGCAAAACAAAGGTGTGTGTGTGTGTGTGGTCTTTAGGTTTTATGTTTCACTATTGTGCTTTTATTTCATTCAGACTTCAGGAAAGCATTTGATTTCCATGCAATCACTTTGTTGGAATGTGTGGCCTCTTTACTGCTTTCCCCACCTAATGCACTTATTCCCATGCATTAAATATAAAATCAACATTGTGCTACTGCTTGCATTCTTACGTTTGATATATACCATAAAATCATAATAGAAGCAATGATTTTATCTTGAGATGAATTCATGGCTTTACTCATGGTGACATGACTGTTGTTTTTCCTTCACTGTTTCATAATTTTCTCAGCTCATTTTTACTATATTTTTCTAAAGACATATGATATTTTTGTGTAAGACAAATACTAAAATTAAGGTTGTTATAGTCTCCAGAATCCTTTATATGTTTTTGCAGAATGAAATATGCAGTAAGGTACTCATTATGTACGGTTTTCTCTGTAAGGTACAAGTAAACTAATTTAGTGCATAAATGTCATGTAAATGATTGCGTGATGGCAAATATACATTTGATGTTTGTCAATAAAAAGTTTGAATGGCATTGAAGTATTGTGCATGGCATAGGCAGATTGGTTTCAAATGAGGTAATTTGTTAGTACCGGGTTTTGCTTTAAAATACAGAGTTGCAGGTGTGTCTTTGAGCTCAAGGCCTTGTATTCTCTCTGGAAACAATTCCAGCGGGGCCAGCAACACACAGAATGGATCACAGAAGTTCGCTTCACTGCCCAGCAATCTTCTGAGAAATCCCATTAGCATTCAAGGACCCACTTTTTCTAGCTGTCACACCTCAAGAGCTTTAGGGAGAACTGGCTCTTTGAGAGCGAGAGTTCAGGCCGAGAGATGAAGGGGTGATTCATAAATACTTGCTTGCTTTCATTCATTCCTTTTTCTACTTCACTGCTTTTGTATTACATTGTTCAGGTTGAATCTACTCTTTTGAATATGCAGAATTAGAATTGTAAATTCACTGTCTACAATCCATAGGCTAGTACTTTTTAATATTTTTGTTATATTACATTTTTTAAATAATGTTATTTTATTAATATTTTTAATCATTTAAATAACATATACACTCTCAAACGTTATCAAGTATTACACTCTTAAAAATAAATGTGCTTTAAAGGTTCTTCACAGCGATGCCCAAGAAGAACCATTTTTGGTTCCACAAGAAAACATTCATTCAAAAGTTCTTTAAAAAAAAGTAAGAAAGACATGGTTCTTTAATCCTTTTTTCACCAGAAAAGTTTTTGTGAAACAGAAAGGTTCTTCTATGGAATCGAAGAACCTTTTGAAGCACCTTTTTTTAAAGAGTGTCGGTTACCATTTTCAAAAAAATGGTGATTGTCCAAGTTTTTTTTGCAAAGATATATGGACAATGAAGTACTTTATATGTCTGAACTGGAATGCTTTGGCAGCATAAAGGTAAAACAAGCCTTTTAAGGAGTAGTCTGTGAACATTTAGGGGTTTTATCTTGTTTTTACAAAAAATGGTTGTAAAAACTTTGCCTATAACTTATTAATAGTAGTCCTATAGACCGATTACGTCACAGCATTAGCTGGAGGCAAAACAAGGGGAAAACTGAAGGCGGCCAATACAAATCAGCACATAGTCGGCTACATAAGGAGTTTAAAATATCATCTTGCTGTGTTTTTGTGCCAGAATCGACAAAGTAAATACTCTAATTTGACATTTTAACACATACCATTGCCAAAAAAAACGACGACAATTGTAGTCACAATCAAACTAGCGGACTTCACAGAAATGATCACCAAAGATGCTTGCATTTACAGCGCACACATTATATCACTTAATAAACTATTGTCTTGTAGGGATGGGCATTTTTGATCATATTTCATTTTGACTACTGGACAGGTTGGAAAAACTAGTACTCGATTAATTGGGGGTGGGGTTTTAGAGAGGGCGGGTCCCTCATGGTGACAATGAAAAGATTTTAATTACAACACTGATACGAAAATTTATGAAGATTGAGTAAATATAAGTAAATCAACACTGTAAGACTATTAAAAATTCACTATCAATGTTTTTGAAAATACAGTAAACATTTAAAAAAAATATCAGCGTGAGGTGAAGCGTCATCTCTCCCGTCGCATTTCTCTCGGTCAGTATACTACACTATAACCCATTTATAAACTAAGTCTGTGCCCACTGGATGCAGCGCGAAGAGAATTTTGCTTTTGACATGTTGCATCGCACCGCTCGTGTACGGTGTAGATAGTGTAAGATGATAACGAATCAAACTTGTAGGAGATTTGTGTGTTTTGTATGCAGCTTAGCTTACATTTACATGTATGCATTTGGCAGACGCTTTTATCCAAAGCGACTTACATTGTATTATCCTATACATTTTACATAGGTATTTGCAATTCCCTGGGATCGAACCCACAACCTTGCGTTGATAACGCAATGCTCTTACCACTGAGCTAACCAGGCATCGCTGTGTGCTTTCAATATGCCCGTCTGTGCTCCAAACTTGACTCAAACTCTCGCAGCGCAACCTCTGGGTTCAAATCTCTGGGTACCAGCCAAAATGCCAGCATTAACCAATCAAAAAGAAAGAGAATAATTTTATTTTAAAAAATTATTTATAGACCCAAACAATCATCGTTTTCATCATCGATCGTTGCTGTTGGATTGTAGTTTGGGTATGTGTCTAAAAACTTCTCATGTATCCCCACCTAATCAGGACCCGGGGAACAAGTTAAGTTATTTTTCACTTAACTTTGATCTTTTTTTTTGCGCATATTCAAGCTAACTTTGTAGTTGTACAACTTGCAGTTAGCCAAACCACCGGAGATTAAAGATAAAGAAAACTGGGTAACACGCTATTTTATGGTTTCCTCGTTTCACATGTTACATGAATTTACTATCAATTATGCATAATGTAACTAACCCAAACTCTACACCCTGTCTACACCGCACACGACGCGACACACGGCTTGTTCTAAGGGGATTGTCGCGCTGCATCCTGTCTGGACAAAATGTAAAATTATAATGGGTTCTAAAGCGTTCTGTTGTCTCTTATCGCGTCACGCTGCAGCCGGTCTAGACAGGGTGTTATCCTAACCCTATAGTAAATACATGTAGTTCACTTTTATTACTCAGTACTTAAATGTATAATTACACTGTAAAGGCCCATTCAGATTGCGGGAGATGCGAAAAAGCGAAACGAATACCCGACGAACAAAGTTTTTATATCAACGACGAAACTAATGTTCGCTTTCTTCTATTTGAAAGCCGCACGATAGATGACGCTGATGGAGAATACATTTCATGCCTTAACATTAGGTGGCGCTCAACCTCTATTCAGGCTTCGGCTGCTGAGAAGAAGACAGGCTACTAGAACTGTTTGCTTTACCTCCTTACAACAGCAGAACAAAACATTGATTTCTCCAGCAGAAGCGACGATGAGTTTATTGTTTTTTGCCTGAATGAGCAAAGGAAGAGAAAAAGACGATATTGGGTTCACCCTATTCTTGATAGGAGCACGGGGAGTTTAATAGATTGATCCAGGAGTTAAAGCTGGATACAGTGCAGGCGCTTAACTGCTTTAGCGAGCTTTGGATATCGTTCTTCTTTTTTTGCCGCCATGTCAACGGTCTCGAATCAACCTTTGTTTGACCGCCTATTACATCTTTATTTCATTCTTCTTTTCTGCATGCTCCTCCTCAAAAATGGCCATCAGCATGGATATCTCAGATTTGTATTTTTATTATTATCCTCTGTAGACTGTGGTACTAATGCTGTCATGATCCCTATATTGCTCAGCTTCTGTAGATAAACTTTCTGCCAGATCCGACACTGTTGAGTAAGAATCTTCTCGTTGTCAGTGTCAAGGAATGACAAGCTCTTAAAACATGGGTCCTGAGACAGCTTGTGTATAAATGCTGGTCGCGAGATTTCCTGTCAATTCCCATCTCTTGTCAATTTCTCTTCAGCGAGTCGTATCTTCAGTGCTTTCGTGGTCAGGCTGTCATCATTGCGCAGCACCAAATGGCGTCTCTTCATATTTATTAACATAAGCACTGTTCGTGTTGAATTTGCATTGTTTCTTTTGATCCCATACACTGACCAAGCTGCGCAGCGCCGTGAAGTTCCATACTGACTGCATGACGTCACGTGAGTACTAACCGACCAATGAGCAAGCCTCCTTCACATCGACTAACGTTTAGTCGACTATTTGGGGGCAGCCCTAGTTTCTTCAGTATTCCACTATTACATATAGGCATCTAAAGATGTAAAGTTATTCTCTCCGTTTGTCTTGACTATATATAGCTTGGCTTCTTTCTCTATGTGGTATGTGTGGATGTCAGACCACTTAACTGTAACGTAATTTTGACAGTTGGTCAATCCATTGAGTGAGCGTGTACCGGTCGGCCAATCTGGTTCCTTCCATTAAAGTTGACTTTTTCAACAACAGTCAGAGTTCCGGGCTGTGACTGACCTAACATATTCAAATTAAATCTGATTCTCTCCAGTCGTTGTCAAAAATCAAGCTATCAAAACGTGCTCGCTCGCGTTAGTAAAGCGGCCAGGGGAATCTTTCTGCCTCCACCTATGCTCCGCCCACGGAAACGCGTCACGCGTTGTTTACTAACAAAAAAGGGGTCTATATGTTTACATTCTAAAATGTTAATTAAAATTATTGTAATCTGTTGTGAATTATTACATTGTACATTTTTTGTAAATTATTACTATGTTTCTGAATTAAAAGGATTAGGAAAAACAACAGAACACTGTAGAACAACAAGTTATAACGCAAATACATCATAAAAATAAACTTGAATATTAAGTCACATCCTGGTATATGTATCTGCATCTTCTAGGGTTACTTTACCAAAATTTAACATTTCTGGTAATTCCAATCCAAACCCATACTAACTGCATTCTGTGAAAATTATTAATAAATGTTTCAGACCTGAAAATTGCTAACATTCTTCCAAATATCTTTCTCTGTGTTCAACAGAACAAAGAAATGTATACAGGTTTGGAACAACGAGTAAACGATGAGAGGAAATTTTGATTTTTGGGTAAACTATCCCTTTAATATATTTCTTAAGATTGAAAGTAATCTTTGACCAGGAATTGTGGAAACGGCTTAGAAAATGCTACAGTATTTTTAATGCTTATGAAATACAACTACGTGCTTTGTGCAGTTTAATAAGTTAAATGTTAAAAGTTAAATGTTATACTTAGAAATGGGGTTGGACTAAATTGTCACATCTTTGTCCTATAACAGGTAAATGACCAAATGACTAAATGTAACAGGTAGACAATTAACACCACACCATGATTTATGAAAATCTGATTAAAGTAAAGATCCTGATGTCATAGCAGTTCTCTCATCTGATGTGTTAACAATGAGTTTGCTCCAAAATGGAAGCCCACGACTGTTGCTTTAAAACATGCCTTAGTGTTATTTACACATCTCTTATTTGGGCAGTGAGGAAAGCAGACAGGTGAATTGCAGTGTGATTTCCGATAGAGTAGTGTGGGGCGGTGCTCCATGCACCCGATCTGAGTTCTTTTTCGTCATCTCGGAGACAGATTGTCTCGCTTAAACAGAGCTGACCCATTTTTACAGGGGAAACGCTCAATATCCTATTTGGTACTCCACCCCCCCACCCAAGTCAGCAACAGAGAGAAGAGTCAGGGTTAGCGTGGTATTGTTAATCTATACTGAATTAGCACTTTTCAACACATGGCTTGGAGGCATTGGACATTGATATGATGCTTTTCATGTGTTCTCTTTGTATTTGTTTTTCCCCGGAATATTTTTTATAGCAATTGATTAGAAAACTTATATTTGTCCTTTATTCACTGGCCTCATTCTGTCCAATCTCTTTCTCCTTCTACATACAGTACACAGGGTGATACTGAAGGATGTAGGTTATATACAAATAGGTGAAAGATGGAAATAAGACAATCAAAATATGATATTTGTTATATAGCACACAGCACAGTACCAGCTCTGTAGAAGTCGATGTGTCTCAGATGTTAGTTTATTCAAAAATGAATAATGTCTCGCTCAATGTCGGTAACCGAACAGTGATGGTACCCATTCACTTGCATTGGTTTTGTGTCCATACAACAGAAATTAATGGGTACCGGCACATTCTTCAAAATATCTTCTTTTGTGTTCTGCGGAAGAAAGTCATACAGGCTTGAAAGCTTCTTCGTACTGCCATCCCGTAACATTCTAGGGCCTGCTTTGTGCACTGAAAATATGTCTGTGCTATGGCACATTGATAAGCGTCAGTGTTTTTATTGGGAGGCAGATACAGACCTCTGCAGGACAAACCTAAAACTGCAGCTTGAGGTCAATCTGTCCCGCCCTACAATAGACACAATCTCTGCTCACCCCTTTACAAGTCCCCCACCCCCTTCACCTCCCAGTCAATGGGACCTGAGCATTTGGCAAGGCTGTAATGGGAAATGGGAGACTTAGGGGGACTCAAGGGGGCACTAAGACCTACGGATCTTTTCAGCGCTGACTAGATGCTTTAACAGAACGGATTCCTGTAATGCTGTGATCAGAAGTGAAAAGAGCTCACAATGGTAACGGGTCACAGGAGGAAAAGCTTTGTGTGGTTAATTCAAAGAGCTTTATTGTTGGTCTGTTTTCAATATTGGGCGTTGGATTGACAAAAAATTTGAAGCTTTTAAATGGGATAGTTCACCCAAAAATTTATTCAGTCATAATTTACTCACCCTCAGATTTATTTTCCCTACTTTGGCAGTAAATGGGGGATGAGATCTGTTGGGTTACTGACAATCTTCCAAATATTTTCCTTTGTGTTTAACAGAACAAGCAATAAATACAGGTTTGGAACAACCTGAGGGTGAGTAAACGATGTCAGAATGTTCATTATTGGGTGAAATATCCATTTAACTGTGTACATATAAAGTTATTAGTGTAATCTTTTAATGTTATTAAATATTTTTTTTAATCAAAGCAGCCTTTTCCAGCAATTACACATTTACATTTTGGGTGAACTTTGTGTTCTGCATCAGTATGCTTTTGTGCATGTAACCATTCGTCATTCCAGGGTGTTTTAATTTATGCAAAGATGGATCACAATTTTGTTAAAAGCTATGTAATCTTGGTCTCATCTTACCACAAAATCACTTCCCACATCACTTTTGGATCATTATTATGGTATTTGGCAAACTGTAGACAGGCTTTCACACGGTTCATTTTGAGCAATTGTTTCCTTTGTGGTTGATCAGTCCAACTCAGTTCTCTTCTGAAGTCTCAGGTCTTGCAAACTGATCGTGGCTTCTCTTACATGTCTCTCTTGATAATGCAGAAAGTTTTGATACATGACCCTTTTCTAGCAGCTTTATAATGATAAAATAAACACTCAGCGCTTCTGCATCCAAACACTTATTGTTTTTCCTAATATAGGCATTTGTTTTCCCTGATCTTTAATTTGTCATGAATGTTTATTGATCTTCACATTGAAAGCTCTCCAGTAGATTCTTAACCTGAATATTGATCCTATAACTTTTCCTGCCAGACACTGCGGTATTTAATTCGGTTATTCACAGGTTGAGGCCAATAGTGTGACAGTTATGTCCTTGTTAGGGCAATTTGTCTTCAACTGTGACCTGTGCATTATGCTAGCAGCATATTACGGTTTTATATAATGACTGCTTAAAAAGCATTGTTAAAATACATTTCAGTGCTCAGAAATGGCGGGTATCTACATTTGATAAAACTGATGCTGGAAGAAGTAACTGGAATGCAAACTATTCCCACATTGAAAGCATTAACAATTCGTGCCGTTGTCTGTAGACTGCTCTATCTGGGTTCTTGAAAGGCAGTTGTGTCTATTTAGAGACCTCTCAATGCAGACAGGTGAAAGGTCAAGATTGCGACTTTTACATTTACAAACTTGCATATCAGCTGGTGACCTCTCACAACAGTAAACATCTTTGGTGCATGCCACTTCATGTACAAAAGGCTTGACAGATCTTCTCTATTTCCCAAATCCGAAGGTTTCAAGTGTGATGGCCGTGATTTAACATTTAACACTTCTGAGTTGTCATTTAAAACACCTCATGAATAATTCATTGATCAGTGTTTTCAAGTTAAACAAATGGGAGGTCAGGTAGGTGGAAGGCTTAACAGGAAATGTTGTGGCCATTGACTCTTCCACAAAGCTTTTGGGACAATCAATTGTTTATTTATTTTCATTTTTTATCATTTCATTTAAAAGGATATTGGAGCTCCATCAAAGGGCGACTCATCCTCAACATTTATTTAGTTTAGTGGCCAACAAATATATGGGCTTTTCAGAATGGCCAACAAATATATGGGCTTTTCAGAATGGCCAACAATTAAAACACAAAACCTCTAGGTTACAGCCTTGCAAGTAATATTTGTTAACCTTATGAACAAGATTATTTAGAGTGCATACCGTTATTTATGTTAGGAATGCTCAATTGTTCAGGATAGAATAGTAGAAAGGAATAAAGACAAATAATTTTTTCCTCATCTTCTTTCAGTTGAATACAAAATAACCGGCAAAGCCACTATAGATGAGGGATAGTTTCCTGAAGAATTAGAGACTTTTTGTAATATTGTACACAATATAACAATGCTTTAAGCAATTCACAAATCTTGCTGACCTAGATTTGATAAAATATTTACTAAACATTATCTTTTGTAAAAAAACGAATAGACTTGTTAGCAAGGCTGAATAATAACCAGAAGTGCAAATGTAATTGCATTTGTGTAATTGTATTTCTTGAATTACAAATACTGGAAAACCTAGAGACATTCAACCAATACAAATATAAACAGTAACTGGCTAATTTTAATTATGAAAGACAATATGTTGGTTCTTCTGTGCTTTGTGCATTTTAGGCCGGTGCCTCATCACAAGATAATCGGGCCGTTTTCTCCCCTTCCGACAATCATCGGTAAAGAAAGATTATCTTATCAGATTTTCCTGTGGTGTGTGTGTTAAGAGTGAATGAACCTAGGGTGCGTTTCCCGAACAACGACATAACTCGCTGGTTAACCACCATAGTAAGATGCATCGTTGGGGAAATGATCAATGTAGTTACGACTGTTTCCCGAAACCGTAGTAATTCTGTCGGAGATTAATTGTTTGAACCAAGTTAGTTCAGTTATTTAGTTGATGACGCCACACAGGTGGAGGAGTAATGACGTCTACTAATAAATACGTTCAGATTGAATTAATGTCAAATTCTTGCTGTAAATAACATACATTGCATTTAAGGACTACTTTTTTTATCCTATTTTTGCTACCTGTTGTTTTATTTGAGAGTATTTAATTCATTTATGAGTGACCTTCTACGTCATTCCCCAGGATCCTAGCGCACGCAGGTCATGCGCATGCGCACTTTAAAAAAAAAGCACTTCTTTCCTTTACAAACTAAAAGAAGTCCAATTAAATTTGTATATATTTCGAGTGATGGATATGGAATGCACTGCATGTTGCTTGCTTACTTTGATCAAAAGCTTGATGCATGTAAGTCTAGATCTCATAATAATAAGGAACTATGCTTCTAACCACAGCTCTAGACCTGTAGTTTCAACCACGCAACTTTACGATGCTGCTTGCGATTGATTGTTGGAACGATGGTTTTGGGAAACACTTAAATCGTTGAACTATGCTGTAACGACCGAACTTGCGACCATAGTTTGCTAACAATATTTTGGGAAACGCACCCCTGATGGGAAGAACATCGGAGCCGCCCGATCGCGAATAAAAAATTCTGAAGTGTGGGGGAAACCCAGAGGACAAACGCTCAAGAACTCAATTTGACAAACAATACCCAATCAGAAAGTACACATTTGTTTATATTGAACACATACAGTATATAATAAACATAGCCTACAGTGAAATAACATAAAGCTTATTCTGAAAAAGAGAATTTGCGAGATTTCCAGCGTTCACAGTCAGGACTCTAGATTTTGGAAATACTTCAGACAATTTTATAAAGAATAAAAGTTCAATATTTTCATCTTGTACCCTGTATGGCTGGTATGGGAAACATTTTGTTTTTAGTTCATATTAAGTGGTAAACAAATACTTTGTTGGTTGAACATTTGAGGGGGAAATAAGGAGCAGGGTAATTTGAGGAACTTGAACTAAATTTAATGTGGTGACTGGCTTCAGAACCCACTTTATTTACAGTATAATCCATTAGACACAATCTTTAAAAAACATCAGAAAATACAGTAAATGTTTTTAGAGCCATTGTAATACGCCATTTCAAATGGTAATTTCACTGTTTTATTGGACAGAATTCTTGAAATACGGTGGAAAAATATCAAATTGCATGAAAAGACTGCAAATGTCAGGTGTAAAATAACAAGAAAAACATGTAATTTTACCTTTATGAAACAATTCATTTTAAGTTTTTCCTGGTGCCACTTTTACAGGATTTTTTTACTAGAATGTACACTTTAGTTTAAATTAAAATTTAATTTAGTTGAACAAAACTGACGATTACACAGATGATATGACAGATATGGTCAGAATCAACATTTAATGATCTCTGAGCCCGTTTTATTTGCACATCAGTCTGCAAACTGCTGCTGCTTTAAGGAACCTCCCTCTCTTTTTTTGAGAATGAGCAGCATATTCCAAGCCATGCTGTGTTGGACTGCAGCAGAGGACGGGAGAGAGAGAGAGCAGCCGTGAACGTAGAAGAGGAGGGGTTTGGATAGCGGCGAGACGAACTACGTCGCAGCAGGCTGCGACCGACCAGTCAGCGAGCATTCCCTTATCTACCAATGGAATGCAACAGCTGCAGCAGCCTGTGAGCGTGTGTGTTTTTGTGCAAACGTGTTTGTTAAAGGGGGAGGGGGCGGTCGCGGTGGGCCCGCAGGAACCCCCCTGAAAGACCCCCGACTCTCAACCCCCCACGTTCTCGCTCAGCCGGGCTCCTGAAGAGCAGCTCAACCAAACATAAGTGTGAGAGACTCGTCAGGGCAGCACACTCCAAACACACAGAGTAAGCGAGGGAGAGAGAGAGAGGAGAGCAGAAAGTAAGGGAAGTGGAGCAGGAGCCTTGAAGGGAGGTTGAGGAGGTGAGAGAAGGGTGAAAAGGAAGAGAGGCGAGGGAAAGACAAAAGAGAGCGAGAGAGAAACGGTGAGGAGAGCGAGAGCGGAGGCAGACGAGAGGGAAATGGCTTCGGAAGAGACCGCTGGAGGAGCTCGTAAAGCCACCAAGAGCAAACTATTTGAGTTCCTCGTTCATGGAGTGGTACGTACCCTCTCGGTGTGTGTGTGCGTGTGCATGTGCAGGAGCTCAGCCCCAGACGCCCATGTGTTTGAGTGATAGCAATGAGCGGTGACCATGTGAAGGTTATTTCTAGTCCTCCGGATCCCGGCTGTACGCTGCTCTTCTTTCTTAAAGCGGAGCGAGAATGAGGGGTGGGAAAAGAGGGAGGCGAGCATGTGTCCGCGTGTGGGAAAAAGAGAAAAGGATCAAAGAAAGCAAAAGAAAGGCTAAAGGTAGCCACTTTGGTCATTGAAGGACTGTATGCATTTGGCAGCGTGCCTAATGTGACGAGCGTTTTCATTCAAAACAGAAGCCGCTCTGTGACTCAACGCTGGGGGAGAATTATTCTTCTCTTAAGGACACGTTGAGCGCTTTCTTGATAACATCTGTGTAGGTTTTCACACGTGTGATATTTAAACTGTTTGTGTTTTCCGTGATTTGCTTAGCTTCTTGTAAAGTCAATGGCTGTATTAGTCATAGTACTAGAAATAATAAGACAGAAAGTCATTTCCTTTATGACATTATTCATGGTTTGATGCAGAATAGACACAATACAAATCCATTTATTGTCTGAACCTTTGTTTACAAAGAGTAGCAGTGTAATCTTTTATTTATGATTCGCGAGGCTTTGTCTAGCCAGAGCTTTAGAGAGAAAATCAATTTTAAGTTAAAAAAACTGTTTGTAGAACAAGGATAATGCATAGTGCATCATTACATAAATTCTATACTGGCTGAATATAAAAAAACTGAAGAGCTTCATTGGTCGGTGCCCAGGTTTGATTGTTTTTTTACTTCTTTGATTTGAACCTTGGCCTTTGTATGGCGAAGGGTTCAAGTATTGCTTCATTTCACACAGAGATAAGTCTTTTCTGGTTTTCTATCATTTGTTTGTATATAAGCCTTTATTCAATGAAATCATGGGCGGCCATCATGAACTCGTGTAGAGCCGTAACTTCTTATAGGCATTCTGCAACCCGCCTCTGTTTTAACGAACTGCTTTGAGCTGTAACTTTTTAACACCGCTCATGCGTAATAAAGCGCATAGTTTGTGTATCTGAGAAGTGGGTTGTGTTGTGTTCTGGAAGAACAACATGCTGAGATGGATGATGAATGAAGGAAATGATGGCGTTTGCCTCTGCAGACTAATTAACCTTGGCCAAGCACTGATTGTTCCTGGGCAAATGTTTCCCACACCTTATTTTGGCTTCCTCTCCTCTACTGTCCTCTGCTGTGACTGTGGCGTTCTCTTCACCTTCTCTAATACTTCTGTCTGCATTTAAACGTTCTTCTGGATACATTAGATTTACAGATCACTGGTCTGATGCAAACCATATGAAAGTTGTTATGTGGCCTTAATAATATTGCATCGCAAGTCTGACCAGAGAAATTCTGCTTGTTTGAGCTAAAAGAATGTGGTGGTTCAGCCTTGTTCCCAAGGCAAGGAACAGTATGTGCACATCAAGGTTTGCAATTAAGTCACAGTTTGAGCAGCCACCAGTTTGTACGAAATGAATTTTAAAGTTCTATTTTTGTTCTGAATCAAAGAAACCTGTCGCCGATAATGCGTCGCCTATTCCACAGTGTAACCGTTTTTTTAATCTACTGTATGTAAAATGAGGGTGAGGTTGAGTATATTTTCCTCCCTGTGATAAATCACCGAGTGCTGGCGTTTCGTTCGCTTTGTGCATATTATGTCTGGGTTTTTATTTTCCGTTTGATCCTCCAGACGCTAGGTGTTGTGTTTAGATTTGGTGTCATTGTTTCACCAGGGTAATGTACTGGTGTGATCTATTATATGAGCCGTCCGTTGGCTCTTTTGTTCATTTTCTTGCAGAAGCCCAGTGTTGGTTAATAACAGACCCACTCTTACTGTGTAACTCTGTGGATAAATAAAGATGACCTGCAGGTCATTTCACTCTAGGAGTGGAAACTCTCATTCCAGTTAGTTCTCTACTAAATTTCTACCATGATAAAATACTGGTGAGAAAGATATAAGGATTATACCCTCAAGGTTAATAAAGTAAGACACAATTACAGTTAGAAATTAAGTAATAAGTCAAGAAAAAGTCTGACTCTTACCCCATTTTGGTTGTTGCGTCAAACAACAAAGAGTCTTGAGCAATATTGTGAAGCATACCATCGCAATATGATTTTGAAGTAATCAAACTTGGATTTTAGAAATTTTATTTTACATTTGTTCCAGACATGCAAAAATGTTAACATTTGCAGTAACTCACGGGCAGGGCATCTCTGGTCAGAGTGAGATAATGTGGTTATCAAGGTCTGTCAAGATGTCTGATGCACATTTGTCATATAAACTGCAAGCAAAGAAGCTCCAGAGAGACATTTGTGAATTTAAGCAAAAGAAAGTGCTTATCACCAGGACTCGAGCAAATCACTCAAAGTTGATGGACAGCTCAAGCGTTTCCAGTCTCTCTGAAGTGTAAATCCGCACGATGTGACTGCTGGAAAATATTTAGAAAAAATGTTTTCTGTCCAAGCTGCTTTTAAATTCATCTTCAAAGTGATTGGTGAACAAAGCAGTCAGCATGGGACAATAGTTGTTTGAAACTATTTTAAGTGTTCGATTTCACATTTAGGGACGAGTTTTTTGTTGTGTTGTATTTATGGGCGAGGCCAAATAAATGTACTCTTTCATTTCACTTTATAAAACTGACTCAAAATTCTGATGGGATGAGAAATGTTCAAAGCCGTTGTAAAATGACTAAACACACACCGCCACCACACATTAAACATTAGTGCGGCATATTGCGGATGTACATCTGCAAACTCACAACTTATTCATAAATTCAACTGCATGGTGTGTCTATGAACATCTTCTATGGCTTTTGTGACATAGATTTCTCCTGTTGGGTTTCTGTATAGATGTGAGGGTGAAACTGTTAGCCAGCAGCAGACAGAGGAAATGCTTTGCTGCAACATTCAGGGAATAAAATAAATTTTACAACTAACCAACTGCATGCCTCTATTAAATGCTAAATATCTCATTGAAAGTCATTGCGTTGCATTACAGCGCAACTCAAACCTCCACTGCAGTGTAATCTCCAATTTACAGACAAAATAGAGATCACCTAAAGTACAGCTTTAAAAGGTACATCACGCTCACTTCCTTTTTGAAGCCATACCATTAAAAGGAATATTTGTATCAGCAGATTGTGGTTTCTTTCGCACAGTCGTACCACATTTCCCATACACATTACTTAAATGTAAAGCCTGTTTAACTCCATTGTAATGAGGTTTCTCACGCCACTGACACATGGTGACAGTTATAGTGTTTAACTCAACAAAGTCATAAGATTTGCCATTAGACACAATATAGGAGCTTATCCAAATTGTGTCCTTTTTCAGAGTTCTTTGCAAATGATACAAAGCATCACCTGAAACGTTTCAGTCACAATTTGATGTGGTTTGATGATTCTGAATCACAAAACAAATGTAGTGAGAGCGTCTTCTCTGTGTTTATCCGAACAAAGACATTGATACAGATTTGGAACAACCTGAGGGTGTGTAAAAGATGATATAATTTTGGGGGGGTTGAACTGTCCCTTTAATCGTGTTTCTGTAGTTGGTAGAGCATTGTGTGTTAGTAACGTAAAAGGTTGTGGGTTTGATTCTCAGGGAACGCAGATAAAAAAATTATACCTTGAATTCTAAGTCGACTAAGATAAACGCGTCTGCCAAATCCATGAATAGCTTTGCTCCAGACTGTTGCTAAGGCACATTTTCCTTTTTTCATTTCAGTCCCCCTGCCTGCCCTTTTGACCACTGTTTGTGTGTATTTGTGTGTTTGCCCTGTCACACAATGCTGTACCTTTGGCACGCTCTCACAGATAGTCTGTACAGATCAGCATCATGATCCTGGTCCTGACTGTGGAATCACTGAAGTCTTGCCTTCATTATACTTTCACCAGCCCGTTCCCCTTATGTGCTGTTTCTTACTCATGTTACGAGTATGGCTGTGTGCTGTCATGAGGAACGTTCTCTTTCATCCATCAGTCGCATTGCCACGCTCCCTTTACACCCATTAGCTCTGTCACTCTAAACAGCATTTTAATTTGTCTTTTCTTGGCAGACAAATTTTTACAGCTCGCAAGCAATATTATGTTGCCAGTTACTTCAGCAAATAGCTAAGGGTGCAACTTTAGTACCAAGACAAAACCAAAAAAGGTGATTACGAACATAGTTAAAAGAGTTTCTAGCGCTATCTGGAATAGGGTCATTTGGGGTGGCAAATGAGAGGCAGAAATTGTAAAAATGCTTGCTTGTTTTTCTTTTAATGAAATGTATTGCTATGCATTTAAAATTTGTTAAATATTCTATATCCATTGAAATTGAAGCTTAATAACATTTTGATTTTAAAATCATTTTAATCAAACACTGGTGAAACAACCATTTTTATTCATTTATTTACTATAGAGTATGTGGTGTTACCAGGAAAGAAAGTAACACCACAGATAAATTAGCCATAATCCAGACTTTTCTAAAATGGAGGCTGCCATCATGATGATTTCAAGATCAGGGGACATTTTGGAAATATTATGTATATTTATCAACATTTTGATTAAAATATGTAAAATCTGCAAATTATCAACATAACACCACAGACTCTAATAAAGTGTGACACATGAAATTGTTCGAAATTTAGCTACGTTTAAGAAAAATAATAAGAAAGAATGTACTCGCCATGCACCCCTCAGATCAACCAGCACCTGCAATGACCTTTACACATAGGAAGTAGTCCAAATATATCTAACCCTTTTCTTAAAGGAGCGACATCCATAGGTTGTAATACCACAGACATGATTTTAGGGAACATCACATTTTTCTTAGATATTGCAAAATATTTATTTTTAAAAACAATTTCATAATATTGTATATTTTAAATATTATCTTTATTCACAATATAACCACTTTATTTGTGTTATTTTTTTTAATTGTTGCAATTTCATTCCATGATTCCTCTCTGAGGTATGGCAGAAACATGCATATTTTGTTACAAATGCAATCTCTCAAACTCAATTAAATATGTATTTTAAAACAAAAATGTAACCATTAATAGTGCACAAATTGTGTCTATCCTACAGAATACAAACGTGCAAACCTTTTATAATATATTGGTATTTAAAGTTTATTTTATCTGTTGCAAAGTAGAGGGACACGACAAATAAATAATGACCCAATAATAGCTGAAATATTGCAAAATTTTAACAGGCAAAGTAACTATTAATGCATTTTATTTCCAGTAAACTTAAACTAGTTTTCTGTTTAAAAAAATCTTCAAATTTTATTGCTACTTTGTTTTCATTTTCATCACAATCCTTCAGATGCGCTGCTTTTTAAAGTCTCATTTATTTTATGTCATAAACACAAGAGTTTTTAACTCTTTTGTATGCTGTAACATTACTTGCATTAAGGAACTGCATTTGGTACCTCCTTGTACTTGATGCTAAATTCTTTGAAATATTTATTTGCCTCTGACATCTTGGCAACACCACGTTCCATGTTTGGTGTAATCCTCATTTATTTATTTATGAGTTACATGTCTGTTACTGTTTGATGTATTTTTTTAAATATTTATTTATTGACCTGTTCCATTTAATAGTGATGTTACTAATCTAGAATTCACTCTCACCTCTTCATGCCTGGTATGTGAATTGAAGAATGTGAGTTAGCTGTGCAAAAAATGTAAGAGAATTTTTTTTTATTTTAATCAGAATTTCTAGATGTGTTGTGGCCATTGCAGTCAAACGTCTGTTGAATTTCAACAAAATCAAACTTCTGTACTGACCTAAAGTCATCCAACAATGTGAAAGACTAACAGCATGACAAGACACATAAAAACTGATAAAAATTGAGGTTATTACATTTAATTTTTTTCAAAATATTTGTACAAATAAAAAGTGAATATGATCTTTTCTTTGCAGTATTTGTGGTCTGGAAAATAAACAGAGCATCTTTTCTGTTATTTTTACCCAGTTTTCTCCAGTTTTCATTTTCTGCAAATAAATGCAAATAGAAACAATATTTTGTTTTTGGCAAAATATTGTTACTAGTTCAGAGAATGAAACAAAAATGATAATTTTACCTAAACACACCTATAAATAGTAAATTCAGAAAAACTGAAAATATTTTTTTCCGCAGCTGTATGTTCTAAATATAAGGATCATAGTTCATTCTAACATAAATTATAGAGTAACTCGCCAATAAATGTAATTAGATAAATCACATTAGATAAAAGATAAAGTTGCATGAGTGTAGTCAGTCAAACCTTAAACACACACCAGCTGCTTTCTGGAGAGGAACTGGCACAAATGTGATGGTGACATGACTAGAGGCTTGTTCGTCATTTGTTCATTGTCCTGATCTGTAAATGTAGACGGCACAAGTGTTAAACAGATCGTGTTGTCCAGTTGCTGTTAAGAAAGGTAACAGCTGCTGCTGTGGTAGTCTGGTGGATATAACATTTACAACTTTTTACAAATGTCTCACACCTAGTTGCTAATAGTTTGTTTGCTTAAAAGTAAAGTAAATACTTTTTTCATACCATATGTAATTGAATAAATGTCATTTTTGTGGCCCTTTTACAGCGGCCTGGCATGCCATCAGGGGCACGGATGCCTCACCAGGGGGCACCAATGGGGCCTCCAGGACCACCATATGGAGGAAGCCCTGCAGTACGGCCTGGACTCAACAATCAGGCCATGGAACCCAGTCGTAAGCGGCCCGCTCCTTCACAGCAGCAGATTCACCAACAGCAATCCGTACAGAATCGAAACAGAAAGTGAGTATAATTCGACACACTTATTAAGGAAGCCTAATAATAATGTTATTATTACATGATTTAATGGAAAAATATCTTCCTCTCAAAAGAATTGTGTCTCAACAGAACGACCTGATCTTGACTGACACAAGACTTGATAACTAGTGAATAAATGGAATGAAGAAAAGTCAAATAAAGGGGCAAACATTTGTTGCTTTGATGGCTAAATTGATGTAAAATGTTTGAGCTAGTTTTAGTGCTCTAACCAAGCATGACTTAAGTGCTAAACGATATATCATCCATTTAAATTCACCCGATCGCACAAGCTGCAAGCAAATCATACTTTAGCCCCTCTCGTTTGTTCAAAATCCAATTCCACACGTCAAATACCTGCTGGTATTGTCACTTGTGAACAAACAATTTGCTTGTCTCATCATGCAAAACAGATGCATTTCCCTTTTATGCATCTTTTTTTGTTATCTGCGTGGTTATTTCTATGGTGCTGTTTGTTTTGTATCAGTGAATCGATGTGATTCTTGGCGTCTTATTAGATTACTTCACATTACAAATTACATTGTCGCCATGTCTGTTTTTTCTTTAGCTCGTTGCGATTCTTTCGACATTTCCATACATTTTAATTGGGGTCAGTCTCTGGTCATAAATCACCAGTTACATTAACATGTCTCTGTGGCATATACGTTGCTTTATGGTTTATGCAATGGGCTCTATGCACATGTGACTTCCGCGTTTAACGCAAGAACCCTCGGCAGTTTCCGGCTGGGGAGACTTAAAGCAGAGAGAACTGGGAAACGTACTCGGTTACTCACGTAAGCTCGGTTCCCTGAGATACGGGAACGAGTACTGCGTAGCAGGACGCTATGGGGAAAACGAGTAAAGTATCGAAAGGGAACTGAGAAAATAGTTACATTTAGCAGATGCTGTACATTGCGACACACCGCAGTGGTAGAAGTGGCGTTCTATATACCATATCGTATCTATCTCTCTGCTTTAAGTCTACCCAACCGGAACCTGCTGAGGGTTCTTACTGTGAAACTTGAAGTAACATGTGCATATAGCCCAATGCTGTTTAAGTTATAGTTCAGTTGATTAGTCTCAGTCTGCTGGCCAGTCATCTGACAGCTGAGAAGAAATATTTCATATTGTCCCTCTCTGAATCAGCTGGATTGATTTACACACTTGCTCACACTGTCTTTCGACCTTGTCTGACACATTTGTGTAACATTATCTTGTATGTCTACAACGCTGCTGTCTAGCATCAAACTAATCAATGCAATAGATCTATGTGTGTGTGGTTGTGAGTGATAGCGACAGATGCTGTATCCCTAGCTCTGCGGTTTATTTTTCACGCTCATGTTGTCTTTCTGTGCATTCAGCTTTTTGTAATATTTTTCATCATATTCAGCAGTGTGGACTGAATTAGACTCGCACACACAAACAAATGCACCTGCAACACATGCCAACTGGCTCAGTCCGCTCTAATAAAGGACCCTTCAAATGCTATCAACTCATAGGAAGCCTGTGGGATTTTCTGGACCAAATGAGATGCCAGGGAGGCAGATGGACATGAGAGAGACCCAATCAGAACCCACACTTGGATTAAAGTAGGAGTTTACTCTGCTGCATGATGGATTTGACACGTTTTGATCCCACCCTTGACCCTTTACCCCACCACATTCCCCTAAGCCCATGTTGTTTCCAAGGACGTGTCTACTCTAATTATCCACAGACAGGATTTCTTCCCTTCACTCATGATTTACCACAAGCTTGTTTGATTTGTGTCAGAGATACAGGCTGTCAGTTTATTAGACATAACAATTGAGTCAGAGATGATCAATAATATTTGAAATGTAGTGTGTAAAAGATTACACATTGCTGTATTAGCATGGATGTGCATGCATGTCCTGTTGCATGGCATGAAATGAGAGCTTGTTTTATACTTTTAACATCTTAGTGTAACATACTTAAAAATAGCTCAAGTCGGAATGTCTGAGTTGTGGTCAAAGAAAACTAAAGTGTGCTAATACATTTTTATTATCATTTTTATCAGTGGTTCTCAACTCCATTTTCCAACCCTGATAAAACACACCTGAACAAGCTAATCAATGTCTTGAAGAATAGACGCGTTAAATTGAATGCTCCCCTGCGCAAATCTATCAGTGTATCACACTAAAGTACCGCGACAGCAATACAAGTGCAGACTGCTCCGTATGCATTTGAATCGCTCTCGCTGTATTTAAAAGTGTACATAACATGAGATCACGAATATTACATTTCATTCATTGGGTAATGTTGCATTTTTTGAAAGTAAGCAGTCTGCCAAGATGTAAATCCGAAGGTAAATGAATAACAAAGTTATTGGCTTGGAAAAAAGGGAGTCGACTCTGAATCACGCAGACGGTCGTCCCTAGTCCGATTCGCGAATTCACCTCACTACATATAGTCCCCGCCTATGTTTTGCTAGGACTGCCCGCAAAAACTTCACTTTTCTCCTCAAACACTATAGCTCATGAGCCTCATTCGCAGTAGACCAATCACAGCAGACGACACCATCTGACCAATCACATCAGACTAGGCTAGCGGTAAGGAGGGGATTAGACAGATGTATCACGGAACGAATCATTTGAGAGTCAGTGAAGAAGTAAGGTAAGAAAAACTGCCTATTATTACAAAATAATAATGTTTTTACACCTTCACTGTACATAAACATGTTGTTGGACACTCCATAAACCAAAGTAAGACCTTCAAAATCCCTAGTTATGTACTCTTTAATGTAATACACCAAGCAATCTGTGCAGATCCGCATTAACTTGAATGCGCCAATTTCTGAAGACTTTGAATAGCTTGTTCAGGTGTGTTTTATAAGGGTTGGGGCTAAACGCTGCAGGAAAATGGATCTCACGTGCCAGAGTTGAGGACCACTGGTTTATATCTACAGCCGCAGAAAAAATTGTCCTTATTTATTTAATCAACTTACAATGGCCATTCCAGTCCGGTGTCTGTCGAATTTCAACAGTATCAAACCTCAGGAGTGACATAAAGTCATTCAATAGAAATGTGAAAAACTGACAGAATGACAAGACACATGAAAACTGTGATAAAAAAGTAGGATATCACTTAAATCACGTAAATACATGTACAAATATTACTTTTGTGTTCCTTAAAAGTGATTATGAATTTGTTGTCTTTTGCAGTATTTGAGGTCCGAGTGTCTTTTCTGTTATTTTGAAACTATATTCTTGTTTGAAATTTGGGAGAAATATTGTTAGTAGTTCATAGAATAAAACAAAAATGATAATTTTACCTAAAACACATACCTATAAATAGTTAATTTAGAAAAACTGAAAATGGTCTTGAAATGGTTTCTTTTTTCCCGTGGCTGTATCTACAATTTGCATTTAAAATGCTTAAGTCGGCATTTATTTGAATGCCCTGTAGTACTCTAATATGGTGATGGTCACCCAAATGGCTTCTGGTTTTCTTTATATAGCATTTTCTTTACATAGCATCAGTGATGTAGAGGAACACATGCCACATATGATATTCAAATGTTTAATTCAGTTAATAAAATAATGTGACACATTTTCAACATAACAAACAGGACCTTTATCATCATTAGTTTCCACAGAAAAGGCAATACAACATATCTAAATAGTAGTTTGCACAATGGTCTTTTGTGAAATAGGACAAAAAGAACGAGTCGTTTTTAATGTGCTAGAAGACGTAAAAGAACTTTCCACATATGTGCACAACACAGAATATTGACGCACCTGACTGCACACTGTGTTAAGGTCCCCTAAATATGTGCTGCTTGCCAAGCTTAAACTTTTGAAGTTTGAGCAGCGTTCTTGTAACTTTCTCTGTGCCAATGGTTGCCAACACCATCTGGACTGGCGTTGCGCACTCGCACGCTCCTGCACTGGCTTTCCCGCATCCTGGACCAGCCCCAGAATTTTAGCAGATGTCCCGGGTGCTCCACTGTCAGTCTCCATAGTAACATCTAGGTTTTTTTCTGCCTTTCTCCTCCATTTCCCCTTTCTCCCTCTTTCTGCAGTGCCAAGAGGAGGAAGATGGCTGATAAGATCCTTCCACAAAGGGTGAGTATGAGATCGGAGCCTTTTCATTGCTTTCATTGGTTTTTCCAGTTATAAGTGTGTGCAAATGTGCACGGATAAAGATGCAAGGACGTGTGTGGCTCTCGGCCTTTTCGAAGGGCGGAATCCACTGCCAAGCAGGCGATACGAAGGGCAGTAATATTTTCGAGGGTTTTAGCATTCACTCATTGTTTCTCGACAATCTGAAATGATCTCAATGTAATAACTTATGATCTAGAGATGATTGTAGCTTCCACTGTACCTATATAGCTGCATTACTGCTGTGCTTTCATGGTTGATTTAAATCAATTGTTTATCAATTAATTCTGAAATGTGCATTGTGTTGTTTAAAGTCACTACGAGTTAATTGTGTTAGATAAGATAAGCAACAGGATGTGAGTGTTATCAGGACGTATAGATACGACCGCAATGGAGACACCAGGTGCATTAGTCATTGACAAAACACTCAGTCTATTATCAACAGAATACTCGAAAGAGCAGAAAGAGAGAGCGATGAATGACCAGGATTGTTTGAATTGCTTTACTGTTCACGTTCTTATAAATATGAGGTGGTATTTAATTATTTTACTAGATTCGTGAGCTCGTCCCAGAGTCCCAGGCTTATATGGACCTGTTGGCATTCGAGCGTAAATTAGACCAGACCATCATGCGCAAACGGGTGGATATCCAAGAAGCACTTAAGAGACCCATGAAGGTATTTTCCATTATCATGATCCGTATTTTCAGTCTAACTTAATAAGGTTTATGCTAAGTTAAATCCATTTTAACCAGCTTTATGATATGTTTACTTACATTTACCTGTATAACATGCTATTTTAAATACTTTGCAATTAATAGATATCTAGAAAACATTCTGTTACAAGAAACTTATTTATAGTAATTAAAATTTATTTCTTAAATTATTTTAATTTGAGTAAAAATATTTTATCACACAGCATGAAAATAGACCAAATATTGGATATGTAAACCTGCTTATTATTTTTTTAATTGACTAGCTTTTGTTTTTTACCAATTACCACAATCCCCCCTTGTGTTCACCTTGAGACTGTTAATATGCTTAATACATCATGTCCATCAAAACACTTATCAGGTCTTTTTCTGTTTTTAAGCAAAAGCGAAAACTGCGTATCTACATCTCCAACACCTACAACCCTGCAAAGCCTGATGCTGAGGACTCTGAAGGCAGCATTGCATCCTGGGAGCTACGAGTGGAGGGAAAATTGCTGGAAGATGTGAGTCAAATGTGGATTTCAGTCCATATGTGCACGCCGCAAATATTTATAGGCTTTATGAATTCTCTACTTTTAATGTATAACATTGTAAGGGCTTTTACAGTAAATTCACAGTTCGTTCATTTCATTTTAGGCATTTAACAGATGCTTTTATCAAAAGAAAAACGATTAAAGTTCTCTTAAAGGGATAGTTGATCCCCTCAAAAAAACAACTTACATCATTTATGCACCACGTCTTTTAAAAACCTATATGACTCTTTCTTGGAACACAAAAGAAGATATTTTGAAAAATGTCTCAGTGGTTTTGAGGCCATCCAGTGCTGTTTGGCCATCAGTGTTCATCAAAATATCTAATGAATAAATGATGAAATAATTGTCATATGAACAAAAAATTCAACATTAAAATGATTTCAGTACATGGAGTGCTTATGGCCCCATCATTAGAAAGCTGTTCTCTCTCTCTACATGATGAACCCTCACTGAGGCTCTGAGAAATGTTTGACCATGTGCTTTTTGTCCAGTGACATCACATCCCGTGAATGCCAGCTATGTACATTTTGAACTACTGAAGTTAAATTTACACTCACAGACTCCAAGTCTTGACCACAGAGATGTGCCTCATTTACCAATGAAATCACTTCCCTCTCTCCATCCAAACATATGTGCCAGAAAGTTCTGTGGCTCCATTTAGTTATTTTCTTTACGCTTTTGATAGTTGTGCGCCTGCCCCAACAATGCATATTCAAAAAGAATGCAACTAAACCTCCATCAGCAGCATTTGATGTGTTTGTTTAATACTACAAAATAATTTCAACCTATTCTGCAGTTTGTCAAAAAAAAAAAGACCAAAAAAGGCTTACTGTCATGATCTTTTAATTTGACTGGTGTGATAGAATAACTTACCAGCGCAGACTTTGCAAAATCATTTTCTTAAGGATTAAAAAGTTAGAACCGACGAAAGTTAATTAAAAAAGTAAACCTGGTTAGTTGGCATCTGCACAATGACACCAGGAAGAGACTTGACTGTGTTCAGCCCCGACAAAACGTTGGAAAACGTTTTGAAAACGTTTCCAGGAAACATGTAATTCAACCCGGAAACCGTAGCAAAACATTGCACACCGGTTTGAGCTTGAACATGCCCCAGTTTCATACCACGGGGCTGTTGAATGCTTCAATCTGATTGGTTGACAAACGTTCTATGGGTATGCATTAACTTTCATTAAATGCACACCTATAAAGGTGTGACAGGTCTGCTGACCGCATTACAGTTCCATATCACTTAGCCCTCCCCTCCAGGCCCAACTTACACCAAACCAATCAAAAAGGGAAAGGCAAAATAAAAGTCACCATGAAACAGAAGTTGCGATTGACTTCTTTTCCATATCGTGACGTGTATCCGAGTGAAACATCTTCTGAAAAAAAAGGGCTTTATTTTGCCCTTTCCTTTTTGATTAGTTTGTTGAAAGTTGGGCCTGGAGGGGAGGGCTAAAAATGCCTGGCCATTGGACAGTCAGTATAGTCCTACCTCTTTTTTGTTGCTGACGTCATGTGGTGAAGCGTTGTTGTTGAGAGGGGGAAATAATTTTTAATAATCACTGCAACAATGTAAAACATTTAGAAATGTAATGTTTTATTGCATGGTGACTTTAAACAACAGAAAGGTTATAGTGTAGCCTACAGGCCATTGACGCACACAGCACCTTGCTATTGATCTGACGTTTATAATGTCAACCTTTACTGTTAATGCAAACATGTGCAGTTTCGTTTCAATAAACAAAGCCTTTCAAAAACAAGAAATACATATGGAAATCGAATAAAATAACTAAATAGACAAACAAAATGCATTATTTAACACTGATAGCCTACTGGTTCGTTTTTCTCTTCATGCTACTTATAACTGATATAGCAAATATATTTTGATAGACCTACTCTTTCAAAAGTTTGCATGATTATTTTTTATACTGCTGAAGATAGAAATAATACGAGTTATAAATTGTTATCATCACTGGCTTTTCTATCACGTTACTGCAAACATGCAGGATATTTTCATGAGAGGACATTTCTGAAAAGACCCAACAACAAAATAAAGTGAAAATCATTTTCTGTGGTAATAAACAGCATGCCACAAATGCACCTAGCAAAAGTTGCATCTTTCCAGAATATGTCTTAAACGTAAGTGTTCTTTGAAAAATCTTATCTTTACATAATGTGCTTTTGTGTGCTTATTGAAAAACGACGTCCTTGATTTTACCATAATCATTATTTCATGTTTGGAATAGAAACTAAAGCATGGGGATTTTTTCTTGAATCTGTATGCGACGCAGCATAAATTCAACCTCTTGGCTCGGCCTCTGACCATGACTGTTTAACTAATACATTTGAGGCGTGTTTTTCCATGCCCAAAGAAATGAAACTAGTACTTATTGATGATCGTTTTAGGTAATCATGCAGACTTTGGGCTGTGTGGAATGTTGTCCTCCATAGCAAATCATCCACCAGTACACCACATTTAAGTTGAACATTCAGAGGTCGTTCCCTTCCATGGAAAATCTACATGGAAAGTTTATGATGTGGTGCAAGCAAGATTCTTGTTTTCCCACAATGTCTTCTTACTTGAAACTATGTTTGCCCAGTAGCACATGCTGATAATTGGAAAATACTTTGTGTCCTTTTTTTCACAGCCAGGAAAGTTGAAGAGGAAGTTCTCCTCATTCTTCAAGAGTCTGGTGATCGAGCTGGACAAAGACCTTTACGGACCTGATAATCATTTGGTTGAGGTGGGTGCTTGAAATCTTACTTATTTTTCCAGATGAAAAATAAACAATTGTACCCATATCAGTTACTCGGGTTCGTACAGTCCTGGAATGAAAAAATGATTGATTTTTAATGTGGGGTTTTCAAGGTTTAAAAAATGCTTGGATTCGGGACAAAGGGCTTGAAACTGCTTGAAATTGCTTAATGCCATATCAAATCAGTATGTGCAGTTCACTTTTTAGATAAAATAACTGAAAAGTTCTTATTGCGTTTGCCGTTCGCATTAAAAACATTCTGCTAGCTAGCTGGAGCTTCGCTTGCCGCTCTGATTCTGCGCACGTGGCGGGCGTGGCTACATATGAAGAGTCCATATGTGAAACCCTCTAAAAACAACCTCTGTCAAAAACTAGATAATGATGTTACGTGAATGCTAAAGTCAATGGCGCAATATATTTTTGGTTATTTAAAGAGCGCGTTAGTAATACGCGCCTGTAGGCGGGTGCATAGCGTGCGTACATTCTGCTTATTACACATAGAGGGCCGCGCAGCAGCACACAAACATGCCAAATATAAAAATGTAATGGATTGCAATGTAAAAGATTATAATTGTGTACATAAATATAAAAACTCTGGCTTGTCCTGTAGATGAACTGCGCTTTAACTTTGGAGAAGCGTTCAGTCTTTGCTCTTGCAAATTCCGCCGTGTAAATAGTGAAATAGCCATGCCGCGAGCGCACAACTGGCTCTTAAAGGGAATGGAAGATGAGACTCTGATTGGTTAACTGCACGTTTTGCCCAAAACACACCCATGATTCATTAAGACGGGTGTCAAACTCAGTTCCTGGAGGGCCGCAGCTCTGCACAGGTTAGCTCAAACCAGCTCTAAAGCTTTCCACTAGCTCAGTGGTAAAAGCATTGCGTCAACAACGCAAGGTTGTGGTTTCGATCCCAGGGGATTGCAAATACCTATGTACAAATGTATAGGATAATCCAATGTAAGTCGCTTTGGAGCTAAACTGTGCAGAGCTGCGGCCCTCCAGTTCCTGAGTTTGACACCTGTGCATTAAGAGAATAGGGACTACCATTTTAGACCATGCCCCTGGCGCGCTGACCGTGTTCCGTCGTTAAACTAGCAAAAGTGGATTCGCTGCGCTTTAGACCATGTGCCTAGATCGTTAAAATAGAGCCCCTCGTTTTCAGACCAGCACCCCAATGGGTGGAAATGCATTTGCTATTTATACATGACGTGAAAATGAAAACTGCATTGGACTGAAACGAGCAAAAAACACTTAATTCAGGCCCTGCAAGCTCTTGCAAATGGTAGTACCTTTTTCGGGAAGCATGTCAAATGTAGGCCCATTTAATTTGCCAGACAGTCAACAGTTTAAATTGGGAATGTCATTTTAGGATCTTTTTTAGCACAATATCATCACTTTTTGTGATTTAAGTATGTATACTGGAAAAGCATGAAAATACACATTGAAAGAACTGGAAAAGTCCTGGAATTTGACTTTGTAAAAGGTGTAAGAACCCTGAGTCATGAATATTTAATAGTTTACACAATATTTAAAAAATAATGTTAAACAATGTGGAGCATGGTCGTATGTGATTTTCTATAGTAAATATAGACTTGTTGTATAGCAGTTACAGTCTGAGGTGTTCAATTGTCTTTTGATCTTTTGCTTTTTGTATGTGTTTGTAGGTATGCATGTTAATCTCTCTTTACTTTCTGCAGTGGCATCGAACCCAGAACACTCAGGAGACAGACGGTTTTCAGGTGAAGAGACCTGGTGATGTTAGTGTGCGCTGCACTCTGCTGTTAATGCTGGATTACCAGGTAACGTTCACCAAATACATCCAGTAAATATATTTACTGTATATCAACTCAAGAATACTGAATATCAGTAAATTCTTAAAAATGTCATTTTCAAATTCTTTTCATTTCAACACATTTTTAGAACTCCCAGATCTTACATTATGGGCCAATTGAGCTTTGTATCTCTTAGGAGAAATTTCTGAGTTTACCAGGAATACCTGTTGAAATAATGAGTACATGATAAAAACACGAAACGAGGAATGCATAATAGTGAATATCACATAAAGTATGAGAGAGTATTTAAAAAAATCGTACGGTACATTAGGTTTACACTGCAAATTTAAGTAATACTTCTTTTTGTTCACAAAACTACAGACAATTGATCAAAGTTTAAACTAAATTATTGTAGGAGAGTTCAATCTTAAACTGATAAAAATATTAGGGAAGCACAATATATTAAAATTTGCGAAATATCACAAATGGCATATTGCAGTAATTGTTGTGTTTTAGTTCATTGGAGATAGCAGAGAGACTAGAATTGTACATTTTAGTGCTGTGTGGAAAATGATCAACGATCAGAGAAATGTTGATACTTTTATGCTAGTTATAAAATGTTTAATGTTTAAAATACATTTTAATATAGTTTAAATCGGTTTTACAAAGCATAATCGAATTGCACATTGTATACTGCATTATATAGCATGTTACTGCATGTAACATTTTTCTTTAATACCATAATATTTAGCTACTTTGCCTTGTTTCATCTTATATTTAAAGGCCTTTAATCATCTGTCAAGGCTCTAAAATGCTTTGAATACCGTGACCTAACAGCAAAGGTTAACTGAGTTTATTTGTGCCCTGTTTTCAGCCGCCTCAGTTTAAGCTGGATCCGAGACTGGCTCGTCTTCTGGGTATTCACACACAGACTCGCTCCAGTATTATACAAGCGCTCTGGCAGTATGTCAAAACCAACAAACTGCAGGACTCCCATGACAAGGAGTACATCAACTGTGATAAGTACTTCCAGCAGGTACAGTACACTTGATTAAAAACGTCAGAAAAGTTGGTCTTCTGTAATTATTGCATGAAACCATGAAAGATTTATGAAGCAAGGATACTATTTTGTTATATTTTATGCACCAAAGAGCTTTTTGTAAGTGCTGAAGGTCTCTTCCTCTCATAGATCTTTGACTGTCCGCGTCTGAAGTTCTCTGAAATTCCACAGCGCCTCACTAATCTTCTGCTGCCCCCCGACCCTATTGTCATCAACCACATCATAAGGTTTGTACAATCTGTAAATAAAATGTATTACAGATGTTATCACCAGCTGCTTTTGTTTTCATTATCTTTTTAATGCAACCTCTGTTTTTAAAATACTATAGATCTTTATGTAATCAAAGTCAGGAGGATTTCATCTTAGTCCTTGGACATGCTTTGTGCCCTGTTTATGTTCAGTAAACTCTAATCTTATAAAAAATGAAAGCATTCTCATATGTTCTTTTTGTCTGTGAGCACAGCGTTGACCCTAATGATCAAAAGAAAACGGCGTGCTATGACATTGATGTAGAGGTGGAAGATCCCCTTAAAGCTCAGATGAGCAGCTTTCTGCTCTCCACAGCCAATCAGCAAGAGATTGCCTCACTGGATAACAAGGTTAGCCAGAGACATGAATAACAGTGTGGGCACAATGTAACAAATGACTCTGGACATTCGTTCTGAATGTTACAGTCGGTAACTCTGACTGATATTATTTCAGTGACATTGAATATATGAACAGGAAAATAATCTGGATTTAACCATTTTTGTTGTGCTATGTGTATGAATACATTTATGTATTTTTATGATAATGTGATTCTAAACCATCTCCAGATCCATGAGACTATTGAGTCTATAAATCAGCTGAAGATCCAGAGGGATTTCATGCTCAGCTTCTCCAGAGATCCTAAAGGCTACATCCAGGACTGGCTCAAATCCCAGAGCAGAGATCTTAAAGTCTGTACAACTTTTTTTTTTTTTGCTATTTATTTTACGACTAAATCTACACATTTTATTTTAAAGCCAGATTTATTTAGGCTACTTAAAGGTGCTGCGTGTAATTTTTTGGAGAATCTATTGACAGAAATGCAATAAAATATAAAATATGTCTTCAGAGGTGTTTAAAGACATAATGAAGCTTATGCTTTTATTACCTTGAGAATTCTATCTACATACAGTGCGGGTCCTCATACATGGAATTCGCCACGTTGTTTCTACAGAAGCCCTAAATGGACAAACTAAATATAAATATGTAAATATGTTATCTCCTTTAGCATAGAAGCGAAAACGTAACAATATCTTAGTCCTGTGTCAGCCATCGTAGTGCTTCAAAAGGGAGGGGGAAGTGAGCTGTTGGTTGCAATTCGTAACCTCACTGCTAGATGCCACTAAATTTCATACACTGGACCATTAAATATGTTTGTTTATTGTTAACTGCAAACATTTTATTATCCTCCCTAGTTACACATCAGATTAAGTCTTCCATTTCTTACTGATTTTATTGTTTTGTAGCTTATGACAGATGTTGTTGGGAACCCAGAGGAGGAGAGAAGAGCAGAGTTTTATCATGAGCCATGGTCTCAGGAGGCTGTCAGTCGATACTTCTATTGCAAGGTAAGGATATGAAAATATATGACAAATAGTATTAACCCCAAAACAGATTTTATGTGTACACACTGTTACTGTATAATGTAATTGTTGTATTGTGGTATTGTTTAACTACAATAAGCATCCCTATTTCTCCAAAGATTCAGCAGAAGAGACAGGAGCTGGAACAGGTTTTGGCTCTGAGGACCACCTAAACCCCACATCACTCACATTCAGACAACAAGGCTCGATGGTGACAACATTTGCTCCCTGCACTGTTTCTGCAGTGTATGAGAATTTTTGTACGTGTTCAGTCATTGTCATCACATGACCTACGATTTACCATGCTGGACCAATTCAGTCATCACATCAGCCCTTAGATCTCCACTGTATGCACATTTCAGCCAAACGTGGTACGGTGGTTTCAACTAGAAGACTTGGCTTCAGGCTCACAGACTGTGAAACCAACCTGCGTTGGAGCATGAATTGCATTGAGCTTTCCTTATCTGTCCTCAATTCTTGAAATTCAGACATTTTGCTTATTAGTGTGACTTTTGGATCTAGAAGGATTATTTTAAAATGTCTGCCCTTTTTTGTCAGAAGTGTATTTATGAAGTACTTTGAGGAAGGCAGCTTTTAAAGGAGCATATTTCAGTATTACCTTAACCAACTACAGGGTATGTTACACTCTGCTCTCCCTACCACACCTATTGAGCTGCTTTATTTAAGTAAACATTGTACAGAAACATTGAAGGAGGTTGTTTTAAATTAGGTAGTTAAACGCTATTTTAGAGGTCTAGAAGGATCTGATAGGTCACTGCTTTTGAAAGCCTTTATTGTATATGAAGATATGACATGAAGAAAGTGGGCCATGCATGCAAAATAATAATTAATCATAAAAACAAGTGGACAGATGGATTAACAGTCAGTTAGATAAAGTTGATTATTCTGTCAAATCACTTTTTCAATGTGTCATCGTTTTACCAAAACCTTTTCTTTCACTTTATTTGATGTTTTACCAAAGGTCAAAATGACTGAAAAACAGTGTTCAGACTTTGAATAGATGAAGGACTTTTGCTTTACGACTCTTAGAGTCTTTGCACTAAATCATGGATGATAAATGAGTGCTTCGAAAGCTTTCCATGCTAATTATTTGTTACTTTAAAGAAAAACAAATGAAGGATGAATAAGGGGAAAACATGTTAAAAGGCATCTGTTTGGCATTATGAATTTGATCGTTGCTGTATAGTTTTGGATTCTCACTGCCTGAGTGTTGATCTAGAACTGATGGATTTTAGTGTCAAGTTGGAGACGGCATGTATAGGTCAATTATTGGGTGTTCTTGCAGTTGCCTGCCTGTGACCCTCACATGTTTTTTCATAGAGAGAAATGCTGATGGGTGGGCTCTGTGTTGCTCTCAGAGTATTTTTTACACCTATGCATGCTGCATGGACACATTTTTATACTTTCATACAAGGACATGAGAGACCTTCTGATAGCTTTGGAACTGGATCAGAAGAGCACTGATCTTTAGTTTGTGACGCTCTACATTATAACCTAACATGTACAGCAGAGGCCATTTGAGGTCATATGTTGTTTTTTGATTGTTTGTTTTGTTTGTCTTTTTGAAAGATTGTGTAATTTAAGAAGTGGATAAGAGAAGCACACCAAGGATTTTTGCCTCTTTGCAACAAGAGCACCTCCCTTTGACTCTTGTGGGTACTACATGTACAGTGTCCGCCATTTTGAACATTATGAGTTGTAACATAATGTAACATTCAATATGACACCTGCCCTTGATGTTGTAGCAACTGAAGATTTTCTTTTTTGTGTGAAGCAGTCTTTTGCTTTCCAAGCAACCAATTTTGCTGTACCTGACTTTGGTTGTTAACCCCTCTTGTACAGAACTGTCCAAAAATTCTGTGGCCAGTCACTCAAACTTCGAGGCAGAGTAAATGGGATAACACTGCCCTCTAGTGCTTGTTAAAGGGAAAAAATCTTCCCCAATCGGTGAGGGCAAACTATTCTCAGCACAGTATTGGAATGGGATCACTGTTGATTCTGTTGTATTTATATACGAAATACATCAAGGCTTTAAACTTATTTGAAAACTCTGTTATAACCATTTTATTTGGTTATAGTGTTTGTCTCATGTGTGTGTTTATAGAACTACTGCCAGCAGACATCTAAACACGTAGGTTTTAATGATACACTTTGTCATTTTGTTTTTCTCTCACAAGATTTGTACTGCAAGTTTGTCGTCTCACCCTGTTCTACTTTCACCAGAGATTATTACGAAAACGTAGTACCCGTGTTAGACAGTGAGGATGTAAATAAACAAGCGGTTGCCAAAGTTTGTGAATGGAACACACTGAAAATGTGTTTGTGTGTATGCGAAAACGAAAAAAATGTACACATGGTTTGATAACAAGATTGTGGTAGCTGAGAATAAAAGACTCATCTCTGCTTTTGAACTCACTTTGCCTTTGATTTTGTTGTAAATATTAGGTTGGCACTATTATATACGTTTTAACTATATATTTGTCTATAAAATTAATTTTTTAAACGTTTGAACCATGTTGTACTGTATTTCTCAGTAAGACTGCATCTTAGAAAGTCCAAAAAGAGTTGGTGTTTTAAATGATCATTTAATTTAGCACATGCATTTACTTACGAATGAGGAATACGACAAGTTTTCCATCCAGTATAGGCCACATTTAAAAAAAGAAGCTTTCACTGCCTCTCTACTGTTGACCTGGCAAGGTCCACATGGCTCCCCTTTGTTCTCATAAATAAAAAGGAGGGTGGCAAGATGCTCAGTGAGACTTTTATACATAAAGTCAGAGGAAGAATTTAATGTATTAACCCACATTTCCTCTGGAACAGGACGAAACACCCTATTTTACGTTAAACTTTATCTCTTTGCCCATTTTTCTACATAGTGTGTGGTATTGAGTTTTAACCAAACTTCTACTGACCCCATTTAAGGTGAGAGCGAAGCACAGCTCCAGATTTGCTTTAACAGATTGTGGTGAGCCAGACTAATCCAGCTTTGTAAAGACTGCTCATATCCTCCAGTCTGTGACCAAAAGTATAAAGACACTCTTTGTAAAACTATTTCTAAATGTCCTACAATAAAAAAGTCAATAGAGGCCAACGGTGTTTGGTTACCAACATTCTTCAAAATATATTTTTTTGTGTTCTGCAGAAGAAAGTAAGTCATACAGGTTTGGAATGACATAAGGGGAAGTAAATGATGACAGAATGTTCACTTTTGGGTGAACTGTCCCTTTCCCAGCAACTTCAGGCGATTTCTTTATTTTATTGCAAAAGAACCAAATGACAGAACAGAATTTGGCCTACATCTTAAACCCATCATGTAGTTTAATTCTCATCCACAACCATTGGTCAGGAAACAAGAATAAAGTAGATCAACTCTCACCCTAGGTACTGAATTTTTCTGGAAAAGATACAGAACTTGCTTCATGCAATGGCATAACAGTATGAAAACAAGCGCATGGAAATCACAGATAACTTTCACAGATAATGACTTTATTCAGTCCTGACTTTTTCAGCACATTCCTTTCGAAGGTCATACAATCATACAGCTGATGCTAAAGGTTGGCTCAAGAGGCTGAGATTTGGAACTAAACCTCTGCTAACCATGAAGACTGTAATGTTTATATAGTAACTTGTAACTTGAAGAGTTCCCTTTCACCTGCATTAAGTCATTGGCAGTCATGTAAACAAAGTAAATTTCTCAGGTTAAATTTGGAGCAAGTTATACAGAATATATAGAATGTTTTGTTTTCAGGTTAAATGAGTCTGCTGGTTTATTAGTCACATACTCCATGTACACATTTACGGGTCAACACTTGAGTAACAGGTCTTCACTGTGTCTAGTTGAACTAAAACATTGGCGGTTCTGTGCAGAGAAATTTACAACGTCAACATCAGTAGGTCCTTTTCCATGAGGCAGATTTTGGTTCATGACTAGTCCGGGTTTTTTAAGGCCACCAAAATGAGATTCATGAAGTTTAAGCCAAGTTAAGGCATGCTTCCAGTAGTTTTTAGGTGCTGTTAGCCTGCTCTTGTTCAAACAAAGCCATGGCTAGGTGTGATCGAGAGGCCAGCCCCTCTAGATTACTGAGCACACAGCGGTGATAGATATCCTCACTAAACCGTGGGTTACATTCCCTGTGAAAATATTTCTGAACTAGGGCCGGTTCAATAGCACGAAAGACGTGCAACCCCGAGTAGCGGACAAATATCTCGTATACATCCATGTTCTCAAGCATCTCATCGTTGTCCAAGATGTCCGCTGCCATCTTTGTACGGGCAGCCATGTAATCTGCATTGTAAAAACAGGCTTCTTCAAAGACGTGACGGTCAAAGTGGCCATCACGCAGTGTTTCGGAAGCAAAAAATGACGCGGCGGAAGGTTGCTGGTCGCGGTTGATCAGAGCAGGACTGTACTCTTGGAAGTGGATTGGGAAGAACACCTGCCAATTGCTGATGGCATTCATACGGCAACGGTTGAGAAAATCAGCGTTGACCTCTGTCCAAACACTGGCTAGGAAGAACAGGGTGTCTACTGGATGCTTCTTGGAGATGATGTCCATCAGTTTGACCTGGGAAGGAACTTCGGTCTTCACGCTGATCCAAGGAATTTTAACGTCGCCGTAACGTTTCTCAACCTCGCCGATCATGGCTTTGATGCCGGCGAAGACGTCTGTCTGACTGACCCGCTGGGCATCAAAGGGGTCGTACACAAACAAGAAAGCGAGCAGAGCATTGTCATGGGTATCCAAAGCATTCATGACATACATGTCAAGGAAGTTGCCCACAAAGTCCTGATCATGTGCCGTCACAGGGAGGATCACCTGCACCCGTGTCGCTTCCGTTACGTATGGCATGGGAATGATCTCCACAGCACTGAGCGGCTTCAGCAGACTTACCCGTTTGGCAATGACCTGACTATGACCCTTCTGCGTAAAGGCTTCGAGGGCCAAATCCAGCACATATTCCATCCCTCGTGTAGGATCGAAGCGCCTGTACCCATTCAGTAGACGGCGCTTATGGAACCGCAGCTGGGGCTGATAGCGCTCGTTCAGACGGCTCACTGCGGTCTCGAGGACCGAATTAACATCTGCACGGTCCGCACCTCGAAGTTCACACTTTGGAGAACTGTCGGCACATGAATAAATGTGCTCCTCAGTGAAGTATTCCCAGTTGATCACCTCAAAGCGAGTCTTGGGCCGGAAGGGTGGGTTGATTCCGATGGGCCAGGTGGCTCCAGGTTTTCCTTCTGGAGTGAGCTCACTTATGTTACTGATCTTGACCTGTGACCAAACATAACAAAACAAAACCTTAAATTACAATTTTTTGCTTCTAGGGGTATCATAAAGCACACACATGACAATTGCGCTGTCATGGGCACAGTTGGTGAGTGGTCACACTTAAACCAGAACTCGTCATATGTCGCAGAATATCCTTGACAGAATCCAATGTTTATAGTTTAACATGTTTAAAAAATGAATATTTTAAATCTGTGTTCAACTGACGTCCCATATCCGGCATAGCATAAAATCGGGATTAGTAAATTATGAGATTTTTTTTTGGGGTTAACTGTTCTTTTAACTGGACAAAGACAAAAAGGGGAGGGGAGGGGAGAGACTTGTCTCATGATGTCATGTTTTAAAAAAATACTACGATTTATAATACTACAAATAAAATCATGCATTTAAAGGGACAATGCAAAATGCAATTCATAACACATTCTAATAAAAGTGCAGTTTTTGAATTGGGTTTTGCACATCCTGAGTAGAAATATCCAAACAAATCTAAACAAACAAAAATATTTTGTTGTGGGCAATTCTTTGCATAGATCAGATAACATACTGTACCTGAAGTTGCTGTATCTGTGTATAGGTCCAGTCCAGTTCAATCTGGTTGTAGCGTTTGTGCAGGCGGTACATCAGGACAGGTTCAGAGACTGGATGGACAGTGAAGGCATTCTTAAACTGGGCACTGTCTTCACGCTCTGGGTCTACATTCTTCTGTAGCTCAAAGTAACGGTAAGTCATCTCCTAAAACAAAAAAACGGTTGTAAATGGTAAAACATCATGCTTTGCATCCATTAAAACCCTTCCTACACAAATGAGTCTTTAAATACAATGACTAAAAACCGAGTAACTCATCACCTTATGCTTCTCCGCACAACTAAGACCCAAGTAATCAATGATGCAGCGACCAAGCCACTCATCTGGCCTGACACTGAGGATGTCGTTTCTGCAGGTGTCCAGATGAGGTTGCAATCGGGCCAGCAGGCTACGCGACAGTAGGTACCCGTATCCGCCATGACAATATCGGGCACGTTCTTCACCCCCAATAAACTCCTCCGCCCGTCCCATGTACACATCCTGTCCCGCACTAAGATGGTTAACCAGCTCCATCACTCTTTCAGCTTGCGTGTACGTGTCATCTTGCGCGAGGTAGAACCAATCGTACTCGTTGCCGTAGTGTTGGTGAAGGTGTCGTATAGTTTCATACATTAGCCAGACGGGCCGATCATCGCCATGAGCTACAACAGTCATGCCGTGCGGCACCTTTGCACTTCGAAGGCCTGTGAAGAAGAAGGTGCGGTGAAACCGATGGGCTACGGTTTTATTGACTGCCACCCCCAATGTGTTCAGAGTGGCACGTGAGCTCAGGATGCCAACCAGAAGACGCTCTCGGATGCCCAGCTCTGTATGAATGTAGCGAGTCCTGTGGAGAAAAATACATTAAATGCACGTTTTAACAATGAACAGATGCACATTTTGTTGTTTTGTCTCTGAAGAGTTTTTTTGCGAAGAATAATTAAACCGAGATCTTTAAAAGAAGAACAACAACTATATATTTGTTTAATAACTGCTTCAATGGCCTAATCTAAAACAACTATTTCTAACAAAGATTTAAGTACAGGATGAGGCTACACTGATTATTTGTGACGTCTCACCTCAGAACTTTCTTATGTGGTTTGTTGGGATCCTTATGATAGGGTACAATTCGGGGCTGGAAGGCCTCATTCCCATCTCCATCTTTGCCATCCTGGTGATCCCTAACATGACCGCTATGTAGGAGTCCCCCATTGCCCAATTCATCTCCACACGCCTCATCTGCATCCCCCTGTGTCCATGACACCATCAGCAGACTGAGGCTACAGCCCAAAGAGAGTCCCAGGATGAGAGGAAGAGCAGGCCGAAAAACAGCCAAGAAAGAAAACAGGCGCATCGTAGAGTAATGTCTGTCAAAAGCCCGTCAGTAGATTTCAAGTCTCGCCCAGATCTCCACAGAGAGTAGTTCAAGCAGCAGTAAAGTTTTATGGTTTCTATAGGTCGTGATGTTAACAGCAGATACAATAAACAACGTTCCTGTCATGAACTTTAAATATAATAGAATCAGATAAATCCACTAATGACAATAATATTAAGTGTCGTGAATATACAACGTAAAATTGAGAGTCAAAACGAAATATTCTGAAATGCCTCTTTAGAGGACATATGGGTCTGATGTAAACATGCAATACTGTAGCGGTACCACTTCCTAAATGTAACTGTTAATGTGACTTCAGACAGTAACAAATAAGGAAACCTTTATAAACTCTAACATCGTCCTGCATGCGATGTGCTACATTCGTGTTTACATTCAGATTAAACCTTATTTTTACATTATTAGATCAGAAACCAACCCCACTAGTGAACTAATGCTTAGATCGCTAACCCCTCGACAACATTTGCAACCACCATGCAACGTCCCAAAACTGTAACGTTCATGTTATTTTAAAGGTCCGGATATCAACTAGTGATTTTGAAACTCACAATCAATGATGTTCGCTAAAATAGCCCTTCGCGTTTTTGTGCGTAACGTTTATTTGCGAGATGAACAATGTTAGCAACACAACCACCAGCAAAATCTTCCGCAAAAAAAAAGCTAATCCTGCTCTGGTTGTAGAAGGTGTCTCCTAAAGACTAATTAAAATGTACAAAAGCAAATGTAACACGACTTTCTTAGCTTCGCTGTGAATGTGTCCAGCATCGTCCAAGTACCAGATTTACCTGCGGATGTGCTAAAGAGGAAGAAAAGAGTCAATGCGTTTAAAAAGACGCACGGAAACAAAAAGCGCACGCAGCCGTTCCACGTATATATGATTCCCTTCGCGTCATCTAGTTGCAATGCGTAGATACCGTTACAGTTTGTGCAACCCACCGACCGCGAGGTGTCTACTGTTCATATTGCGTCCATTGTAATGCCAGATGCTCTCGTGCCCGATCATTTGAGTCAAGAGACACGTCATCAGGCATGAATGACAACAAGCTCGAATTCATTCAACAAGACGTAGCCTATAAGTGAGTGTAAGAGAGAGAGAGAGAGTAATTAAAAAAAAAATATATATATATATATATACAGTGTTGGGTAAGTTACTCTGAAAAAGTAATTAATTACTAGTTACTAGTTACATATTCAATAGTGTAATTAGATTACTTTACAAATTACTTTCTCCAAAAAGTATTTAATACTTATTACTAATGACTTTCTATATCCTATATCAACCTTGATTAGTTAAGTGATTCAAGGATAGACATGAAACGGCTCTTTTAATTCATTCAAATCAATAATATAAAACTACATAAAGTAGTATTATTAACTGACCAAAGAATTACAAATGTGAGAATAATACATTAAAGCATGCATTTTAAAGTTTGACTTTGAATTTTGATGTCAATTCCATGTTTGCACACACAGATATTACACAAAGTATTTAGTTTAATTACATCAGAAGTAACTGTAATTAAATTACAGGAAAAAATAGAGTAATCCCTTACTTTACTTTTTCAAAGGAAAAGTAATTTAATTACAGTAACTAGTTACTTAGTAACTAGTTACACCCAACACTGTATATATATAACGTTTTTGTTTTAAAACTGAGAGTTTCCTGAGTTACAACGATATTATAAAAAGAATATGTGAAAATAATCATGTAAAAACAGAAAAATATACAAATATTATATATATAATGTAAATTATAGTAAGAAAGCAAAAACAAGGGTCAAGAAGAAACTGTTTTCTGTGTCATCAAAACCGTCATTTGCCAGTTGATTAAAATGACATCTTTAGTATGTTGTCGTTTATTGTATTAGAATATAATAGAATATAACTTTATTGTCATTGTTTAGGCAGTGGTTCTCAAATGGGGGTACGCGTACTTTGGGGTACTCCAGGGGGTACGTGAGAGAAACTGACATCTAGGATTAAATAATGAAAATCAATAAATTATAATAATAGTATTTTGATATGAAATTAGGACTACGCAAAGATGCATACAAAATACATTAATAAATGTAGATATAATATCTGTTTGACTCTTATTTTATTGAATTTTAAGGTAAAATGTTGTTGTCTGGTCAAGGGGTAGTTGGCTTGAAAAAATCATAAAAAGGGTACAAAAAAGTTTGAGAACCACTGGTTTAGGGAACAATGAAATACAGTTTAGCAGCTCTTCACGATTGTACAGTTATAGAAATAAAATATATACAGTTGAATGTCAGAACAGCCAAGATCTACACATAAACAAAGGTCTATATACACACAATAAATTAAAAAATATAAATCCTCTGAGGTAGTGCAGTGACAGTGCAAGTAAAGCAATAGTGCAGCAGAGTTATATAGTAGGGGAGGGTTATTGCACCCTTACAGTATAGGAGATTTTCTTGCACATTTTAGTTTGGTTGGGAGTGTGTAAGTGATTATGTATTTAAGCATCTAACTGCTTGGGGATAGAAACTGTTTTTCAGTCTGTTGGTTTTTTCAGTCTGTACCTTCACCCAGATGGTAAGGGGGAGAACAGATGATGTCCAGGGTAAGCAGGGTCTTTTGAAATGCAGTTGGGCCTTCTTCTGAAGTCGGCCAGTGTAGATGTCATGGAGTATGGGCAGTAACATACTAATCACACGCTCAGCTGCCCTCACTACCCTCCGCAGCTCCTTCCTGTTTACTTCTGTACAGCTGGAGTACCGTACCTTGCAGTAAGTTAGCAGGCTCTCTATGGCGGAACGATAAAAGTTGGTCAGCTGGTTTTGAGGTAGGCGAGCGTGTTTCAAGTAAAGTCTTTGTTGGGCTTTCCCACCTGCTGGGAGATGTGTGTGGACCAGGTGAGGTCGGCCGAGATGTGCAAGCCGGGGTATTTAAAGCTCTCTACCTCCTCTCCATGTTTTCAGATGGCGGAGTGCTCTGTTCGTTTTGATTCCCTGAAGTCCATATTATCATTATTGTTTATTTTATGAATGCAACCCTGCTGCTACTTCAGCTACTAGTACCCTACTTGTTCACCCTTAACTACGCAGTTATGCCACCACCAAATTCGTCGCTTGTCAGAGAGCGAGGCTCACCAGCAGCAGGCGGATATCAAACACACAGTTGACCAATTACGGTCGCGGGTGTCTGCGTGAGCCTATGCTGCCTCTTAGTGTGGGCGCGTGACGTAACAGCGCGCCTAGCTCCACACAGAACGTGTTGTTTAACGACTATTTTATTAACCTGAAACCTACTCACAAACTATCTTTGTAATACATGACACGTAGATAAACTGTTGGCGATGCGATATTCCGCATGTATTAAAGCTGGCTGGTTTTATGTCAGCTGGGCCTTTAACGCCTCCTGGTGCGTAAACATCTTTTACGTTTATAAATGTATTTTTGTTCAGCTTCAAACATATTCTCGTGCTCATCTCACATTCTCAAGACTTCCTCAATGGCGTGTGCACTAACATCCTTCATCTTCACTAGAGGAAGCTCAAGTACTACACTGCACTGCAGCAGGGCGTTCACAGACTTGAGCTAACTTTTTATAATGAATAAAGCAACATCTTAGGTTTTTCCAGCAGGTCTTTACTACATTCTGTTGTTCTTTCATTTTCTCACAAATGTTTCATCTCTTTGTGTACTTTTTTATTGTAATATTGCACCTTATCATAAGACCTTCTGGAATGCACTCTCTCAACCCCTAAAGAGACTGAAATGCAATGCATCTATGACTGTTGCTTATAACCCACACTGGTCCTCTGTCTGGTTTATTAGTTACAGTAAATTAAAAGTTCATTCATTGCAATTATTAACAATGATTAAAGTAGGAGTGCTAACATCTAAAGCATAAAAAGTTTTAATGTTTGTCATTTATAATGATTTGCTTGTTTTTAGGGTAACTATGACCAGTATGTAAAAACCAGAGAGGAGTTGGAGGAAAACCAGATGAAGCGATATAACTGGGACCAGGATCAGATAGCACATATAAAGGTAAAAACAGCACAGCAATGTTATTCTTACCGCTCTGTTCAAACTGTAGTCTAATTTATATCTTTGTGTATTTTGTATTATCTATGGGAATCCAACTTGAAGATTGAGCTACATCTGTTTTTCTACACAAAAGTATTCAAAAAAATTATGTAATAACATGTTCTGTGTGTCTGTGAAGAACTATGTCGCCTGTTTCGGTCATGGCTCATCAAAGTTAGCTCGCCAAGCTCAGAGCAAAGAAAAAACCCTGCAGAAAATGGTAACCTGGCCTGGTCAATGACAAGGTTTGTCACACAACCAAACACACACACACCTCAGAAGTAGTTATTGGCCAACATGAGTTTGGGTGTTTAAACATCTTCCTGTGTGTCACTTTCTCAAGGTCTGTTAAGAGCATGAAGCAATCAGTTTAAAAAGACTCATTCACGTCTCCGGTTTTCTTGATAGTATTACCAAGACAATTCTGTGAATTAAATAATAAAAAAAGAAAATAATAATAGACTATTGGTTTTACCTAACTTGAGGGAGCAGATATAATAACATGTCAACTCTACCATCTTTCTATGGACAATATTTTGGAACTGTTAAAAGGGAAATTTGACATGGTTGTCTTAACTACTGCTAAATCTATTATTGCTGCAGTTGTGTTGAGGTTGATCATCTCTGTGAACATGGCTTAAGATGTGGGTTCAAAGTGGCCTTGATTTTGCTATTAAGAAAATTCTTGTCAGAAGTGAGTTCAGTATAACAATTTTAACTGAACCTTTGTCTTTCAGACCTTGTCATTTTATTTTCCTCTTTGTGGGAAGATCCCTCCTCCTTTCATCATGGTGCAGAATGTCTTCTTCAGATACTCCAGTGACACTGTGAGTCAGTCAGAACACTGTCTGTTGTTACTGTAGTAGCTCATTTACACATTATTATCAGGTTTGAGTGTTTGTTTACCTTTAATTGCATTTACTTGTGTTGTTTATTCTCAACTCACATCAATTGCACCTTGAGAGTGTTCAAATTAAATAAGTATTTTTTTTAAGATTCCAATTTAAGAAATCTCTTGTTTCACCTTTACAGCCTTATATTTACAAAAACTTGGGAGTTTGGCATTGATTTGGACACAGAGTGGCTCTTGTGGGTCCCAATGGGGCAGGAAAGTCCATGCTTCTCAAGCTACTGATGGGAGAGGTCAGTTATGAAAAAAGAAATCTGATTCTAAGACTAATAAGGGCTTTTCTTTGAAATTATTTAAGTGGAATCCAATACACTTAAATGGGTAGACTTTTGTTTCTCTCTCATAGCTTCTTCCCACAGATGGAATGATAAGAGAAAGCACTCACATGTTAAAATCGGCAGGTATCACCAGGTACTGACTTAAATATCTGCAATACAATTTTTCCTGTTACAGCTCTGTGGAATAAACAAAGCTTATAGTCACAATATTTGTATAATTTTTACCTGATGAAAAACATTTGTGTGTCACATATGGTTAAAGTTCAGATTTTTCCGTTGTTTGTAAATGGTCCTGCTTTGTGTTTAACTTACATCATCTAACTGAGCAGCTAGAGCTTGACCTGTCTCCTCTGGAGTACATGATGAAGTGCTTCCCAGAGATCAAAGAGAAAGAAGAGATGAGGAAGATCATTGGACGTTATGGCCTGACAGGCAAGCAACAGGTATGTGCTTAATGTGCATGGGTGATAACATTTGTATTAAGTCATTTTAAATGCCTGACACATTATTTATCTCCCACTAAAGATTTTCATGATGTTTTATTAACAAGGTTCAGGAGGAGCACGTGCAGATAATTAACTCAGCTGGCTTTCGAGAAACAATAACAGCAATCATCCTAACAGCCCATAAGTAGTCCATGCCACCTCACCTCCATTCTCTCGGAAGTCTCGCAACATCCCTCCTCCACCCCACGAGCCCGTTTTTACCTCAGCACCGGGGGGCATGATCCGGGTCCGGGCACACACCAATCCCGGGGCCCTCTCCCCGGGACAGCACGCCAAACACCCATACTTATCAGTCCCAGTTCATTAGAGGCAAGGCAACTCGTGAATTCTATATTTTCCTTACAGTTCAGTCCCATCAGGAACTTGTCAGACCGACAGAAGTGTTGGGTGTGTTTTGCCTGGCTCGCAGTAACTGTGGTACTTCTGGAAATGTGTGCATAAAGCCATTTTGTTTTAAGACTACAGTAGCTGTGGAGAAGCCAGACATCAAAGGAGCAGAAAAAACTATTGCAGGTCATTAAAATCTATATTTATGGTGCATCTGCATTTAAGATTTTAACTAATTCTAGAAGATGTTCGTTTTTCACAAGCAAATATTCTGCTGAAATAGTTGACTGTGTATGCATTTTTTCTCCCTTTGAAGTTATTTGTCCAGATGAAGAGCCATGAAAGATGATTGTCACAATGTGTGTCTCTTCTATGAACACTTGATTACTGGGCAAATTTGGCTACTATGCCAATACTGTTTAAGATACCACTGAAGACATATATAATGTAATCCTGTAATACAGCAGTTCAAGTTTTTTTTTTTCCTTCACAGGCAAGAATAAAAAATAAACATGTTTCTGATCAAACGCTTAAAGCATTGTATAAACACATACACACGTACAGATCCTGATGGGTCGATTTTAAGTTTGGGTCACAAATGTGTGTGTATGAACAAGGGCCTGGTTGATGTAGACTCGTACGTTTAAACTTCTTATTTTGTCAGCTGTAGAGTCTATAAAAATTGTCTTTTGTCCAATAAGACGTAAGATTTAGTTATATTTGGTAGAAATATGGTGGAGTTTGAAAATGAAGCTCAGATATTGATACAAGTAAGATACATATTGAAATTCACGAAATAAACAGATATAAAATGTATGTATATATACTGCAACTAGATACATACAAGAAACAAGAAATAAACAAAAATAAAATCTTATTTCCAACACCACATTGGCATTAATGTTTGAGAAAATTATTTAGAAATTTAGAAAAGCAAACAATTCGGGTATTGCTTTTTACTGAATTGCTTTTTGGTCGTTATTGTCATTTTATTTAAAGAATTAGTAAAAATAGGTATTACATTTACGAATCTTTAGGTTTACCATATTTACTTTATAAACTAAAAACACAGTATTACTATAATACCAAATTATTCATTGTAAAAAAGCAGACTGACTTAACGTGAAGCAGTCGCGTGTCAGCAGCGACACCTGACGTTTGATACGGGTATTTTTTCTCCGGAGTGACGTTATTACGCAGGAAGTGAGCACGCTCGCATAGATGTGTTGTTCTGTTTTGCCGCCCTGCAGCAAGTTCACTTTTCTTACATGAGTACAGTAAATCAAAACTTCTCATGTAAGCAAAGGGAGAATCGACAATGTCTTCCGATACTCCCACAGTTGGTGGGCTTCAGGGCTATCTGCTGAAGCTTCATTCATTTCTGTCAGACACACAGACACTAGGAACGCAGCGCTCATCTGCCATGACATTATTGGAGACTTGGGGCAAGAGTGTTTGACCACCAAGAATGAGAACGAACTGGGTAAGAACTCCTTCATGCAGAAAGCATTACATGATCTGTTCATAACATTAAGGATAACGTTTAATCCTTCCTGGCCGCATTCGTTACTTTTACACACATGCCTGTTTATAGTCATCATCATAGTTCATAGTTTCCAAACATACTTTGTCACCTGCGGAATAATGATGTATTTGAGCAGTATTGCCTTGAGTAGACACTTACATGTACTGTACATTAACTCAATAATAATATGCTCACAAGTAATGTTTACCCAGAAATAGTTGAAATTGACAGAACATGGTTATTGCAAAATAATGTAGGCTACTAAGCATATAAGGTAATCCTTGTGTGATGTTTAACATGCATTTTCTTATAACAACACTTTGCAAACGGTTAGTTTTTCAGACATCTTTGCTTTTTGCAAAGGAAGAAGGATTGCTTGGCTTTCTCCGAAAGTCTCTTGCTAATGAAACGGTACGAGATGTTTATAAAATCTCTCCTAACAATAATCATAATGATGTCAGAAATATTTAGTGTACATAAAATAATAATAATACATATGATAATATGATTTTCTACAGCTACGGGATGCCAGAGTGGACATTCTGAATTTTCTGGGGGCCTTTCTGCAGAGAATGTCAGGTGTTGTCCGAGGATGGGACAAGAACTACGCTGTCGACATTAAGGTACCCTGTCAGTGCGTTTCATTCTTATACACATGAAAAATGCAAACATCATACACAAGTTTAACCCATTTTTGCTCTGTGTATGGATAGGAAACTTGTCTTGTCGTCTACACAAAGGACAAAGCTGCTAAATGCAGAAACCCCACTTTAGATCTGCTTATCAAAGTGAGTCCTATACCTGAGTCTGGTACTTTACATTCACTGTTTTAGATACTGATGATGTCATATGTTAATATTCATAAAATCTGTAGATACTGTATATCACAAGGGACTCTAGCGTCGCCCAGGATTTCAAAGTTGGCGATATTTTCAACAAGTTTTATGGAGAGTTATGTCAGAAGAATAAGTTACCTGATACAGGCAAGTTCTGTTATTGTTATCATTTTTGACGCAACAAACTTGTTTCTGTGTATGTGCATTACTGAAACTTGCATTCTTGCATTGTAACAAATTGTATTTTGTTCTAATTAGTGCTTGGTTACATTTATGAGCTTCTTGGGGTGTTGGGTGAAGTGCAGCCCAGTGAGATGGTCAACAATTCTGACAAACTCTACAAAGCCTACCTGGGAGAACTCAAAGGGCAGGTAAAAGTGTTCCTTCTACACATGGAAATGCACATCGGTGTACAGAATTGTTGAAAATGCGAAGTGGATGTTTTTCAGATGACTTCTACTACAAAAGAGCCAAAACTTCCTGTTGTTGCTGGATGTATGAAGGGAATCACAGCGCTGATGGTGAACTTCACCAAATCAATGGAGGAAGGTGTGTGAATGTGTTTTTATGAGTAAATAAAAGTAAGTTATTCAAATTCTATGACTATGTCCTTTCTTTTGTTTAAAACAGACCCAGTTATGTCAAAAGAAATCTTTGATTATGCACTGAAGGCTATCTCTCCCCAGGTAGGAGTAAATCCACAAATCAATTTTCAAATTTTTTGATGCAATCTGTTCACCTTAATAAATTCTCTTCTTCCTCCTTTTTGTCTCTAGACTGATATGAGACGTTATGCAGTCATTTTGGTGAGTAGAATTTGAATTTGATATATACTGCTGTATATGTTTTATGACATTTATCTAATTCCTTGTCTTTTTAACTCTTAAAAGCCGGTCTCAAACTGTTTGCTAAGCATTCAAACCAGTTCGGCAGCTGTCTCATGGATAATTATGTGTCTATATTTGACGTTATGTCCAAACTTTGTGGACATATCAATGGAGAGTTGAAAAAGAGTAGTTATGTAGCTCTCGAGTCTTTTCTGAAGCAGGTATGTTCCCTTTTTAAGATTATCCAATTATGTATGTTTTTGTATTTAATTTTGCACAGAGTGTCTATTTACACTGAGTACAAATAGCCCGCCTTGTTGGGAGAGACTATTTGCACTAGCTTCGTCCACCAATATGTGATTAGACTAAAGAAAGTGTAAGAACGACACCATTTCAAACAGCGACTCCAGTGGCGTAAGCTGCAATATCTGTATGGTTTTGGCCTTTTTACCTTTTTCTATCACATTACAGATCATAAAGGCATTTGTTTTCAATAAAATTGATTTAAGACTTAAAATTTATTTTTATTCATAAAGTTTAGGGTTAGGGGTAGGTTAGGGGGAGGTGGGGCTTTAATATCTCAATAAATTGTCATCATTTTAATATTTTTTATAAATATAATTATTTAAACTCTATTATTATTGCATAATGTTTAATGCACAACAATACCGAGGTGCAAATTGTAACGTTATCTGCCACTATTTATAAGAACCAATAGCTTCTAGCTACTATTTACTTAATCCAAAGAAAAACAGCTATTACAGTTAGTGTAAATAGCATATCGCTAAGAAATGCTGCTATTTTCACTTAGTGTAAACAGAACCTACTGTCAATTAAACTTAGTGTAAATAGCGGCTTTCTATTTTTTATTATTTCAAATTTGTTCAACTTAATTCTGATGCTATCTTCTCATTAAATTCTTGTTGTTGTTACAAAGGTTGCCACACTTGTGGCAGAGAACATTGAGTTGCACAAAAGCAAGTTGAAGTTCTTTATGCAGAAGTTCTGCGCTATCATCAGGACCACGGTGTCCAGTAATAAAGAACTCTCCATTGCTATTAGAGGATATGGCCTTTTTGCTGCGGTTTGTATCTCTATTATTAGCAAGGCCAGAAATTTGTAGTTTTTTTAAATGATCAAATGATTGAAGATTCTCTGACTTTGTTGTGTGTTTGTTTAATTCTAGCCGTGTAAAGTGGTGTGCCCTCAGGATGTAGATCTGATGTATACAGAGCTGATCCAGCGTTGCAAGCAGATGTACCTGACCAAGTTGGACCAGGACGATGACAACGTCTACCAGCTGCCAAGTTTCCTGGACTCCATTGCTAGTGTTCTAATCCACCTTGATCGGGTAAAACACATCTGCTTCACATGAGCTGTGAATTACATTATATCTAGCCATAGTATGACTAATCTTTTAAACAAGATAAAACAACAAAACAATAGATGTAAATTTGACATTTAAAAAAAAAAGATGAAGTTGAGTTTGAAAAAAAAGATACATTGTGTGTAGTTCACTGTTGGTGACTGTTATATTTTAGTCTGGCTTTGAAAAATTAGTGTAAACTTTCTTTACTTTTTGGTTGAGTTATTTCAACCCTATTTGTGTTTTCTTTATTTCAATGCATGGTTGCAGATCCCTGAAGTTTACACACCGGTGCTAGAGCGCCTCCTTGTGGTTCAGATGGACAGTTTCCCTCAGTACAGTCCGAGAATGCAGTATGCAACCTGTCGGTCCATAATCAAGGTGTTTGTCGCCATGGCGGTTCGTGGTCCAGTTCTCTGGAGTTTCACCAGTTCTGTGGGTAAGACTGAACTCAAGGTCCCTTTCCCTGATTTCATTCAAAGTTTTACTAGTGGTCATACTTTTTGATTTTTTTCCCCAAAACAGTTCACCAAGGCCTGATCAGAGTATGCTCAAAGCCATTGCTTCAGTCAGAGGTAGATGTTTTTGCTATAAATGTTCCTGTGTGCTCTGCGATTGTCATGATATTAAAATGTATTTTAGAGATTCTAATTTGTTCATTCGATTAGGGGAAGAGTCCTCCATCATTTGGTGATCCTCAAACAGAGGATACCACCCTAGTGCGCTCTGGGAAGTGGAAAGTTCCTTCTTCAAAGGACTACCTTGACCTCTTCAAAGGGCTTTTAGACTGTGAAAACCTCAAAGTATGAATATTCTCCACATATTCATTCATATTTTTGTTCATAAAAATGTGATATTGATGTAAGACACAGAGTTTTCTTAATTCATTTTCAAACTTGGTTAATCTTGAGATTTCATAGGCTTTAACCCCTTGCATATCATTCGGATGGGATACATAACCTTTAAGCTAATATCTAATATCAGCTGTCTCCCGGTGAGCAAGCCAACACGGCACTGTGGCGAGGAACACAAACTCCAATGATAAATAAATGGAGACCTTGGGAGGAACCAGTCTCTGACAGGGAGGGGAGGGCCAGGTCCCCTCTGACGTATCACAGCTGCACTCAGTAACTTTGATTAAAAGTTACTGAGTACATGTTTATAAATAACAGGGAGAGCTTATTAGTTGGGATTTAGGAACTTTCATTTGTTGAAACTGTTTAGGTCTAATTTGGTCTCATTTCGTTTTTAAAAGCAGGGAAAATTATAATGGCATAATGTAACTGAGTGCAGCTACAGTATAACTACAAACTGCTGTCATGTGATTTAAGATTAGCATTAAATAATAAGTATCGTAAATACTGTTTAGAATGAATGTGACAACAAGTAGTCCTTCTTTGGTCTTTGCTCCACTCATCACTTGCTTTTGCAAAAATCTGACCGATAAAAAGTATGAAAAAGTGCAACGCAGTATATAATCATTTAAACATATGTTGTTGTTGTTTTTTGGAAAAACAGTGAATATGGACAAACAAGGTTTCAGAAGTATAGCGATGATAAATTAAATTATGAACATTTAAACTTCGACACTGGGTAAATGTGGACCGTGTTTGATTGTTGTCTCATTTAGGATACAGGATTCATGGATGGAGCTCCAGCTGCCAAGAACTACAACTTGAGAGACATAAACCGGCACTTATATGATGCTCTGGTGCAGTCAGTCATGAAGATTGTCGAGAAACTTGATCTTTCAGTGCAGAAAGTCAATGCTTCGGATGAGGTAATTGTGATCAGATAAAAGACACAGATCATAAAGTACGAACGTACATTACATTGGTTATGCATGGAATTTTGATGTAAGCTGAACATTTCTATTGTTCTTTCATCATCTTGATTTTCCACTGCTTACATTATTTCTAAAGCCAGTATTTCACATCAACACCAACAGATTGTGGAGAAAAGTGTTTGAGTGTGTCTCAACAGTGTAAATAATTGTGTTTTTAGTATGTATTCATCTTGTGGCTATCTCAGTGATGTATTGGTTTTTTTTCTCAGGCACAGAGTGATGCAACTGCTGGATTTATGCCTTCATCTGACCCCACAGCAAATCTAATGGCCAGCAAACCTAAAGACTTCATTGCCTTTGTCAATTTGGTAGACTTTTGCAGGTCTCGTAACACTTTTCTATGACATGCAGCTAAATTTCAATCCAAATTATTACTTTATGGATTGTATACAAACTCCTTTTGTCTTTTTTATAGTGAATTGTTGCCCTCAAGAAATCCAGAGTATTTTGGCCAGTGGGTGTACCCCCTGTGTCACGAGCTCATTCTGCAGTCAATACGCTTTCCTCTGGTCAGCGGGTTTTATAAACTCCTCTCACTCTCTATGGGCATCTCCAAGAAAATACACTACTTTCAGGTAACACACAGATACCTGAAGATTGAATATTTTATGTGTTTGTAAAGTTTGTTACATATTCTGTGGTCTTGTTTATAGGACCTAAAGGAAGGGCCTAAAGCTGCTGCCAGTGGCTACTCAACAAAAAATGCTAGTTTTTCACTACTTACAAAGTTTGGAAAGGAGGTGCCACTTTTTAAACTGTTTTATGCCACTCAAATGATTTGATATTTTAGTGAATTAACATTACAGTTTTTCTCATCTGTTATTGAGTTATTATAACATTAATATAATGAGTTAATGGCTAAAGTTTCTGGTTCCTCCTCCAAGGTTTGTGTACGTATGAAACAGTATAAAGATGAGCTGCTGGCTGCTTGTTTGATGTTCGTCCTCTCTCTTCATCCTGACATGGTCACTCTGGATATCAAAGCTTATATTCCAGCTCTGCAGGTTATTATTAAAAACAGCCCTTTTCCTTACATTTCTTCATTAACAGTAATAACATAATTCAGACCCATAAACTAAAACATGATTGTAGTTATTGTGACTGTTCTATTGTGTGTGTCTGTGCATGTGGTTGAAGGCGGCCCTGCGGCTGGGTTTAAGTCATGCTCCATTAGCCACAGCAGCACTGGATGCTCTTGAATCCTGGTCCTCTCACATTCCCATTTCCATCATGCAGCCGCACTACGCCGACATACTGCCACACTTAGACGGCTACCTCAAAACAACCAGTCATTCTGGTCAGTGGATGATAACCATCGTATATTTGTACTAATTATGAAAAGGATTTCTTACAATTGTATTATTGAAGATTTATAACTTTTTGTATCTTGTCTATTAATTTCACCCAACTAGAAGAAGATGACAGCAGAATGGAAGTGACATTTCTGTCATCAGGCAGTTCAAAAGGATACAGCCAAGTCATGATGAGACTTCTGAAGAAGTCAAAACACTTGCCAGTGGTAACCGGATTAGTTTGCTGCCTTCTGTTTTTGATTCTTCGAATTATAATTGCTTGCATGCATATGTATTAACACTTGAATGAATGAATGAATGAATGAGGCATTTATGTAGCGCTTTATTGTGTATTGCTGTACACCCAATGCGCTTTACAATCATATGAGAGGAGTCTCTGCTCAACCCCCACCAATGTGCAGCATTCACCTGGATGATGTGACGGCAGCCACAGTACAGCGGCGCCAGTGGGCTCACCACACACCAGCTATAGGTGGAGAGGAGAGCGAGATAGAGTCAATTCAGAGGGTGGGGATTGTAAGGAGGCCATGATTGACATGGGCCAGTTGAGGGAATCTGGCCAGTACACTTATCGTACATGAGGGTTATTGAGCACATTGAGAGGGTTGTCCTGAAGTTTCTTTGATCTCTGTTAGGGAGATGAGTCTCCTATTGCTGCTGTGAGACGCAGAGTGGTACGTCTGCTTGGACACCTGGGAGGACAGCTCAACAGGAGCCTTGTGACAGGTTATTTTATTTCTGGTGCCACTCCAGTGATTTCAAAATAACTTTTACCTATTATTTTTGTCCTTATTTTATTTCACTGGTTTATTTGTTTTCATTGTTTTAAACATAAACTTCAGTTAGATCTATGCCTAAGATTTTTATTAGGTTTTGATCTGGTTAATTCAAGAAGAAATTTGTAATGCTTTATCTTCACTTTCATTTAAAACCCCAGCTGTCTCTGCCGAGGACATGATGAAGCGTTTCGTAGCGTGGGACAGTGAGAAGAGGCTGAGTTTTCCTGTCCCATTCAAAGACATGAAGCCTGTAATCTACCTAGACTCCTTCCTGCCGCGGGTTACAGAGCTTGCACTGTCCTCCAGTGACAGACAAACTAAAGTAATCACTATCATCACATCTTATACAGTAGATCTTTTCTTGTCTTTTAGAGATAGCATTTTCATTTCAGCATTTTATTTATTAACCTATTAAATAAACAGACTAAAAGTGATATCTGTAATGATGTGTGTAGGTGGCCGCATGTGAGCTTCTGCACAGTCTGGTGATATACATGGTGGGTAAAGGAGCCCAGATGACAGAAGACAACAAGTCTGCTCCTCCAATGTACAACCTGCACCGAAGAGTCTTTCCTGTTCTTCTGCGTCTGGCCTGTGATGTCGACCAGGTCTTTCACCCTAACATTTTTTATGTTAAGGGGATAGTTAAAAAGAAACAATTCTGTCATCATTTATTCACCTTCATATTGTTCTAAATTTGTACGTGACTCTCTTCTGTGGAACACTAAAGAAGATATTTTGAGAAATGTCTTAGTTGTATTATATCCATACAATGGAAGTCAATGTGGACAAGTGTTGTTTGTTTACCAGCAGTCTTCAAAATATCCTTTTGTGTCTTTTACATTTTTGCATAAACTGTCCCTTTTACCCTGACAAATTGAAAGAATGCAGTAAAATAGTTTGTTTTATGGTTTAAATTGGCACATTCTAACCTCGTTTATTGTTATTTGGCAAAACATTTGTGTCTACGTTACACAAATATTAAAACTTTGACATTGTTTCAGGTGACAAGGCAGATTTTTGAACCTCTGGTGATGCAGCTCATCCACTGGTTCACCAACAACAGAAAGTTTGAGAGCCAGGACACCGTGGCAGTGCTGGAGGCCATTTTGGTGAATAAATCTTCTCAATAGACTCAGTTTGTCAAAACCCATCCTTTTGGGATTTTCACGTTTTGCGTGTGATGTGTGGTGGACTTCAACTTCAGATGTTTTGGTTGCACAGGATGGAATCGTGGATCCATTAGACAGCACCCTCAGAGACTTTAGCGCCACCTGCATCCAGGAATTTGTCAAATGGTCAATTAAACAGACCACCCCCAAACAGCAGGAAAAGAGCCCAGCAAACATCAAATCTCTATTCAAACGCATTTACAGCTTGGCCCTGCACCCCAACATCTTCAAAAGACTCGGGGCTGCGCTCGCCTTCAACAGCATGTACAGGAATTTCAGGTCAGTTTGTGTTTTCTGTTTGAATCAAATGCAGGATTTATCTGAAGTGAATGTTTATCCAAGTACTATTGTCTTTCTCAGAGAAGAGAGCTCTTTGGTGGAACAGTTTGTTTTTGAGGTACTGGTGGTGTTTGTTGAGAGCCTGTCCCTGGCCCACTTTGACGAGAAGTCCCTGGGTAATAAACATTCTCCTCAACAAACCTGTTGTGTGATTTTTATATCTGTAATGACGGATGTCATTTTTTTATTGTCTACACAGGAACTGTTCAACAGTGCTGTAGTGCCCTGGAGCACCTGAAGAGAATCATTAAACACAAGGCAGACTCGCTCAATAATAAGAATTCCAAGAGACGTACACCCAGGTACACATCCAGGAACGACTAGATATGATTATGATATCATTTTTAATCATCACTTAATTCAAATCAGCAATAAAAACATCCTGCTTAATCTTTTTGACAAGCCAACAGTGTTTCTTTTTATGGTGAAGTTGTATGTTGGGCTCTGTCCTCAGAGGTTTCCCTGCAGATCAGGCAGTGTGCTTGTTAGATGTAGTGATGTGGCTGCTGACCCAGTGTGGAAGACCACAGACTGAATGCAGACACAAAAGCATGGAGCTCTTCTATGAGTTTGTTCCTCTATTACCAGGTGAACAACAGAATATCAGCAATGAATGCCTATCAGGGATTAAAAAGGATAGTTCATCCAAACATGAAAGTTGTACCTTTTTGCACTCTCATGTCATTCAAAACCGGTATATTATTCTTTCTTCTGTTGAATACATAAGAAGCTATTTTGAAAAACATCATGGTCATTTTGTGTCCATGCAGTGAATATTTGGGAGGCCCAGTGCTCTTCAGAATATCTTTTGTGTTCAGCAAAAGAAAGTCACATTTTTTAAATAGTTTGAACATATTGACTACAAATATTTAATGGTAGGAATAGGTATACAGCTTTCCATTATATATCCAGATAAGTTTTGTCACAATATATCTTGTGAATATCTTCGCATGGATGTGATTTTAGGTCATTTATAATGAACAAGAAAATGAACAAAAACAGGATGCTTTTGTCTTCTCCAGACACATAGTATGTTTACTTCTGTAAATGTCCACTCTTTCTTCTTTGATTAGGTCATTCATCTCCTGTGGTATGGCTGGAGCAACAGATGAAGAAGTGTGGTCCAGGGTTTCTAATTTCGTGCTTGGAGGGCGGTGGTTTACTCTCCCAGCCTACCTTGAGAGAAGTTGAAACCCCTTTTAGCATCAGAGCCACCTTACAATGGATGGATCTTCTGCTGGCTGCTCTTGACTGCTACAACACCTTCACAAGTTTGCGTTGTATTCAGCCCCAGAAGATTCTGGGTAAGTAGATGTGACCCTGAACCACAAAACCAGTCGTAAGTAGCATGGGTATATTTGTAGCAATAACCAACAATAAATTGTATGGGTCTAAATTGTCAGGGTCTTAATGGGTCTATTAAGTTTGGTATCTATGTAAAGCTTAGAATTTATGCTTTCGGGTTCATCTACTCTCCACAACATCATTACAGCGGTAAGCCAATAGAGAGCATTAAAAAAAAAACGGTTTCTTCTTAACAATGGCCTGATACAGCCCCTCTGATCGAAAACTTTGAAGGCGATTTTTCTCAATATTTCGATTTTTTGCATCCTCAGATTCCATATTTTTCTTTTCTATTTTGCTTCTCTTCATCCAGGTACCGGCGAGAAGTCCAGCTTTTTGCCAGCTGTCCGTTTTTTCTTGACAGAGCTGTCCATGCATGATGTAAAAACTGCCAGCACTTGCTTGAGAGGAGGTAATGTTGCCCAGTTACACTTCAGCCCCCGTGAGACAGACCAGTACAACTACAGCAAGTGCACCATCATCGTCAGATTGCTGGAGTTTTGCACCATGGTACTGCAGAAATGTCCACAGGACCTCTGGAAGGTACATTAGTGTTCTCTTAGCATTTTTATTTATATTTAAAGGTTTTAGGTGTGTTCATAGAGGAAAAGATATAAATAGGAAAAAGGTGCTATGAAAAAACAAAAGCAGTCTTCTTTGACTAACTTCCTTCCTAGTTTATGGAGCAGGATATTTTCAACTCCTCATTTTTCTCAATGGTGGCACTGACGGTGTGTGAGCCCTCATCAATTGGGTTCAACATGGCTGATCTGGAGGTCATGAGTCAGCTGCCAGAGGTGTGCGTTCCTCTGTTGAAAGCTTTAGCATTAACACAATACAAGGCAGAACTGGAGAGTGGCATTAGGAAGAGAATCACTGTACAAAGGTTTGTGTTCTTTACTGTTATTGTAGTAAATTTGGTTCATAAGTCTGCTCGTGTGTGTTGACTGTCTTTGTTTTTCTGACAGTGTGGAGGAGTTGTGTGCTGTTGATCTATACGAGGCAGACACCAGAGACAATCATGCTAACATAAATCTGTTACTGTCAGCCTGTAAACAGCTTCATCAGTCTGGGCTGCTCAACTCAGTTCTGCACACTCAGGTACCCAATGATCCGATGTATGTCATTCTTTTCCAGCTTGAGTAATGTTTGCATTAACGTGTACATTTATGAATTTGGTAGACACTTTTATCCATCACGATTAGTGAATTCAAGCTTTAGATTTTAGATAATGTGCATTCTTTAAAATCGAACCTGTGACCAGAGCTACATGGAAACAAGGTATGCAGTAACAAATAGGATTGTGTCTTGTGTAGGATGTTGGTTATGGTCACTCTCTTGGATCCAAACTTCTCACTAGTGTGTATAAAAGTATCGCACCTGGAATCGACAGGAAGTCTCTGCCGTCTATGGACGTTGGGAGCAGGAAGTTGGCTGACAGACTCGTGCAGCTGGCGTTCTGTTTGAGTGATCAGGCAAGTACCCAGTCTGTAGGTACTGCATCTCTAACAAAATCATACAATATCCATATGTATGTATGCACAAATAAAATGCCTTGCAAGTCTTATCTTTTTCTCCTGTGCATCCCAGAGTGAACAGTTGGTTGGTGTTTTGCTGAACACCATCACACTCTCCGTTCCTCTCTCCGGCAGTCTGAATCCTCACTTCCTCAGCTTCTCTCACGGGGAATATTTCTACAGTCTCTTCCAGACATCTATCAATGCTGAGTTACTTTGCAGACTGGACCGCACGGTACCGCTGCTGCTGACGGCAGCCAATCAGAATCCAAGCATGGTGAGGCATCATAACAACCTGCTCAAGTTAAATACTCTACCACCATGATGAGAGAAATGTGGCACTTTACTAATCATTTCACACTACACTGAATTTGTTTGAATTGCTTCATAAATATTACAGCTTTTACTAGTAAACGTTTTCACCAGTGCTAAGATTTTGACGTTGTCTCCTAGGTTAGTGTTCTGCTCAACGGCATGTTGGATCATAGTTTTCGCGAGCGCTCTGTCAGAAAATCTCAAGGTTCCCAATTGGCTGAGCAGGTGTTAAAGGGGTGGGATTTACTCAGGTCATGGTGGGAGGGTCCTGCAGCCTCACCGCAAAGCAAAACTTCAGTCCTGACTTTGCTCGCCAAAGTTCTCCAGGTACCAGATATTAAATGTATACTTTTTATTAGCAATGTATAAAGCTGAATTGCAAATCCATGACTTAATAAAGTAAAAATGAATCTATTGAACAGTATGCACATAATCATGGAATTTAATGCACATTTGTAATAGATGTTTTGTTTTTGATTTACTTTCTCCTGTTTTTCAGATCGACTCATCAGTCTGCTCCAATACTGATCACCCATCCTTCAATACAGTGTTCACCACTTTTACCGCTCTTGTCACAGATGTAGCTCTGCCCTTAAATCTAAAGGTAATCTTTTTAACCAAAAATTATTAACTTAATTTAATCTTAAGTGTTTATAATGGCAATGTTATATACTGAAGACCACAGCTAAATCTTTAAAAGTGCATGTTAAGACATTTTCCCCATGGACTAAATATATATATTTTTATTTATCTCCTTTTAGAGCCAGGCTCTGGTTATGCTGCCCTTCTTTACCACATTACCCAGCATGCCACTGGAGGAGCTCAGGAGGGCTCTGGAGACACTGGTGGCGGCACATTTCCCCATGCAGTCTGATGAGTTTCCCTGCGGCTCACTCCAGTGCAACAACTACATGGACTGCATCCGCAAAGTGAGCAAATCAAACACTAAGGCTTATTCTGCTTTATTAATTCAACTCTTTAAAAAATTATGAATTATTTTCTGAATACATAACCCTTATTTTGATGTCACCAGTTGTTGGAAGCCCTGCAGCTCTCTCAGAGTCCTGTGTTACTGATGCTCATGGCTAGAGTTCTGTGCAGGGACAAAAAGCATATAATGGAGGAACTATTTCAGACCTGCTTTCAGAAGATTGCTCACCAGTATGTCCAAACACCTGTTTATTTGTCTATATTTGCAGTTATTTGGATAAATTATGTATTGTTTATTACATACTTAAATGTGTTATTTTAATTATGAACCTTAAGAACACTTTAGAAATAGGCTTCTTTATGTGCTTTCTTTGTCAGGTCCCAGTTGGAAAGACAAGTCCTTCTGCTCAACTCTGTCTACCAGTCTTTTCAAGCTAAAGATGTTCCATCAAATTCAATGCTCATGGGTCTGATAGACAGAGTCCTGCTGCCATTGGCCGCTCATTGCAGCCCTCCAGCTCTCTCTCAGTTCTTCATCAATAATATCACTGATATCATGACTACGCTGCAAACACGCTTTACCAAGGTGAGTTATACAGATCAAAAGGTTTATCATTTAAGGAAATTTACCATGATACAGACAGATTTATGTTTCTGTTCAAAAAAGGTCATCATTACATCATGGTGTTTTGTGTGTATGTTTTTTACATACAGTACATATTTTCACGCTTTTATTCAGACATAATATTTTGTGTTTCCTGTTCTTTTCTCTTTTAGCCTGTTGAGTCAGTATTTGAGAGTCAAATTATGATGAAGATGGGCGGTTATAAACTGCTGGAGATGTTGTACTCTCGTCTGCCGAAGGAGGAAGTCTACTCTAAAACCTCAGCTATCAACCAAGCCTTCTGTGGTAAACCTAATGCTGAAGGCAATGAGCTTTCCAAGACCCTCCTCAAGTATGTAAAAACATATGCTGTAATTTCTCAAAAATCGCAGAATTGTGTCATAATATGCACAGCTTCATGTTGTACCACACCTGCATAGGAAAAAACTCTTTGACATTCTGAACATTGCTACTTGTCTGCTTTTGTGTACCTTTCCCCAGTGCAAAGAGAAAATGAGTGAACTGTGCTTTTAGGGATGTTTAGCAAGTAATATAAAGTAATGAAATAAAAAGAGGAAGCAAAAAGATCAAAATGTGAATTAAATGTGATCCTGATATCTGATCCTCATGCAACAATGTGATATTTGGCAGATCGTGTTTTGAGGCCTTCACTGAGAACATGAGTGGAGAGACGGTTCTGCTGGAGTTAAGGAGACAGTATCACTGTGCTGCTTATAACTGTTCCATCGCTCTGATCAGCTGCAGCTTCAATGAGACCAAGTTCTATCAGGGCTTCCTCTTTACTGAGAAACCTGAAAAGGTTTTTATCTCTTATTTTCATTTATCTCATACTGTGCACAGAAACACTGTGTGTAGTGTTCAAACACAGTTTATTTATATTTCACATGTAGTTCACCCAAAAATGAAAATTCTGTATAAATTTCTTTGTTCTGATAAACACAGATAAAGATATTTGGAAGAATGCTTGTAACCAAACAGATCTCGCCCCCCAAGTGCCCCAGAATTGTTTGCTGTCCTACATTCTTCAAAATGTCTTTTGTGTTCAACAGAACAGCAAAAAATTATAAGGTAATTTGTCCTACTATGGTAGTCAATGGGGGCGAGATCTGTTTGGTTATAAACATTCTTCCAAATATCTTTCTCTGTGTTCATCATAACAAAGAAATGTATACAGATTTGGAACAACTCAAAGGTGATGATGACAGAATTTAAATTTTGGGGCATTTTTTAAAGTCTTTAAGGCATTCAAACATTTCTAGTTAAACAGACACGGCTACTAAATACAACTGTAACCTTTTCTGAGTTTGTAAGTGAATGTTGTGGTTTCCTTTTCTTCAGAATCAACTGATTTTTGACAACCTCATTGATGCACAAAGGGTCTACAATTTTCCTATAGAGATTGATGTAAGTAATGCTTTTCAACATTTCGGACTGTTCCTATTTTGTGAAATGTTGTATGTTTCTCAACCGTTATTGATTGTGTTTACAGGTTCCTATTGAAAGGAAGAAGAAATATGTTATGATCAGAAAGGAAGTGAGTGGGGAAAACGGAGGTGAGTTGTCATCATCATGCACACCACCGGACTTTTGTTACTTTGTGAAAGTACGCGCAGGTTGGGCATCCGGATTCCATTTCTTGCAGTAACCATCAGGTGGCAACCGTGTCCTTGGAGCATCAATTCAATGTAGTTGAAGAAAACCTGACCCCTGTAGGCCCGGAGAGATATTGCAATATGTCGTAATGTGCATGCGTCAAAACCCGTGTGTACGCGTATGAGTCAAAAGCAGTATACTTTGCAAGGCTGTGTGTTCGACTGGAGGCGTACGCATACGTACACGTAAAAAACTAAGTATGCCACAGGCTTTAGATGCCTACAATCTGATAAGCAATTATAAATATGCTGCATTTTAACCTTTTGTTATCAAACATCTGTACAGACATAAATTAAGGAGCAGTTTACATGGATGCCATCGACATCTCTTACACTCTCTTAAAATTCATCATCTCTTCATTCTGCAGATGCACCGGTATATCTCTCCTCGCAGTCGTACATGGCCGACAGCAGTCTCAGTGAAGAAATGAGTCAGTTCGACTTCTCCACTGGAGTTCAGAGCTTCTCTTACAACTCCCAGAATCCATCAGGAGAAAGCAGCTCCAACAGGACTCGGGTAGAGTCTGCAACAAAGAAATGAATAGTCTTTAGACTTCTAGCGATTGTGATGTTTGTCAGCTTTATATCCTACAAAAAAATTTATTCTCTGTTGTTATGATTATGTTTCTGTGTTATTAGGAGCGTAAAGAAGTTTTGTCTCAGGATGAGACTGTGGAGCTAGAGATGGACGAGCTGAATCAGCATGAATGTATGGCCAATATGACCGCGTTGCTGCATCACATGCAGAGGAACAACATTACCCCTAAAGTAGAGGAGGTTTGTAACCTTTCATTTTTCGAACTTTTTTGTGTGCATGTGTGAACTCTTTTGATGATCTGTGCTGTGTTTTGTTGTAGGGTGTAACACCTGATGATCTTCCTCCATGGATGAAGTTCCTGCAGGTGAAACTGAACAATCCCTCCACACCACTGAATATTAGACTCTTCATCGCCAAGCTGATTATCAACACTGAGGAGGTATGGCTTTCAAAATGATCTCTTTACTTCTCTGTATATACATTGATATGCAATGTTCGATATTGTTTTTATTGTTTGTCTTTTAATTTAGATATTTCGTCCATATGCAAAGCATTGGTTGGGTGCACTGGTACAGTTGGTGGTTTCCAGTAGCAATGGAGGAGAGGGCATTCATTTCATGGTGGTTGATATTGTGGTGACTGTCCTGTCATGGACCAGTGTGGCCACACCAAAGGTACAGTATATATAACATTGATTTTCAGTGTATATGTGCATTAAATACAATAAATACTGCGTTTATAAACAATAAATATATCTCTTGCTGTTTAGGGTAACACTAGAGATGAAGTGTTGGCCAATCGGCTGCTTGGGTTTCTCATTAAAAACTGCTTTCACGCTAAGCGGCCTGTGTTTCGCCACAACCTGGAGATCATCCGCACAGTTGTAGAGTGCTGGAAAGACTGCCTCACAGTACCATATGAGTAAGAAAAATATATGCTTACATATTTATAGCATTTTTCCCTTTTATAAGACATGTAATGCTTTTGTAAAGTATAGGAGAGTTTCTTGGATTGTAAAATGTGAATTGAAAGATTCAAGGTTTGAATGAAGCAACAATGAAATCTCATAAATATTTATTTTTCCCTAGTTTGATATATGAGCGCTTTGCTGGAACGGATCCCAACAGCAAAGATAACTCTGTTGGACTTCAGCTCTTGGGCATTGTGATGGCCAATAACCTTCCACCTTATGATGCTGCGAGCGGGATTGACCACGACAGGTCATTTTAGCACAAAAATGCTGTGGTCACATTGGTGTTTTGGTCAGTACCACTGAAGCTAATGTTGTTCTTTGTCATGAACGTTACAGATACTATCATTCTCTAGCCAGCAACTTATCATTCATCAGATATAAAGAGGTGTACTCAGCGGCTGCAGAGATCATTGGCTTAATCCTCAACTACTTCACTGAAAGACAAAGTGTATGTCTCATTTTTGTCTTTGCCAGTCTGTTTTATTTTTTTACTTGTTGTCTATGGTTAAGAAAACCTAAAGCGGATCTGTTGTTTTCATCCTGTAGCAAAACGAAGGGGCCTTATTGAATATCACTGTTACTAAACTCATGGAACTGAGGAAGAAGGAGGTGGATGACAAATTTATTGTTTGCCTGAGCAAAGTGTCCAAACACTTTCCACCCCTGGTGGATCAGTAAGTCTTTGCGATAATATTAATGCCACACAAGCTGAAGCATATTCGTGCAAGTTACTAATGTTAATGTCTTTATGTTCCACAGATTTGTGAATCCTGTGTTTTATTTGCTGCCAAAGCTGCATGGCGTGTTGAAGACACACTGCCTTGAATGTGTGCTGAGTCGTGCTGATGTCATCCCTGAAATCTACCTGCACCTCAAGACCAAAGGCCTTTCACAGATCATGAGTCACAGGTTACACACAGTACTTGATTAAAGCTTAATCTCCTAATATTTGTTCTTGATCCTAGAAGAATGTATATTTATGTATGACTGTATGTTGTTTGTGTTTTATTTCCAATGAGTTTTCTAGAGTGTAAAAATGTCATCATCTACTGTAAAGCTTATGAAGAAGCTTTTAAAAATGACCAGCATGTTCTGCACCTAAAAGTATATAGTAAAGAGAAAAAAATCTGTCGTGCAGTCACTATAAAGGGTCAATCTTAACATATTTGTGTCGCTGAAGAAGCCTGCAATGCTTGGACACTTTATATTCATCTGCGTCCTTCTCATATATAATCTCAAATATGTAAGTAAGTGACAAATGCTCTTCGTGTCACATGTTGTGTGTTTCAGAGATGAAGCCAGGCAACGTGTTTGTCTGGACATCATTCATAAAATCCTGGCATGCCTAAAGCCGGAGGAGCTGAAAGAGATTCTGGGAGCAGTAACAGCATTTGTGTCTCATCCTTCTCCTGTCTGCAGAGAGAGGATGTTTGACATCCTCATGTGGATTCAAGATAACTACAGGTAAATGATTTCAACTGTCCTCTGCAGTTTCATGTCGTATAAAGACTAGAAGTATTATCTTTGTCTTTGGCCATATTCTTGAACTCAGAAAGGCATATAATAACAAAGCATCTTAATTATAGTTAACAGCATATGATACATATTAAATGTTTCATGTGAAATACTTGCAGTGATTCAGAGAGCAGAGAAGACAGCACATCTGTGGAGGTGCTCAATGCAGCTCGGGAGACTCTTCTTCAGGGACTGACAGATGAGAACCACGGTTTACAGTAAATATACAGAAGTGTTACAACTTGATTTAATCAAATTACTCATGACATCATTGGACGATGTGTAGTGTATGATTGACACCATTCATATAAGGCTGTAAATACAACCAAGAATCATCTTTAGGCTTTATGTGCGTAATTTCTGGAGTCACGAGAGGCGTTTACCTACGGCCACGCTGGAGCGCATGCTTGTCGTGCTGAAATCGCTTTATTCATCACGCATTGAGGAGCGGTTCCTCAGCCTGGTCACAGACCTACTGTTGGAGATGACCAGTCACAGCCCTGACTTTGCACGCAACATGTTTGAATTCCCACTGTCAGAGTGCAAGTTTCAGGTATTTTTTTTATTTTTTTACTTAAACTTAAACTTATTTTATCGTCCGTTTCCTCGGATGTGGGCACCTAGACTGAAGTTAACTTCCGGTCTGGGTTTGGCTAATATCTAATAATATAACTATTTATATTTTATTTATGTTAATATTAATTAATATTATTATTTTATTGTATAAAATCAATTATTTGTTTAATTTTGTTGTATGTGCATTTTATTAATAGTTTCTTGAATGGGTCCTGTAGTTTGGTCGCATTTAAAAAAAACGTATGGGACATCTAGCGGTTGAGCTTGGTATCGCAGTCTAAATTCAAAATATTGGCGAGACAAGTTTAGCCAAGTAATGGTTCTTCTCGGTTTCTTTTGCTTGTTATAAGAAATAATCTACAGGCACTCTATTGTTTGCGAATGTGTACTGGAAGTTAAGGGCAGTCCATGAATGCGCGCATGCGCAGTAACTTTTGTTTATGTTGTCACTTTACGTCTATATTTTATTGTTTTTTACGCATAGGTTGATGTGTAAAAGTACAGTAAAGTTCAGAACCTTTTAGTTACAGCGTGTTTTTATCTATTTAGGACTACACGATACAGTCTAATTGGCGTCTACGAAGTACAGTCCTAACGCCCATGTTTATGGAGACCCAGGCCACCCAGGGCCCTGGCACTCAGGGTTCAGACGCTGGAGTGAACCAGGCAGGCACAATGAGGGGTCAGATCAGGGCCACACAGACATCCCTGGAGTTCTCTCAGACTCTGGCTCCTGGCTCAGGTATTCAGCACTTGATGAAATTCAATATAGACTTGTGCCAGTTTTCAATAATACCTTTACCGTCATAATTAATTGGCACAATATTGTTATCATAAATAATTCTACAGTAGATATTATAGTAGTACAATTGTTTAAAGATCTCTGAAATCACAGTAGCTGGCACTCTAGTATGGATACTTAAATATTCAGCTGTCTGTAAATCATTATATATTTACAAATAGATCGTAATTCATTTATTTCATTGAATGCCTGAATTTTTTAGGGCGGCGGTCAGCGTACAACTGGTTGACAGGAAGTAGCGTGGACACTCTGGCCGATTATTCCCTCTCATCTGATTCTCTCTCATCACTCTTGGTGTTTGAGAAAAAGAGATCAGAGCGACCTCAAGCCGCCTGGAGAGCCGTGGGCGCAGGGTTCGGTACGAAGCGTCTGACCGCCACCGGTGATGAGACAGACAGTCGGAGTGCAGGTCAGTCACCAACACAGATTTGTTTATCTGTTAATCTCTTTCATTTTTCAGGCTTATTATTGATAATTAGCATCGACACACAAAACAGTGAAAATGTTTTCATACAGCTGAGCGGGAGAGACGTGCAGACATTCTGAGGCTCAGGAGGAGATTTCTAAAGGACAGAGAGAAGGAGAGCGTCCGATTCGCCAAGAAAGAAATTCAGTCGCAAAGAACAGAAAGGGTAGATAACTTTGATATACAGAAATGTGCTGGAATTTTTATTATGGTGATGTTTTAATAAATTAGCAATAATTTGCTCTACAGGAGAGGAGAACAGATTTGAAGCTCCGTCAGGATGCTCAGGTCACGCTGTACCGCAGCTACAGGGTTGGAGATCTTCCTGATATTCAGATTCAGCACAGCAGCCTCATCGCCCCACTGCAAGCCCTAGCACAGGTGCACTCCGTATTCAACATGAACCCTTGTTTGCCATAGCTGAAGTGTAAATGGTACTAACTGTCTAATCCAAGTCTAATGGTCAAAATGTTTGATTTCTTTGTGTCGCAGAGGGATGCTACACTGGCGAAGCAGCTGTTCAGCTCACTGTTTGCAGGGGTGCTGGTTGTAATGGAGTCATCCAAGTCTAATAAAGAAACGGCAGTCATAATGAAGGATCTGCTGCAGACGTTAGACACCTTCCTCAGCACAAGCACTGTGTACTTCCCCCCTTTCATTTCCTGCGTGCAGGTGTGTGGACAAAAAAAACCACATTTTTGTGTGCAACCTACATAAACTGAAAAGGAAAAGGAATATTGGACTTGTTAGTTATGATTTTTGCCCTATGACAAAAACATTTTTTAAATCGTTTGACAGGATATGAGTTATCATCACAAAGCCCTACTTGATGTTAAGCCGATCAATGTGAGCGCCAGCTGTCTCGCCAGTCTGCAGCAGCCAATGGGCATCCTGTTACTGGAGGAGAGTTTGCTTCAAGGAACCACAGCGTCAGATGAACCTCCCTCTAAAAAAGCAAGAGGCAAACGAGAACTGCCACCTGACACTGAGAGATGGATCCACCTCGCCAAGTAAACTCTATTGATATTTAATTTCATGTTTATCATTGACATTGCAGCTGTTGGTTGTAATTTGCTGTGTTTATCACAATAGCCTCCTCAGCTCTATATTGATTCCTGTTCTTTTCTGTAGACTTTACAGGTCTTTGGGAGACTATGATGTGGTCAGGGGAATCTTTAGTGGCAAGATTGGAACAAAGTCAATCACTTTTACAGCTCTACAGGCAGAAGCAAAGAGCGATTATGCTGAAGCAGTAAAACTCTACAATGAGGTATTGTGCTTGTGCACAATTCATAGACACACATGAAATATGTGCCCTCAACAACACTACACAAGCTTTATTCGTTTCCACAGAAAGCTCGTCATTCACAACGTTCCTTAAATGTTTTAACCCCCGGCATATTTGCTTAGTAAATATTTTGGCTAATTTGATTATGCATAACAAATCAGATTTTGGAAGCATTGAACATTGAAACGAAGGCGCTTTAGCTGACCCTAAACCCTGATAAATATGTTTTGTTGATTCAGGCTCTGAACAAAGAGGATTGGGATGGTGGCGAGCCCACGGACACTGAGAAAGATTTCTGGGAGATCGCTGCACTGGAAGCATACGATCACCTGACAGAGTGGAAATCTCTTCAGTACTGTGCCACAGTCAACATAGACGACAGCTCGCCCATCAACCTAGACAAGATATGGGCGGAGCCATTTTACGTGGTACGATTTCTGTATAATTGTTTTGCAAACTGAGCTATTTTTTCTCACATTTCATTCATACTGCATGGGATGTCTGTGTTTCATATAGGAAACATACCTCCAGTACATAATGCGCAGTATGTTGAAGCAGTTGCAGCTGGGACAGAGAGATCAGGCTCTGCTCAGCTTTGTCGATGCTGCTATGAAGAAGGAAGAGAGCAAGATCGTCATGGAGACCCATTACAGTCAGGAGCTGAGTTTACTGTACATCCTGCAAGAGGATTATGACCGAGCCAAATATTACGCCAATAACTGCATGCAAGTCTTCATGCAGGTCAGCTTCAATAAAACAAGGACAGAGAACATGTATTTTCAGATATGTAAATGAAATACATTTGTCTTTGAATGCTTCTCTTGGTTTATTTATCAATGAATCATATAGAACTACTCTAGTATCGACCCACTGCTGAACCGCAGTCGTCTGGCTGTGCTGCAGTCTGTTCAAGCTCTGACTGAGATTCAAGACTTCCTGAATTACATCACAGGAGAGGGTGAGCGTACATCTACATATTTACATAAGGCTGCCTTATTTTCAGCCAAGCTGTGGTTTTCTTACAAATTATTAACATAATTTTTTATTCACGCTTCACTTTTTTTATGAATTTCACGATTTTCTCAGTCTCCGTAAATTCTTTGAAGTTCTTGATCAGGCGGTGGACCAGTCGCTATCCAGATGTCAAACTGGACCCCATGAATGTCTGGGATGACATCATCACATCTCGGTGAGGATCATGTACTTAAATATGTTCAGAAAACTACAGAAAATGTTTGCATCATTTGAAGTTGTTGATGCTGTAAAGATTATTTAGTGTTCATAACTTATGACAGTCATGCGGGTCTTCTTTCTAAAAACGTGTTTTTAGTTGTTTCTTCTTGGATAAGATTTTGGAGAAGCTGAGTTCCAGCCCTGAAAACAGCATGGAGGTGGATGGTGCAGAGCAGGTCGGTGGAGAGGAGCCTGGAACACTGTTGAAGAACTGCAAGTTCAACATGAAACTTCAAATGGCAAACAGTGCATGGAAACAGGTGCTGTCACATTTTTCATGTCTACACCACATTTGTGGTTAGGGTTTAGAAATATTAAGAAAAATATTTAAAAGCGGATTTGATTTTGTGTGAGGTTGTATATATGACCTTGTATATCTATGTATGTATATATATATTTGTTGTTGCCATAAAGCAATATTATTAATCACCTTTATGTTTGTCACTGGGTTTTGCAAATATCTAACCAATAAAAATGATTAGAGTACCTGTCAACTTGGACAACACAGTATTTAAACAGCGATGATATTAACTTTGATTTTGATGACAGAATAACTTTCCAGTGGCCACAAAGCTGCTGAAGGAACTCCACCGTGAGGCGAAGACGGATGATGCCTTGCTGCTCCGCTGGGTTCACAGCTTTAGCCGTTTCACTCACAGAAGAAGCGCTGGCCTCGGATCAATTGAACAGATTAATAATCTGCTCAAAACCGTTCCACTCCTGAGTATGAATTACACCCTCATATCACAGTATGATCCTGAGTTTATTAGTGAATGATTTGAAAGTTTAGGTTACGGGAGTTGTGAGTTTTTCTGACCAGGTTTCATGCTTTAATCACGGTAGTGTCACTATATTTTACAGTGGACACAAGGGAACAGAGTGAAAGCTCCTCGGCTCGTATGTTCCGTGACCAGAAGATCCTTCTCGGCACCACCTATGATCTGATAGCCAGTGCTTTGGATCGCAGTCCCTCGGCCCTGGAGACTCTTGGAGAAGAGAAGGCAGAAAAAATTCTCAAACTTTCTACGGCCTCATCCCTCCCTCAGGTGAGGTTTACTTATTTTGGGCGTTTCAAGCTACTGCTTTTCAGAATGATAGATTAACATATTGTGTTGTTTGGCCATGTCGGCATTTAGGTATTCATTTTTAATGTCCTGGACAAAGCACTTTGTCTAAACCCAGCTTCCTTTTTCAAATACAAAACCACAAGAAATTAAACTTCACTTTTAAATGATGAAATGAAAACTCTTCATCATTTACTCACCCTCTTGTCAATTCAAGCCTTCATGACTTTCTTTCTTCTGCAGAGCACAAAAGATGATCTTTTGAAGAAAGTTAGTAACCGAACAGCACTGGCCCCCATTCACTTCTATTGTATAGACTCTAAACCAATTTCAAGTGAATGGGGGCCAGTTAACGACATTTTTCTAAATATCTTCTTTTGTGTTCT